>CM052899.1:56427521-56605718 GCA_028534135.1 Potos flavus
TTTAAGATTTATTTATTTATTTGACAGAGCGAGAGAGATTACAAGTAGGCAGAGAGGCAGGCAGAGAGATAGGAGGAAGCAGGCTCCCTGATGAGCAAAGAGCCCAATGTGGGGCTCAATCCCAGGACCCTGAGATCATGACCTGAGCCAAAGTTAGAGGCTTTAACCCACTGAGCCACCCAGGCGCCCCTATAGAGTCACTTCTTTTAATAACTGAATGATTAAAATATCTTGCACAATAATCAACTTTGTCCAAATATTAGACATACTAGAACTTAGAATGCTATTTACTTTAGAACTCACTTTGATTCCTTTCCTTGGAAGGGAAATCCCTCCAGGTCAGCAATTTTGAGAATCATAATTTAGCATTTCTTTTCATTCAGTATATTATTAATCAGTTGTGACTTATAAAGTGCAGGAATATGACAAATATATTTTCTATGTCATAGAGTTTTTGGTCTATATACTGAACAAATTTGAGTACTTTATCATCTATAGAATCTACTCTTTAAAGTATTTTATTTCCTTACATTTGTGGTTCAAATGCTTCAAAGGCCAAAGTTTTAATAATAACACTTTTATTTATATATATAAATAAATATATTAATATATTTTAATGATATATAATTATGCCAATTGATATATATTTATTTGTGTATATATAATTCATCCATTCCATAAACATTCATTAAGTGAAAATTCATGATGTTTAGCAAGTGATTTAAGTGGTTAATTTCAAAAACATATGGGACTTGTTTATGTGGCCATTGGTTGTGTGAGCCTTAAATTCTGTAACAAATTTCTTCTGATTACTACCTGGTACATCTCTCCTCTACACTCTTATCATCTTCTCTACTCACTCTCAACTCTTAAGTATCTTTAGCTGTCACCCCTTCCCTTCAATGCACATCTATATTTTCAAAATATCATTGCTTATTTTCTCAGCCAAACTTCCTTAAATATTAGAATAAATTTGACTCTGAAGAATCTTAAAAAATAAATTTATTTAGTACAAATAATTTTAGACAACTGCTTGCTCCTATCAGTATCCCTGACATGGCCCTCAGTTTCAGATGTATATAACAGTTATTTGCTATATTTGCTATAAAGGCATACTTCGGAGACATTGTAGGTTTGGTTCCAGACCACCACAATAAAGCAAATATTGCAGTAGAGGGAGTCAAATGATTTTTATTTTTTTTTTTTTTTTGGTTTCCTACTGCATGTAAAAGTTTATAAATGTTTAAGCTATACTATAATCTATTAAGTGTGCAATAGCATTATGTCTAAAAATAGTGTACATAACTTAACTAAAAAATAACACTAAAAATGCTATCATCTGAGCTTTCGGCAGTTGTAATCACTGATCACAGATTACTATAACAACTATAATATTAAAGAAAAAGTTTGAAATATTGCAGAATCACCAAAATGTGACACAGAGGTATGAAAAGAGCAAAGTTGTTGGAAAATGGCACAGATATATTTGTTGGATGCAGGCAATCTGTAAAAAACACAATATGCAGGCAATCTGTAAAAAAAAAACCTTCGATCTGTAAAAAACACAATATCTGCAGTAAAATGATGTATGCCTGTACATGTCTACCTCAGGCAGCTTGACTACTGCATGCCCAAGTTCACATGGTTAGAAAATGGTGGGAATTAAAAAATAGTCACTTTATTCAACTTTCAGTGCCATTTCATTAGTAAATGCATCAAAGCAAGAAACTACATAACATCTACTGTAATGATATACATTGGATAAAATGATATACTGTAAATGGGAAGAGTTACATCAGGCCAACAGATCCCTTGGAATAATCAATAAATGTAGCACTACATTACATTTTCAACCATTTGTACTATCATTTATCCTTACTTGAAGGTTACATCATGTCTCACCATACTACAACAGTAGTAATTATCAGAAGGGAGAAGGGGCAAGAACTTGCGATGTGCCATACATACTCACCAGACAGGTTAAGAGCGGTACTTATAGTTTGAAAAAGCTCCATGAGTTATTGTGATATGCACCTAGATAGAAAGTGATTTTGTTGCGAATCTCTTCTCAGGATTGAACACGATAAGTTTCATGAGTTTATATTTTGCTCAGATGACTTACATTTTTTAAAGAAATTTTTCCTGTGAACCAGATCAAATTAATATATTACTTAGGATGCCTGTCTGTGAAGTAATCCTCCGCTCCCCTCAGTGAAAGTTTTACTTAAGCCACAAATATATTTGTCAATTAAAAAAAAAAATAAGTAAATAATAGACATGCACAACAGAATAGACCAGGACACTTAGATGTCACCCAAAAAGATCGAGGGCCAACTTCACATATGAGGTGGAGACGAGTTTGGATATTTTCCTCTTATGATGCCTTTTTTTTTCTCCAGAATCAACTCTGGCACATCTTCTACCCATCAAAATTTACCATTAGGAAATCATTGTAGCTAGTATAGTGTGTACAGATAGAGTAAAAATAAGAGAAGCTAATATTTGCTCTATGCTTGTTATGCTCCAGGCACTGTGCTATACCACTTTTCTCACATCATCATTTTGGCTTCTTGACCACATTGCCTAAACTGCCCTCTCACAAATGGAGGAATACAGCATTTCATTATGAGATTACATGCCCAGATTTTTGATTTAGAAAGAAATACTAATACATCTATAGAACTAAGACTCATAAGGATTCAGGATCTTAGAATTGGAAGGGGCCAAATAAATTTTTCAGTCCAGTTTACCCATTTTAGGAAAGATTTTGTGTGAGACTTCTAAAAAGAATAATCAAGGTAATGCAGATAATAAGGGAAGGATCAAAGCCAATTTTTGGCTACTGATCCCAATTCTCATATCTCCTCAACCACACCTGGCCCATCCCCAGCTAAAATTTTTTAAATTGTATATTATGTTCTGCATTTTTTCTAAAATTATTTATTACATTGCATTTGATATGTTATATCATAAATTAATGCTTCTTGTAAGATGTATAAACAGTATAGTATACTGCATTTACTGCTTATTTTTTATTGAGGTATGATTAATGTAACATTATATTAGTTTCAGAATGTACAGTGTAATGACTCGAAATGTGAATTGCAAAATGATCATTGCAATAAGTAATTAACATCTCTCACCATACATAGATAGGTACAAAATCTTTTCTTGTTATTGGAACTTTTAAGATCCACACTCCCATGTACTTTTAAAATGCAATAAAGTATTATTAATTATAATCATATACTGTACATTATATCTCCTTGATGATATATTATCATCAATTCCATTATGACTGGAAATTCATACCTTTGTCACATTTATGCATTTCACCCAACTCCACTCCTTGCCTAAGGCAACCACCAATCTGTTCTCTGTATCTATAAGCTTGGTTTTTGTTTGTTTTTAGATTTCACACATAAGTGAGATCACATAGTATTTATCTTTTCCTCCCTCACTTATTTCACTTAGTGTAAAGCTCTCGAGGTCCATCCATGTTGTTGAAAATGGCAAGATTTCACTCTTTTTTATGGCTAAGGAATATTCCACTGCGTATTTATATTTCACATTTTCCTTATCCATTCATCTATTGATGGACACGTATGTTGTTACCATGTTTTGTGTTTTGTACATAATGCTACAATCTGGGGCGCCTGGGTGGCTCAGTGGGTTAAAGCCTCTGCCTTCAGCTCAGGTCATGATCTCGGGGTCCTGGGATCGAGCCCCACGTCGGGCTCTCTGCTCGGCGGGGAGCCTGCTTCCCCCTCTCTCTCTGCCTGCCTCTCTGCCTACTTGTGATCTCTCTCTCTCTGTCAAATAAATAAATAAAATCTTTAAAAAAAAAAAAAAATAATGCTACAATCTTTAAATATCCAGAAGTGGATTTGCTGGATCATATGGTAGTTCTATTCTTAATTTTTTCAGGAGCCTCTGTACTGATTCCCATAGTGGCTGCACCAATTTACATTTCTATCAACAGTGTACAATGTTTCCCTTTCTCCATATCCTTGCCAACACTTATTACTTCTTGTCTTTTTTTATGTATATATAATAGCCATTCTAACAAGTGTGAGATAATATCTCATTTTTGGTTTTGATTTTCATTTCTCTAATGATTACTAATATTACCTGTCAGCCATCTGTGTCTTCTTTGGAAAAGTGTCTATTCATATTCCCTGCCCTTTTTTTAGTCAGATTTTTTTCGTCATTGAGTTGAGTGAGTTCTTTATATTTTTAGATATTAACCCTTTATCGGACATATATGGTTCAATTATTTTTGGAAATTTCCCTTAATATATTCAGTGTGCTCAGCCTTTTAGAAGGATGCTTAACTTTCAAATAGTTGTATTTTCTTTAAAGATAGTTTGATTTTTTTAAGACTATTATAAGAGTTTTATATTGATATAGTTCATTTTCAAGATAAGACAGTTTTACAATTAAATGAAATGATGAGAACAATCGATCATTTCATGAGGCACTATCTTTTGTGACATATTTACCGACTTAAGTATATGAGATCTGGGCTTGTTACGGACTCCTAGAACTATAGAATTTCAGGGCTCGTATGCAATCATATAAATTATTTTCTTAGTTTATCAAACTATTAAAAATATGAAAGGAAGATCAAGAATGTACAATATACACAGGATTTTTTAAATTATGCAAATATTTCTGTAGTAATGGGCACTCATGTACATCTATTAAGCATTCATGTATTTTGCATATTTTTTCTTCAGTATGTTTCCTATTTTACATTTTTTTTACTTATTATTGGTGTGTCAGCAAAATTAACTCCCAGTATGCAAAATATATCTTAAATACAAATAGTACTCATTATAATTGATAGCAGTTAATACATCTCCATACATTTTTCTTTTCATAAGAAAAATATGTGAAGCAAGTAGGTATTATAGATAAGAAGACATCTAATGTTTCTTTATCCTATGTTTCTGATCTATGTAAACTTCTGGGGAAACTGTTTTCATTAAAATAGTTGGTCAGGAAGATTTGTTGAGAAATCGAAAACTATAAAAACTATAAAGAATTTGTGTGCTGTAGAACAGCTTGAAAGTCCTTTTAATCAATATTTCTTTTACTCCTAGCATATGAAATAGTCTACTATCTGTTGATAATTATTTAGCTTCGTATAAACTTCCAATTGTTCAGGATAAAAAGCTACACATCCAGAAAAACATGCCTAAATAAGTTTTTATATGCTTGAAAGCCATTTCTCTTGCTCTCAAGGAGTGTAAGATTTATGAGATCTATGGAATATGATAGAAAAGGAAAACTGAAATGCTTTCATTGTGTCTCAGAGAGAAAAAGCTGGCTTTCAGACTGCAATGTTTACAGAAGGGGAAAAAGAGGCATTAAAGCAAATGGGATCCAGTAGCAAAAAGACAGGATAACTTACAGAAGATAACTTGACTAGCGAGGCCATGTTTGGCAGAACAATATGGTACTTCAGAGCTGTGCTGTTTCCAAGAGGTGATACTTAACTCCGGCTTGGTTTGGGCAGCCTGAACAGACCCATTAAAATGATTGAGTTATGATACAGTGTGAAGACAGGTGATAAGCAATTCTTGGAATCAGGAGATAGTGGACCAGCCTGCTTAGAACAGTTCCACTATTGAAGGAGCATAATTTAGAGGAGAGTGACAAAAGGAAGGTTTTGTATCAAGGCTCGGACCAGCTTGCTTTTGATTGGTGTAGTACCAGATTTGAACATGAGCAAGCATATCAAGTCTGGATGAAGTCTAGTTATACTGATGTAGCAACAAGTCAGTGGGAGGGGTAGTGATGAAAGAGAGAAAGAAAAGACAGTGGATTTAACCAGGGCTTTCCTGCACACCAAATACCAGGTCTTCAGCAAGATTAATTGCAGAGCCTATCGGCTGCTGAATATGAGATTGCCAATGTATTGACTACTCTGCTTAGGATATGAGTAGATTGAGCCTTTAGTTAATAAACTTTAAAAAAAAAATTAAACTGTGAAAAGCCAAGGAGTAAAGCAAGTCTGGATACCACATTCTGAATTAAATAAGCCAATCAACAAATCAAATGATTAATATTAAACATAAGTGAAACATTATAGTGGTAGAAAAAAAAACAGATAATAGACCAGTTTTCCACAAATAACTGATTTATTTTAAATACATTTTCCCTATTTGTTTCCTTTTTTTTTAAATTGTAGAGTCAAAAATATCTGCTTTGGTAAGAAGTACTATCACATTACCTTTAAATAACTTCAAATGTAATTGTTGACAGTAACTCATAATTGGTGCTTAGGAGTAATCCAATGTTTGCACGTGACTCATCTTATTTCTAAGTGCAGATGATTTGGGGAAATTAAGAAAGCTCATACAAAGTTTTAAGGCAAGCCCTACTAGTCATGTTCTCAGGTTTCTTTGATATTTGAAACTATACAGTCATAAACTCACAATCCAACTGGGTATGTTTTCTATGCCAAATCAAGTGGATATTATGTTACAATGTTGTAATTCAGTTTCTACTATGGTGTTTTATTAGGATTCCAGTGTAAACATGATCAAATAAAAATTCTAAGAGATACCTGAGTGTCTGTCAGTGTATAATATAAGAAACAGTGTAAGAATCCACTTAAGGTATTTCAACCAACAAGAAATTTAATACAAGGAATTTTGTGGTTTCAATATTGATTGAAGGGCTAGAGACACAGAATGTAGGGAATCTTCAGGTACACACCCTCTATGTTTGTCTCATATCTATGAAACTTATAGATAAACACAAAAATATGGAATCTTCTACAAATATTTGTGCATGTCAGATCTTGATTTCCAGATATTAAAAATGCACGCAAATGGTCTAAGTTCAAATTTCTTTCAAATCCCGTGAGTGTGTTCTTTATTTCTATAATTTAAATAGATACAGAACTCTAGCTTCAAGGGAGAATAACAAATGCAGCTTCTGCTTCCCAACCACTGTATAAAAGAGGAGGGTGAGGGTTGAAGAGTTGAAAATGTCTGATAAATTCCTATTGGGTTATGCAGCACTACATATAAAACTGTTTTCTGGGAGAGACACCAGTTGTGGTCAGTCCACATTTGAAAGGCAGCTCAGTAAACTGTAAATGTGACAGTTGTTTAGCAATCACCAGTAAGTATGTCAAGATTATTTCCAAATGGTTAGTTGATTCCGCTAGGATGAAAGGATTTCTATTTTAACGACAAATGGATTACTTCAAATTGTGCTTAGGAATTAAACGCAATTCTAAAATAACATGTAATACCACTATAAGGAAATGATCATAAAATAACTAATACAGTAAGATGTATATTGATTAATATGTATATTTATTTTATGATCTATTAATAGTCCTCTTCTTGTTTAGTGCCTCATTACTCTTTTATCAAGAATTGTCTAAGTGTTTTAGCAAAAAGTAGCCAAAGGCAATGTCCTACTCTGTCCCAGTTTTCTGTTTTGTCACTCTGTCCTTGGAATCTCTATTGTCCTCCCAAACTAGTAATTTTCTTCTGAGGCAGTGGTATTTAAAAGTTATTGGTCCCAGGGTCTCTCGGATTCCCTGCACTTATTTCTTTAAGCTGTAATGGCCACTGCTTTTCTTTAGTTCTTGCTGCTATTACAATTGGTTGCATCTTTC
The DNA here is from genome assembly GCA_028534135.1 of Potos flavus. Classification (NCBI taxonomy): domain Eukaryota; kingdom Metazoa; phylum Chordata; class Mammalia; order Carnivora; family Procyonidae; genus Potos; species Potos flavus. The sequence goes on from CM052899.1 coordinate 56,435,164, forward strand.
ATCTATCTCAGTCTCCTTACATTTGTTTATTCATTCTTTATGTTTCACTGCTAAGTGCAAGACACTTCCTCTGTCTAGTCATGAAAATCACTCTTTAATCATTTGTAAGTTGCTTTTGACATGTTACACTGTTCTATATAGGAGTCAGTTAATATGGGCCATCCTTTTATAGTCACAGTCAAAAGCTATACCTATATAAATACCAAAGTTTTGGTCAAAATTGGTTGGATTTAATCAAGTTAAAATGTTGCCTATCTCCTCTACTGAATATGTGCCATTCTGTATGTTTTCTCAAGGTTGTACACTCTCTTTGTGAAACTCCCTCTTCTAAATGCTGGTTTTAGACAACTTGGTATTCAAAGGGGCCAAAACATTCGTCATGGTTTGTGGTCTCATGATTTAAGAGTCATTGTTAAGTCATTTAAGGTCATGGTTAAGCTGGAACACTATTTTCCAGAATCTTCTTCCTTATGTGGTTCTAGGTGAGAGTTGGTCAAGAGATTTGGAAAACAGAAAAGAAGCAGAGGACCGTTACTGAAGATTGTCACACATCCATGGATTTCAACTTGTCTTTGATCTCTTTAGCTCTTCTTTCAGATTGTTGAACTTGTTGAACAGTAGAGGCCCTAAGCTCACCACCATATGCTTAGCTGTGGACAGAGGCAGCAACTTCCCATAGATCTCACCACAAGTTTCTTCTTCCCAAGCCCACATTTTGGGGCAGAATGTTTGTCTTTGCAGGCTGACTGGTTAGTGACTAACTTCTTTTTTCCTAATGTCCCCTTCCAGGCTTTGGCTGTCCAACTTTCATCCACAAATGTAAAAGGCCAAATTAGTATAGTAAATCCTTATCCCATCACACCCATAGTGAGTCTGCATTCTTCACTGAATCCTGACTGAAAAGCCAGGCTGTATAAACATGGTATTAACGTCTTAATATATCTTATTTTCTCGCCAAACAACATACTTAAACTATTTTTACCAGTTTAGATTCTTGGCTACACAGGACTCATTCTAATGACTTCATATGTCCGTTGATATAAGCTTTCTTGTATACACTGATACTTAAGTTCCAGTGACTTATTTCATCTTTACTCTCAATATTTTTAGAAAATCAATTCACTCCTATGCCACAATTAAGTGTGGTAAGGAAACTTCCAGTAAGACTGGTCACTCTAGAAAAATCAAATCACTTCCTCTGTGATTTCTTTTCTTTATTTTTTTGTTGATTTATTTTCTCATCTCCTTTTTTAAACCACTCCCCTTTCTAAGAACTAGACTAAGAAATAATTACATAAAAAAGCACTTAGAACACAAAATGGTATAACACAAAAATAGACACAAAATGGATGAAAGACTTCAATGTGAGACAGGAATCCATCAAAATTCTTGAGGAGAACACAGGCAGCAACCTCTTCAACCTCAGCTGCAGCAACTTCTTCCTAGAAACATCACCAAAAGCAAGGGATGCAAGGGCAAAAATGAACTATTGGAACTTTGTCAAGACAAAAGGCTTTTGTACAGCAAAGGAAACAGTCAACAAAACCAAAAGACAACTGACAGAATGAGAGAAGATATTTGCATATGACATATCAGATAAAGGGCTAGTATCCAAAATCTATAAAAAATTCATCAAACTCAACACCCAAAGAACAAATAATCCAATCAAGAAATGGGCAGAAGACATGAACAGACATTTCTGCAGAGAAAACATCCAAATGGCCAACAGACACATAAAAAAGTGCTCAACATCACTCGGCATCAGGGAAATACAAATCAAAACCACAGTGAGATACCACCTCACACCAGTCAGAATGGCTAAAATTAATAAGTCGGGAAAAGACAGATGTTGGCGAGGATGCGGAGAAAGGGGAACCCTCCTCCACTTGGTTGGAATGCAGGCTGGTGCAGTCACTCTGGAAAACAGTATGGAAGTTCCTCAGAAAGTCGAAAATAGAGCTACCCTATGACCCAGCAATCGAACTATTGGGTATTTACCCTAAAGATACAAATGTAGTGATCCAAAGAGGCATGTGCACCCGAATGTTTATAGCAGCAATGTCCACAATAGCCAAACTATGGAAAGAACCTAGATGTCCATCAACAGATGAATGGATAAAGAAGATGTGGTATAGATATACAATGGAATACTATGCAGCCATCAAAAACCCCAAAATCTTGCCATTTGCAATAATGTGGATGGAACTAGAGGGTGTCATGCTAAGCGAAATAAGTCAATCGGAGAAAGACAATTATCATATGATCTCTTTGATATGAGGAATTTGAGAGGCAGGGGGGTCATGGGGGGAAGGGAGGGGAAAAATGAAACAAGATGGGACCAGGGAGGGAGACAAACCATAAGAGACTCTTAATCTCAGGAAACAAATGGAGGGTTGCTGGAGGAGAGGAGTTGAGAGGGATGGATGGCTGGGTTATGGACATTGGAGAGGGTATGTACTATGGTGAGTGCTGTGAATTGTATAAGACTGATGATTCACGGACCTGTACACCTGAAGCAAATAATACATTATATGTTAATAAAAAAAATTCTAAATATATGTAGCTTGACTTCCCATTGCTATTGCCACAGCCTCAATATTTCTAGTCAATAAAAGCAGTTAACACTTTTCAGCTTTACTGCTTAAAGTTTTTCCACACTAATAAGCTAGCAGGTATAGCAAGAGATTATTATCCATATGTTTATTTAAATTTTTTTTTCTAATAGTATCAAGGTACTATGTGTTACAATTGCTATCTGAAATTAACAGCAAATATTGTAAGACTGTATTTGATTCAGATACTATACTTTTTCCCCAAGAGATTAGAAGCAATATAAATAGGATATGTCCTGCTCAAGTGTAACATAGAGATCTCTGAGCTTCGTAATAATATATACAGCCAAACTCATATAGTCTAAGTGCATATTAAGAACTAAATCAAGGATCTGTGTTATATTTTTATAAAAAACTACACTAACCATCATAAATATGAAATGTCTGATGGTCATTTACATTCGTTTACTGATACACTGTAAGTCTGTCATATTCCACATGCCTTGGCAAAGCCACTGGCAGGAGGTTAAAGTAGATATGTGTTCACTATCTTTATCACCATCTGAGAAGAATGCTTTGGAAGATTCTTGATCAGAGGGATCAGATCAGTATATAAATTGTCTTTTATATGCTACTTTTAAAAAGACTACATATACACAAAGGCCAAGATGTGCAAGGACAGTGATTAGTTCTTTGAGCCAAATTTCTTACTTTTCTTCTCGAGTCAGAAGCTGTTCTTGCCAGAATATATGAGTTACAATGGCATTCTCCATTTAGAAATATAGATGATACCTAACATTGGTGATAATAGAGTAACCAATTTTCTAGAAGGTAACCAACATTTTAAAATCCTTATCTGAGATAGAGATGACTTAAGACAGCTTAGGGTGAGGGGTGTCCATTTTTTTAAATCAAAACAAACCAGGAAAACTAACTTTTCTTCTCAGATGATAATCCTGGAATTCTACACTTAAGTTTAATTTCTCTTACATTAGATAAAAAATTTCATTTATAACAGACAGAACCTCAATCAATCTTGTTTACACAAATAGAGTATATATTGACTTAGGTAAATAAAAAAAAATCCAGGAGTCTTCTGGCTTCAAGTACAGCTGAATTTTGGTCAAAATAGTGGTATTAGGTCTATATTTCTCTTTTGGTTCATATCTTTGATCATAAAGACAGGACCTCTTTCCAAATGGTAGTCAAGGAATGAAGAATTATTTTTTTCCTTGACCCACTCTCATTCTTATACCCAAAACAATGACTGTGACCAAGAGTACAGAAAGGCCCGTTCTGGATTTAGTGCCTACCTCTAGTGTAAGGGAGAGAATCAACTCAACTGAATAACATCTCTTGTAAAGAATCTAGACTTAGGTTACAAGTGATTAGATATGTTAGAATATCATTTTTTAAAAACATTTTGCTTTTACCATGAACAATGCAGTATTTAAAATATCTAAAGTACAAAAAAAAAAAAAATACCTAAAGTACAAATGTTGCAAGGAGGAGCTAGACAATAAAGAGTGGGTGTTACAGAAAATGTAAAAGAGATTATAATATAAGTTTAATGTATAACTAGAATATTAAGTGGTTTCTGAGAAATACATTTTTTCATCTCTGAACCATTTCAAGGCAGTGAATTTCTCTACTCTCTTGGAAAGTTTCTATGGGGACAGTCTTATAAGATTATTTTCAAATTTCCTTGATATTATTTAAATATCACTTGACCTTACTTTTTTTTTTTCTGTTTCCTAAGAGATCTAGGCCTGTCAATTTTCCAATGCTAAATATCACTGATCTTCCTGTAATAACCAATATGTTTCAATATAAAGATGAGAAATGAATTGAAGTTTATTATTCAACAGTGCCTTCAAAGCATTATATAAATGAGATATTCTTAGGTTTTTGTTTTGTTTTTCCCTCTCAGAATGGAGGAAAAAAACAAACATTTATTAAAACTGAAAAAAAATATACAAAAGCCTGGGGCTCCTGGGTGGTTCAGTGGGTTAAAGCCTCTGCCTTCAACTCAGGTCATGATCTCAGGGTCCTGGGATCGAGCCCCGCATCGGGCTCTCAGCTCAGCAGGGAGCCTGCTTCCCCTTCTCTCTCTGCCTGCCTCTCTGCCTACTTGTGATCTCTTTCTCTCTGTCAAATAAACAAATAAAATCTTTAAAACAAAAACAAAACAAAACAAAAACCCTCAGTTCCTCCCCCCCCCACCTCACATATTGGGAAAAACACAGTTCTTCCCAGCTGTGGGTCTGTATCCTTGTAAATGTCTCCTTTGCTACTTACACAAAACACACTTCTGGTCACCAAATGCATGGGGGGTTTTCCCCACAAGAACAAGCAATTCTCGGACACCAAATAGGGTGTCAACTCAATTCTGACACTATGTACCCGAAGATGGCATCAGATCCCACATGTTAAAAGCTCAGTCCCACAAGACTGTGCTTCATTTTTCCTTACTTCACATGCCAGTCACAATGATCAAACAACTATAGATTGAAGGTTCCAATGATGCCCTCCTCAGGTTTGATTAATTTGCTAGAGTGGCTCACAAAACTCAGGGAAAAATGTACTTACATTCACCAGTTTATTAAAGGCTATGACAAAGAATACGGATAAACAGTCAGATGAAGAGATTCATAAGGTGAGTTGGGGGAGGTTCCTGAGTATAGAAGCTTCTGTTTCCATGGAGTTGAGGTGTGTGACCCCCCCTGGTGTGTATGTGTTCACCAACCTGGAAGCTCTCTGAATCCAATCCTCTGCTTTTGCGATTTTGTAGAGGATTCCTGACATATGCATGACCAATTAGCTCCATTTCCAATTCCTCTCTCTTCTGGAGGATGAGGGGTAGGGGCAGGGTAGGTAAGAAGTTCCAGGCTTCTTATCATAGTTGGGTCTTTCTGGTTATCAGCCCCCATCCAGGAGCCATTCAGGAGTCCACTCAGAGTCACTTTAATGAATAAAAGATGCTCCTAGTGCTCTTATCACGTAGGAAATTACAAGGGTTTTTGGAGGTCTGCGCCAAAAAGAAAATAACTTCCTGATTTGGATTGGAGAAATAAAACAGACTTATCTGAATGCTCATTATTTTTTTCAGCAATGGGTTAGAAAAAATCCTACCCTTATCTCTAGTCTATGTATGTGTAGTAAAAGTAATTCTTGTATGTTAATCTTTCATGGGCTTCTGTTAGTCTAAAGTTAGCTAGGAAGTGATTTACTGTCTACAACTTCAGATTCTGAATCTTTATTTTGTTAATGGAATTGATAAGAAAAATGGGTCTCTCCTGGCTTTTTCTTCCTTTCCTATTTCCTTCCTACTTTATCTTGGCAGAGATCTATCTGTAGGCACAAAGAAGAGTATGTATATGAACTGCAGTTGTACTTAGCTCCCTCTGAGGTCACTGTAGTGTATGCTTTTCCTTCTATAACAAGTAGAGAATAGATTGATCATAGATGCATGATAATGAATGATGTGGAGGAAGCTATTATTTTTTACAAGCTGCAAGCAGTATTTAGAGGCGGGTCATGATTACTCTAGTTAGATGATACAAACCAAAGTAACTTAATCTTTAATTACAAAGACATGTGAACTTAAAAAGTAAAATTATAAATGTGCTATTTATTGAAATATCCCAAACTATCTTTGAATTAGCTAAGTAAAAGAAAATAAAAAACATGTAATCTTTAAATATACTGATATATCACATTTTGCCTTAAAAATATCTACTTTAATTTAGACCAAAGACATTTTCTAAATGACCTAGTAGAATGTGAGAAAAATAGAAAGCTTCCAGAAGTTCCCTTCTGGGAACTGTTTCTTTTCACTTTACCCTGCCATTTTCCCTTTCTCAATATAATTATCCCTTACCAAACTGCCAGATCTGGAATTTGTAGTCTCCCAAATTTTCAAAGGATTTTGATTCCTTTTTCCATTGTTAGAAAATAAGATACAAAAAAGAAAAGAAAAGAAAAGAAGTTGCACTTCTCCCTTTTTTTTTTTTTTTAATTATGGATGGGTTTTCCCCTACCCCTACTTGTGCTCTCTCTCTCTCTATCTCAAATAAATAAATAAATGTTAAAAAAATTGTAATTATGCACACCATGTTAAATACATTGGAAATAGAAAAGAAGATGTTTGATACTCAGATGTAGGAAAAGTTATGAAAAAGTTATTTAACTTACAACATGCTATGATTTATATCTGGATATACAAGATGAAAATGTTGATGAAGATTTTAATTTATCTAAATAGATCATTACAGATATTTTAATCCAAATTTCATTTGATAAAAGAGTTAACTTTAATAAAGTTTATTAAATGGCCCAAAATTAGATTGCTATTTGATGCTACAAATGGGAAAAGAAACTTTTTTCCTAGACCACTTGAATAATTCTCTATGTACTATATTCAATTTGATTTGAATAAGAAGAATACAAAGAGGTAAATTGCAGCCTAGAGAATAATTCTTTATATTAATGAGTTGCTGAAGCCATATTAATAAGGGTTGAATTCATGAAGCTGAATAAAGTGTTTAATCATTTGATTCAGAAAATTGTATTTTTATAGCGGGGATGTAACACAATGTAGTAGTAAGTTAATAGGATTGAAATAAGTTTAGCTGTAATGGGAAGCCTGATCATACTACTGAATATCAGTGTGACCTTCAGTGAGTTACTAAGAAGTTCTGAACCTGATTTTACTTTGAAAATGACCATGGTAATTCCTATCACATGAGATATCTATGAGTATTAAATGACATACAAAGTTTCTTAATACATCTGGAAGACATTCCGTAACTGTCAGTTTCCTCTCTAGTTCATTACATTCTATACATTCAGTGATTTGTTCATACATTTGTTTATTCATATATGCCAGACATTTCAATGGATTTTTAAAATACAACCACAAAAGGTGGGGCACCTGGGTGGTGACCAACCATTGATCTCAGCTCAGGTCATGATCTTAGAATTGTGAGATAGAGCCCTGCATCAGGCTCCATGCTCAGCAGGAGTCTGCTTGAGATTCTTCCCTCCTCCCTCTGCTCCTCCCCCGACTCATGCTCAAGGAATCAAATGACATAGGAACTCTCTGGATTTTCTTTTCTTTCCATTGCTGATACTAGAATTTTAAACATTGCCATTTATATAATTTGGGACAATTGATAGGCAATATAAAGAAATGAATAAAACTGAATAAAAATTAAACAGATGCCATTCGACTATCTTAAAATATGAATTTTTTTATATCTTTTGAAAAAGAGATTTAATATCTCAAATATTGCTCTATATAATTGTGAATTTTAAAAGTGAATGAATTTAGAGTGAGTTTTGGAAGATGGAAAGCTGCAATAACATTCACAATAACTAAAAATATTTTAGAAATAATTTACATTTAAGAAAGTTTATGGTCGGGGCTCCTGGGTGGCTCAGTGGGTTAAAGCCTCTGCCTTCGGCTCAGGTCATGATCTCAGGGTCCTGGGATCGAGCCCCGCATCGGGCTCTCTGCTCAGCGGGGAGCCTGCTTCCCCCTTTCTCTCTGCCTGCCTCTCTGCCTACTTGTGATATCTCTCTCTTTCTGTCAAATAAATAAATAAAATCGTTTAAAAAAAATGCTTCTTTAAAAAAAAAGAAAGAAAGTTTATGGTCAGTGATATTTGATTTCTTTTTTTTTTTTTTTTGTGATATTTGATTTCTTAAAGCTCAATGACTTAAGTGCAAATCTTTACAAATGTAATTCCAATCAGTATCTACAATCTTTCTCTGCCACTTTATTTTTTTCTGAATTTGTTTCTCCAGAATTTTATTTCTTTGTTTTTATCTGCTTTAATTTATCTGAACCTAAATACCTATTTATCTCTATCTTATTCCGAGTCCATGACTATTTATCTTTCTTTTTTATCTCTCTATTCCTTTCAACTTCCTGTTCTCTTTGTATCTCAGTCAATAGACAACAACATTTCTGTCTCTGATTACCTTTCTTATTCTTGTATTTTCCTTGTCCTCTCCTGTTTCTTGTCCCTGCATTATCTAATAAGTAATGATCAAACATTTACTACATGTAAAACAGCTAAGAACATACATGAAACAATTTTAATTGTGTATTATTATTTTTCCCACTTTAGAGTTCTCAAACTAAAGCTTAGAGAAGAAAGTGGACCAATTAATTTTACAGAGTAAGTAAGCAAGGGAGTGATGATGACATGGCTGTCAGTTGAGAATATCCAACATCCCTCTTTAGTTGTATGCTGTGTGAATGGGCAGGATTGCCATGTCATTTGCTCTTTTTTTCTATCCCCTATGCATTTAAAGCCAGTACATGAGGTTTATTATACTTTGACTCTTAGAAATAGTGACAAAATAATGTTTTAAAATAGATGCTGATAATGGTCATTTGCAATGCAAAAGAATACATCCAGCTAAAAACACAATTTTCATTGTATCCCTGAGCTAACAGGAATTAAGAGACTATCTAGGGAGAAGAGAGACAGAGACAGAGAGACTGACTTGCAGTGAAAAATAAAATCTGCGAAGAAGTCATATCAACTGAAAAGGCAGAGGCAAGCAAATACTAACACAAGTCATCACGAAGAAAAGAATACTGATAGCAACAGTGAGACTAAGCATTTAACCAGTGGATAAAGCAGAGTAGCAGAGCCTGAAACCCTCAGAATAATCCAGAGGAGTTGGAAGGGGGATATTGTGGTTCTGGTAATGAGTGACCTTTGACTTCTAGGAGAAGCAAATATAAATTTCTCTTAAAACACAGAATTTGAAAATTCGACCCCAAAAGTCGACCTAGTCACTCAAAGAGCATCAAAGAGTCAAGAACAAAATACCGTGTGTGCATCTAGCAATGTCCCCAGGCTGAACTGGTATTCTAACATCTATAATTCAATACATGATTTTTAATGTGCTTACTCTGTTTTATGTATTGATAAAATAAAATATTTGTACTGTGGTTATTAAAATAAAATTCACTTAAACATATTTTTGAAAGCAACTGCTCTCAGATGTGAGAATTGCATGTTCTTTGATGTTAAAAAGTGTTGTTTTAATCTGAATCTGGTTTATATGCAGGTTTAATTATACTAGTTCTTCCTAATTTAGCTTGAGTTATCTGAATGCAAAACCTTTAGGCATAATTTGTGTTTGACACTGATGTAAATTGCTCTAGGCTCCCCTCCTAGCAACTCTGTTTATACCCCTTACTTCTATTAGAAGCTATTAGGACTAATTAAAGAAACAGACTTAATTTTCCTTTCAAACTCTGAATCAGTAGAAGCTCCAGGTGTTATTACTACTGAATATTTTCTCTTATTATTGAAAAGAGAAAAAAAAATTCTCATAAGCAACATCATTATATTTTAGTATATGATATAATCATGACTAAATTGTACCATTTGAAAGGTTATATGAACCTCTTTGTTGAAGAGGAATCAAACACCCCGTATCATTTTTATTTCTTTTTTGTTAAGATTTTTAAAATGACAGATATGTTTTATAAATTTGCCATAGCTATGGAAATCTGTCCTCAGCACAAACTGATTTGAAAGAATTAGTAGCTTTTATCATGGATCATTATACTTTGAGTAAATTTTCAAAACAGAAAAAGAAAAAAAAAGCTTTTCAAGCAGTGATTTTAAATTGTTTTCACCAGAGTGCCAAACTAAATTTGCTCTACATAGATGAATGATTTTATGATGATTCTGTATCTTACCTTCTTTGCTGTAGAATCAGGGCTACGGCAGTAAAATCAGAGTGAGGAAATAAGTTGAATTCTTCTCTCCTGGAGTCCAAATTTGAGCATTGAAAGGCTGGTTCAATACCATCAGTAAAGATATAGCAATATTTTGCCATTAACAGATAGGAGATCCTGAAATTCACCTATTAGGGCAAAAAACTAGCGTCAAAATCTTCCAGAAGATGATATCGTCCTAAACTTTTGTTATTACTGTTGTTATCATTATTTAATAAAGATTATATTGAAACTGTAGATCAGTTTAGGGAATTTTGCCATAGCAATAATAATCTTTCAACTCATAAATATGTGATACTTTTCCATTAGTTTGATATTTAAAAAAATTTTTTTTTAAAGTTAGAAATTTAAAAATTTCAATAAAAATATTTGGTAGTTTTCAATGGACAAAATTTTCACTATTTGCTAAACTTTTTCCCAAGTATTATATTTTTGATACTATTGTAAGTAGAATGGTTTTCATTTTTGGATTTTTCATTGCCAGTTTATAAAAATACAAATAATTTTTGGATATTGAACTTATTTTCTCTAAACCAACTGACTTATTAGTCCTAATAGTATTTTTGTGGCTTTCTTAGGATTTTCTATACACAAGATAATATGCATCACATTATAGGTGAATAGAAATAGAGATAGCTTACGTCTTCCTTCCTAATCCGGAGGTTTTTAAAAAATTTTTTCCTGCCCAGTTTCCCTGTATATTATTTCCAATACAATGTTAAACAGAAGAGGTGAAAGTGGAAGTTTTTGTCTTGCTCTCTACTGACTGGGAAACTTTCAGTCTTTAAACATTATTTGTTTGCTGCGAGTAATCACTGGGTTAAGGAAGTCTCTTATTTCTAGTCTATAAGTTTTTATCAGTAAAAGATGCTATATTTTGTCAAAGCCTTTTTTTCTGCACCTCTTGAGATAATCATGAAGATCTTGTCTTTTATTCTATTATATGGTATATTAGATTAACTGATTTTAAGGGAGGTCAAATTTGCATTTTTATAGTAAATTCCACTTTGTCAAGAAATATAATCCCTTTGATACAATTGCTGGATTTGATTGCTAGCATTTTGTTAGTATGCTATCTATATTCTTAAAGGATATTGCTCTATATTTTCCTTTTCTTTTCATAACTTTGTCTTGTTTTGGCATGAGGGTAATAATAGCCCCATAAAATTAGTGGAAAACTGCTTACTGCTCTTATATTTTGGGGAGAGTTTGTACAGTATTGATATTAAATATTTGAATGTTTGATGGAGTTAACCATTGAAGGCATCTAGGACTGTATTCCTTGTGGGAATTTTCAAAATTATTAATTCAATTTCTTTACATTTTATGGAAATATTCAGATTTTCTATTTCTTCTTGACAGTTATGATAGTTTGTATCTTTCCAGCAATTTTTCTGTTTTCTCTTAGTTTTATATAAGAGATATTTTATGTATATGTATATTATATTTATGAATACTATATATATGTATAAATTTGGTATGTAATTGTTCATAGTATTTCCTCATATTTTTTATCTTTATCAAGTTAGTAGAGATGTTCCCTCTTTTATTCTGATATGAAGAATTTAAGTATTTCTTTTTCCTTGGTCAGTCAAGCTAGTATTTTGTCAATGTTGTTCATTTTTTCAAAGCTGTAACTTTGAAAACTATTGATTTTATTGGTTTTCACTATTTTTTCTATTTTCCATTTCATTTATTTTTGCTCTTCCTTTCTTCTGCTTGTTTTAAGTTTATCTTACTCTCTATTTTATATTTTGCTCAGGTGAATGGGTTATATTTTTAATCTTTACTCCATTTTAGTACTGGGGTTTATAGTTGTTTCACTTCAAGAAACACTTAAGCTGCATTCCATAATTTTGGTATTTGTATTTTGGTTTTTTGTTTTCTTTCATGTAAAAGTACTGCTGAATTTTCCTAAGGATTTATTCACTGACCCATTAGGTTTTTAGTTTTGTTGTTGTTGTTGTTGTTGTTTTAAAGATTTTATTTATTTATTTGACAGAGAGAGAAAGCACAAGCAAGCAGAGTGGCAGGCAGAGGCAGAGGGAGAGGGAGAAACAGGCTCCCTGCTGAGCAAGGAGCCCGATGTGGGACTCGATCCCAGGACCCTGGGATCATGACCTGAGCCGAAGGCCGCTGCTTAACCAACTGAGCCACCCAGGCATCCCGGTTTTTAGTTTTTTAAAAAGTTTCCACATATTTATGAGTTTCCCAAATTTCCTTTTGTTACTGATTTCTAATTTAATACTATTATAAAAAAAATAATACTATTATGGTCAGGGCACATATTTTAGATATCAATCCTTTCAAAATTATTGAGATTTATTATGTGGTTTAGCATATGGCATATCCTAAAGAATGCCCCATATTGATTTGAGAAGATTGCATCTTCTGCTGTTGTTGGGTGAAATGTTCTTAGATGGCTCCTAGTTATACTTGATTTATAGTTTTGGTGAAGTCTTTTCTAACTTTGTGTTCTTCCACCTATTTGGTTTGCTCTTTATTGAAAGTAGGATATTTAAACTCCAACTGTTGTTAAATTTTCCATGTTTTCTTTCAATTCTCTCAGTATTTGCTCTACACATCTTAGAACCTTGTTATTTGCTGCATACTACTTACAACTGATATATCTCCCTAATATTTTGATTGTTTTATTATTTAAAATGTCATTCTTTGATTCTAAAAACATTTTTTTCTTAAATTTTATGTGTTCTGAAAAAAATTTTATGTGTTCTGATATTAATAGTCACTAAAGCTCTCTTTTGGTTCTTATTTGTATGGCATATCTTTTTCTGCCCTTTAATTCAACCTATTTCTACTTTTTAAAGTGTGTCTCCATCATAATATATAGTTGGATAACTTGTTTTCATTTTGTCAACTGTTCATTGGAATGTTTAATCGATTTAAGTTTAATGGAATTACTGATAAAGGAAGACAATATATATTTTTTTGGTGGTTGCCTTGGTTATTACAATTACATCTTTACATAAATCTATATCATTCACATTAATACTAACTTAATTTCAATAATATATAAAACATTTTCTCCAAAAATAGATCTATTCTCTACCCTCCCTTGTGTTATCTCTGTCATACAATTACATCTTCATGCACTATAACCCACTCATGCATTTTTATAATTATTTGCTTTATATAGTTGTTTTTAAAGTCAGATAGTTGAAGAAAAATGTAAAATCTAAACACACACATATTGTCTTTCCTGTTTACTTGTCGTTATCTTTATCTTAATCATATATCTTTATTTTTTTTAATAGATTGAAGTTATTTTCATGTATTATTCCAACCTGAAGGACTCCTTTTAGAGTTTCTTATAGTGCACATTTCCTAGCAATAAGTTCATTTTTTAAAAATTTTATCCTTATTTTTGTTTTCGAAGAATTGCTTGCTGATTACAGAATTCTTTGGTGATGGTCCTTTTATTTCAGCAGTTTGAATATGTCACCCCACTGCTTTCTGACTTCCATGGTTTTTATAAGTCTGCTACTCTTCTTACTGAGAATCTTTTGTATGGGATGAGTCTTATCTCATACTACTTTTAAAAGTCTCTCTTTGTGAGAAAGAGGCAAACCAAGAAACAGACTTGTAACTGTGGAGAACAAACTGATGTTGACCAAGAGGGAGGTGGGTGGGGGAATGTGTTAAGCAGGTGATGGGGATTAAGGAGTGCACTAGTGATGAGCACAAGGTGATATATGGATGTGTTGAATCACTAAATTGTACACCTGAACTAATATTACACTCTATGTTAACTAACTGGAATTTAAATAAAAACTTAAAAAAAAAAGAGGCTCTCTTTATTTTTGACTCTTGAAAACTAGACTATAATGTGTCATGCTGTGAATATCTTTGAATTCATATTATTAGGAGTCCGAATTTCCTGGCCGTATAAATCGTGCTTTTTATTTAACATGAGAGGTTATTGACCATTGTCTCTTCAAATATACATTCTGCCTTTTTCTCTCTGCTTTCCTTTTGTCACTTTTATCATTCGCATGTTGGTACACATTGTGATGTCCCTAGACATATGAATCTCCATCCATTTTTTCCTCATTTCTTTTTTCTAACTGCTGTTAAGACTGGATAATTTCTATTGACATATTTTCAAGTATGCTTATTCTTTCTTAACGCCAACTCAAATCTGCTATTGAACTCTCGTGATTACTTCAAATTTCAGGTAATGTATGTCTTAGTCCATTTGGGCTGCTATACCAAGTTTTCCACACACTGTATGACTTATAAACAACAAACATTTATTTTTCACAGTTCTAGAGGATGGGAAGTCCAAGATCAAGGTGCTGACAGATTTGGGGTCTGATGAGAACCTGCTACCTGGTTCATAGATAGACAACCATCTTTTTGCTGTGTCTTCATATAGTAGAAGAGATGAGGGAGCTCTCAGGGGCCTCTTTTATAAGGGCCTTTTTATAAATACCTTTCATTTCCTGCTTGCACAGAGCCTCAAAATTAGCCACAAGTGAAACATGCATGTATTTGGGATTTTCTGAGCATGCAACATCCTTGTACATGCACATGGCCTTTTAGATATCTAGAAAAAATGAGGAGCTTTTCGAAACCACTATGGACATCTTATTCCTCATATTTTTCTTTTTTAAAAATATTTTATTTATTTATTTATTTCAGAGAAGGAGAGAGAAAGCACGAGTGGAGGGACAGGGAGGGGGAGAGGGAGAAACAGACACCCGCTGAGCAGGGAGCCCAGTGCAGGACTTGATCCCAGGACCCCAGGATCGTGACCTGAACTGAAGGTAGATGTTTAACTGACTGAGCCACCCAAGCGCCCCTCCTCATATTATCCGTATAATATTTTACTTTATTTTTGTTTGTCTCAACTGGTATCTTTGCCTTAGTCTATGCTGATGTTCAATAGTTGTCACTACATTTTTTAATCAGCTCCTTGAGGGAGAGAACTTTTTCCTTGAGCAAGCTCAGATTCAGACAATTGGGCCTAAGAATGGGACTTTTACAGGGTGCTGACATACAGGTAAAATAGTGCCCATTTTCCGGGGATGAGGATTTTGGGTGAGCTGCGCGCTAGGCTTCTCCCCTCTGATTACTACAACCATTACTAGTTTTCACAGCTTTCAGATTGTAAGGTTGACATTTGAAAGGCTACTATGAACTTGGGGAAGGGGGTTGGGGATAGAACAAGTCAAAAATGTCAAAAACTGTCTCTTACAAAATATTAGCTGTTACTATTGACTAACCACTCCTCAGATTATTGAAAGTCTTTGGATAAATCCAGAGTCTTGAGTTGATTTCAACACTTTCTATCAGTTTTGTCTTGGTTTTTATGGAGAGCTAGATTTTTTTTTTTTTTTTGAGTTGTAGATTTTGAAGGGCCTTCCTCTGCCATTCCGAAAATATTGCTTTTCTCCTGAATCTTTTATAACGGCATGTAACCTGAATAATTTCTATTTGTTGAAATGTATAGATTACATATTTTAAGGCTTTCTCTCCATCTTATATTTAGACAGACTTTTTTCCAGGAAATTTAATGTCTTAATTTTAAGAGTAATTCACTAAGTGCCCACCCAAATTGCTCTTCACCAATATACAGTTTTTATGCAGGCAAAATAACCATTTATATGGAATATGAAATAATCTGTTACCTATACTATGTATTTATTCACCCATATATTTATTTTAAGCAAATATTTATTGAGCACCCAAAATATTCTAGACACTGGTCAAACTAGCTATCATTGCCTCAATGGATTTTATATTCTATATTTTCAAGTAGATCATCAATGATGTTGGAAAATTCTTCTTTTGTCTAATTTCTGTTTTTCATTTCATAGAGAGGTCAAGGTATAACTTCATTTTCACTTTTAATATTAAAGTTTAAAATGTAAATGTTCTATATGCTCAGAAATTAAATGTTCACTATACAGCAAGTATATAATATGTAATCCTTGTTGAGGCCGTATCCTGTGTCAACGTCTCTTACAGTTGAATCAGGTATGGCCCATTTTAAATAATAATCAAATTATTGTGAACACCCAGTCTCACAAATAGTTTTATTGAAATATTAAATGTAATAATACTTTACATATAAACTCATGTTATGGTTTCCATGCAGCTATAAAATCAAAATATATTTACAAATTAAATATTAATATAACTATAGAAACAATTAAATTTAATTAGTTCATTAATTAAATATTATGAATGATGTGCTGAAACCATATTCTTGATAGAAGCTCAGCTATGATGTTAATATCTACAGCACAAGGTTTTTTTTTTCATGTTTGTCATATCTGGAATTATGAGTGACATGTGATGCTTCAATCCTTCTGCCTTTTTATAAAATTTGAAATATTGCAGTAGCTTCCTTTTTACACATGATAACATAATGAAGGCTTCATTTGACATGAAAACATTATTTTATGTCTTCTTTTTACTGATCATTTATCATTTACATTTGTAAGTTAAAGTAGGACCACTTGTTTCCAAGGTAGTTAACCGCACATCAAATACAGACACTGAAATTATATGGCAACACTCAGTTATAATAACCAGTTGATCCAGATTATTATAGCCAATCTCAGAAAGAAGTCATCTCCTTCATGCTATGTCATACTATAAAACTTCTAAAAAACAATGAGCTGGATTTTCCTCCATGGGCATAGAATGAAGCCCAAGAAATATTGCTAACTGTAAAAGTAATAGTGAGTAATATTAAGCTTTATTTAATTTTTTCATAATATAATAATATACATTATATTATGAATAAATTATGTACATTATATATGAATAAATACTCACACACACATAAAATATCTGGAAGGATAAACTCCAATCTGTAAGCTGCTTTTATTATTTTACTGTTAGAGAATGCAAGTGGGTAGAGGAGCTGAAAAATTATTTTTATTTATTGTTTTTGTACACTCATATAAGAAGCTTATTATCTGTTTATACTAGTAATATCTATGTATAGAGAAAGGATATGTTTTAATTCTATGGTATTAGAAAGTTTGGGACAGTTATTAGATATAATTTTTCTAAATACATATTGATAAAATTAGTACTCAAATAAGTGGTTAGAGAGTAGACAATAGTAATGAGATTTTGTGTTAAATATACCTGAAGTGGAAAAGCACCAAATAGCTGAACCTTAATACATCATGAAAAGCAACATTTTCCTTTCCTTTATTTTAATTTTTTTAAAGATTTTATTTATTTGTCAGAGAGAGAGAGCAAGCAAAAACAGGGGAGCAATGGGCAGAGGGAGAAGCAGGCCCCCTGCTGAGCAAGGAGCCTGATATGGGACTTGATCCCAGAACCCTGGGATCATGACCTGAGCCAAAGGCAGATGCTTAACCAACTGAGCCACCAGGCATCTTTCTTTTCCTTTTCTTTATAAGTTAAACTATAAATTAAAATAATTGAAGTTTATTTGAAATCTAAAATAACTTTTAAAGAAAGTTAAAGTATAAATTAAAATAATTGAAATTTATTTTAGATTTCATGTCTGGTACCATAGAAACACTCAACGTGTTTGGTTCAGAATCTGAACATTTAATTAATTTCAGGTAAGATAAAATCATCCCATGCAAAATGATTTAAGAAGCCGCAACTTCTAATGAAAGAATAAATGATTTCATGTCTTATGTGATAGAAAGAGCCTACTGCTTTACAGCTAGCAGGTGAACTCATCCTCTATTTAATATTGTCTTCATAAACTACCAGATCATTCTATTACCTATCAGATCTCTTTGTCACAGAGAGTTCAAAACCTCAACCACCACTTTTTGTTTTCATAATGTGCATGCAAACATAGGATAACTTAACGTAATATAACATATAGATAGATAGATAGATAGATAGATAGATAGATAGATAGATAACTCTAACTTTGTGCTTCTTTTCTTAGCAAAATTAATTCCTGAACTTTTTTTTTCTTGAAAGTGTACTCTCTATTTTATCTTTAAGTAATCATTTATAATATTTATATAATAATATAAAATTTAACTATATATATGCATACAGAAGAGTTATCTTACTTGTATATTATTTACATCTAAAAGTGGATATTTAGACCTTATCTTCCCCCACAACAACCACCCTTGAAAAGGAGCCCATTACTTTAGTCCTCTACAAAGGAAAATCTTAACTTATTTTGATGAAATAAATTCCTAATATTAAGGAGAAAAATATAGAACCCTGGAAGCAAGAGATAACACATTAGAATTCTCTATTCCTACTAGAATTTTGATAGCTACTTCTTTATACAGGGAATAATTTGAATATACAGAACTTACATTTACATCATCTTTTGATGTTTTCTCTTAATTTAACTCAACATCCTCCAGCTTCAATGTGTATAAGACAGAGTGTACAAGGTCACATTCAAAAGCTGAAGAGTAAATATTTATGTGATATAAAGTAAGTAAAATATTCAACTTTTAGTTTGATATTATACTTATTTGCCCAGTATTTTATGACAAAAATTTTATAAATACAGAAAAGTTGAAGAAATAGGATAATAAACACTATTCTACCATCTCCCTAGTTTTACCTATATTTGATTACAGTATATATTTTGATATATTGACTTCATTTCACTGTATGAATATAGTAGATTTTTTTGTTGTTACTGAATCACTTGAGAGTAAGTTGGAACATCATGACATTTTACTACAAATTCCTCAAAATGTGTTTCTCTCTCTTTTTAAAAAAGATTTTATTTATTTATTTATTTATTTATTTATTTATTTATTTATTTGAAGAGAGAGGGGCAGAGGAAGAGGGAGAGACAGAGAATCTCAAGTAGACTCTGTGTAAACGTGGAGTCCTGTACAGGACTCAGTCTCACAACCTTGAGATCATGACCTGAGTCAGAATCAAGTCAGATGCTTAGCTGACTGATTCACCCAGGCACCCCACTCCTCTCTTTAATTGCTCTGCCATTCATACAGGTTTTTCAGTCTATGGCAATATTAATACCATCAACTGAATTCTTTCAGACAGTAAAAAGAGACAGTGTTCCCAAGATGTTTTAGTCTGAAAACAGATATCATGAAAGTAGACTACATAATTCAAGATTGACAAAGCAAAAATTAATAACCTAGGACTAAATGGACTAAAAACAAATTTGTAAAATTTGTAAGAGTGTATGTAAGAAACTCATTTATATTTTATCTGCAACTCAGAATTTATTGATTATGATGCAAATAGGCATTAAGTATTTATTGACATATCTCTTTTCAACTAAGACACAAAATTAAAATTATTTTGCTAAAATGATTATTAATGTGATAAGCTAATGAATTATCAGGAAAAACAGAATACTTTAGTTAAGAATGGTGAGTACTAGTTGACTTTGTTTATAAAATAGTTCAAAAACAATAGCAACAATATTTAAATATTTTCCAAAGTGCCTTTACTATGTTCCATTACATTGTTTTGCTTATTTATTCATTTGTTTTATTTTATAGATACCACGTGAGTGAAATCATATGGTATTTATAGGGTATTTGTCTTTCACAGTCTGACTTATTTCACTTAGCATAATAGCTTCTAAGTCCATTCATGTTGTTGTAAATTGCAGGAAACAATCTCATCTATCTATGGCTGAGTAATACTCATTGTGTGTGTGTGTATATATATACACACAAACACACCATATCTTCTTTATCCACTTATCTATCAATGGGCATTTTGATAGCTTCTGTATTTTAACTATGGTAAATAGTGCTACAATAAACATAGTGATGTAGATATCTTTTTGAATTAGTGTTTTCATTTCCTTTGGATAATACCCAATAGTAGAATTATTGAATCATATGGTATTTTTATATATTTATTTATTTATTTATTTACTTATTTAACATATAATGTATTATTTGCCCCAGGGGTACAGGTCTGAGAATCATCAGGCTTACACATTCATAGCACTCACCATAGCACATACCCTCCCCAATGTCCATAATAACCCAGCCCTTGCTTCCCTTGCCTTTGGCAATGTTTCTAGGAAGAAGTTGCTGTGGCTGAGGTTGAAGAGGTTGCTTCCTGTGTTCTCCCCAAGGATTCTGATGGATTCCTATTTCACATTGAGGTCTTTCACCCATTTTGAGTCTATTTTTGTGTGTGGTGTAAGGAAATCATCCAGTTTCATTCTTCTGTATGTAGCTGTCCATTTTTTCCAACACTATTTGTTGAAGAGACTGTCTTTTTTCCATTGGACATTCTTTCCTGCTTTGTCAAAGATTAGTTGACCATAGAGTTGAAGGTCCATTTCTGGGCTCTCTTTTCTGTTCCATTGATCTATGTGTCTGTTTTTTGCCAGTACCATACTGTCTTGATGATTACAGCTTTGTAATAGAGCTTGAAGTCTAGAATTGTGATGTCACCAACTTTGCTTTTCTTTTCAACATTACTCTGGCTATTCAGGGTCTTTTCTGGTTCCATATAAATTTTAGGATTATTTGTTCCATTTCTTTGAGAAAAATTGATGGTATTTTGATAGGGATTGTATTAAATGTGTAGATTGCAATAGGATCGAACAGTACATTAAAAGGATTATTCACCACGACCAAGTGGAATTTATTCCTTGGCTGCAAAGTTGGTTCAACATCTACAAATCGATCAATGTGATACAATATATTAATAAAAGAAAGAACAAGAACCATATGATACTCTCAATAGTTGCTGAAAAAGCATATGACAAAGTACAGCATCCTTTCTTGATCAAAATGCTATGCAGGCATAGAGGGTACATACCTCGATATCATCAAAGTCATCTATGAAAAACCCACAGCGAATATCATTCTCAATTGGGAAAAGCTGAAAGCTTTTCTGCTAAGGTCAGGAACATGGCAGGGATGTCCACTATCACCACACTATTCAACATAGTACTAGAAGTCCTAGCCTCAGCTATCAGACAACATAAAGAAATAAAAGGCATCCGAATTGACAAAGAAGTCAAACTCTCACTCTTTGCAGATGATATGATACTTTATGTGGAAAACCCAAAAAACTCTGCTCCAAGACTGCTAGAACTCATACAGGAATTCAGTAAAGTGTCAGGATATAAAATCAATGCACAGAAATCAGTTGCATTTCTAGTCACCAACAGCAAGACAGAAGAAAGAGGGGTGCCTGAGTGGCTCAGTGGGTTAAAGCCTCTGCCTTCAGCTCAGGTCATGATCTCAGGGTCCTGGGATCGAGCCCCGCATCGGGCTCTCTGCTTAGCGGGGAGCCTGCTTCCCTCTCTCTCTCTGCCTGCCTCTCTGCCTACTTGTGATCTCTCTCCTCTCTGTCAAATAAATAAATAAAATCTTTAAAAAAAAAAAAAAGACAGAAGAAAGAGAACTTAAGGAGTGGATCTTATTTACAATTGCACCCAAAACTATAAGATACCTAGAAATAACCCTAACCAAAGAGGCAAAGAAACTGTACTCAGAAAACTATAAAGTGCTCATGATAGAAATTGAGGAAGACACAAAGAAATGGAAAAACATTCCATGCTCATGGATTGGAAGAATAAATATTATGAAAATGGCTATGGTATTTCTATTTTTAATTTTTTGAGAAACCTCTAGAGTGTTTTCTACAGTGGCTGTACCAATTTACATTCCCACCAACAGTGCAGGAGATTTCTTTTTTCTCCACATTCTCACCAACACTTGTTATTTCTTGTCTTTTTGATTTTAGCAATTCTGACAGGTATAAGGTGATATTTCACTGTAGTTTTGATTTGCATTTCCCTGATGATTAGTGATGTTCAGCATCTTTTCATATGTCTGTTGGCCGTATGTGTGTCTTCCTAAAAAAAAAAAAAGTTTATTCAGGTCCTCTGCCTATTTTTTATTTTTATTTATTTATTTTTAAAGATTTTATTTATTTATTTGAGAGGAGAGAGTGAGCGAGAACATGAGACAGGAGAAGGTCAGAGGGAGAAGCAGACTCCCTGAGGAGCTGGGAGCCTGATGCGGGACTGGATCCCGGGAGTCCGGGATCATGACCTAAGCCGAAGGCAGTTGCTCAACCAACTGAGCCACCCAGGCGCCCCCTCTGCCTATTTTTTAATTGGATTGTTTGTTTTTTGGTGTTCAGTTGTGTAAGTTCTTTTTATATTTTAGGTGTTAATCCATTATTAGATATTCATACGCAATTATCTTCTCCCATTCAGTAGGTTGCTTTCTTGAAGCAAGCATATACAATGAGGAAAAGATAGTTTCTTCCATAAATAGTGCTGGGAAAACTGAACAGCCAAATGTACAAGAATGAAACTGGACCACTTTCTTATACCATACAGAAAAATAAACTCAAAATGGATTAAAGACCTAAACATGATATGACCTGAAACCATAAAAATCCTAGAAGGAAACATAGGCAGTGATTTCTTTGACATCAGCCATAGCAATATTTTTCTAGATATGTCTCCTGAGGCAAGGAAACAAAGCAAAATCAACTACTGGAACTGCATCAAAATAAAAAGCTTTTGTATAGCAAATGGAACCATCAATAAAACAAAAAGGCAACCTACCAAGTGGGAGAAGTTATATTCCTTTACTTTTGATGACTGTGTAATTATTTGCTTCAGTTTAAGAAGATATTCCTTTCCTCAAAAGACATAATTGGATATATCAAATATAACTAAATTTATATATAAATTTATATGTAAACAAAGTTATATCATATATAACTAAACTGTGTTAAAAAATCCTATTAATTAGTACGATATCCATCACTATAAGATCTTTCTACTCATTTAAAAATAATACTTATAAAATCTTACCAGGAAACTGGCCTATTATCTGCTTTATAATTAGTGGAATGACAGGGTTAAGGTATTAAAGAATATCATATTCCAGCAAGACAAGAATATTGACAACATTGATATTTTTTAAGGCAAAAGAAAATGCTTTTATAGGTACTGTAAGTGAAACAGAAGAGTTGGTCTCAATGATTCTTGGTTTCTTATCTTTTTAATGTAACATTATGGCAAAAAGATATAAACACAATAGTAATACTTAAGCATTGTCATTTTCATGACAGAAATTCCTGTACTACATTTACTATTGAACAAATATAATTTTTATTCAAATAGAATTTTCCTACATTAGTACAGAGTTCTCGTATCACATTTACAACTCCTTTTCCCTATATAAAAATACTGTTTTTATTAACCAATATTTTTCTTATTTATCAATAGAAGTAAGGAAAATTTTGAGAATGTGTATGACTTTAAGTGAAATTCCTTGAAGTCAGACAAGGGATAATCAATGTAATTGTGATTAAAATAGCCTGTTAGGCAAGCTGCTGAGTAGTAAGTCAGTTCTCCTAGGATTTCTAAATATAATCTCAAATCAAATTTGCAGCTTTCTTTCAATGTTACATACATAAAAATCTTGCTGAGTGATGAATACCATGGCTGTTTAGGTTTTTGCACCTGCTTTGAAAGGATAGTAAAGGCTCAAATAAAATTATTGTAGGCACTTGAAATTTCTCACCTGTGAAAGACAAAATGCTGCAGTAAGTAAGAGTCCTTGGAGACCACTATAAAAGATTCATTTGCAAATAAGCTCAAGTGCCTAAGAGAGAACTTTTAAGGTATAGGAAAATTTTTGATATTTGAATTTTTTGTATTACCATAGTAGTTGTGAGAAAAAATGATTTTTCTTTTTGGATATTTCTTTAGGAAGTCACAATTCTTTAAAGACAAATAACATCTTTAAAAACCTTATATCGCAATAAAAGCTATAGATTAGTAAAAATGAAGATTAAAGAAGAAATTAGAAAGCTTTAAGATAAAAAGTTCATTGTATGACATCATTATTTTGAGTGCCTTAATAGAATTTTGAGCTTCCTGGCAATTTACTCTCCGTCTCTACTAATGTCAAACATCTTATATTCATTGCATGCAATGTTTTCATTATTATGTCCATCTTTATATATTTGCTATCTTAACTTTATGTTGTCTGCCAAACTTGTTTTCTCTTCCACACTACTTTAATTCTCATTTATATTCTTTTTAGCACCCTTTATTTTATAGGACTTATTACGATTAAATAATTAAATGCACAATTATCTGGTTAAGTCTGTTTCTACCTCAGAAATGTAAGTTCCCTGACGTTATGGACCTGTCTTTGCTACTGCTTCTCCTACATGTCAGTCACATTCCCTTATGTACAGAAAATTCTTAAGAAATCTCACATTAAGGATACGTAGTTATATCATCATACATGGATTCCCATACAAAAGATATCCAGCAAAATCATTAGAAATGACGAAAGTGATACCCTTGAAAACCTGCCTTCTTTTATGGTGATAAAAGTTGGCTGATTATTAGGCTTTTTTCACTTTGAGTAAAAATGTCTTATTTTTCTTTATTCTTTCAGCACAATTCAAAATGCATATGCATTGAACATTAAAAAAAGGATTTTATCAGTGTTAGTCAAGCTAATGACTAGACTTATGATAGACATCTTCCTTATCTAGTCCTGAGAGATGCCCATAATTGAGGGCAGGGTCAACCACATATTACTCATAGATGCTGATTTATGATATTGAGTAAAAAAAATAGTAATAATGAAATGAGTCCTAACTCCCTTCACATTGGCTTTAACTTTATAATGTACGCTCGTAAATGGGTACTTACTGCAATTTATATTTGTTATGAAACAGAAATTATACTTATTGGAAATACATTATTCCTTTATTTTAAATGACCACAATTATAGAAGCTGACTGGCTTGCATAAACTGGTAAGGTGCCTTTGCTATCAATAATTAGTCTTCTATATTTAAAGAAAACAAGTTGAAAAAAAATAAAGAAAGAAAACAAGTTGGAAAATAAGAAATGTTTTTAAAATTATGTTAGTTTAAGAGATTGCATCAAGGAAATTTGTCTGTCCAGTTGGTCTTTTCCATGGTGACATAACTTGAGTTATAGTTTGAAGTTTGATTATTGAGTCTAGTAATTGTGTTTAGACTGGGGGCTGAGAAGTGGCCAGACTGACTCAGGGGTGTCAAATTACACTAAGCAAATTCTCAGAGAACAATATATAGGATATGATTGTAAGGAGCCCAGAAACCTTTGGCTATTGCTTCATGAATTATCACTCTGTAATAAAAAAAAAAAAAAAAGACACTGGAACTTATATTATCATGAAATGTACTTGAAAAGCATTGACACAAGGAAAATATTAAGTGACATTAACCAATGGCAGCAATGATAGCTTGAGAAAGCTATCCCTTCAAGGGAAAGCGACTGTACCATCTGGAGCAATTGACCACGGCACTTCATCTCCCAAAGAGTACCAGACATATATTGACAGGTCATTTTTTACAGAAATTCAATTTTTTAGGCCCTGTGTATACACTCTTATTCTTACTAATAAAAGTTTTCCTTTAAAATGTAGATTTATCACAAAATAAATGACACTGACTTTGCAATTTGACAATAGCTTAATAAACAAACCTTTTAAAATGTTGCAGGTGGGAATAAGAAAAACCAATAATGAATAGCAAGGGAGCTTTGGCTTGCAATAAGGAAATCCACCCCAAACCCGAAGTTATCGGAACTTGGACAGATTAGTAGCTTTCATTAAAACAACTTAACCCATCTGCAGCAATCTTACAGGAATGGATTCAGGAGAAATATTCCATGACTGGCTAAATTCCCACCAGCCGATTTCTTGCTAGTACTTCTTGTTAGTTCAATTAGATGCCAAGAGCAAGGAGTTCCTTTGATACATTCCATAAACATCTGTCTCTCCTAACTCAGAGCACAGGAGAGAAGAGTGCAAGGTAGATTTTGTGAAGCAGAGAGGTACATGGCCCATACAAATAAATTTGATGAAGCTATACTTATTAAAATGATCATGTAAAACAGACTATACCTTAGACACCTTGATTAGAATAAGGCTATTCAAAATCCATTTTAGTGAACAATTTATAGATTATTTAGCTTCAGTCATTTTACTAGAGGGCTGATCTCATTCATTCTGTCAATTTTTCCAAATTGCATTATTAGCAGGCAATCTTTATTTCCCTTATGTCCTCCCTGCATACCGATGAAAATTTCCACAGCTTCACATTAGGAAATATCTCACACACACACACACACACACACACACACACACACACACACTACACAAACCTTGAGTTTACCTGTTTCATCCCAATGTTTTGATTGGACAAATGTCCCTTTACTGTGCTTTTTTTTTGCCCCTTTATGTGAGCAAACCCATTAGTCTGTCAGTCATCGACTGCATACCTGTGAATATATGTTCTTATTGTAGTGATTGCATTTCAAACATTTCAAGCATAGCTGAATTTTATTTTTCTTCATAATGTTCTTCACTTTACATTTACTATTGGCTCTGCAGTGGTAATTCTTTGACAAACAAGAGGCTATTATGAATGTAGAGACAAGGTTTTCACTTCCACTATTCCAAACAAAGGATCAAAATCAACTTTGCTTTTACTGGGATATGAAGGAAGCATCACTTTGAGCTTTGTGTCTTGAAAATGCTACTAACCAGCTCGCAAATGCTGTCATTACTGACAGAGTAGGTAATACATAGATCTGCTTTTATCATTAACATTCAGTGATATTTTTCCAAATGAGAATATATCTGTAAAATGCAGTTTCTAAGAATACAATAGATTTTCTTTCATTCTCAGTGACGTTATATATGACACAATATATATTTGTGAATTTCTGTTAGCTTTGTTACTCCCTGCCTTCAGGAATCCACAGATATAAGGCTGCTCATAATTTATTCTTTCACCACACATACTCATCAACAGAGAACTTCTGACAAATATGGCTTATCTAAGGGATTTCTCATTCATCCTAACGTTTCCAGCTCTTCTCTCATGGGAAACCTGCCTAGGGAAGTCCACATCAGCCACTGAACTGTGGTTCCATTTCTCTAAACAAGGGATGGTTATTTCTTCTCAGGGGTGCCGCTTCCTTTTCGATAATTTTCTGCCAGTTGTCTCTGAAATCAGAAGCCATGGGAGTTCTCTTTAGCCCGCTGCAACTCTCCTTCATCTTGTTCTATTAAAGATGGATTTCGTATATCATTGTCTCACATTCCTTGTGGTACTTGACAATTTGAGACAAAGAAGGGGGCGTTCCATTTATACTCTACAATGTAACTACTAAATAAGTTATTTTGGGGGGCAGTTGTTATTTTGTACTTAGTCCAACAAAAGTAAGTCAGTACATTAAGGCTAAACCTGACAATAAAGGAAAAGTAAATGTCTGTGCACAGTGAAGAAAATACTGTTCAGCATAGTCTTTTTCTTAGAGCAAAATCATCTTCAAATATGTAATCCAGGGATAACTAGAGAAAATTAGAGAAATAGGAGAGGGAGGAGACTCTCTCTGGGTTACAGAACAGAGAGGGCTCAGAAACATGCAAAGTGGGTGTAGGTCAGGCTTAACTATGTTATTTTTATTAACATACACAGAGTAATTTCGGTTGTTTGTTGAACAAATAATTACTATCTAGATATTTTTGCATGACACTGGTAAGGTAAATAAGGGATATAAAAGTGAAAATACCGTCTTTTATCTTAATGAGTTTTCAGTTAGTAAGAGAGATAAGCTAATTTTTGTGAAAGGCATACAATCCTTGTCATTAAAAAAAGAAAAGGATACATTGTGTTACATGGATCTTGAGGATGGAGAGAATGCTTTATTAAAGAGTTGGCTCTGGAGGTTACGAATTATTCAAAACAAGGAAGGGTGAAAATACTCCCGAAAGAAGAAAGAGCATGGACGATGAGAAAATACATGGTGCACATAAAAAGAAAGTAAATAACTTCAGCTAAAGCAGAGAAAATCTGAAAGGCAGTCATTGAATAGAAGTTTGGATAGCTTAGTAGAAACTCTTGAATTCCGTGCAAAGTTATTTTATCTCTTTCCTTAGCCAGTGTTAAAAAATGCTACAAAATACAAAGACAGTTTTAATTAATGAGGTGAATGAAAAAGGTTTTCTTTGAACAATTCTACGTTTCTAAATTATTTACTTCTTTTTCAAAACTTCTGAAATAATAGACCTGAAAATACCTTACCTGTATAGTTTTTCACAGGACGATAATTTCCACCTAGGTGCAATGTTAGGTATTCTAATTTGTTCAGTTTTCCACGGATCAACAAGAAGAATAAATGCTCTGAACTTTTGCTGTGTTGCTGCCCACCTCTTGAAGATATGTATGAAAATTCTTATGTTTTCACTCTGTTGATACCTTCATTAGGGCTTTCCACGAGTAATTAGAAAAATTCTGACCATGCTGTACAAAGAGTATGATGGTGAATTTGCAGGGAAGCTAATAAAACTCAAACTTTGGGCCTTTCACGTGTGTAGGATTCTTCCAGAGCCCCAGGATGAGCTCTGCATATTTATTCAAACAATATTACGTATATTTTGTAAAATTTGCTGAAGTAAGGTTTCAAATGCAATTGTTAAAGTCTACTACCTCTTAACGGTTCATTTTACCATCTGATCCTTTTTTTTCACACTGGCTAATACCGGACTAAGTATGGGCACTTTCGAAGGCATCCTTGAAGGAACATTGAGTTGGGGAATCTTTGCTTTTGGTTTTGGAGGATAGATTTCTAGGATTTGCAATATGTGAACGGCCACCTCCAGTTCAGGAACTGCCCCTCACTGTGCTGACTCAGCTAGCATTCTGACAGAGGGCCAGAGAAATTCACCATGCAAATGTGATCTACAGTGCCTGGCTCTGGAGTTACATGAGTAGTGTAGGAGAAAAAAAAATTAAAGATATCGATCCAGAGATAGTTTAGTGGAAAATTGATGTAATCCTGAGCTGCGTAAGTTGTAAGTGTATTATTCACTTCATCGATCCTTAGAAAGGATAGTCTCTCCTGTGTGGTTATACATATCATTAATTCATTTTCACTATTATATGAGATACATGGGTAGGTAGATAAAAAGATTATAGGTATATAGATAGATGATAAATAGATAATTTGAGAGTTTGTCAAGAATTGTGTGATACAGGGGCGCCTGGGTGGCTCGGTCGTTAAGTGTCTGCCTTCGGCTCAGGTCATGATCCCAGGGTCCTGGGATCGAGCCCCGCATCGGGCTCTCTGCTCTGCAGGAAGCCTGCTTCTCCCTCTCTCATTCCCTCTGCTTGTGTTTCCTCTCTCGCTGTGTTTCTCTCTGTCAAATAAATAAAATCTTAAAAAAAATTTTTTTTAAAGAATTGTGTGATACAGAAATCATCAAAATTCATGGGTTTATGTGGCACAAACTATATTCAGTATTTCAAATAGTGAATGTGCCTGTATATGAAGTAACACATTACATACATTTCAATGTATATAATACATTTGATTGCATTTAGCATGCTTCATATGTTTTCCTACCAAAATTTGGCAGTCCTAAAAGAAACAGCCTGGAAAATTGCTTCTGTAGTGGCAAAATGCCCGGAAGATACAAACACTATAGTGACAGAAGTCCTACACATATAAACAAACAAATACGCAATATTTAAATAATTTTTATGTACATTTTTGAATGGATTTTTCGTAGCTTAATACACAGTGGCAAATTATAAAATGCTTTGAACTATTCTTGTGCATGCCTTGATTTCAGAATAATTTTAAATATTTTTCACAATAATTTAGCCTAAAAAACTTAAAATCTAACTGAAAGGAATCATCCTAATGGAAGCCAAAAATGTTAAGTTAAAGGCTGCCAGGAACATCAAAATATCAAACATTTATTGATTTTGTTTGTATCTTTTAGCAGGCAGTTAACTTGATTTGACTCCAACAGAAAACTGCCTTGTGAAACAGCTCAAATCTAAGTTTAATTTTTTAATCCTTAGCTACTTAGTATCTGTTCCATGTAAGTATAGCTCAAGGGTAACCCTGATATTTAGACAGTGTTGATACACAGATTTCAGGGCTCTTCTTGGGCTCTCTTCTTCTTGGGATTTCTCTCACCATTCAGCCCTGTAGTTGTCTTAAACTCTATACACTTTTGTTCATGCCAAAAAGACTTCACATTTTCTTTTGAAGATGTAGCCACAGCCTGCCTCAGGCTAAAAGCCCTAAAAACTGGAAACTCACCAAGAGACATTCCTTTCATTCGAGTGCCACACAGAGCCTGCCTGCATTTTGTTCACTCTCCAGTATCTTCAGATAGCTGCTTTTAGTATTTAATCTAGAGTTTATTAGTTATCTGCAAAAGGTTGTTCTTGTAAGAGCTTTTAAGACAAAGTCTAAGTGCAGGTTCTTCTCAGTTTTTTGATTAAGAGCCTAGCAGATTTCTTTCTTTCTTTTTTTTTAAAGACTTTATTTATTTATTTGACAGAGAGAGAGAGAGAGAACAAGAGACAGGGAATACAAGTGGGAGAGGGAGAAGCAGGCTTCCCGCTGAGCAAGGAGCCTTATGTGGGGCTCAATTCCAGTATCCTGGGATCATGACCTGAGCCAAAAGCAGACTTAACGACTGAGCCATCCAGGCGCCCTGAGCCTAGCAGGTTTCTGATTCTTCAGAGCTAACAGATCATAGAAGATTCCACTCTATCCCTCAGAGGTCTTGAATTTAACTCTTTATCCTAATCCTACACATTTTCACAAACTGATTTATGTCTTGAGGCAGGAACTCATTGTGCTTGTGTGGCCAGTGTTTCCTGAGTCGCCCATCCTCTGGGTCAGTGGGACTTTGTATCTTTTTTTTTTTTTTTTAAGATTTTATTTATTTATTTGACAGAGAGAGATCACAAGTAGGCAGAGAGGCAGGCAGAGAGAGAGGAGGGGAGCAGGCTCCCTGCTGAGCAGAGAGCCTGATGTGGGGCTCGATCCCAGGATCGTGAGATCATGACCTGAGCCAAAGGCAGAGGCTTTAACCCACCGAGCCACCCAGGTGCCCCTCTTTTTTTTTTTTTTAAGATTTTATTTATTTATTTGACAGAGAGAGAGAGAGATCACAAGTAGGCAGAGAGGCAGGCAGAGAGAGAAAGGGAAGCAGGGTCCCTGCTGAGCAGAGAGCCCTATGCAGGCCTCGATCTCAGGACCCTGAGATCATGACCCGAGCTGAAGGCAGAGGCTTTAACCCACTGAGCCACCCAGGCACCCCGTGGGACTTTGTATCTTAAACACTGTGAAACCATGGGTGATTTCACTTTGTCTTTCTGGCCCTAACGTCTAGCCTCACATGCCACCCTAAAATTCATTATATGTGCTGGAGTAAATCTGGCTTGTATTATGGATTGACTAATTTCCAAAACTGTCAAGGTAGTCCCAGGTAAGATATAAACAAATACCTCAGCAAAGAACGTATACAGATGGCAAATAATCATAGGAAATTATGCTCAAATCATATATTAGGGAATTGCAAATTAAATAACAGTGAGATACCAGTACATGCCTATTAGAATGACTAAAATCCAAAACACTAATAACATCAAATACCAGTGAGGATGTGGAATAACAAGAACTCTTATTCATTATGCTGGTAGGAATGCAAACTGGCTGTCCACTTTGGAAGGCAATTGGCGATCTCTTATAAAGGTAAACATACTCTTACCCAGTAATTATATTTCTTGGTATGAGTTGAAAACTTATGACCACACAAGGATCTACACATGATATTTATAGTAGCTTTATTCATAATTGCTCAAACTTGGAAGCTATCAAGATGTACTTCAATAGGTGAATGGGTAAAGAAGCTATGTACATCCACAAAATGGAACATTATTCAACAATAAAACAAACAAACAAAAAAACCAAGCTATCGAGCCATGAGAAAGCATGGAGAAAACTTAAAAACATATTGCTAAGTGAAAGAAGTCAATCGGAAAAGGTTACATGCTATATGATTACAACTATATGATATACTGGAAAAGGCAAAACTATAGCAATAGTAAAAAATCAGTGGATTCCAAAGGCTGTGGAAGAGAGGTAAAGAATGAACAGGTGAAAGATGGGATTTTTAGGGCAGTGAAACTATCCCGTATAATGGTACTTCAGTGGTGGGTTCATGACATTATACATTAGGCAAAATTCATAGAACTGTACACCAAAGGTGAATCCTAAGGAAAATTATAGATTTTAATTAACAATGATGTATCAATAATTGTTCAATAATTTTTGCAGATGCTCCACACCAATTCAAGATGTTAATAATATGGGAAACTGGGCAGGTGGAAGATTATACGGGACTTACTCTATTCTTTTTTCTGATTCTTCTGTAAACCTAAAACTGCTCAAAGAAAGAAAATCTATAAATTTAAAAAAAAATAGTAAATTGCAAAAAATTAATTTCTGCTATTTTTTCCTACCTTATCAGGAATGTTCACCTATCTCAGCCTCCTACATCTTACTCATATATGGAAGTCTCAAGTAAGGAGAATTTGAAAGTAATACTTCAATAAATTAACCTATGGTATACTTTGAAGACTTATTCTCTGCAAATTAAATGGCTTGTACACAAGCACTGTGTAAGTACTCTTCACAAAATGAGAACAGACATTTGGAGCACCTGATGGTTTCACTGTTAAAATCTTACTGCATAACAGTACCTAAAACAACTACTAATCTCAGTGCATAGAACATTAGGCCATGAGTCTAGCTATATCTTGAATACTTGAATCTGAGGTTGTGATTACAGAATATGTAGCATAGAAACAATATTTAACAGTAGGGATATATGGTATTTTTAATATGCTTCAGTTTTTGTAACAGTTTTGGATTTACAGAAAATTTGAGAAGAGAGTATAGAGTTCTCATTATACCCTGTACGGTTTCCCCTAATATCAATGTCACATATTAGAATGTTACATTTGTTATAATCAAATAACATCAATATGGTATCATTAACTAAGCCTGTAGTTCACTGAGATATCCTTGGTTCTTATCTACTGTTCTTTTACTGTTCCAGGATTTTATCCAAGATACATCATATCTAGTTGTCACATCTTCTCGGGATCCTCTCATATGTGACTGTTTCTCACACATTCCTTGTATTTTCTGACCTTGACAGTTTTAGTGCTGATCAGATGTAGAAGTTATTTCTGTTGGAGTTTTTCTGATGTTTTCTTCTCATAAAACTATACTGAGATTCGAGGCTTTGTTTGGAAGATCACGGAGGTAAAGTGCCATTTTCGTCATATCATATCGAGGAAACATATTACCAACACAATTTACAATTGTTGCTGTTGATTTTGTTCACCTAACTGATGTAGTATTTGTTGGGTTTCTCCCCTGCAAAGTTACTCTTCCCTCTACCCCTGACTCTTTCCATAATATCCTCTTTGGAAAAAAGTCATAATGTACAGCTTGCAGTAAGGAATAGAGAGTTATGCTTTACTTACTTGAAGGTGAGGTATCTATTATTTTGAATTCTTCTGCACAAGAGATTTGGCTTTCCTCACTCATTTATTTATTTTTTAGTCAGTTATTTATATCAGCATGGGTTCATGGATATTTATTTTATAATTTAGGTTAAAATCTAATGCATTTTATTTAATTTTTTAAAAAGATGTTTGTTTATTTATTAATTTAGAGAGAACACAAGCAGGGAGAGGGACAGACAGAAAGGGAGAGAATTAAAAAAAAAAAAAAGAAAGAAAGGGAGAGAATTTCCAGCAGACTCTACACTGAGCACAGAGTATGATACAGGGTTCCATCCCAGGACCCAGCAGTCAGGACCTGAGCCGAAATCTGGCTGGGGGGTAGAGGTGGGTAGGGATAGGGTGGCTGGGTTATGGACATTGGGGAGGGTATGTGCTATGGTGAGTGCTGTGAAATGTGTAAGCCTGATGATTCACAGATGTACCCTGGGGCAAATAATACATTATGTATTAATTAAAAAATAAAAATTAAAATAAATAAATAAATAAATAAATAACTTAAAAAAAAAAAAGACTAGGGTACTTAACCAACTGAGCTGCCTGGGCTCCTCAACTTTGTTCAATTTTTTATCAAATTTTCACAGCTTGATTATTGAGAGCTCTTTCAGTTGTCCCTTGTGCCCCTTTGACTCTCTCCCCTCAGTGTCTTGTTGTCATTTGTTTGGTTTTTGAGTAATTATTTTCTGGCACTGTAAGATGCTCCCAGGCTCATTTTATATATTCCCCATCCCAAATCCTAGACTCAGTCATATCTCTAATAAGCTCTGGTACCTTTTATTGGATAATGATATTATAATCTAAGATCTGCATACTGGATGCGCTCATTGCTACTAGGGTGTCATATTTTTAAGGTCATCTATAGCATTTTTATATGAGTACTAAAAAAGATGTTACTATAAAAATGAGTTATACTACTCTAAAGATGACACAATATTTGAAATAAAAGCCAAAATTTAAACTCGAGAATAAAACAAAATAAGGAGGTATGGAGTAGCTAGTTGAAATACAAATTTTATAGAAAGTCCTTTAGCTAATGAATGGGCAGCTGGGGAGTTGTTTGGATCCTTGATTGGTAGGTTCTGGTTCATTTTAAAAGCAGAAAACTGCATCAAACTTTGGGTACAGTGACATAAAGATAACACCTAAAATTATATAATTGTTTTCTACATTATAGTATCTCTAAGATGACCCATTTTGCCAATAATTCTGTCTCTAGATGCCTAAGAGCAGAATAGCATATAACTTGGAATTCTAAGAATCTATCAAATCACCCTAATCATGCTACTTTCAATGCTAATTTGTGACCCAACATATTCTCTTTGAAATAAGAATGATTGAGATTATTCTGATCCCTTTAATCACTTTTAAAGCTATACATAATTATCAAACAATACACAAGTTGGTCAGGAATATATTTAAGAAATGTATTACTAACAGATTAGTTTAGAAAATAAGGCAATGCTGGTTAAGTTTTTACGGATTATTTATTACATAACAGTTCTATTCAATTCTTAATGACAACTAATGCTAGAAAGAAATTTAAAAAAAAGAGACACTTTCTAAAGCTGCTTTCAGTAAAATTGTTATAAATGTGAAAATGATTGCTGTATCACAATTTTAAATCTGGAAACCACCAAAATTGACTGATAAAAATAAAACTCACAATTGGAGAAAAAATAAATAGAAAATATAACTGAAAGTGTACAAAAGTACATACTCTAAAATTAGAATTTGTTTAAAACTTAGAAGAATGAGAGGTTTTGATGTAACATATTATCTGTGAAATGTGACCCAGAAATAATAAACTTCTTTAGATGAATGAGCCAAAAATAATATTCACAATGGTACCAATTGTAACTGATCAAAATTGGCATGAATGAAAACTTCTTATTGAATATTCATTTGAAAGTTAATTTGCAACTAAGTGATCCCAAATAACAATTTGTGAGTAAAATTATGAAGAAAATGTATTTAGTTATATTTTTAAGAAAAATACAATTAAATCTACTTAATGGAATTTAGCTACAAGAAATAAATTTCCCTCCAACATTCAAACTGTTTATTTTGAAAAAAGAAAAAAACATTAGTTTTCATGTTTCAGTTAAACATTTTGTGCAACAAAACATTAAAGTCAATATGTTCGCTAAAGATGAAAAAAATAGATTTTGAAACATTTTGGATTCAGAGCTGCCTATAGGTCAGCAAAAAAATCCATTAAAGCTTACATTATCTAAAGTGATTTTCCTCATTGAAATGATTTCTCCACTCACTTAGAATTTCTTAGTACCATTGGTTTCATTTGAATTTTTGTTTCTAGAATCACAACATCTAGTTTAAACATGTCGAAATTAAAAAAAAATTACATTTCTGTTAAGGAATTTAATATAAGACTTCTAGGGATCAACTTTAGAAGAGATAAGTAAGGACTGAAGTAAATCTATCTGTTTTGCATGTTATAAAGAATGAAATGAGACTGGAAGTGTGCTGAAACAAATTGGTAAGAAAAAAAATGGAATCATTTAGGATTTGGCTGAATTAAAACCAGCTTTAGCATTTAAACTTATAGGCAGAGCCTAGTTTCATCCAACAATATTACATGCATTTTATTTATTTTCTAGGAACTGGGAAATTGTTATGTATATTAGTTTTGCGGATGTTTAGAAACAAAGATGGAAATTCGTAATGAAAAAGAAAATAATATTCTTGCATACATTTTTGTGATTTGTTCATTATAAATAGTTGAAAGTCAGAAAAAAATAAATTTCCCAAGAAGTTTACTCTATGACATAAATTTCTCTAGGGGGTATTCAAGCCATTATTTGCAAATACCATCAATTCGTGTTTTCATTCAAAACAATGTCACCTATTAATTTCCATGTATATTATGTATCCTGCTTTAGTTAGTAATTTAACAGAATGTTTTATTTTTAGCATACAATAATGAACATACATAATATGTTAAATGACCATTTCTCTTCCACTCTTCCAAAAAATGTGGGCTTTTAAGCAAATATATATTCATTCTTGTTGTCATCAGTTAAAAATGTTTATTCTTCCTCTTCCATTGCTAGTACATATAACACATAGGCTTTGAGTGTGGGCTTAACAGTAAGCCAGATAAAGAGTTGTATTTTCTTAAACTATTTTCACACAAAAGGGAATTATTTTCATAGTATTTAGAATAGTAATGAATCACTATAATAAAGACATTACATTTTCTGAGAATTTTTTTTTTTTTGGCAGTAGTTTCATAGGGCCATATGGATAGCTTTATTTTTTATTTATATTTTATTTCTTTGGCTTCAGGTTCTGTTGTCTCCCTTTTCCCTCTAAGGATGCATTAGATGTCTTGTTTATAATATTTCAAGCAGTTTTGGGTCCAATGAGCTATTGCAACTCTATAGCTCTGACAATAACTAAAACTTTTCTCACCTTGGAATGGGAGGTAAGTGTGAATATATATTCATGATCTAATGAATCTACAATCATGTTTATGTACCAGCTGTTTGCTTTTTCTCTGCTGCTGTGATATATCTGGCTCTGCATTTTCTCTTGCTTTTTATTAACTCTCTTGGAAAAAGAAAAGAAATAAAAAATCAACACGATGGGAAAAGAGTCTTCTGATAAATGTAAAGTTCTGACATTATAACTTTACAAATATATATGCGCCATAATGAAACTCAGTATTATATATACACCAAATACATCAACTACATTTATTTTTATATACTAACTTATTTTAGATGGAGTTTTTTGTAAATATGCAATATGTGACTACAAATAAATAAAACTGATTATCATAAAAACATTTTGGTGTTTTCTTCAATTCACAATCAAAGCCTACCTAAGTTACGCAGTTTCAGTACTTCCTTTGTTCCATTTTCCAGAGTCTACTACTCTAATTTTCTGATCTCAACATAATACAGTTTCACAATGTTGCTAATATCTTAACTGAATGTGCCAAACCCCAATAAGTGCATTTGCTGTGTTTATTACAATTGAAATGGTAAAAATTAAAATGGAAGTGTTAATTTATTAGACCATTAACCTTGAAGACTAGGAAAATTTCTGTCACCTTTAAACTAAAACCAGTTTGAGATCTACATATGGTTATTTACAAATTTTAGATGTAAGTGTATTTGCTCAGATTCCCACCTAGCTTATGGACTGTGGAAACATCACTTACCTACTCCAAAGTAAATTCTAGGAGGCTAACATTTTCATGGCTGCCTCAGTTTCTAATGTATTAATGACTAAAGAAAGACAGCCACATGGAAATACGGTAGGTGCGCTAAATGTCCCCCCCTTGGGATTTGGCAGCTGTGGTATAGCGAACATTGAACAACTGTCTCCTTGTTTCACTGGCTGGTAAAACACTCTTCCCAATGCAAAAGGGGGAAAAAAATGGTTTTAAGTTGTTCATTAATTAATCCATTGATTAAACAGGTATTTAATGAACACTTGGTAAGGAAGATACTTTACAAGATTCTAAGAATTCAGTAGAGAGAACAGAATAACTAATTCTGTTTCCTTGTGATCTGATGTGTGCCACAAACTTAAAAAGAGTATCTTAATAACTATTTTCTATGGCTTGAATGGATCCTGTAAATACAAGACCTACCAAAATGACTTTCTTTACACAAGAAATATGAGTGAAGAATCATACAATTTTATTAATTTTGTTACAAATATTAAGAAGAAAAAGTTAATGATACGGATATTTAACAAAGAATTAATTTGGTTTTCTGCATATTTAAAACCATTTTTTTATTATATTTCATTTTCCAAATGTGTAATTGGTATTCCTTGATTGAATAATACATCTATGAATTTCTAATTTTGAAATCAGGACACAAATTTCAAAATTACCAGTGCTATATATAATGCAAATTCAATTCTTAATATTTGTTCTCTAACTTAATCTAAACATATCTAATTTTGATTATTTTGTTGGAATAGATTTTTAAAAGAGGTAATTTAAGATTATTTGACATTTATGCTTATTTTCTATAAAAGTGAGCCTATGGTTTATATTTTCACTAGCATCGTATGGGGATGCCCATCTTATCCTTTCCAGGCTCTTATCTATATCATAACTTGATCCCAGTGTAATTTAAAAAAAAATTAAGCATCATTTGATTGCTGATGTGAATAAATATATTTTCATGTAGTGTAGAAGTTTTTATTTAGTATGTCATTCTGCTTTCTTATTATTTTATATAAATATAGTGATGATTTTTAAAAGAAAAATAGAACGGTTTTAACAAAATGCAGCTCTCTCCCGCTACTATGATCTTCCAACTCCTATTATTGCAACTTCCTTTGATTCTTTTAGGTTAGTCTTCTGTTAGTTACCACTATATATCAAATGAATATGTTTTCTCATATGAGCTTGGTTTATCAATTTTAGATAGTAGCTATTAATTTATGTTATAATAGATGAAAACTTAGCTCATCTGTTTCATCTTGCACCTTTCCTCCTCCCAACCATCTTCCTACCATATTTTAATCCCTATTTTGATTTCTTTACTGGTTGCTCAAAAATTTTAAATAATGTTACATTTATATTTTTACTTCTTTCAGCTATCGTTTGACTCCTATTTTGAAACATTTTGAAAGACATTATATTTACGTGAAAGCTTTCATTGTGGATCCAGGTAACATATTTTAGAAACAAGTCCTTTCTTATAAACTTCTAAAGAGTTAATAATTTACATTTTTTCATGAAATACATATCTATATATTAGCCAATTATTTCCCAAACTTTCCAATTAACGCAGTCCTATTGAGTCTTCTCTATTAGCTGAAAACACTCTCCTTCACTCTCTAGCCTTCTGCTCCAGTATGGTATTTACTTTCTCAGCCAATCAGCTGCCATTCTGTGTTGCTTTTCTAGTTTTGGATCCTAGTTTTCTCTTTTCTTGACTTATCCCTTCATTTGCTGTGGCATATCCTTACTGTAACAAGTTTATGACATGAAAAGTTTTGAGCTCTTTTAAGACTTAAAAATGCATCTATTTTACCCATACAATTGATTGGCAAGTTAGCTACACATAACATTTTAAAATATGGTAATGTTTATAATAACCTGACACTTCTTGAACACTTAACTATCTTCTGGCACCATCCCAAATGCTTTACATGCATTAACTCATTTAATTTTCAAAACAACCTTCTGAAGTTGGGACTACTGTTGTCTTAAGTATAAGAAGTACAAACAGAAAATTTCAGTAATGTACTGAGGTTCACATAACTAATCAATGGTATGGGCAAACTCTAGAAGTGTTATTCCAGAAACATAATTCCTAAACATTGTGCATACTACCTTTACTTTTAGGTGTCTTAGTTCCCACCTGCTGCTCTACTTCCTCAGGTATAGATGGATAAGGTACTGGCAAAAAGAGTTCCACCCTAATAATGGCCATACAAATGTGTTCTACAGAGTCAGGTGTGTTTTTGCATGATTTGGAAAAGCCAGATATTTATCTACATTCACACATTAACACTTATGTGCTTTTCTACTCTATTAATTTTATCTATGATATTTGAAACTTCATTTTAAATTTAACAATAACAAAATATGCACCCTCAAATAAAAATCACAATGAGAAAATCCAAGGTTGTAGGACATTGAACAAACTCCAAAATGAGAGAAATTAAACCTTTGAATATCAGTAAATAAAGCAATCTAAACAAAAGGGAAATGCCCAAATACACCATAGATTTTCATTCTATCTTAAAGATAGCAGAAAGCCATAAGAGATTTTATGCTGGTGAGTTAAACGGTCAAATTTTTAATTTAGAAAACTCACCCTGAAAGCATAATAATAAATATTGAATGTGTGTGGAAAGGGGGCACCTGGGTGGCTCAGTTGGTTAAGTGTCTGCCTTCAGCTCAGGTCATGATCTCAGTGTCCTGGGATCTAGCCCCACATTGGGGCTCCCTGCTTAGTGGGGAGCCTGCTTCTCCCTCTCCCTCCCCCTGCTCATGCTCTCTCTTTCTCTCTCTTTCTCTCTCTCTCGGTCACTCACTCTCTCTTTCTCAAGTAAATAATAAAATATTAAAAAAAAGAGGATGTATGTGGAAAGAAAAATTGTGAAGAAATATTTATAGGTAATTGAAAGAGGCCAGAACATCTAAATAAAGTAGTATAAATGGGAATGGAGAGAGAGAGAAGAAAAAAAAAAATAAAACAAAATAGTTTTGAGATCTATGACACCGGTAGACACAACAACATTGATAACAGATTTAACAAGGCAAGTGAGGGGTCAGGGACAAAGAATTACATAAACTCCTAGCTTGATTAGCTAAATAAATAGTTGTCTTGACATCTAAAATACGTCACAAGGGAAGAGAAGCAAGATTGAATGGAAAAGAAACATGTTCGTTTTGACATGGTGATTCTGAAGTATGTCCTAGAATAGCTATTCAACATCATCCTCCCACATTCTCCATCATTCCATTTCCCTCTTTGATAGAGGCCCAGAGGATTTGTTTTGGCAGGATATATCCACTTCTATTCCGTCAACACAGATATTCAACATATGCTTTCTAACCAAAAATCTAGGGTTTTTAAAAATTCTCAAATATGGTTTAATACTCTTCTCCATTTTTATACATCATACACTAAGATTTTGCTGCTTAGAGGCCGTAGAGAATGTAAAGGCTATGCTTTTCACCCCCTCTTATTTATGTGTTTGTATGTGTAAGTATAATATATATCAGTGTATACTGATACACACATCAATGTATGTATATATATTCGGTGTGTGTGTGTGTGTGTGCATGTGTTACACACACTATATATATATCACTGAAGAGAACACACTGATTAAAAAATACAAAAAAATGGCATCGTTTCCAGATTTAAATAATAAAAATTAAAACTACAAAAAATTGCATCCCCTAAATATATCATGTGAAATAACAAATATACTGAGAAATATAAATTTACATCTGATTTCTCTGGTGTTGTCATATCACGTTATGGCCCATTTACCAATGGCATTTTTTTTTAATTATACCATACAACCTTTCCAGAGAAAATTTGATTT
This sequence comes from Potos flavus, assembly GCA_028534135.1. Classification (NCBI taxonomy): domain Eukaryota; kingdom Metazoa; phylum Chordata; class Mammalia; order Carnivora; family Procyonidae; genus Potos; species Potos flavus. The sequence goes on from CM052899.1 coordinate 56,476,932, forward strand.
GTGAGAAAAAACAAGTTTCTTTGGATATATTAAGCTTTCTCATCTCTGCATCTTTAATATTCTCAAGTCAAAAATGTTCTTTCTCAAGATTCAGAATCTATATTATGTAAATGAGATAAAAGGAAAGATAACTATTGCTGTTGTTAAGGTGGTACTGTTAATAATTTCTGTATTTCCCCTATTTTTTTTAAATAGAATGTTATCTCTCTTTTCTCTGTTGGTGTTTTCAAGATATTCTATTAGTCTTTTGGCACTCTACACATTTTTGCAATATATGTGGTGCACTTTACTTTATATCCTGTTCAGGATATGTTCTGCTTCCTTTGGGTTCATATCTTTTATGCATCTTCTTTTTTGGGAGGGGCAGAGGGAGAAAGGAAATCACAAGCAGCCTTTACACCCAGTGCAGAACCCCATATGGGGCTTGATCTCATGACCCTGAGATCATGAACTGAGCCAAAATCATGAGTCAGAAGCTTAACCAACTGAGCACAGGCACCCCTCATATGAATTTTCAATCTTTGCCTCTTTAAAGGTAATGGTTGAATAGTCCACAGCTTTTTTTTTAAATTTCTTTTCCTGAAAGTCTTTCAACGTTCCTCATATTATATCTTAATCAGTGAATTTGAATAAGTTTGATAAGGTTTGAAAAAAAGTGGCATTGAAGAAATGCTAGTTGACATTACCCAAATTGAAACAAAAAGGAAATAGAAAAGAAAATGGAAAAGAAAAGATATTTAAAAAGTAGAGAAGAAATAATAGAACATATTGCTGTTATTCAATATCAAATGGTTTAACATTCATGCAACTGAAATTTCAGAAGGAGTAGAAAAGTAATGGGCAGAATATCTGAAAAAATAATGACAGAAATTACAAAAATTGTGAAAAAATAGCTAACCATATTTCCAAGAAGCTCAGAGAGCATCAACCATCTATTAATTTTTTCTTAAAGCAAGGGGAAAAATTTAAATTTCCTAGACATATCATATTCAATGCGAGAGAAAGAAAGAAAGAGATAGATTAAAAACATTCTGAGGGTAGCCAAGAAAAAAAGATACATTATATATGGAGGAACAGACATAAAAATTACAGTCTTCTTGTTAAAAACTATATGTGAGAAGTGAGTGAACTGAAATATGTGGTGTTGAAAAAAATAAAAGAAAATCTAGCAACCTAGACTCTTTATTCAAATTTTCATCCTCCATTTTCTTTTTATCTTTCAAAATTGAAGGAGAAAAACAAGCTTTATCAGCTAAAGTAAAACAGGAAGAATTCATTACAGGCAAACCTATACTATAAGAAAATTAACAGAAGTTCTTTAGGCAGAAAGACTATGGTAAACTTATATCATATTAATGATTGTATGATAGAAAGTTCATCTACACAAGCCATGGAGAGTGCTGGAAATGGCAAAAAGCAAAGTAGGAATGAATTTATTTTTTTTAATGTTTAATCTTTCTAAAAGTTAACTGATGGCTAAACCCAAAACAGTAGGAATATATTGGTGTTTACAGCATATCTAAAGATGTAACATATATCACTAGTACCAAAAAGGATGGGAGGCAGAAATTGTGAGTTTGCTATTGTAAGGTTCTCATACTATGTATGAAGAGCCATAATATTATTTTAAGGTAAATTATGGTTAATTAAAGTTGTATATTATATACCTTAGGTTATATCTTAATTTTCTAAAGTTGTATAAATAATAAGCCAATAGTGGACAAGAAATGTAATCATAAAAATATTTAATAAATCTAAATATATCACTTTCTTACATGAGACAAATAGTGATACAGTATCTATAGAATCACTTCATATCTCTGCTAAATCAAAGGGATTAAGAGTTTTTTTAAGGTAAATATATCATGGTCACATTAAGTCATTAAAAAAGTATCCTCAGAATGTTTTGATTTTTTTTTTGAGAAAGAAACTAAATATAAGCAGACCGTAGTATCGCCAGAGCTTGCCATTCTTAGTTTTGGTTTAGGCATCCAGCACACATACCAGTGCTATCTTTAATCTCCCTAGTCACTTTCTTAGGTGTACTTCTTTGGCACTGACTGATGATAAATTGCTATCATTGTTCCTTTTGTTATTTATAAATGGGATTAGATTGAGCGATTTCTCCCAGTGGAAACTCTAATTGCAATGCAGTTTTCTATTCTCCCAGAAATGACCTGAAGGATCTGTTTTTTTTTTCCAAATTGAAGACTTCAGGCCACCTCCCTTTGTCATGCAGTCACCGAAGCTGCAATCGGATGTCTATAGCTATTAGGTCATAACACATACACAAAATAATCATCTCTTGTTTATCATGCGGTAAATCTTCATTTAGTACACATAAAAAACACTTATGTAATAATGCCATTTTCTCTTACTTTATTCATTCTGCAAATGTAATGAAAATTCATCACGGTATGTTATAAAATCTAGAAAACGATTACTTTGATTTTGTAAAAAAAAAACAAGTCAAATAAAAACTAAGAATATAATAAATTCTATTTATGCCAAATCTTTACCTTCTGCGAAGAGAGATCAGATCTGGTCCAATATTCGTTCTGATCGATTGGGTATTTACGCCAATATATACTTCAAAGATGCCTGAAGTACGTGTGAAATGAAATGGAAAAAGGGAAGATTCCACTTAAGGGAAGAATGAGTCAAAACAACTTGGAAGCTGGGTAGTAAAGATACAGCAAATCTATAGCTAACTACAGAAGTGAAATGGCAAGTAAAATAATTTATCCAAACACATTTTAGACTTGCTTTAAAATGAATATTTCCTACATTTCACTATGAAGTGAATGTTTAAAAAATTTACTATGTTTTTTTAAAAAATTTTATGACCATTCAAGACATTTTCTCTTAGTGTTACCTTATTCTCTAGACCTGTAGCAATCTAGTGATTATACATATATATAATATGCATTACATATATAGTCACACACATACACTTACACATGTGTGCATATATACTCATACTATGTAATTTATAGACTATAAATTAATACATAATATATTAATAATCTATATTATATATAATTATACATACCAACTATACATAGGCCCAATTATGGACATTTTTAGCATTTACTGTGATATAAACCAAGTTTTTTTAAAATTATTCATCACCAAAAACCTAGGTAGTATTTCTGCTTGTGTCATATCCTCCATTGCTTCCCAGAACTCTGCTTTCTCTATGTCACCCTGAATAGCCACATCTGCACAATTTTTTGATAAAACAAAACTCCCAATAACTCCAAATCTATGTCTGATTCTGTCCTTAGAACCAGGGTTATCTGACCTCTTCACCGAGATGTTGCACTAAAAGCTAAAATAAATACATTTAAATCTGAAGACGGTTTTTCTCTTCAAGCGTCCATTCTGCCTGTATTTGCCATGCTTGTGAATTGCCCTGTCTCTTCAATCACCCAGGTTAGAAACTCAGAAACCTTGATTCCGTCATCTGTCACAAGCCTGATCATCCACCAGAATCTGTGAATTCTCTTCTTTATTTAATTTTGCATTCCTCATCTTCCCTCCTTTTCCACTGTCCCAAGTTTTGTTATTCTCCTATTATTGTTTAAATATACAGATTTGATTCCCAATTGCACTTCATCCCTGCATTTTCACAAACCTTCAGCCATCCACATACTACCAAAATAATTTCTCTAAGATACAAACATATTTTAATATTTCAATAGTAGTACATTGTTATAATATTTAAGTGCCTGACTTAAAACATAAAGCATTTTGTTTCATTTGGCTGGTTGCTGTCTCCCGGTGACTCATTTGCCACCATATGTCCTTACTTCTTTTCTCACTGTTCATTTAAAAATATGTCCCATGTCATTTTATGTCTCACTGACAATACATGTGCTCTTTTCTCTACCTGGAGCATGCTTCTTCCCTTCTTCATCCAACTGCTTCCAATCTATTTTTCAAAGCACCTACTGTAGTGATTCACCTTGACCAGTCTGATGGCAAATCTCTCCCTTCCTGAATACAGAGTACACAATGTGACCTTATCACCCTACACACATCACACTCTCTTGGCAGTCATTGACATGTTTGTTTCCTTTTCTCTCTGGGATATAATATCCTTTAAGCCAGAATCTATCTTCTTAGTTATATCTCCTTAGCATCTAGCATAGTGCCTGACAGATAAAAAGATTTTAAAATAAATGCTACAGGTTACAGATTATTTTCCTTACATTTTACATTAAACAAAACTTAGTCTCCTAGGAACAATAATATGGCCAAGGTCACAATGTAAATGAATCAAAAAGCTTAATTTAAATTTAATTTTCTCTGTAGCAATTCCACAATATTCTTAACGTGTCTACTGTTGTAAACAAAGTATTAAAGTAATATGCCCAATTAAAATGGGCATTCTTTCTATACAGACTCTGACACATGATGATGTAGTTGACGCTGATATTCCAGGTATTTCCTGCTTATATGGAATTATTACAATGGGGAAAATAAATTATTTTTGTATAATGTTATAATTACTGAGTGTTCACACTTTGTAGTCATTATATTAGTAGCGATTATTAACTACTTTATCCTAATGAATGGTTTATTTTAGTTATGAACACAAATGTTTGAGGGATAAAAATAATTTTTCCTTTTTTTTAAGATTTTATTTACTTATTTGACAGAGAGAGAGATCACAAGCAGGCAGAGAGGCAGGCAGAAGGAGAGGGGGGAAGCAGGCTCCCTGCTGAGCAGCAAGCCCAATGCGGGGGCTCAATCCCAGGACCCTGAGATCATGACCTGAGCCTAAGGTAGAGGCTTAACCCACTGAGCCACTCAGGCGCCCCAGTAATTTTTCCTTTTATTTATTCAGCTCTGCAATTAAAATACATAAACTAAGTCCTGCTGTCATGTAGAAGTTTCAGTTGATTGCTCTGTCAACTAAAACACTGGCCTTATAGATGAGACTACATGGATGGACCTAGAGGATATTTTGCTAAGTGAATAAAGTCAGACTGAGAAAGACAAATACCATGATTCCTCTCACATGTGGAATCAGAAAAAAATGAAGAAACAAACAAAAAGCAGAAACAGACTTATAAACACAGAGAACATGGGGGTGATGGGCAAAAGGGGGGAAGGGAAGTGAGAGCTACAGGTTTCCAGTTATGGAATGAATACGTTATGGGAATAAATGGCACAGCATAGGGAATATAGTCAGTGTTATTGTAATAGCATTGTATGATATAGGATGGTAACTCTAGGATGATGTATAGAGAAGCTAAATCACTATATCTTACACCTGAAACTAATGTAGCATTGTGTATTACTTTACAAACTGTACTTTATAAAAAAAATTAAAAAAAACTGGTGTCACTTGCCGTGAGCATAGATGTTGTGTGGAAGTGTTGAATCACTATATTGTACACCTCCAACTAATATTACACTGTATGTTAACTGGAATTTAAATAAAAACTTAAAATAAAAAAGAACTGACACTGACCTTTCTTTCAAACTTTCTTTCTATAGGTTCTTTTAAGAGTCTTTTGAGACTATATAGATTATTTTAAAACACTATTCTTATTCTTTATTAAGGCATATGAATGTTATATCTTTACCCATTTAAAATGTTCTAAAATCATACTGTAGCTGATTTATTTTGTGGCACTCTTGGCCTAAATATATTCATTTATGTACAATTTTCTTTCAGGAAAGATTTAGAATGGCTATGTGTTCATATAAATATTCTCTAATTTCATTAATTTTTAAAATACACCATCACCATTGTTTTGATCAACAGATAAAAAGACAGATAAATCATTTTATGAGGTATTTTAGAAGATTTTATGGAATTCAGTAAATGTATTTTTATAATTTGGCTGCATATATAAATAGGAAATAATTTTATATAAAATATTAATCATACATAAGGAAGTAGCGGCAAAATATAGTTTAAAGGAATATAGCAAGCAAAGTATCTCTGTACACCAACTTCAAAGGTAAGTCTTAACCTGTTTAAACAGATATAAGAATTATATGAACTACTTTTTTATTCGGTGAGCTTTGGCTAACTAAAATTTTTAATGCATGGTAAGAATATAAAACAACCTCAGTAGAGAGATTAAATCTGGGAAGGAGGATGGGGTTAACAATATAAAGAGGACACCTAACTTTCACTTTTTATGCAAGTAAGTGGTGGGTGGGTGGGAGATAGAGGTAACCTCTAAAGTAGACAAATAGCAGAGAAGATACTTTGCTATGTATCTATTTGCCCCAATCTCTTTGTCTCCAGCTTTACTGAGATATAATGGACATAAAATGTACTGTAAGTTTAGGGTGTACGTGTAATGATTACAACAATAAAGTTATCACCACCGTCACCTAACATAAATAGAAGAACGAAAATAAGAAGGATGCTAGGATATAGGTAAAAATGCACCATACCTTTCCCGAATGCCATTTTTTTCCCACAAGTAGAGCTATTTCATCACCCATTCCAAGGCTGAACTCCTCATGTCCCTATGGGCACCATATCCAGCTTACTTTCTAGGATTTCTTGGTGATGTGTAGTAAGTACTCTCTATCTCTCTGTCAGGTCATGGTATGGCTACTTTTTCCCTGATAACCTTAAAAATAAACATATCTGTCCTTCCACAGCTAATATACAGTGATGGAGCAAAAATATAATTAACCTACTAAAATTTCCATTTGGAACAAGGAAGAACGCTGCAATAGTTATGAAGAGTTAATTAGCTCTAATAAAACTTCCCCAAATGTATAAGGGCTAAGTTTACATTTTGCCTTCAGCATTAGCGCACTTCATCAGCTACATGGCAGAGGGTCTATGCTTTCACAAACTCAGATGCTCTGTCATTTTTAACATGTGGCCCTGTAACATCAACCTGATATTAGCTATGTCAGAAAGCCACAAGGTGGAAAGAGCTTGAAGTAATTTGTGGAAATTTTCTTGTGCCAGATTAGACATTGTACCCCTCACTTCTGCTCACATGTTAGCAGAGAAACTTAATCACAGGGGAAGGCCTCACTGAAAATGAAGCTGGCAAATTTTAGCTATCCTTAGTTGGGCAACCATATACTTAGCTTCCAAAACTGAAGGGGAATAGGAGTCTTGTTAGTCAACCAGGACTTTCTTCCTGAATGGAATACACACATCAACCAATAGTCTACAACAGTCCAAAACTTCTGCTAGTCAGAAAATGTAGACAGTCCTAGCCCTGAGAGAGAAGTAAATTCCTTGGTAAGCCCATCTGCCTAGCACCGTTTATGCCCTCTGTGAGGAATTTCTCTGACCATCCTTTAGTAGGAGGTCATCCTGATGCATAGCTTATTTTCTGCTAGTGCAGGATTTGGAGTCCCTGAAAGTAGACTTCAAGATGAGGATTTGGGTCCAGAATATTTAGGACAAAGTAATCCCAAGGAGTCCAAACGAGGAAAGTGAGGCAGGGAAGTGAGAAAAGTAAAAAAGCATATAAAAATGAGCACTGTGGGAACTGCGAGCAACTGGGGCTCAATTCCACCCTGAATTCCTGAGAAACTACACAGGGATGATCCCTAAATTGCCTTAACAGGAACTGTTTCACCAGAAACATTTATCCTTTTAGACCCTAGGTGTTGAACTTTGTGCTCAGGATCTTCGGACTTTTAACCCCACCTCCAGGTCCCTCCCATTCTTCAGTGTTGCTGTTCACTGCAGGGTCAGCTCCCAGTTTGTGGAGAGACAGTGTATGTTCAAGGAGTCTAATGGCAATTGACTTCCATAGCTGCAAGTGAACTCAGAGATGGGGTAGGTTTATGATCTGTCACACTGGCTTTCAGAATTTAAGCTTGTGGTTTCTTCTGCAGTAAATTCCCTAAAACACTTACTATGGTTCTTATTGATTTGTTTCTAAATCTCTCCAAGTAAAAGTAATCACACCAAACAATTGCCAGATCTCTTACTAGAAGGGACTATACTCAGCCCTGCTGTGGCTCCCTTTTCCCTCTGAGGGGAACACTTATTCACATACTCCTATTGGTCAGTTTAAGAGACTCCATTCAAATCTTAGCTGCCTATCAATTTCCTTGTGTTGTGGGAAGATTCTTTTGCTAATAACTAGTATTAAATCTCTAATTCTTACTTTCTCAAGTTCAAGCAAAGATTGTGATGTATCTGAGAGTCTTACTTTCCTTAGCATCATGACTAGGATTTCTACCCATGACCTTACTTAGAGCATGACTGGGGAAATATTTTTTTTTTTTAAAGATTTTATTTATTTATTTGACAGAGAGAGAGATCACAAGTAGGCAGAGAGGCAGGCAGAGAGAGAGGGGGAAGCAGGCTCCCTGCTGAGCAGAGAGCCCGATGCGGGGCTCGATCCCAGGACCCTGAGATCATGACCTGAGCCAAAAGCAGAGGCTTTAACCCACTGAGCCACCCAGGCACCCCTTGACTGGGAAAATATTGACAAAAGGATGGAGTGCCTTTCTTAAGTGGCTTGCCCTGAAGACTTCTTAAGCTTCTGCATGGCTGGCAGCAACATGAAGTCATCTATATTACTCAAAGAAATAATGGAACCTAGTAAAAGTTGCTTTAAACACTATGATTATATCGCCCTGCTCATTAGAGTCTAAGATGTATGGCCATATATTTTGGCTCTAGTAAAAGAAACTATCCTATTATTTTTAAATTCTCAATGTTCTTGGGAAAGAAACCAAGTGTTGGGGTTTCATAGGGATCACCAATCAATTATATCTCTTCATCTTATGTATGATAGTCATATTTAATATGATGTCAGGTGACTTCACATCATAAAAAAATATACTCCTTCTTATTAAGTGTTTATTACTCCTCACTCCATTTCCTAACAAGGAGACAATAACACTAAACAAAGAAACATATATTAAGACAAGAACTGAAAATTAAGATGTAATGAATAATTAAATTTTCTGCCCCAAATGGTATAATCTCTGTCTTTTCTTAATTGTTACCAAATCGATTGGGTTCACATGTTATGGATTCTGAACAATTGAAGAAGAGTGATTGAAATTGGCTACCGCTCATTTCTGTTATGGTCTTTGATAGATCTAAGCAATGAATTCTTGGAACAAACTTTGACTCATTTAAACTTTTAAGGTTTGGGATTACTTTTTGGAAGTGTATGTATAGTTTTCTGTCTGTAATATTGGTGGTGTGACAATATGTGTCACATTAACTCTATGGGCTTTTAAACTGTATGAAGTCAGAAGGTTGGATTCTAAATTTTGAGACTTTAAAGGAATCATACCCTTTCAACGAGGAACAGCAAGGCTTAAGTGGCTGGACAGACCCCAACACTATGTAGGCATCAGCTGTCTCATTTTTCAAATGTAGACCTTGAAGGAATTAAGCTAACGCTTATTATTCCTATTTCTTAATTAACTTTTTCCGGGTTTTTTTTTTTTTCAGTTTAATTTTTCAGCTCGGGGTCATATAAGAGAAATACGACTATGATAAAACAAAAAATAATAACTCGTAGCATTGGTAATAAAATAAGAGAGAATTTAGACACTGATCCCTGGGAAAGGTCATCAAATACATCCTTTGAATCGTATCTGTGAGTTCTACCAATTTATCGGTAGAGAAGTGATTGCAAACATGAAGTGCATAGAATAAAATCCCTTATACAGTAAAAAGTCATTGCTGCATGGTATACTTATAACTAGCAATTATGTGAATATTTTGTCTGTATTTTAAATGTCAGATTAAATAGGAAAATGCATATATAATTATCTAAAGAGTACATCTGAATAAATTTAAGATTTTAAATTATAATCAATGTAACACAACTCAATTGCACAAGACAAAATAAAACCAAAACAAATGATTAAAAAACAGGCAAAGGATCCAAATAACATTTTTCTAAAAAAGACGTATGAATGATCAACAGATGTATGGAAAGGTGCTCAACATCACTAATCATCAGGGAAATGCAAATCAAGATCACAGTGAAATATCACCTCAAACCTGTTAGGATAGCTAGCATCAAAAAAATAGTAAGTAACAAGTGTTGACAAGGATGAGGAGAAAAAGGAACCCTCTACACTGCTGATGGGAATATAAATTGATACAGCCATATGGAAAACAGGATGTAAGTTTCTCAAAACACTAAAATAGAACTACCATATGACCCAGCATTCCATCTTCTAGGTATATATACAAAGGAAATTAAATAAGTACTTCAAAGAGATAACTGCACTCCCATGTTTATTCAGCATTATTCACAGTAGCCAAGATATGGAAACCTAATATATATATATATAAAATTCATTATCAAAAAAACAAGAGATGCTGCCATTTGTAACAACATGGATAAAACTGGAGGACACTATGCTAAGTGAAATAAGCCTGACACAGGAAAAAAAAAAATTGCATGATCTCACTTATATGTAGAATCTAAATGATACATAGAAACAGAAAGCAGAATTATGGTTATCAGGGGAGAAGAGATAGAAGAAATGGGGAGATGTTGGTCAAAGAGAAGAAAATTATAGTTATGAGGGATCAATATCTATTTCCTTCTGCCTAAGGAAATCACTTGTAATTCTACCATCAGAGATAACAACTGATAATATTTTGATGTATAGCCTTTCAGACTTTTTTACGCATGTACACATATAAACATATTGAATAATATTATAATAATGCTATTTTTATTTCATCATATATCTATTTCAAAAATATCATCTTCATAAATAGCCCTATTGAATTCTATTTTATAGATATGGCCCATATCATCAGCTTGAACCCAATTTTGTTGTTGTTTATACCTTTAGATTCCCTTCACTCATTTCTCCTACCTGCCATCCCTTGCCTCTGGCAACCTCTGTATCTATGAATTTATCTTTTTTTTAAAGAGTTCACATATAGTAGAGATCATATGGTATTTCTCTTTCTCTGTCTGACTTATTTCATTTAGCAAGTCCATCCATGTTGTCACTAATGTCAAAATTTTATTATTTTTAAATGGCTGAATAATATTCTATTGTATATATAAATTTATATATCCTAATTTCTTTATTCTTTCATCCATTGAATAGATTCCTCTCTTCTGAACTGAGTCCACCCAACTGAATCCTCTTAACAATGGACTGAGTCCTCTTTCCTTTTCTTCTTGATGATTCCAGTTAAAGGACTGTCAATTTTGTTTATGTAAAGAACCGGCTCTTAGTTACATTGATTTTCTCTATTGACTTTTACATCTTTATTTCATTTAGTTTTTCTCTATTCTTTGTTATTTCCTTCTTTCTACTAATTTTAAGTTTCATTTGTTCTTCTTTTCTGTTTCTTGAGGTGTAAAGATGGGTTGTTTATTTGAGACTTCTTGTTTCTTGACTAGGTATTTACCATTATGCACTTTCCTCTTAAGAACTGCTTTTGCCGCACCCCATAAATCTCGGCATGTTACATTTTCATTTTTGTTTGTCTCAATGTATTTTATGATTTCTCTTTTAATTTCTTCTTTGATCAACTAGTCAAAATTCAGTAGCATGTTGGTCAATAGCATATTGTTTAATGTCCACATATTTGTGAATTTTCTAATTTTCTTCATGTAATTAATTTCAAGTTTCATAACATCGTGGTTGGAAAAGACGCTTGATATTTTCAGTCCTTTTAAATTCATTGACTTGTTTTGTAGCCTAACATGTGATGTATACTGGAAAACATTCCAAGTGCACTTGAGAACAATGTATATTCTGTTGCTTTTGGATGGAATATTCTATAAATATCTGTTAAGTACATCTGGTCTAATGTGTAGGCTGATGTTTCCTTATTGATTTTCTGCCTGAATAATCTATCTATTGACGTAAGTGAGATATTAAAATTCCCTACTATTATTGTATTGCTGTCTATTTCTTTATTATTCACAATGGCCAAGATATGGAAAACTTCTCCATTAAGAGAAATAGCACTACAATGAGTCGGTTAACAGTTGTTTTATAAATTTAGGTGTTCCTATGTTAGATGCATAAATATTTAGAACTATATACCCTTTTGTTGGATTGCCTCTTGTTTAATTGACCCCTTTATCATTATGTGCTACCTATCTTTGTCTTTTATTACAGTATTTGTTGTAAAGTCTATTGTATCTGATATAAGTATATCCACACCAGCTATATTAATGTACAGCATGATGACTTTATATCAAAACATCAAGTTATACACCTTAAATGTATATAATTTTTATTAAAAAATAACATTAAAAATAAAACCATGACATCTTTGAATCGATCATTGTCTACAAATATTTTTCTTGTATACAATATCAAGGATTATAAAAATAAAGAAACAAAAGGGTACTGCACAAGAATAAATAAATTGATTTGATCTTTATTTTAAACACGGAGTAGAAAAAAATATGATCCATTTGAGGAAAAATTGGGCAGTAATTTGGAGCAAATTATATTGGATGTGTGTTGAATATTCAGATCAGTATGATTAGCATACACAACTCAATGCATGATCTCTTTAGACTTCTTTCCTGTCTGTAATCATTGCCCTCAATTCCATTTTCCTTCCCATTTCCTCCTCTGTCATGCTATTTTTCCACCAATCTCAAATAAAGCCCAACTTTCCACTTTTATTTAGTACCTGACTCCTAATTTAGAACATGTGACATTTCTCTTGCTCTTTCAGCAATAAATCAATGACATTTGTCTATAAACTATCAAAATATTGAGTTTTGTTTATATTCTTCACAGCTGCAACACCGATAGTTCTCCTAATACTATGTAATTTATGTTGGAAAAATGTAAGACTTGATATATTCACAAAAGATATTAAACAATGGTAAATAAACTTTATTAAAATTAAAATTTTTATTAAAAATAAATTTAGCACCATTGTTTATAAATCTCTACTAGGTTTCTTTCTTTACATAACATACTTAAAAATGTGGTTGCAATGTAAAGTAATTCATGAAGAAAGTATATAGATATAATTCAACTTTTAGCTACTGACTTAGGTGCAGAATAGAAATATTTCAAAAATAATGCAAATATCTAATCTTTGTACTGAATACTTGCATGACAGTAACAACTGACATAGATTCCATGCAGCTCAAACCATAAAGTATATATTCATCTACTAGAAATTCTCAAGTGGTCACTAGTATGTCCTTTGAAAATTACTATTGATGATATTCACAATAAGGAGCCAATAAAATACGATGTTTTGATACAGAAAAGACAAAATAATGTGAAAATAACATTTTCTGAGGTACTAAATAGAAAATGCTAGCCCTTATTTCTTTAAATAAAAGTGATATTAATGGTAAAGAAAAAGGCGATTACAATTACACTTTTAAGATTTTGAAACATGTTTTGATACTATAATAGATACGTGTGAAGTCTTTGAATATAAATTAAGATAATTATGTGACAATACATATTTTTAAATTTGCAAAACATCAGCCTCTACTAAGAATACCTAAGGGAAAATGCTATAATAAAGTCGCATTTAGTAAAATGCAAGACACATTAAAACTAACAAAAAAGCTGTAGTAAAAACCACTATATAATCAGAATAATTCTGGTCAATGCTCTAGTAGATATCAAGGTTTTCTATGATTTTATCTTGCTCAATTTAAGTATCCTTATATCTTCATTGTTTTCTATTTCACTTTTTTCCATATAATCGAGACTGATTTGCAGAACGGTTTTCTTTTATTCTCTTATCTTTTCTTTCTTTCCCCTTTACCAGTTCTTATTTTAAAATTACTGCCTCCCTGAAGCACAAATTATAAATATGGAATATATATTTTTTGGCAAATGCGATATCCTGTGGCTTAAATAGGTATACTGAAGAAGTAAGAAAATTATATAAAGGTATATGTACATATAATAATTTTCTTTACTGTTAAGTGAATTGTGTTTATATATGCTACACAAACACACTATATATATGTGTGTGTGTTATACATATACACTATATATGCATATTTATGCATATATAGTTTGCATATATATATAATTTATATATATTATATATATAATATATATTATTATCCTCTCTTGTGACTTTACTCATAGGGACCCTCAGAAATTGACTCACGTATTCAGGGGCTAATCTTTTTTTTAAATAACATATAATGTATTATTTGTTTCAGGGATAATCTTTTTGACTTTTGTTTGTTATTTTGACATTTCCATTTCCCAGAAAATATTCCTATGTTAAAGATTCTGCCAAACAATATGCTTCTACTGCTTCTATTTCTTTTTCTTTTCAGTGCTTCACTTACCTTTCTTTTCTTTTTTTAAATTTAATTAATTTATTTTTTTTAAAGATTCTATTTATTTATTTGAGAGGGAGAAACAGAGCACAAGACAGGGGAGGGACAGGACAAGCAGACTCCCGCAGAGCACAAAGCCTTATGTGGGGCTGGATACCAGGACCCTGAGATCAGGACCTGAGTCAAAAACAATAGTCCATCCATAACCAACTGAGTCACCCAGGAACCCCACTCACTTATCTTTCTGGTCAAGGTCTTTGTCCCATGTGCTGTTGTATAGTCAAAAAAGGGTTATCAGTTTGGTGTATTCTGGTGAAAAATGTCTAGTTTGTCTCTCCTGTTTCTGGACTACAAGAGGTTCTTAGAAGAACCCCTCCTCAGGATTTGAAAAGTTCTTTGATGATGAGTTTGGAAATTTGGGGGAAAGTACAGAACCCATATAGCTACTCTCAAAATAGGGGCTAAAAGCAGCATTGTGTCTAGCATTAAATGAAAATGGCATTTTATCTACCTTCCGTAGTCCTGCTACTATATTTTTAATCCTGATTTCTGATCTTGGAAACAATGATCTGTGGTTTATGGATCATGAGAATTGTTGCTTGTTTCAAATTATGCAACTATATGTGCAACTGAAGGGTGCTGTTTGTGAGCATTAATTTTTTATCTTTTACTTTGCCTATGGATTAGCTGTCATGCTTTATATCATGGTAATGCCAGCTTAATTTTTAACATTGTGTACATTGTGACTATTTTTTTTATAGCTTAAGATAATGAAAATGGATGATTACCATACCAACACCAAGATGACTCAGACATCACCAAAAGAAAAAAAAAAAGAAAAATAGAAATAAACAGCTGTGCTTTATTAATGGCAGATGGAAAACACATACAACTGGATTAGGGAGGTAAAAAAACACAACAGAGCATATTGGACAATCTGCAGAATAACATTTGTTATTGGACCTGGTGGAGCAGAGCATAAGAAAGCACATATGGATACAGAAACTCACAGATCCAGGATAAGACACATAATCACTTCTAAATCAATCAAAAGATTTGTCATCTCCCCAAAAGACACAAATTGTCTGTCGAAAATAGTGACTGCAGAATTAGCTTGGGTACACTACAGGAACTAACAAATACTTATCATATTGTTCCTTTGATTAGTCTTAGAAACTGAGTAAAGTTACATTTCCTGATTGAGAGGTCATGACAAAATGGCCTATGGACAAACACAAGGGGACATTTTAATAACAAATATTTTGACCTTTTACACTTTAGTGCTAATTCTGGGATCTTACCAATAACCATACTCTCTCAGGTTTATCAAGTGTGTTGGATCATGGTAAAGGAAAGGAAAGAAAGAGGGAAAGAAAAAGAAAGAGAGAGAAAGGGAGTGAAGAAAGGCTAGAAGGAAGGAAAGAAAGAAAAAAGAAAAGAAAATTCCCGTTCTAGCTTTAAGGAACCTTGATTTAAAAAGTGAAGTTTCGGGGCTCCTGGGTGGCTCAGTGGGTTAAAGCCTCTGCCTTCGGCTCAGGTCATGATCTCAGGGTCCTGGGATGGAGCCCCTCTCTGCTCAGCAGGGAGCCTGCTTCCCCCTTTCTCTCTCTGCCTGCCTCTCTGCCTTCTTGTGATCTCTCTCTCTCTCTGTCAAAATAAATAAATAAAATTTAAAAAAAGTGAAGTTTCAAGTAATCTTGATTTCTACAAAGATTGTAATGAGACTGCAGAAAATATGAAACTAAAGATTATTACCTTGTTCAAATAAAAACTAAACATTGCTCCTCTATCTGCATGGTTGGCAGACAACACAGATGTAAATTTTGGCAAAGCCCATTTGCTCTATAAACTTATTTTTTTAAGATTTTATTTATTTATTTATTTGTCAAAAATCAAGAGAGAGAAAACAAGCTGGGGGAGCAGGAACAGGCAAAGAGAGAAGAAGGCTCCCCGCTGAGCAAGGAGCCCTTTGGGGAACTTGATCCTAGGAACCTGGGATCATGACCTGAGACAAAGGCAAACACTTAACCAACTGAGCCACCCAGGCATCCCTACTCCATAAACTTCTTACCAAATAGATGAAGAGATTCCACTTGCTAAATAGCTTGCATAACTTGTATGCTCCCTTGTATATAGACTGAGATCAGACCTGAGCCAAAATCAAGAACCAGATGCTCAACCAAATGAGCCACCCAGGCACCCCTATTTCTCTTTTAAAAAGCATACATTATTTATCATATTAGTACTAATAATATAGTCTATAAAATTTAAATAATATATATCCTACTTTAATTTTTGACAAGTGTTTTATATATATGATATAATAATTATTCTTTTGATTGCCTTTCTAATTCTGAAGTATATACTTAAATATTAATATTAAGATCTCTATAGAACTAATACATGAATTCAGCAAAGTTGCAGGATATAAAATCTATGTGCAGAAATCTATTGCATTTCTATACATTAATAATGAAGCAGCAGAAAATGAAATCAAGGAATTGATTCTATTTGCAATTGTACCAAAAATCATAAAATACCTAGGAATAAACCTGATCAAAGAGGTGAAAGACATGTATGCTGAAAACTATAGAACGCTTATGAAAGAAATTGGAGAAGACACAAAGAAATGGAAAAACCTTCTATGCTCATGGATTGTAAGAAAAAATATTGCTAAAATGTCTACACTGCCCAAAGCAATCTACACATTCAATGCAATCCCTATCAAAATAACATGAGCATTTTTCACAGAGCTAGAACAAACAATTCTAAAATTTGTGTGGAACCAAGAAAGACCCCAAATAGCCAAAGGAATGTTGAAAAAGGAAAGCAAAGCGGGAGGCATCACAATTTCAGACTTCAAGCTGTATCACAAAGCTGTAGTGATCAAGACAGCATGGTACTGGCACAAAAACAGACATATAGATCAGTGGAGCCAGTGGAGCTGACTAGAGAACCTAGAAATGGACCCACAACTATATGGTCAACTATGCTTTGACAAAGCAGGAAAGAATATCCAATGGAAAAAAAACAGTCTCTTCAGTAAATGGTGTTGGGAAAACTAGACAGCAACATGCAAAAGAATAAAATTGGACTACTTTCTGACTCCATACCCAAGAATAAATTCAAAATGGATGAAAGACCTAAATATAAGACAGGAAACCACAAAATCCTAGAGGAGAAAAAGGCAGTAACCTCTTTGACCTCAGCAACTTCTTATTAGAGATGTCTCCAGAGGCAAGTGAAACAAAGCAAAAATGAGCTACTGGGACTTCATCAGGATAAAAAGCTTCTGCACAGTGAAAGAAACAATCAGCAAGACTAAAAGCGGCCTACAGAATGGGAGAAGATATGTGCAAATGACACATGTAATAAAGGGTTAGTATCCCAAATCTATAAAGAATTTATCAAAATCAACACCCAAAAAACAAATAATCCAGTTAAGAAATAGAAGACGTGAATAGATACACTTTTCCAAAGAACACATCAGAAAGCTAACAGACACATAAAAAGATGCTCAACATCATTCATCATCAGGGAAATATAAATCAAAACCATAATGAGTTAGCACCTCACACTGGTCAGAATGGCTAAAATTAACAACACAAGAAACAACAGGTATTGGCAAGGATGCAAAGAAAGGGGAATCCTCTTGCACTGTTGGTGCAAATGCAAACTGGGGCAACCAATCTGGAGAACAGCATGGCCGTTCCTCCAAAAGTTAAAAATAGAACTACCTTTGGATCCAGCAATTGCACTACTAGGTATTTACCCAAAGGACATAAAAATACAGATTGGAAGGTGTACATGCTCCCCAATGATTATAGCAGCATTATCAACAATAGCTAAACTGTGAAGAGAGTGTAAATGTCCATTGACTGATGAATGGATAAAGAAGAGGATATATATATATATATATATATATATATATATATATATATATATGAATTATCACTCAGATATCAAAAAAAAAAAAGAAAGAAATCTTGCCATTTGCAGCAACGTGGATGGAGCTAGACTATATTATGCTGAGTGAAATAAGTCCATCAGGGAAAGACAAATACCATATGACCTCACTCATGTGAAATTTAAGAAAGAAAACAGATGAACATATGGGAAGCAGGAAAAGAAAAAAAGGAAGCAGGAAAAGAAAAAAAAAGAGAGAGGGAGATGGGAGTGGAATGGGCTAGATGGGTGATAGGTATTAAAGAGGGCACTTGTGATGAGCAGTGGATATTGTATATTAAATGATGAATCACTGAATGCTACTCCAGAAACCAATATTGCACTGTATGTTAACTAACTAAAATAAAATGTAATAAGATCACTATTTAGCAATGCCAGTTGTCTCCACTTTATAAGACAAGGCTATTATTAACATATAAGTTTTCACATTCTACACTCTCACTTTCACATGTCCCCTTTAGTAAAAGCTACACTATTACTTTTGCACCCCATTGTATTATTCCTCTAGTATTTTCTTCATAAGTTGATCTATATTTTATTTTATTTTATTTTATTTTTTTAAAGATTTTGTTTATTTATTTGACAGAGATAGAGAGAGATCACAAGTAGGCAGAGAGGCAGGCAGAGAGAGAGGGGGAAGCAGGCTCCCTGCTGAGCAGAGAGCCCGATGTAGGGCTCGATCCCAGGACCCTGAGATCATGACCTGAGCCAAAGGCAGAGGCTTTAACCCACTGAGCCACCCAGGTACCCCAACTGATCTATATTTTAAAATAAATAACAGAAAAAAATTATACTATTTTGGTCGTAATTGCCTCATATTCCATTCATAGATTGTTTTGAAGATAGTAGAAGAAAAAGTAGTAGTAATGGGGTAATAATGTTTTTATTGTTTTTTGCTGACACTACAATCTTTTCTTTGACTTATTTACTTTCATCATGTCTTTGTTTTATTTTCTGTTCACTTAATTAAACTTTCTCATTTACTGAGTTCATTTATTGTCCTTTTGAGAGAATTTTCTTTCAGCCTCCATTGTTATGGTGAAACTTGGCTCTCCCAACCTGCAATTGGGTTGTTGCCCTGGAATTACTGATAGTTTAAGAGTCACTGTTACCCGATTTCTTTTATTTTTTCTTCCTTGACTTTTAGTCTTAGTTTTCCAAAATACATCCTCAACTATCTTTTTTTTTTTTTTAAGATTTATGTATTTATTTCACAGACACAGAGAGCCAGGGGTAGGGAGAGGAGAACGGAGAGGGAGAGAGAATCTCAAGCAGACTCCCTGTGAATGTGGAGCACAAGGCGTGGCTCAATCTCACGACCCTGAGATCATAACCTAAACCAGAATCAGGAGTCGGAGGCCCTGACTGAACCACCCAGGTGCCCATCAACTATCTTTTTAACAAAGGCTGTTACGAGATAAACTTTCTAAATTCTTACATATCTGCCATTCTTTTTAAAACTCTTCCACATGAATGGTAGTTTGATTGAATATATATATCCAATAGAAAATCATTTTGCCTATAAAGTTAAAAGAGCTACTGCTATTTCTAACATCCGTATTACTGTTAAAAACCCATTGCCAATCTAGTTTGTATATTTTTCCTGTACATTTGTTTTGTTTTCTTTTGTTGTGTGTGGGGGGGGGTGGTTATCTAATTTTATTATTTTGAATCATCCCTAAGTACTCAGCGAACCATTTCAATCTGACTACTTGGACGTTTCTCAGTTCTGAGTACATAGAGGTAGAGGAGAAATAAACTTTTAAGTAAGTAATAATGGTAAATTTAATCAAAATTTGCATACAAAGACTTATAGAGGGTTAATTTGAATTTTGAATATTACTTCTAATGCAAGGCTTTCACGCTTTAAGGACACTAAGATCTGCAGAGTAGTGAAATGAAACCAAGAGATAATGGTACAGAAGAGAAGTTCGTAACTATAACAGGAGTACCAAGAGGGAAAATATCATTGAAGAGGAAGCAAGAGAAATTTACAAGTAATGAGTGATTAGTGGCACCAAATGCTTCAGGAGGAATTAGGCAAGAGAAATATCATGTAAAAGATTGGAGACATCCAATCTTTTTATTTGCGAATTTCAGGCCACCTTTGTATAGAGCAGTGTAAGAGTAGAAGCCAAATAGAAGAAAAGGAAAATAAGGATCACATGAAGGTTCTAATTAAGCCTCATTTTAAGGAGTTTGAATGAGAGATTAGTCCTGAAAGGATATTTTATTTTTTATTTTGTTATTTTTTTTCTGAAAGGATATTTTAAATTAATCGTTTAAAAAATATTAGCAATTTAGGAATATTTTAAGATATAAAGAAAGGAACATTTTCCAAGAGCTTGAACATCTTAGAAATAAAGTGCATTTCCATACAACTAAATCCTCAGATGTGTTAAAGGTTGATAACCTAAGACCATTTATGATTTTAAGTTAATTTTACAAATGGGATGTTTATATTTATTGCTATATTGAGATGAGATCAGGACATGTGAAAAACTCAGCTTTTTCTATTAGGTATGAAGCAACCTATATTATTATTATTAAAACCCATATTATTAATAACATTATTGAGTGGAGGGTCAAGTGGGAATGAGCTGAAATTGGGAACTTAAATAAAATGAATCTTTGTGAGATAACATCTGTGGGTCAGACATGATGGACTCAATTAGAGATAAGTAAAGGGCTAGCTGTCTCAATTAAGATAAGTTTGAATAACTATTTGACTTCAGGAAAAATTATTAAAGAAAATGTGCATATATGTTTAATCAGGTTTTCATTCAAACTAGCTCAAATACCTAAAAGTTTTATATTATACCTTTTTTTCTATAAGCTTCCATATGCATACTTAAGTAATTAATTAATTATAACTATAAATTTCTTTCTTCATCCCTTCTTTGATTAGTATCATTTCCATTCCAGGGAAATTGGAGCAATCTATAATAAAGGACTGAGATGCAAAATTCTAAAGCAAATTAACCTTTGGGAGAGAGTACCATGTTTCTGTAATTAAAATAATGATAATTCTAAGAATAATACTATTTAGATCTTTTCTCTTCTCTATAAATGGAATCCTATTTGCACCCAAACAGCTAATCAAAACACAAACTATAATTGTATATTTAGAAATTCCATCTTTGCGCCTCTATGCTAAAATAGTTTTCTTTATAAAAATGATTAGCTTTCAACATAGGTAAACTTGACATTTGCCAAAAGTCCTGGCCTCTGCAAAATGTCAATATTAAACTTTCTTGACTTTGATTTATATATAAATGCAGGAAAGTTTTTTTATCATTTACAATCTTAGAATTT
This sequence comes from Potos flavus, assembly GCA_028534135.1. Classification (NCBI taxonomy): domain Eukaryota; kingdom Metazoa; phylum Chordata; class Mammalia; order Carnivora; family Procyonidae; genus Potos; species Potos flavus. The sequence continues at coordinate 56,498,459 of CM052899.1, forward strand.
ATTTTTTTATATTTTACTAATAATCTTTGATTATCTTATGTACAAAATTTAAATAATTTTGGGATGTTTAAACTTTACTGTTGTTTTTGGACATAAAGCATAAAAACCTTTTTAGTGACTGGTATAATGTTGGTGGCAACCTTACATTTAGACAGTATGATCAAAGGGCTTAGACAGTAAAACATTTTATGTAACATGATCAGAAGAGTGTGTCATGGATGAATAATACAGCATTCATGATGAAAACCATTTTTCAATGATGGTTTCAGTGACTATTGACAAGGGAAACCTAGGGAAGATGTTAAGAAAAAGATGCAATAAGACCTTTACTTTTACCTGTCACAAGCTGTTTTTCTTATGTAAGGTAAAAACAATATAAACATGATATAAATGGTATGAGTAAACATGGAGCAAATTAACAATTATAATAACTGGTATATGATAAGTTAGGAGAATATTTTGAGATTTCATAAAATACGGATTTTTTTGTGTTGGTAACCACATTAGAACAACATCATTTTAGGCAGACATAAAATATATGTGTGTAGTCAAGCCTTTTTTCTGAGGAATAGAGTGAGTGATGACAAGTACTAAGAATTCTGAATTTCCTGGAGAACTTCCAGAAAGAATGACTTTAAGGTTACACAAAAGGTAAATGCAAACAGATCCAATATCATATTAAGAACGAATCTCTAATTTTCCTGTGCATCCTAGTGGTTCCAACAATGCACTTAACATTACAGTTATCTACATACACATTTTTATTTATTTATTATTATTATTATTTATTTTTTTAGAGGGTGGATGGGTAGGGGAAGGGAGAGGGAGAGGGAGAGACAGAATCTTAAGCAGGCTCAATCCTTAGCACAGTGCCCCATGCAGGGCTAGATTTCACAACCCTGAGATCATGACCTGAGTTAAAATCAAGAGTCAGACGCTTAACCTACTGAGCCACCCTGGCACCTCCAAATACACATTTTAAATCCCAGCATCATTCATGGATATCAGTGGAAACCATGTTTGTGAACATGAACTTTCTTGACTCTACACATGTCATTAAACTCAAGATAAGGACAGATAACAGACACACTTCTAGGAGGCTATGGCCCGAATCTCGACAAGCAGTGTGGAAATGTTTTCTCTCCAAACATCTTTTTTTTTTTTTAAAGATTTTATTTATTTATTTGACACATAGAGGGAGATCACAAGCAGGCAGAGAGAGAGGGGGAAGCAGGCTCCCTGCTGAGCAGAGAGCCCGATGCGGGGTTTGATCCCAGGACCCTGAGATCATGACCTGAGCCAAAGGCAGAGGCTTTAACCCACTGAGCCACCCAGGCACCCCATTCTCCAAACATCTTAAACCCGCTTTTTTATTTTAATTAATAAAAAAAATCTTAAAAATGTGAACTTTTATAGCATCTTGCATTTTGCACTTTGTGGAATACATGTGAAAAGAAAAGATGCTTCTCAGTTTTCAAGGTAACATTTTATGAGGAATTGCATTGTGGATAATAAAAACCATAGTACTTTCTGAGTCTCATTTATGGAAGGAAAATAAATATCTGTCCCACTACAGTCATGGACATTCATGTAATACAGAGCAGAAACAGGAAAATATGTAGAGGTTATTGCTGTGCTGGTTTTGCACATGATCCCTAACTTCTTAGGCTTTTATTTTCTGAACACTCTCATTCATAACAGACAGTTATCAGGTGGCAAATATATGTGGGAACTGAAAAAAAATTGCATGCAAATATTAAGAGTTGTACCTCTTATTTCTGGCCTCTAGACTTACTATATCAGTCTTCAATGATTTTTCATCACTACTTGATGTTCTGAGTAAGAAATATTGGTAATCAGTTTGGAGGCTAGGTTGCCCAATTTAACAAAAGGTTCAAGGGGAAAGAAGGAGACACAAGAGAGAGAACACAGTCTTGTGAAATGAGATGGATATTGCTGAGTTGAGATTAAGTTAGATGAGTTTCTTCAGAAGACATGTGTCAAAAAGGGTGAGAAAGGCAAATTTTGAAAAACATTGACATGGATTTTGAGTTAGATATACCTTTTACTAATCTTTCATAGATACAGGCAAAGTATATAATTCCGTTTTAATTCTTTTCTGTATGCTTCTTTAGAAGTAATTAAGAGTAGAGGTTTAGATATTTGTCCCCTCAAATTTATTATTTTTTTCTGGGCATTTGTCTTACATTTCAGAACCTAGGTGTAATATCAACCTATTGATTAAACTTTTGCTTTTCAATAATTCAGAAATCTAAAGTATCTCCCTCATAAAATAGCAAACTGATTATTTCCCCCCCACAATTTCAAGAACATAAATTCACTTAAGAATTTAGACTTCTTTTTGGATGATGAAATAAGGTCAGTATTTAAGATAATTTTACCTTTCTGTCCTGCTTTGTCAGTCATTACTATAAATTCTAGGATTTGGGAAGCTGCTATGGAAATCATGATGAAGTTGCCAGTGTTGTTATTAGAAATTTGAGTAGGAGTGCCTGGCTGGGAGTTGGTGGAGCATGCAAATTTTGAGTTTGGGGTCCTGATTTCTAGCTGTACATTGGGTGTGGAGTCTACTTAGAAAAACAAACAAACAAAACAAACAAAAAAAACCCCAAAACATTTAGGTAAATATTATTGCATGATGTCCCATGAATTGCAGGAATTGATATGTACATATACTACTATGGTTAGGAAATAGTTTTGCAATTGTTTACATATGAGCTAGTTTAGAACATAAAAATTCACTGAGGTCCAGAGTAGCAGATGTTCATAGATTTGAGGCCACAAAATGTGTTTTATATGTAACATATTTTACTCACTGATTCAGGAAATATATATCACTCTGCTTAGGTGAAAGTACATGCCAAAAACTGTTTCATCATTCTCCTCCACATTCCTACTCTTAAGTGTCTAGAAGTATGTTAAAATCTGAAAAAAATGATTGCGATTTTGGTGGAATTTACATGAAGAATTTATTATCACATGCTGAGGGAAGGGCTCAGACAAACACTATCAGGGATCATATTTAGCGATTAGAATTATAAGAATAAAGTTACTGGCAAAGTGGGGGGGAAAAAAAAAGGTCCTTGCTCTCTCAGCATCTTTTAGAGAGGAATGTTTGGGCCAGACTGCTAGAAATAACATTGTGCTCTAGGAAAGAACTTTCCTTAAAATATGTTCTATACAGTTTTTATACAGAAAGTATTTGAGTGTTCTTAAAAATGGTAAAATGATAGTCTGACCTTGGGTACCAGCTTCTTGGTAGTTGCATTGATATCCCTCAAAAATCTAGAAGGATGCTGAGATTCTTTAAAGATGCTCTTAGTGCCTGGTAATAGAACAAGCTGACATTACTACACAATACAAAGAGAATTGTTATGGTCATTAATCTTACAGAAGACTTTGTCTTTTCCCAGTCAACCCCTAATCTTAAAGAATAATCAAATACAAGCCCTTTTTATCAGGAAGTATAATTAATTGAATTAAGAATAAGAAAAGAGAGTGAGAGAGATATTATACCCTCTACCCACTTCCTGGGGTTGGCCGTGCTTGGCTAATCCATTGTGATTTTATTCCTCATTGACTATTAACCTTCTTTCATACCCAGAACACAGCACGCTGTTACTGTATGTGATCTTTGAAAACACAAGAAGGTAGCTTTGGAGCCACCTAAAATGAAATCAGTGTCCAGCTTGTGTTCATTCCTCTACCTTTCATCTAAGCAATGGAAACCATTCATCTACCACCTACTTTGTTCAAAGAAGTTATGTAAACAGAGAGAGATAAATACACTATTCCTCAATATTCTCCACCCTCCAAAATCCTAGGTTTTTAGTTTTGTCAGAGTAGAGGATCTGAATATTGATTGCCTTTCTTTGGTGGACTTTTGCACTAGCATTTTTGTCTGCAGTGATTACTCTTTTGAAGCCATCAGCAAAGATCATAACAAGCAATTCCAACTGCCATTTTGGCACATTCGCACTGAGCCAACAGAACAGCAGTTACTCTCCACCCCAAGGAACTTTGCATAGTAGATATTTGGAATGACAATTAACAGGTTTTATCCTTAAGAGGCAGTTCTCCAGTGACTACTCTTTCTAATTTCCTAGCTAATTATGTCTAAAAACCATCTTTCTGCTCCTATAACCATCCTTATAAAACTTAGCCTTACTCAGTTCTCTGGTTTTCCTGCAATTTCCTTCCCAGAGAATTAGCTATCAGCAAATTCCCAAGGAGATTATCCCATGCTAAGGATCATTCCAGTAACTTTCCTCAGCCCCATCCAGCTTCTTTATATGTTCTTCCAGGCCCATTGGCTTCCATGTGTTTCTCTCATAGAGAAAGCTATTGATAAGTTTCTGGGGAGCATACTTGTGAGGAATAGGGCAAGCAAGTGGGAGCACACTACAAAGACACAGTGCTCAGTACTCCCAGCTTTGTGGAGCTCAGCTTTCCCATAATTGCAAACCTAAAGTATTTAGCTAGACTTGGATAACTAAAACAAGTTAGATATCTCATCCACTGGATTGTTAAAGGTAAGGACTTGTGGGTAGAAGGAAACATTTTCCATATTCTTGATCTGATTTCCTGTATCTGGGGAAGAGTTGAAGTTTGGGAATATAACCACTAATTTTCTCTCTATGAACAGGATATGGTGCCACAGAGGAACTGCTTTGGCTTTTGGGCCCATCAACACTGGGTTATTTTGATACCAGTATCATGCAGTCATAAATTCTTTGGAGGCTAGAGATGGTTTTGCTCTTACTTTGGTTAAAATAAAGAAGCTTATCCCATGGCTATCACTACACAAAATACTTACCTCCTTATGTCTGAGTTGCTTACTTCTAGGAGAAAAGTATATGTATATAAATTTTATAGTTTTCTTGTTCATTCCTCAGCAAGTCTGCTACCATTCACTAGTCTCCAAGTTTTATCTAAGTGATTCTAATGGACCAGTCAAATTCTTCCTGGTAGTGTTATTAAAGGTGCCCCAGAGAAATCATACAAAATCCCAGCAGGAAGACAAATGTGAAGGAGCTAGAATATAAATAGAATAGTCTTTGGGTGATGCATTTAAATGTGAAACATCTCTGTGTTTGCATACTGGCTAATAGAAAAGAGTGCTGATAGAGAAATTAATGTGATATTCAAATATTTAACAACTGATAGAATTTGAACATCACAGTGACAAAGCTGATTCTAGAGGTTTCTTTTTGTGCTAACCCATTAACTCCTTAAGAATAATATTAAGCGTGTCAAAATCCTTATTTAGAGTCAGATTATTTATGGTATAGATTTTTCCTCTTTTTTTTTTTTTTTTTTAGATTTTTCCTCTTATCATGCTCTGAAATAAAAGTCACCAATGGAAATCAAACAATAATATGCATAGCTTATATCTATGTTGAGTACTAAAAGTGATTTCTTGTAATATGAATTAAGTCATGAATGTGATCTTTCAATAATTTTCAGCAAGAATGCAATCAACAAGTGGTTGTCCTATATCATAGATTATTCTTGTAATTTGATATGATACAAGTGACCTAGGAAGCTTCTGGTTGTCATTTTATGACAATATTATTAAAAAAAAATAGCAGTCAAATGTTTGGATTTCTCTAGGGTCTTTGACTTAAAATTTTTGTTTAATGAAAACATAATGAATTATACATGAAAATAACAAGTGCAGTTTATTTTCTGCATATTACTAATTATCAAAGGGATTACACTTGCTTTAAAACCAAAAAATAAAAATGTGGATAACTGGATCCTCATCCCTTATTAGCAGATATGTATGACTAAGTGCATGTGTTTTTTATCTTTTGCAATCTGATTAATTTTAAGATAAAAGAAATATAGAAGTAACATTTTTTTACATTTTTATATTGATCAATGTATTTTTAGAATACTTGAACCCTATTAAATCATTCCTTACAACCTGGATTTAATTTTTATTTTGGTTTACCTTCTGCAAGCACTCCAAATTATTTTTTAATGGGTATAAAAGGGTCTAAAAATAATACCACCACCACTGTCATTTGCAAAATACTTACCTCTATTTTGCTCTTTCTCATCGAATATGCCAATATATCATTCAGCATGACATTTTCATGGTTATTTAGAACACAAGAATCAATTTTATATTTTTATCATTAAAGAAGAATATCTTATAACCCAATGGAAACCACATATTTGAAAAGGAAAATAACCTCTGCAAGTAGGTTATTGGCTGCAGTGCTGTCTATGAACTTCAGGAGGGAATCCCACCATCCCCCACACAATTAAAAACTAGACTCCGTTGGCACCAAACGTTTTTATAATTTGCTTGCTCTAACCAAGGATCCTCAACTGAATAAGAAAAGGGTTGGTGTAGGTATTGGGTAGGATTCAGCCAGAGAAGCAGAACTAATAGGGTAAAGATTTAGGATATTTATGATGTAGATATGCAATTTTATATGGATTTATTGCAAGGGATTGGCATATGTAATCGTGAGCTCTAGCTAAGCAAATTCAAAATTCACAGGATTGTTTGTGGACAGAAGTTCTTGTTTTTTTCTTTTTTTGTAATCATATTTCTAAGTATATACCGAGAGTTTTCTTTATATGAATAATAGTTCTCTGAAGGTGTGCAAGTTCTAGCCTTCGATCTTCAGTTTACTTCAAGGTTCTCAGAAAACTGCAACAGTTTAAGAACTCTGATTGCTTCTAAGGACATTAAGGAGAAGGAGATATTTGTCTCTTAAACTCTCCACCTATTTAGTAATTCTACTTGAAATAAGAAAGCTGCAATTCATAACGGCATCTTATGTTACCCATGTTATGTTCTTCTCAGAGTAGAGGTGAATGTGGCAATTTATGTTGATGGGAGCAATTCCTGAATATATAAATCAGACCTTATTTGCTGGACCCACATGGGGGACAGTGTTCCTCTATGATTATATTATAAACTTTAGAGTAGGAGAGACAGTTTCAAGTAATGGATCTTTTTCATATTGGTTGCCTGATCATAAACAAATCACTTGTCCCCCATGATCCATTTCCCATCGTAAAATAAAAAGGAATAATACCTGTTGTTCAGGATGATCTGAAAATTAAGTGGGATAATTCTTTTTATTGAGGAAGAGGAAGTAACTGTTAAATGATAATTTTATTGTGATGTGCACTAAAATTATAAACTTAACAGACACCAAAAACTAAGAAGGGGACAAAAGCATAGTCTAATGAAAAATGAATAGGCTTTAAAGTTTTGGGTTCAAATTACCTTAACTAGCTGCATAACTTTGGCCAAGTAATTTTAATTTTCTGGACTTCACTTTTCTTAATTTGTATAATAAAGATAACTATATATGTCTCAGGTTTGCTGGGAAGAGTAGACAAAACAATAACAAAGTAATGACAGTGAGCACTTTACTGAGTATATTGTAGAACCTTGAAGTTTTATATGTTATTTAACACAGAAATCACTTAAGGTAGTGATAGTATTATTTCTACTTTACATTTCAGTGAATGGTGCTTGAAGAGAAGTAAAAAACTTGCTTAAGGCCACCATACAAGTTAGCTCAAATTTGACTTATGTCTGACTCCAAAGTCTGTGGATTTAAGCCCTTCACTAACATTTCTGGCACACTATACTTGATATTTGATAAGCACCTGGCATTTGATAAGAACTTAATTATTTTTATTAGCTTTCCCTTTTCCCAAATTAACTTCATGTCCAGAAAAAAGAAGAATCTCCTGTGTTTATTGGGAAAAAAATGATCTCTCATTATGCTGAGAAAAGAACAATATAACAGACTATTTTTCTGTGGCTGAAAAAATAGTATTTTAATCATTAGCTTTGTATACATACACAAAGATGTATAAATTAAATGAATGAATTCAAACAGTAACTATTTCTTCTGCATGGAGACAAACACTTGGTTTAGGTTCATTTTCCCCCTTTAATTTTTCAACTGTGGTGGCAATGATTATTTTTCTACCATAAATAATGCCATATATTTTACTTCAAAGTCAGCGTCCTTATTTTTAATACTTTACCTATTAGCAAACCAAAATAAAGCCAAATATGAGTAGGGATAGATGCATTTAAAATTCATTTGTAGATAAATGTGTTTTTATTTCTTTAATATATTTCTGGAAGCCAACATAAACACGTTTCCATAATTGTTACTAACATCTCTTTGAGTAATATTGTGTAACCAACTTGTTTTTACATATTTAGTGGCACTTTACCAAACACGGCAAATGAACAGACGGTATTGAAAAAAGGCAATTAGGATATATTTGACTCTAAACCTTCATTTAGATTTTACAGCTGTTTTGTGTTTGACCAGAGCAAGTCTTCTGATGGATGTAACTTTGAAAAATAAGGCATTGACTTTTTTGGTTGGTGTTTTAGTTTTGTTTTCTTTTTACACCAGAAGTGGCTCCCTCAAGTGAAAAATGTAAAATTGCTGGACTCTCTGAGGATCCAAAGGAAATTACGTGTGGCACAAAGTGTGGTGATAAAACACTTTTACTTTTTATCAAGATGTAATCCAAGAAGTCAGTGGGGATACGTATGCTTTCGCCATTGCTATTAAAACATAAAACAAAATATCATGGTGACCAACTATTTATATGCAACTCTATAAAGAGACCAAAGAGAGTGGACTTTCCTGAGGTTTCTAGGTTTCCAAATTGCTCTAGAAATATAACCATATTCCACAAAGGAATGAAAAAGACTCCTTTGATATCTCAGTATTTTAAGACCCTGGAAATAACACATTTAGCAAATTTTAGCTAAAATATAACTTGACATTTACGAGATGCTACATTTGAACATTGTAATTTTTATTGAAATCAACTTTCTCCTATAACAACCTAAGTGATTATCTACTTTACCTCTGTAGTTTTATAGCTGTTACAACACACCTCAGTTTTGTCTATATATAGCATGACGATGTTTCCCAAATTGGCATGTTTAGGGGGATATTGCATCATATTCTTTATGTTATTAAAAAAATTAAACTCTAGCGAAATAAGAGACTGAATGAAGGCTTATTTAGTATGGTAGTTCTTCAGAAACATGATTTCAATTTCATGGTTTCTGAGGCATTTTTGGATTTCAAAATATTTCTATAGTTTCTGGCTACTAGTGTGAAGATGAGGACAAAAATAACACCAATTCTAATTAACTATAATATCACGGAGTTTAGATTTTATATTACTCAAGCAATTATGTAGTGATAGATGCCATTTTAAGTACTCTTTATATTGTCTTGAAAGGCAATAGTATAAGGTGAATAGTATCATAATCCACATTTTTATAACAATGAAACCGAAGCCACGAGATTTTAAGTAAATTTAAAACACAGAGTAAATAAATTGCAAAACTTGCTTTCTTACCCATCCAGGCTTCATAGTTTCTACTTTCCACATTATGCTGCTTCACTGTGCAACAGTGTGTGTGATAGTTGTTTCGGTGTAATTAGTGTCCCCATCATCTATTTTCCTGGTGTTGAAAATCCACTCCATATGATTTATGTGAAGATAATCCTATCCACCGTCCATACCATATAGCCAGACAGTCAAGATCTGTCTAGTTTTTTGACAGATGTTTTGACACATGTACCCTGGGAAATAAAAGGTCTTTCTTTCTTGAAGATGAATACTTGAGTCAGTAAGTGGATTGCCACAAATTTCCCTGGTCTGATGAAGGAGTCAGAAAGAAAGAATGTGCAAAGAAAAGCAGAGTCGACAGATGGGCAGAGGAAAATATGAGCCAAAAATATCATATTTTTGGTCTCTAAATCCAGGTGTACCTAAAGTCTGAGTAGCACTATGTTTTTGTTTCATGAATAATGAATTCTTCTACTTAATTTAAGTTAAGGTTAAGGGGGTGCTTACCAGCATCACACCCTCCTTCTACTGATGAGGAGGTGAATTAAGAAATGCCAACATTAAAAAAAAAAAAAAGAAAAGAAAGAAATGCCAACATTAGCTCCACTATCAGCTCTTTAAAGACATGGATTATGTCTGGTTGAACCCTGATGTATTAGCACAAGAAGTAACTCAAAAATATCTGTGGATGAGCTCAAAGCTACTATTTGCCACTAGCATAATAAACAAAGTGAGGTCAGCCAAGCCTTGACTTCCAAGGCTGCCATTGATTACTATAATACAGTCACTCTACACTTGCTGGAAATTATATTAAATATTTTTATCATCATCATCTTTTTAACAACATGAGGTATCACTTTTATATAATGAAATTAAGGGATACTAGGGACAAACTGATAATTTCTGGCAAATGCTTCGAACCATTCGACTCATATCATGACACGGAACATTCTCTCACCAGAAACTTCTTACTGTTTTATTCCAATCAATCCCTATCACTAAAGTTTATCTATTTTGATTTTCTCCAGAGGTTCATTTGGCCTGCCAAATATCAACCGTTTTGTGTCTGTTTTTTTTTTTTCTTTCCATATACTATTAATATCCTTCCTTCAAAGAGAAAGAAGTGAAATAAGGAGAATAAATAACTAGTGACTAATTATTATTAGACAAAAGTAATCCAGATAGTACATGTCAGAGCTCAGGTTCAAACTTAGCAGTTTGATTCCAGAGTCTGTGTCTTTAGTTGTATGTTCAATACCCCCCTACTCAAGTTTCAAGTCATATTTAATGACTAAATATATTGTCAAAAGTTTAAGGTTGGAATTATTACGCTATATGTATTCTATATTTAAACATGCATATGTATAATTGACATGTAGAATATGCTTTTTAAAGTACCTAAATAATATTAAACCATGTTTTTTTCTCTTATGTTACTTTAGCATATTTTACATATACTAATGAATACAAAACCAAAACAACCATCTAAAATTTAAACAACAGGGGTGCCTGGGTGGCTCAGTGGGTTAAAGCCTCTGCCTTCAGCTCAGGTCATGATCTCAGGGGCCTGGGATCGAGCCCCGTATTCCGCTCTCTGCTCAGCAGGGAGCCTTCTTCTCCCTCTTTCTCTGCCTGCCTCTCTGCCTACTTGTGATCTCTCTCTCTGTCAAATAAATAAATAAAATCTTTAAAAATAAATAAATAAAATTTAAACAACAAAAAAATTGTCTTCAATTGAATTATCTTACTGTTTGAGGAACTGTGTTTATAAAGGTGTCTCTAAATATTCTATTACACACTGCCTATGTAGACCAGACTTTGTGAGAAAAGACTACAAATAAAAAAGAGTTAAATTATGTGTAAAAGATATATGTATATCACAATATAATTTACAATGACAATAATCTCATCAGGTTAATTCATTCTGACTGAAGCATTGATACAACAAAATTATTAAAAACAACTGGATTCAACAATATATTATTGTGGCAAGATTTTTAAAAAGGCTGCCATTAATTAATTGATGCTATAAAGATCAAGAAAACCATTTACAGAGGTATTTTCTTATTGAATTATTTGAGTAAAATTACTTGGCGAAAATTTTGGTTTAATGATGCCATAAAATATTGTCTGCGAATAAATTGCTGCAAACTCTTCCTGAGTTCCCAAATAGAAGAACATTCTTTATTGAAATTTAAAGCCTCTCATTAAGATCTCAGAAGAAAATTGTTGACATGCTGTGGGACTTTCCAGGGTGAAGAGAAATTATCTGTTTTTCTTCAACATCATATAAAAAGACATACATAATGAAACATATGTGAATGAGGATAATAATGAATGCACAAAGCTGCTTTTTAGGGAATTAATTATTCCTTTCAATATTTCTTCAGTCCTTTTAAGTACATTTATTATGGTTATTGTCAATTATGTGTAGATTCATTTAGGTAATATTTTTAGGTATAAACATACTAAATTATATCCTACCCAAGGGTGATCTGAAACTCTGTCACCTCCCCTACAAACTGCCCTCTCATCTCCTGTCTGACCCTAATAAACTAAGGTGGCATTTTTTTTTTAAGATGGCATTTTAAATTGGTGAAAGTAATGATATTCATATAATACATGTGTTAATAAATCGGGAATTAATACTTAATTAATTAATAATTAATGTGTCAAGATAGATTTTGTTTTTATATAAGCCATATTATATAGTGTGATTTTTACCTTACCAAAAGAATTATTTATTCCATGCATTCTTAAAGGGAGTCCTATCATCTTTAAGGGAATAAGAATTAGTTCTCTGGAGCCATCATATCTTAAATATTATAATGGTTTATGGCCTTCCAAAGCACCACAGTACATAAACAGATATACAGTATCTCTGTGGTATTAAAATTTCATGATGGAAGCTGGATAATTAGGAAAAAAGACATCTAAAAAGGCTCTGTAGGGTACAGGACTGGTAATGGACTTTTGCTGCAAAACACTAAACAATGATAGTATGTCAAATATAGCAGTGTTAAAAGAAAAAATATAGCAGTGTTGATTCAATAATTGTGGTCAAATTTAAATTTTTGTATGTGAATATAGTTACAGATATAATAAAGTTAGATTACCTGGTGCTGTTGACTGTTTGTGTTCCTCCCCATTCATATGTTGAAATCTAATCCCCAATGTGATAGTATTCTGAAGTAGAGCCTTTAACAGATAATTAAGTCTTGAAGGTGGTGCCCTTGTAAATGGGATTAGTGTCTTTTTATTTTTTTTATTTTTTTTAAGATTTTTTCTTTTTTTAATTTTAGAGAGACGACAAGAACACACATGGAGGGGAGGGGCAGAGGGAGAGGGAGGGAGAGTCGCAGGCTGGCTCTGTGCTGAGTGCAGAGCCGGTCGTAGGGCTCAAACTCATAACCCTGAGATCACAACCTGAGCCAAAATCAAGAGTCATACATTTAGCCAACTGCGCCACCCAGGTACCCCAGGATTAGTGCCTTTTTAAGAGATCCTGAAGATTCCCTTATCTTTCTACCATATGAATACACAAAAAGAATGAGATAATCTATGAACTAGGAAGTAAGCTCTCCCTGATACCGAATGTCCCAGTGACTTGATCTTGGATTTCCCAGCCTCCAGAACTGTGAGAAATAAATTTATGTTGTTTATAAGCCACCCAGTCTGTGGTGTTTCTGTTAGAACAGCCAGAATGAATTAAGACTCTTGGTACAGAGATGGGACAGTGGGCAGGGATGATCAACGTCCAGCTGCTTAAGTTACTCGTCCACAAACAGGCAAAATTAAATACATATTTGCAAATATCTCCTTTACTTTTAATAACATACCTTGCATTATATTTGAAGAAATGTACATCAAATTATTTTGTTAATATGTTCTTATGAGCCAATTAAGATAGGAAAGTTAAAACCTGTCTCTTAACCTATGTTATTACCATGATTGTAAGAGGGTGTGGAAAATACTGGATAAATAAGAAGATTGAACTAATTCCCACACTAAGGGCAGTTTTTAAACTATTTCTTTATAAAATTATCATAAGTTTTGGTTTTACAGAAATACATTGGCAATTCTAAGCCTTTAGACAGAGGTCAAATTGGGCAACATCTCTCTTAATTCCCAAAAAGGAGTCATCAAAGAAAGAAGGAATTAAGTAAGTAAGGAAGACTTTAAACACTATTGCAATAGGGAAGAAATATTGAATCTAATTCTGCTGAAACCAAAGGCAGGAGAATTTTTAAGTACTGATGTGACCTAGTGGAAAAGTACAGGAGGACGTTAGAGGGAAGTTGGTCAATGTGATTAGGTTATCTGTTTTTGGTAACTGATACTTACCAAATTTAGGTTCCTACTCTCCATTAAACAGGGAGACAGGGGCCCTACTTTCTCGATGATTACATTAAGGGGTTTGTTCCCAAATCTTTCAGAAAGACATAATTGTATGGTAAAACTAGCAAGAGCCTAGGAGAAGATTTACATCTCAAAGAAGCATTAAAAGAATTTATATTTGCAAGACTTCTAAAATAAAAGCCCTAAGAAAATGGAGATCAGGGCCTATAATCAGGAACAAATCTGTCTAAAGTTTAGTCAGACTGAAGGGAATGTTAAAGCCATGTTGGTCAAAAGACTATTAATGATGGGATCCGTGACTATATAGATCATATTTAACACAGGAATGTGTTTACTATTCCGAGAAAAAAGTCTAAAGTTAATCCTGTTTGTAATTTTCACTCTCTTTTTGAGATCATGTTTGTTGGTTAATTTATTCTAATCTGCTAACATGGTAAAATGAGTTTGAACATTATTTTGCGTTTTGTTTTTGTCTTTTGTTTTATTTGTTTGCTTTTTTCATTTCCTTTGTTTCTCCTCATTGACTAATACAACTCTGCTTTAGGGCCTCATAATAAATACTTTTTCCTCTGCTACATAAATTTTTAGATTACCGTTTCCTTATGCCTTAGATTTGTCAAGAATTTAGTGAAAAGGAAAAAAAAAATAGTGAAAAGTGATCAAAAGGCCATTCAGTTGGATTTTTGGTACAGGCCTAAGCTAGATAGGCTAAAAGGCCTTTGTCACTCACACATGGCTTGACCCATGTAGCAAGGAAACTACAAGGAACATGTGATTACAGTTAGGTGATTATTAAAAGTACATCAGGTGTTTGTGATTCCTTCCGGATACTTTTCCATCTCTACATTATAAATATAGTATTCTATATTTCTACTGAGAAACTTTGAAGAAGATATTCTAGATATACATAGATATATATTCTAAGTAATAAAGAACACTAAATGTTTTCTTTTGCAAGAAAATATCACATGGGACTTTGGAAAGCAAAGTGAAACTAAATTATAAACCCACTTACAAACTACACAGTTTTCTGTGATCTACATTTTCAGCAATTTTAACCAAGTGGCTTGGGTCTCAGCATAGAATTAGCAAGTATTAAAAACGTCATGTTTATGCAGAATGAACGAGTGGCAAAAGTAACTCGAGATTAGTTGAATATTGGTTAGATGAAATTTAAAGAATTCTTGTGTTTATTCTTACATATATTTCTTATTTTCAAATAATCACATTTAGTTTGAAGTTATCCTGACCATATTCTTGTTTTCATTAGTAGTGACATTGTAGTTACAGTGCTTTATTATAAGCTCATTTGAGTATTGTCTTCATTTCTGGCATTTTGATTTTTTCCACAAGAGTCAAAGCTCAACTGAAGATTAAAGATAAGGGGGTATCAACAATAGCCAAATTATAGAAAGAGCCCAAATGTCAATAAGAATGGATAAAGAATCTGTGGGGGTGTGTGTGTAGGTGTATATATATATATATATATGTGTGTGTGTGTGTGTGTGTGTGTGTATGCATATGCATATACACAATGGAATATTACTCAGCCAACAGAAAGAATGAAATCTCGCCATTTGCAATGATGTGGATGGAACTAGAGGGTATTATGCTAAGTGAAATAAGTCAGTCAGAGAAAGGCAAATACCATATGATTTCATTCATGTGGAATTTAAGAAACAAAACAGATGAACATAGAGAAAGAGAGAGAAAAAAAGAGGGAAGCAAACCACAAGAGACTCTTAACAACAGAGAACAAACTGAGGGTTGCTGGAGGGGAGGATGGGCTAAATGGGTGACTAGTATTAAGAAGGGCACTTGTTTTGATGAGCACTGGGTGTTCTATATAAGTAAGGAATCACTAAATTCTACTCCTGAAACCAAAATGCCCTATATGTTAATAAACTAGAATTTAAATAAAAACTTGAAACAAGAACAAAAAGATAAGAGGGATATGTCCACAATAAATTTCCCTATTTACAGAGTAGGGAATTCAAGTGAAAGGAAAGGAAAGTTATGTCCCTGGGAGGCCAAGTTTAACCGGCATAATAAATACAGATGTTGTAGAAGGGGGTAGTCATGACATCCAAACCTCCTCTAACCCCAAAATGGTGTTATAAGAATTCATGTTGTGTCAAAAGTGATGTCCAATTCCTTCAGTCCATCAGTTGTTCAGTCCTGCTCTCCAACATTATATAATTTCAGAATTAAGCTTTGAATTAAATTATCATACTAACACTTTCCAAAGTGTGTTTCACCAGTTAAGAATTGCGAAACAAAGGGGTGCCTGCATGGCTCAGTCGGTTAAGTGTCCGACTCTTGATTCTGGCTGTCATGATCTCAGGGTGGTGAGATCCAGCCCCTTGTCTGGCTGTACGCTGGGCATGAACCTGCTTTAGATTTTCTCTCTCCTTCTCCCTCTGCCTCACCCCACCCCCATCCCTCACCCCTGCTCAAGTGTGCTTTCTCTCACTTATATAACAAAAAAAAAAATTGTGAAGCAAAAATCAGGAAGTGAAAACCTTAAATTGCATAAAATTACTTTTTTTTTTTTTTAACCGAAGGACTTCTGGGACATTTTATACTGTATTCATCCTAAATCTTCATGATGGTGTAACATAGTGTGTTTCATTAACATTCTTGACTTTTTTTTCATGAAATAATGCAAATAGCATGATACTATTGAAATCATATGCTGCATAGTGCCATTTAATTTGAATTTAAATTATGTTTTCACCCATAAGTTATAAGTGTTTAGAGACAGTACTTCCATATTTTAAGAGTATTTTATGTGTTAAATTAAAAAAAATTTATACATTCTTGGTATACTTTAAGGACCCTCACAAAAGCCCCATCTGCCTATTATTTGTCATGAGCCTACTTTGGCACTTTTCAAATATCCCGTTGCCATCAAATTCAATTGACTTGACTTTTGGAAAAGTGCAATACGACTTTATTAATATAAGAAGACATTTTTTCTTTCTTTTAAAAATTTACTCTGTCTTGATTTAGAGCTATAAAGAGTAAATACCTTACAGTGATATAATCCAACCTATCCCTCATAGCTCTCAAAAGAAATTTTAATGAAAATCATGTGTTTTTATTTAGTGAGTTTTGCCCTTAGCACGGATTTTTATATATTTATATATATGAATATTTGCAAATTAATTTCCTTTTGATGTAGTTATTGATTGTGGCAATTGTGAAAATATTGATGGCAGAAAATAGAACCAGCTCAATTCAAGAGTACCCCTTAGAAATCTCATGATTTAGTTTCAAATTTCAGTCTAGCTTTCATGAAGTAATCAATACTTTTAAGAGTATTATAATATGCATTTACTCAATTGATAAATTTCAAATAAATCCCAGGAAGATTGCAGATCAAAACAAATATAGATGTCTGCCATTAATACCCCCTTCCCCAAACCAAACTTCTTGTTATTAATCTCATCATTATCCATCTTTTTAATGAAATTACAGAAGGTTAATTGTTCATGTTGTGAATAAGGATCACAACATGTGAGATACTCTGGCCTCTAATGTTGAGTACTGCCAAACTCTTTCATAGCATTTAATATACTCTTTTATTTTGAATCACTTAAGCTCGTACATTATTTTGAAAGAACTTATACTTAGCTTCATCCTTCTTCAAAACTGACAAAATTTTTAAGGGATATCCAAGAGTCTTCTATTAAAAATTGAATTAGTCGAATAAAGACCTTTATTATAGACATCCCTGGATGTTCTAAAGCTCATTTTTTTCTTTTTTTTTTTTATTTTCTAGTATGCAGAATTTCTCCGTTTTTTTCTGACTTTGCAATTGTTCTCTAGAAATGTGGTGATCTGTCGAATGTTAGAAAGATAACATCTCTGCCTACTTGTGATCTCTCTCTGTCAAATAAATAAATAAAATCTTTAAAAAAAAAGGGGGGGCGCCTGGGTGGCTCAGTGGGTTAAAGCCTCTGCCTTCGGCTCAGGTCATGATCTCAGGGTCCTGGGATCGAGCCCCGCATCGGGCTCTCTGCTCAGCAGGGAGCCTGCTTCCCCCTCTGTCTCTGCCTGTCTCTCTGCCTACTTGTGATCTCTCTCTCTCTGTCAAATAAATAAATAAAATCTTTAAAAAAAAAAGAAAGACAACATGTTTATTTATGGATAAACTTGAGTATGCCTATAATGTTTGGAAGTAAGAAAAGTCACCCTCCAAAGCCATAAGGAAATCTTATTAACAGATGATGATATATAACTAACAGAGTTCAGAGTATGTTGCAAAGTCTTTCTTTAAATATTCCTTTGAGTAAGCTCTCAACCCATAAAATACCTACCTTAGCTAAGTGTCAAGAAACTCTCCAACTTTTTCAAATCCTTAAAAATACTAGATCTTCTAGTATTTTTATATGACTTCTCTCTTTTAACTACCTGGTCCTGGTTCTCCCAGAGTAGATCAGATGTAGGAATGATGGGAATGTTTCAAGTTTTTTTTTAGGTCTATCAAATCTTAATATTTTCAAACTTAAAAGCTACCAGAATTTCAAGTCCATCTGGTGCATAAATGCTTCTTATGATAAATCTTCATTTCTCTTATTATTTTTGAACATCTCTTTCATCTGAACTTTTTGTATCATGGAAATAACAGAGTCCTTGTCTCTTTTTGTTTCCCTACCAAAGACTTACTGAGACTTCCATTTCCTATATTGGCATGGGTTAGGACACTGAAGTTGGGAGGAAGTGAGGAAAGTGGACTAAGTTTCCAGAAAGGAAGTAGGGAAAATTCTGGCCTTTAAAAGGCTCTCCCTAGGGGTGCCTGGGTGGCTCAGTCATTAAGCGTCTGCCTTCAGTTCAAGTCATGATCCTAGGGTTCTGGGATTGAGCCCCATGTCAGGCTCCCTGCTCGGTGGGGAGCCTGCTTCTCCCTCTCCCACTTACTCTGCTTGTGTTCTCTCTCTTGCTGTCTCTCTCTGTCAAATAAATAAATGAAATCTTTAAAAGTAAAAAAATTTAAAAAATTAAAAAAAAATAAAAGACTCTCCCTAGAGAAATGCTTTGAATATATCAAAAGTGTGGATGCTCTTCCCTCCCAGCTTAGTGAGTGGAGAGGACTAGAAAGTACCTCTGTAGGCAGCTTCCAGCCACATGTGGGGTGGTGGGGAGGGGTTTCCTCCTAGGATTATCGTTTTATTTCAAGTCAGGAAAGTGAGTAGATTTTCTGGTGGTTTAAACATGGAACCCTTACTTGCTCCTTATCTCTGGATGCCAGGAATCACATATTCCATCTCACTCTCCTCTTTTATATGCCTACATCATGCTCCACAACACGTTTTGCCACATCTTGACCCTCGATATCCTGAAGTTCTGTGACTGATCTGTCATTTCAGGTGTTTCTACTAAACTTTCCCACCAAGTCCATTGAGAGACTGACCAAGGTGAGATTGGGAGGAGGGAGACTCTGTAGTTACGTTTGGAGCACTGTTGGGGAATCTGAGCATGGTTATTAGGGTATGAATTCTAAGGTAGGTAGGGTTGGATCTATACCACTACCCACCATTTTCCTTACTCTTTTAAACAGACTCTCCATCATAAATCTGTAACTTCTGTCTAGTAAGGGTTCGCCTTAAGAATGTGGGTAATTCTTGATAATTATAACACTTTGGGAAAATACACATGCTCAAAATCTTCTGTTTATTGGAATAGGTTCAACCTAGGAACCTCAAAATAGAGAATGTATTTTTCTTCCCCCTATAATCCCATCAAAGTGTTTTGGTCCTATCCTAGACCAATACTGTACAGGTTCCTATTCTCTTTAAAGAAAGGGGAAAAAAAAAAAAGAGTGCTGATGCATGTTAATTCTAGTAGCTTTGTAGTTTGAAAATATTTTAAATAGGCAAACTTAGTGTGAAAAATTTTCCTCTGAAGCCAAGTTGAACCAAATTTTGCTGAGCATTTGCAGCCACATAGGACAAGACGAATCACATCCTTATAATTTCTGCTTTTTATTTTTTCTGAAAATTTCCAAAGCCACCTGCATGATCACTTAGGATCATAGGGTAATTTTTTTTTTTTAAACAACACCCATATCTTTCTTTTTTTTTTTTTTACCCATATCTTTCTTAGCCTATTTAAAAAGCATAGTAAAAATCTACAATTTGTATTTACATAAGTCTTTATAAATCTTATATTAATCTTTATCTATAAATCATGTATGTATGGGGAATGCTTACATATTTCAAATTTCATATTTCAAACTTCTAGCCAGGTGCTGTCTCACCCTATGCATACTTCCATTACTCTCTTCAATTCTATATTTTCCCACTGACCAAACCTTAACCCACATTTGGAAAACCTTTATGCCCATCAGCAGTGGTTTAGGGCTATATAATTTATATCTTCTGTGGCTGCAGCCTCTGAATAAAGCCGTAGTTTGTCAGACAGAGTTCTTTGAATATTTGTATTGGTTCCTCTCTTGCTCAGCCCACATCCCACTCATGGAGTAAGAAAGAATACCTTTCCTGTGGTGTCATATTCAATTATTTGAAAACTAGTAATGATTGTGTTGCAAGTATTGAGACTGTCTTCTTTTGTATTGAACATAAATGGAAGATAAGAAATGTGACTGATTATTGCTCCCTTACCTATGTATAACTGGAACTAATCAAATTATAACTTTCTGATAGATAAACTTAATGACCTTATCCCATGAGCTGCAATTTAATGGGAATGGATTAGAGTCAGTAGGAGAGTTTATGCTGTGTGGGGCTCATTGATTGTATCTGATGTACTAAGATATTTACCCTCAATACTCATTCTTCCCAATAGTAAGGAGAGGTGTGGTCCTGTGGAAGACCAAGATTGAAATGGTGGGACGTATCTTCCTTCCTTGGGTGCAGGCAACAAAAGAATTACATATTTTATAGAGAATTTATGAACACAAATAAAACCAACTGAACATTGGTTGGCCTTATATTATCTGCATGCACTGGCAATTTTAAATAAAGTAAATGACAACATTAATGTGCTATTTTAAAACAAACACATATATACCTATATGTATACATATACTTGTGTGTGTTTGTTTAAAATAACACATTTATTTTATTACATATGCCTTAATAATTCGGAAAATTCCCAGGTATACAGTTAGTCTTCTATTCACACCTATTCTGCTTTTTAAAGAGTATACACACTTTTTAAAGAGTAAATTCATCAACAGGCACCTGGGTGGCTCAGTTGGTTAAGCATCTGGTTTCGACTCAGGTCATGATCCTGGGGTCCTGGGATCAAGCCCCATATTGGGGCTCCCCACTCAGTGTGGAGTCTGCTTATTCCTCTCTCTCTCTCTCTGCCCCTCTCTCCTCCCCTGACTTGTGCTCTCTCTCACTCACTCCCTCTCTCAAATGAATAAATAAAATCTTAAAAAAAAAGAGTAAATTCATCAAGATTTGAATTTGTTTTGGTTCACTTAAGACTCACTTTTGTCTCCACCCCCTTTGGTGCTACATTTTCCGGCATTTAAACAGTGGATTTAAAGTAAATAATGATAAGGCAGTGATTATAAAGACAATGAAACAGAACTTGAGTTATTTCAATTCTATGGACCACTTGGAAATTATGTTTAAAATTTAAAACCATGAATAAGATTGTAGATTATGAAATATAATAAATTTGTTTGGTAAGCACACATTTTAGATCATATGTTTAATCTATTTATGTTATCTATGAATGGGGAGCTTGTCTGTATTGCTCACTCCTTTATCCCCAGAAGTCCACACAGTGCTTGCCATGTGATAGATTCTCCATAAATACTTCCTGAAAGAACAAACAAATAATTGAATGAATGTCTCTTTGTTCTTCTAAGTGTCTATCCTGCTGAAGATTTAAAAATGACTAAAATACAATTCTAGAACTGTGTGACAATTTAAGCATTTAATTTTTAGTGTCTATCTCATTGTCTTTTAGTAAACTAAGATATTTTACTTTGAAATCCTTTGTGATTATATTCTATGTCCGTAAATACATGAGGAAGGGAATTAACATTTATTTAGAGCTTCTTATTTTTAAAGGATTATAGAGGACATTTAAAATCCATGTTTTATTTTAGTTTTCACTATAACCTTAGGATATAGCCACTACTATCCCCTTCTTATAAATGATGGAAGTGACACTGAGCATTGAGTAATAAGTGTCCATGCTTTTTCTTCAGTGATTTTGAAACACTTTGGGGGCCCTACTAGGTATAGCCTATACTCAGAGAACGTTGATGATGTCTAAGAGGCACAGTGAGAATGGTAAAACAAAGTGCATCCATGTTTTGCCCGAAGCAGCAGATACGTATTTTGAACTTACAATGAAAATTCATTTGAAGAACGGTATAGATAGCTTTAAAATATTCAAATGATTGTACCATGGCATTTTTATCTTCCCACAGCAATGTTCAATAATCCAGACAATTTCAAAACAACTTAACTGTTCCTGGGTGAGTTCTCTCCTCTCCAGTAAACCCTACCCAGGCACAGAGATCTTGAAAGACAAAAAAAAGGAGCAAGAAGTTGCGAGTATGTCACAGATGCCAGATACTCCAGGTAAATTTTCATGGACTTAAAGAAAATACACTGGGAAATACTAATATCTCTTGAATGCTGGTTTGGTTATTCAATTCTTTTCTATATTAATCACAAAACCAACAAAACAACAAGGGGAAGAAAAGGTTTTGATGGAGGAAGATTTCTGAACTTATGAGCATTTGAATAAAAATCTTCCTAAGTGATGAATTTTATTGCTGTGTATTTCTAAAATAAAGCAGCACCAGCACATTTGTGCCATTCATTTCCATACAATTTGTAAAGTTATTACCTATTTGGAATATTACCTACCTTTCTTCATGTACAACATAAAAATTTATGATGGATACCCTTTAAATGTGTATCTAAAAGTATGCATTACAATAAAGTATGATTTGTGATGGGAATAAGCATTGCATCTTCATTTTTAATTACCTTTCTCTTACAGATGAACTCAGGAAAATATCAAAGTAAAATGTATCCTATCACAGATGAACACATCAGAATGACTTGAATACTATATTAAACATTCTCCATATTAATGATCAGAATTATTCCTCTACTAAATAACTACACAAGTCTAAGTTTAGTTTTTTTTATGGAGATGATTATTGAATTACACAATCTATATTCTTTTGCTCATTATTCTGTGATATAGTATTCCACAAAACAGAAATATTTGTAGGATTTAAAACATGCCCACTGAGTTCTGAGAGATTCTTTTATGTATTTTCTATTATCTTAGATGACAATTATGTTCATATATTCTAGGACACTAAATGATTCATAACTGTGCTATCCTAAGATATTTTATTTTGTGTCATAAAATGTGGAGTGGTCTGAAATAAAACTAAGCAAGATAGTCATCTTATGAAAATGAACCTTTCCACTTAAGTTTGGGAGCTACAGCTTTATAAATAATATGCAATATCAGCAAGTTTGCAAAGAAATAAAGTTCAAAAATACATGGAAAACACAATATTCAGAAAAGAGCAGAATTTTAAGTATACATATTCATTTATTCTGTGATATGTTTACAACTTATAGTAGAAGTCAGCAATAGATTGTGTAAGGATAACCATACTCTAGCAGAACAGGGATAAACAAGTCATTGCCAATCCACAATGCTTGGGAGCATGACTCAACATGCCATCTTCCAGGTGGTATTAGAAATTATCCTTTAGAGAATGCTCCTTTCACTTCTTTTGTTAGCTGTAGAATATCTCTCCAAGGTAATGAGGGCTTATGGTATTCTCAGGAGAATACCAAACTACCACACCTAATTTGTCACCTGTATGTGTCAAATCTAACTCATGGTAGTGAAAAAGATGGAAATCAAAACCACGCCAATCTCTTTTTCTTTATTATTTATTTTTTTTTTATTAACACATAATGTATTATTTGCCCCAGGGAGCAATCTCTTATTCTTCAAATGCAATGGCGAGCCACAGGGATCCCACATATAGGATGACCCCAGAGTTAAGGGAAGAAACAAAAAGTAGGATTAGGGGCTCAAATCAGATAACTCTGAATGGATGCCACTCTGAGGAAGATATTTTCATTTCAATGCAGCAAATGGAATTTTAATCCTTGGTGAAAGCAGGCAATTTTTTTTTAGAGATTTTATTTATTTATTTGAGAAAGAGAGCACAAGCAGACAGAGCACCAGGCAGAGAGAGAGGGAGAAGCAGGCTCTTTAAAGCAGGAGCCAAACGTGGGACTCAATCCCCAGACCCCGGGATCATGACCTGAGTCGAAGGCAGAAGCTTAACCGACGCAGGCAATTTTTATAAAATATCTGGAGGAAATAAGGAGGGAGGCAGGATTAGTCTGATGCCCTTGGGTATGTTAAGCACAGTGACTTACCAGAGTCCCTGGGTTATGGAGGAACATTAGGGCAGACTAACATCCTGCAGATACTCTCAAACATCAGATAAGAAATAAAAAATAGGATCTTTTCATTAATAATCCAGAATAGACCAATTATTTTATGATATATGAATGCTAAAAAAAGGATATGCTTATTTAATATATAGTATTTTAAATGTTTTTAACACACTTAAAATTTCAATTCATTAGAAAGAAGACAAAGAGTTTCCTCTTTATTTTTTCCCACCTTCTTTCAATAATAATTCTAGCAGTTCATAAGTACTATTTCTCATGGCTGTTTCCATAGTTTGAATTCTTAATTTATCAAGATGGATACAATACTCTCTGACTTACTACAAAGAAAGATAGTCATTTATCTTATTAAAATCACTCTGTCCACCCCTGTTTTTATTCCATTCAATATAGAATACTTATGTTATTTTTAAAACTTCAGTTGATTTTTAATTAAAATGTCAATTTTTTTAAATGTCAATTTTAGACAAGTTTTAACATTACCCACTGACTCATCTTCTTGTAAGGTGGGGATACAAGCACCTGCGCTCTTTCTGTCTTGAGGTTATATGAGCTGTAACTTTACTTTTATTTATACAAAGACGAAAACAATTTTCTTTTGCAGCTGCAATTGAGTCTTAAGTGCTTTATCTGCTAATATCAAATATTACATATCAACACAGAGATTTCACTTCCAAGTATGATAGAGTAAGTGATATTGGATTAGACCTTCTACTGTAAAAGAGTAAAAAATCAGACAAAAACACACAAAGCAACAGGTATAAACTGGGCAGGAGACAGCATATAACCACAAATTTTGGAAACATGGAAATCATGACATGTGTTCCACAATCATCCATCTACTAGCAGACGATATCTTAACGATGGTTCCGTAAGCTGGCCTTCAAGAGGAAGCAGAATGGTTGAATTAAAATAAGGAGGGAGAGGTCAGAATTCGCAGGTGCTCAAGTAGCTGAATTCTGTAGAAAAGACTGCTGAAGAAAAGGGAATATGCAAAGTGGATTCACAAACACGTGTGAAGTTTCCTAACTAGTCATATGTGGAGGACCAGGTCTCACATTCACAGTGGAAAATTCTACATGACTTACCATACAGCATTGCCTAAGGGGTTGAAAGTGAAATAGGCACTAGAGGTCACACAGTTCTAGGAGACATTTGGAGCCCCATCCAGCCAAAAGGGACAAATATCATTACCATCTACTTCACATCTTGTATATCTAGCTGAGACATCAGAAAGACCACAGCTTATGAGAGAATATGATGACCTAAGCAAGGCCTACACTATATTTTCCTAACACAGTTAAAATCAAGCCTTGACAAGGTCCACAGGAGAGGCAGAGTTTGGCGATTGAATCCTACCAAAGTTAGAGGAGCTTGAGAAACAGCTTAATGTAACTATCCCTTAGTACAATGTACTGACCAAACATGCTTGAACATGTACCAGCAACAGGCCTCTGGGGGAGAGGATGATAGACGTCCTTGAAGCTGAGCAGCTGGGTACGTCCGGCCCACTCAGGGTGGGACGCAGCCTGCTTCTTTTTTCTCTCATCTCCCCTTCTCCAGAGATCACCTGTAGTTAGATGATCCCTTTAAATGTGTTTACTCAACCACAAATCCTGTACTGCTTGATCAGGCATATCTTGCTTATCTATAATCTCTTTCGGCTCCTTTGTTGATTGTTATTTTGTATCTAATAAATACGGGACTGAGGAGTTGTTCTAGGCAGCAGTCTTCTCAACTGCCGACCCCTGCTCCCTTTCTCTTGCAGCTGACTTGTTTGTGCTTCATTCTTCTCCCGTGCATCATCAGCAAGCGGCACCTTAAGATTTTCACAGATCCTTCCCAGGAAAGTGTTAACAAGGCCTACAAGGTGATCAGCCAGTAATTCAGCTCCCTACTAGCAGGAAATAAACATACCTAAGAAAAAGTTAACAGAATCTAGAGTCTGTATGATTGTATGATAAAAAATTTTCAGTATAAAATAATAATTGAAAATAATTTAAATAACAATTGAAATGGTATATAATAATAGTATAAAATAATTTAAAATAAATTTTAAAATTAGACATACAAGGAAACCAAACTATATGACTAATAGTCAATAAGACAAGCAGTCAATAGAAATCAAATTAGTTATGTCTTGTTTTTAGATTTTGCAGACAATTTTAAGCAAGTATTATTTAGTTCAAAGAAGTAAAGCGGATTTTATAATGATTTGTAAAGAAATAAACAACAGTAAACAAAATAAGCTGATAATGAATTCAGCCCAGAAAGATGGTATCTATTTTAAAAATTGAAAATTCTAAAACTGAATTTTTTTTTTTTTTTTAAATTTATTGATTTATTTGACAGAGAAAGCGAGATCACAAGTAGGCAGAGAGGCAGACAGAGAGAGGGGGGGAAGCAGGCTCCCCACTGAGCAGAGAGCCCGATGCGGGGCTCGATCCCAGGACTCTGGGATCATGACCTGAGCCGAAGGCAGAGGCTTTAACCCACTGAGCCACCCAGGCGCCCCTAAAACTGAATTTTTTTAAAAGATTTTATTTATTTATTTGACAGAGAGAGAGAGAGATCACAAGTAGGCAGAGAGGCAGGCAGAGAGAAAAGGGGAAGCAGGCTCCCTGCTGAGCAAAGAGCCCAATGCAGGGCTCCATCCCCGGAACCTGAGATCATGACTTGAGCCAAAGGCAGAGGCTTTAACACTGAGCCACCCAGGCGCCCCAAAACTGAAAATTATAATAACTGAGGTAAAATTTTTTTCTGTACTTCATAGTAAGCTGAGGATGAGAAAAGAGTCAGTGAACTTGATCACTGATCAAAAAAAAATTACATTGTCTAAGTAAGAGAGAGAAATATGATTGAGAGAAACATGCACAGAACAGCCAGCAATTGTCAGACAAAATAAGACAGTCTAACATACACCTAATAAGAATTCCAGGAAGAGAAGCATGTGAGAACAGGGTATAATATTTTTGAAGAACAATGTAGAATAATTTCCCAAATGTAATAGAAATGCAGTCAAATGCTCTACCACTGAGCTATACCCCCCATAGAAATGAATCAACTTGTAGATACAAATAGATTCAGTAGAAAATCAAAGATAATATGAAAGCATTCTGAGAAAAAAGAAATATCACATACAGGAAAACAATAATACAAATTTCTACTTATTCCTTATCAAAAATGATGGAAGCCTGAAGAAAATGGAGTGGTATTTTAAAAGGCTAAGAGAAAGAAAGGAAAACAAAACCAGATTTTGTCTATCCACTGTTCCATGCAGTCAAAATATCCTTGATAACAAGGGTAAAATAAAACCTTTTCAGACAAATGAAAAGTGAGAAATTTGGTTGCCCAAAGACCTGCACTACAAGAAATGGTAGAGGATATCTCTCATGCAGAAGGATAATAACACTGAACAGAAACATAGATCTACCAGAAGGAAAAACGAGTGCCAGTGAAGTAAACATGTAGATAAGCATAAAGGACTGTGTATTTCTTTTTTCTTTTCATAATATTCCTCAGAGAGAACTGACAAAAATAGAACTAGTAAAATGTGATTTATAATGCACATTGAAATATAAGATATGACAGCAATCTTTGGAATTATTCTTCCATGTAGAGGTAAGTGTAGACACAGGGAATTTTACGCCTGGGACATTATTTCATTGTACAAGTCAAAAATGGGAGGTTGAAACTGGAAATTGACAAGTGTGAAGTAGGAAGTATAAAGAGTAAAGTGTGAAGTGTAAAGTTTAAATAATACAATACTGATTCTGAATACCCTTTCATAAATTAGTAATGCATACTTTCAACTCCAAAACAAGCACTAAACATTTTTAAAAGGAGGTATACGTAACAAATATATTAGGAAAAGATACAGCACAATATAAAAATATTAGAATGCGTACTGCCATCTGCCTTGAAGTAACAGGTACTTGACTTTCCCTCTGGCCTAAAAATCTAAAAAACTGGACACAATTAAAAATAAATTTTTAACCTGGGTCTTATTCTTCTTGGATATTACTTTCTTGTATGTAAAACGAAAGATTTATTCTTGAACACTGATTTTAAAATGCATTAATACAGACAAGCTATGTCAGAATTATCTGAAGAATTGGTTTAGTTATCATTTTTTATTTCTATTTCTTTCTTTTTCCTTTTGAAGTTTAGTTGACACATGTTACATTAGCTTTGGGTGTACAACGTAGTGATTTAACAAGTCTATATGTTATGCTATGTTCACAAACGTAGCTTCCATCTGTCATCATACAATGCTGTTATGGTATCATTCACTATATTCCCGATGCTGTACCTTTTATTCCCATGACTTACTCATTCCACAGCTGGATGCCTGGACCTCCCACTCTCCCTCACCCATTTTGCCCATCCCCACATCTCCTTCCCCTCTGGCAACCAACAGTTTGTTCTTTGTATTTATGAGTCTGTTTCTGTTTTTTGTTTGTTTTGTTTTTTAGCTTCCACATATTAGTGAAATTATATATTGTCTCTCTCTGACTTACTTCCCCTCACATATTCTTGCTTGAAAAGAGACTTATTGAATGAGAACTTCTAGGAACCAACATATTTGAATGTGCAATCTGGTATAAAGACTACGGAACTAAATGACCTTCAGTCTCTCTTGCAGCTCATACATTCTAATTCAGTGAAAAAATAATAATTTTAAACTTATTTATTTGCTGTTTTACTTCCAGTAATAATACCTCTTTAAGGATTTTTCTTATGAACATGCCATTAAAGCATCAATTAAATAGCCTTGCTTATGAATTTAGATGTTTAATGACCTTTTCAATGAAATGTTTCATCTTAATACCCCTTTCCTATAAATGTCTCATTAAAGGGAGAATACTCCCAGGAGCGTATAGAAGTTCTGAATTTATCGGGTCAGAACTACAAATGATAAATAGTAGCAACTGGATAGATGCTACAAAATGAATCTTCAGAAACCCAATAATTAGTAGCACAGTTTTCTAAACCAAATAATATGTTTGCTAACATAAACATAAATAATTCCAGACCTAGGAGTAATTGTGAAATTGTGGACTGTTACATGATGAATGATGACGATCAAGAATGGTGCGTGTTTATCACTTCTTTCCTTTTATTTATCAAAGCTTTTAAGTCCACCCGCCAATGGGATGCAACCATAAGAGCCCATTACCTGTTCCAAAAATTGATTTTCAATTAATCTGCATCTCTACTTCTTACCTTAGCCAATATACCTCCAGGAAACACTGCTCACTGAGAACATTAATTCATGAAATTTGACTAGATGACACTTAATGGGCTCAAACTGACACTTCCTTCACCTCCTTGGGACATGTTAATTACACATTTGGTTTCTATAAGTATATATAACTATATATAACTCTTAAGACTGTCTCACACATCATTGGAAACCAGGTCAAACCAATTGATGACACTGTGCAGAGAGATGAAATGCCCACCTGTGTTTCTACAAGGGACAGGACCTGAGTAAGACTAGTTATTTCTTATCCCCCAAATAAAAATCTTTAAAAATATTTCCTTGTGTAATTTTTTCTCAAATACAAATGTGTTTATCTGTGAATAAATATAAACAATAAGGTTTATTCAAGTGAAACAAACACAAAGAGAAAGGAGAAAAATTACATATGCCAAAGTGATCAGTATTCACCTTTCTCTCCCATTTGTTATTCCCCTTCTCCACATATGTAACACAAGTGAGTCAATATTGTGGACATACCAACATAGATACTCACAATTGACACATAAAGTGAACCCAGTGACATGTAAAGAAAAGTTATATAGGCTTCATATTTTCATTGTAACACAATGTAATCACAGTAAGTCTTCATGACTAACCTATGGCAGTCTCTTTCCACATCTATTTCTTACAAAAGGGAGCTGGATTTCATAGCTCTGGAACTTCTTTTCAGCCATGATCTTTCCTCAACTGTCTTTCATGCCGATTTTGGAGGAAAGGGTTTTTAACTAAGACTTATACTATGATCTTCCTCTTATATATTCCCCTTATGTATCAAATTACTACATAATGAATACATTTTCTCCTTTTAACTTAATAATTTTGTTTTGAATAGGCACAATTTAATTATAAAACTATTTATTTCAGAAAATGTAGGCGGAGTAATCAAATAATTTAATCTTTAAGCACTAATATTACTGATAAATGAGATTTTTATGACTTGAGGGTAATAGATTTAGAGGCTATAGATTCTAAACCTACTGAGTAGATAGGGTCTTTATTGAAACCTGTGGATTTTTTATCATACATTTTCCTTTCACATTACTTTTAAACACCCTAACAAATTATTTTTGTAATCAATTATAATTCAAAAAAACTTTTATATTTGGTCCATTTTTCCATTTTCATAGTTCTTTCCTTATATGAATCTAAATGCTTATCTGCTATCATTTTCTATCCGAATATTTTATTTTCATATTTCTTTTAGTATAGGCCTCTTGGCCATTAGTTCATTCAGATTTTGTCTGAAAGTCTTTAAATTCATTTTCCTTTGGAATGATATTTTCAGTGAGTAGAGATTCTCAAGATGGCAAAAATTTGTTTCAACACTATAAATGTCATTCCACTATATCATTTTTCTTTATTTCTAATGAACAATCTGCAGTTATTTTTTATTCTATATGTATTGTATTTTCTTTTTTCTAGTTTATTTCAAGGCACCCCTTGATGTGTTTTTCTTGATGTGTCTTTTATACCGTTTGAGATTTGTAGAGGTTCTTAAATATGTGATTTTATAATTTTCACCAAGTTTAGAAAAATTTTGACCACTACAAAATGGGCCATATTTATATTAATTATTAAATGGAGATTATGAAACTCTCAACTATAGGTTCTCCTCCCTGCTAATGTCACTCTTCAGTTATATTAGTCACTCATGAGCCAATAAGGTCATATTTTTTCCTACTAATCTCTTCTTCAAGTTTTAACAACTCCTCTGCCTCCTGGATCATTTAATTCTCATTTAAGTCGATCTCGAGACTTTCATAGATATTGGGGAAAGCAACTAGAGACAGGAATATGGTTCTCTCCTTCTTACATTATATATATATAGAACTCTCCATTCATTTCCCACACTACTGCTGGTACCATAAGTATAACCTTTCATAACACCATTCAAGATATAATGATAATAGGTGTTAGGAAGTCATGTAAAATTTCTACCAGGTATGACTGATTTTTGTTTTTACAGATGCAAATTCAACTCCAACATTTTCCTTAAAGTTTTTTTTTTTTTTTTAAATATGGCCTTCAATTTCTTGCTAATATTTCTTCTCAATAGGATTTTGAAAATATAGGTTTTGGGAATCAATATTGCTCACTTAAAATGAATAATAGTCCCACACGCTTCCAGCCCAGTTTGAAGTTAGGAGAGGACACATAACCTGTTCTGGAAAATAGGCTTTAAATAGAAGTGATAAGTGTTCTATACACTTACTCTTCCCCACAATGACCGAAGAAGCCTACTTGATCCCAGCTCTGTGTCTGAGTGACTCTGTAGAGCAGATCCTTACTAATGAGCCTCAATGGATAGATAACATGACAAGAAGGAATTTTTGTTGTGTTAAGCAACTGAGAATTCAGTACTGTAGGATGTCAGTTCCTGCAGCATAGACTGTCTTTTCTTGACAAATAGACCTTCACATATTCCTAAATTTAGCAGTTTGTTTTTACTAATGGGAGATAGGGTATATCAAATAACGGAAAATTTTAAAACAGTGTGGGTGGACAGTATTTAGAACAAATATTTCATAATATGATGTGCTAAATTGATTTGGAATAGTACTTAATGGCACATAGTGAATCTAAAAGAATCCATGCAAATTTTATTTATTTATTTATTTATTTATTTATTTAATGCAGTATATCCTGAAAAAAGATTACTGTCCCCAGAAAACATTCTAGCTGGATTTAAAAAAACCAGCGTTGTTGCCTGAGTCTGAGACTGGCTAACTATTTTCCAAAGTTGGCATTTCCTTTTAAGCCCATGGTTGACTGCATTTCATGTTTTTCTTGAATCTGAATTTTCAATCAATGGGATATGGGAAAAGGTGATGGAATCCACTTCCAGGCCACTTCCCTTTTTTTTTTTTTTTTTTTTTTTTTAATAATCTAAGGTAATCTGCACAAAGTGGAAGAAGGTAGAGCCACCTTGAATAACTCTATCATTCTGAGTTCCTTAATAACTCGATTGAACACAAGTCCCCTGTAATAAATTTCATGTGTGACAGTGTTAAGCCATACTTCTCAATGTTAATGAACTAACTCACTTAAGATGCTGGGACATCAGGATTTATCTGTAACAGCATTTAACTTACTTTAACAAATTAGTTAACCCACATAGCTTCAGCTATTCTTAGTTAAGTTCAGGCAAACACAGGGCAAGTTTCACTCCTAACAGAAATAGGCATTGCAGAGAAAAGACTGGAAGCCCCAAGTGCAAAAGTGCTCTAATTAATCTTTTTAAATGGTTTCCACAACTGATATTTTAATGCCTCTGCTTATCAAAGGATTTGTTTTTACATCTCAGAACAAGGCATCTTCATATGATTTCTCTGTTTCTCAACAAGGCATTCATGACTTCTTTTAAGCTGTGTCTTTGCCCCTAGGGCTCTTCTTTAAATGCCTACTCCTGAATATTCTTTCAAGATTTTGCTTTAGTGTTATCTGATTGAAAAAGTTGTCTCTAATCACCCTATCAGAAGTTACGCCCCTTCATTTGATTATTCAATTTATTTGGTTGTTTTCTATGATAAATCGTCACATTTGCAGTAACTATATTTATTCTTTTCAGTTTATTTCTGAGTCCTAAGTAGAAAATAAACTACCCAAGGGAAAGCATCACGTCTTCTTGATTTATTAATGGAGTCTAAGTGCCTAGCTTTGGAAGATAATCTTGGATGATTATTTTGAAGTAGTATAGAGAATAAGTCATTCGAAAGTTCAGAATGCACCAAAATGTAAGAGGTGGGTGGGTGGGAGCTAAGGAGGGGCACAGGGAGTCTATTGCACATAAGAAACAAATAAATGTTTAGCAGTGCCACAAATAAGTATGAGTGAATAAGATTAATTTAAGTAATCCCTATTTTAGCTGAAATTGAATAATAATCAAAACAATGACAGGGGAATCATCCATGGATTAATCCCTGCGTAATTAGAGAGAAAAAAAAAGGTGGCACCTAATAATTGAGGAAATAGCAGATATATGTTACCTCTTTTCTTTCCCTCTATTACATAGGTCCTTCTCTGGCAGAAATAGTTTCTTTTATCAATGATGTTTGTTAAGAATAGAATCCTGAAGCCAGAATAGAATAGAACAGAATCCAGCAAGCCAGGATGCAGTTTTTCGGTGTTGCTCCCACAAGCAGTACAGTGATAAGAGCAGGAAAATTGTGTGCCTAGATTAAGAAAGTGATTTATAGTAGCAGCACTAAGAGCAACTCAGTTAGCATGGAGTGTCTGAGTGCAAGAGATATTTGTCTGTTTAAAGGAGATCACTTCAGAGCAGTAGAAACAGCAGGATGGCACGAGCAAGAAATCATAAAACAGAAGGAAACACATGCAGGAAAATGTAGTGAAGTGCATAAAACCAATGAGCTTAGTAAAGAGGGCCATCCACCAGTGATTAAAACAATAACAACAACAACAATAACAACCACAAATTTATAATAAATTTGCAAAGTCCAAATAGACATAATGAAATTTAGATTCTGAATGAGTATAAAATGTGTTTCTATACCCCTTATGACACAAAGAAAGATGTATAACACTATGATCCACTACAAAATTCCAGGCATGCATAGAGTCCTATCTATTTTATTTTTTCAAATTAATGGCTCAACTCATTCCTTGATTAAATTAACATGAAAATTAATATATGTTTCTTTTGAATTTTGTTTCTCTTACTCCTCTTGAACTATGAAAATATTTTAATGGGATTTATTCATTCCAAAAGAGTTAAATGTATTTTTAACCACCAGACCAGAGACAGTCCTGGAGTAAGAACTCAATACCTTTACTAGTAGAACCATGTATTACCTGCTGCCATTTCCATAATGTCCATAATGTGTAATTTTTGTATGCTGGTTTCCCACTGACTGGGAAATTCATTCCACTACAGTTGTTCTTCCCGATTCCTCCATAAATCAGGAAAATGGCTATACTTGGCCTTCTATGTTAACAACTCTTTATTTTATATTTAATATGAATTGTAACAGTTCCTAAATTGTTAACAAGTAAAAAAAAAAACCAAAAAAAACCCACATCTAGGGTAAAGAATCTAAGGGGGAGTGGTAGAAAGAATGATAATTTTCTAGCCTCAGTTCTACACTCAAAGAGAGACTCAACTTGATCTGCACATTCCACTATGACACGACAGGAGCAAATCTGTTCCATGAAAGCTTATCGTCCAATTTTACATGGTGTTATTTATCAATAAGGTCTATATAACCTGACAAATTAGTTATGTTGTAAAAATAAACATAAAGAAAAAAACTAATTTTTTAAAATAAACATAAAAAAAAGAGAGAGACCTTACTTGTCAAGTCAGCAGAAAAAATAAATTTATCAGCCTAATACTCTCTGTATAAGAAAATTTGTTGGTTAAAACAGATTTTATACATAAAATTATACATTTACTTTCTTTTTTGTGGGATAGTTATCAAGCATTTCTTCTTTGCTAAGCATTTCTGTTAAACAAACTTAACCAACTATAGCTTTTATGAAAAACATTTATAATATGACAGATACTGTTAAACATTATCGCCTGAGCTCATGCTGAATCAAGGAAATACCAGATTGGAATGGGCATATTTAAATCCTCCCTAGAGGGGTGCCTGTGTGGCTGAGTCGGTTTAGCGTCTGCCTTCGGCTCAGATCATGATCTTGGGAGTCCTGGGATCGAGCCTCGCATTGGGCTCCCTGCTCAGCAAGAGTCTGCTTCTCCCTCACCCTCCACCCCTCCTCCCACTTGTACTCCCCCCTCAAATAAATAAATACAATCTCAAAAAAAAATAAAAAATAAATCCTCCCAAGAAATAGGGCACTTCTGGTGGTAATCATATTGTAATTTATAAATGTATCAGTTCAACACATTGTACACCTTAAATTTACATGTTATATGTCAATTATATCTCAATAAAATAATTTTTTAAAATATTTTTAAAAAATTGCCTGGACCACTTATCTTATACTATACACAAAAGTTAACTCAAAATGGATTAAAGTTTTGAATGTAAGACCTGAAACCATAAAACCCTTAGGAAAAAACATAGGTGGTAAACTCCGTGGCATTTTGGAGATGATTTTTTTTGGATCTGGCAGCAAAAGCAAGAGCAAAAAACACAAAAATAAACAAGTGGGACCATAGCAAACTAAAAACCTTCTACAGAGCAGAGGAAATCAGCAGAATGAAAAGGCAACCTACTGAAGAAAATATTTGCAAATCATCTACCGGATAAGGAGTTAATATCCAAATATATAAAGAATTCAAACAACCCAATTAAAAAATGGGCAAAAGATCTGATAGACATTTTTCCAAAGGAAACATACAGATGACCAAAAGATACATGAAAGAATGATTAATGTCATTAATCATCAGGGAAATCCAAATTAAACCACAATGAGATATCACATCACACTTATTAAAATGGTTATTATCAAAAAGACAAGAAATAAGTTCTGGCAAAGATGTGGGTAAAAGGGAACACTTGTGCACTGTTGATGGAAGTATAAATTGGTGCAGCCACTGTAGGAGCAGTATGGGAGTTCCTCAAAAATTTAAAAACAGAACTACTATATGATCCAGCAATTTGACTTCTGGATAGTTATCCTAAGAAAACAGAAACATAAATTTAAAAAGATATATGCACTCCATATTCATTGCAGCATTACTTACAACAGCCAAGATATGGAAACAACTTAAGCGTCTAGAAATGAATGAATGAATAAAGATGTGGTGACTGTGTATATGTATACAGACACATACATATCTATGAATATTATTCAGTCATAAAAAGAATGAAATCTTGGGACACCTGGGTGGCTCAGTGGGTTAAAGCCTCTGCCTTCGGCTCAGGTCATGATCTCAGGGTCCTGGGATCGAGCCCCGCATCAGGCTCTCTGCTCAGTGGGGAGCCTGCTTCCCCCTCTCTCTCTGCCTACTTGTGATCTCTCTCTCTGTCTAAATAAATAAATAAAAATCTTAAAAAAAAAAGAATGAAATCTTGCCATTTGCAATAATATCGATGAAACTTGAAAGCATTATGCTAAGTGAAACAAATTAGACAGAGAAAGACAAATACCATAAGATCTCACTTATATGTGGAATCTAAAAGCAGCAAACAAATCCAAGCTCAGAAATACAGAAAACAGATTGGCGGCTGTTTTCATAGTGTTCAAATCTGTACTTTTGTACGTAGAGGGAATTAATTTTCTCAGCACTAATCACTAATAAATATTGTATTAAGTTGTCAAAAAAAAAATACCCCTATTGGTGGTTACCAGAGGTAGGGAGTGGGATGGGATGAAATGAGTGAAGGGAGTCAAAAGTTACAAACTTCTAGTTATGAAATAAGTAAGTCATGGGCGACTACAGTTAATAATATTGTATGTTTGAAATTTAGTAAAAGAGTAAATCTTAAAAGTTCTCATTATAAGAAAAATAGAATTTTTGTAACTATGTGTGATGATGGATGCTAACCAGGCTTATTGCGGTGATCATTTTACAATATATACAAATATAGAATCATTTTTATGTTATTCACCTAAAACTAATATGTCATATGTCAGTTGTACCTTAGTAAAAATCAAACAAACAAGTAATTTAAAAAGATTTCATTCAAAAGAGACTGCCCTTCCCAACTATATGGTCACTATATGCTTGATTCTGTATGACTTCAGATACTAAAGTATATTTATTAAATCAAACAAAACCAAATGTAAAAGTTATTTCAAGTTAAAGATGAAATTCACATTTTAACATGCATTTATATTTCTTCATTATATACTCTGGTTATCAGTCCTTCCTCAGATCATTTTCTTCCAGTATTTAGCTTGCCTTTTTATTTTCTTAACAGTCTCTATTGATCTTTACTTATTTGACAATGTTGTACCATGTCCTTTTTTCATGCAGCTAAAGTTCTCTTCAGTTCCCGAATGACGTTTCCATCTAAAAATACTTATCCTTTTAAAATTCTTCCAAGTCGTCACAATAAACTTCTTTAATAAAAATGATTTAGACCTTTATTTATTTATTTTAGAGAGAGAGAGAGAGAGAGAGTGCCTGGGAGCATGCGTGAGCCAGGGGGAGGGGCAGAGGAAGAAGGAGAGAGAGAATGTTATGCAGTCTCCAAGCTCAGTGCTCAGGACGGAGCCCCACGTGGGGCTCACACTCACAACCCTGAGATCATGACCTGAACCGAAATAAAGAGTCAGACACTCTAACTGACTGAGCCACCCAGGCACCCCAAAGATCCAGACGCTTAAAAGCCCAAGTACAGTTGCTTCTCCTGGATAGAATTTTACTTAACTGTCATTTAACCGTTCTCCTTTCTGGTCAAATATTTCCACATTAGTCATTTTGTTTCCATTTTCTCCTTAATATTTAGCCCTGCACAGCAATCATGTATATTATATGCTTAATAATACAGTCAATTAATGTAGTTTTCTATATCTTATATTCATATTTATTTAAAGCCTCAAATTTTCAATTTCAACAACCATAATTTTGACTCCATTGTTTCATTCCCTCTAATAAGATTGTTTTAAGCCATGTATGATTCAGATTCTTTAAATGGCCCAACCTAAAGAAAAAAGTAGAATTATAATAAATAGTAATTCTCTTATAGTAAGCCTTATTCCTGAAATTGGTGAAAGTTTGACTCATACTCAAAAGTGCTTTCCCAGCCATTTTTGAGTTCAGAGTTGGGGGCATAAGTTTTGGAGGCGATTCCATTTATTATTTAAAATCTACTTGTGTTCTGCTCTAAACTCCCTTTCTCTTTATGGCCTTGATTGCAGAGGTACCTAGTAAGATGAAATTTTGTGAATCTAACTTCATTATTAAATATAGTTTTTCTTGTGTTCAAGGTCAAAGACTTAAGGCTATGAACACTACCTTTTATTAGTTCCTAAGTCTTTCATGCCATTTTCTCATGCTTGCTGCCACCTTCTGCTGCTGAAGATTCTATTGGGAGCCTAAACTACCAGTTAACGTCTCTCTTCCTTTCTAGCACAGTACTGTTACTGTGTATAACAGTACATAACCGATGTACTGTTACTGTGTGGCTCATTCTTTATTTTTAGATTGTTTGTTTATGACAGTATTTTAAAACTTCATACACAGACTCTTGTCTTTAGTAGTCACATTACAAGCAATAAATGTTGGTAGCTTAATTCTGGAGACCTCTAGGTGCTGAGAAGTAATCGTCATTCATCTCTTTTAAAATTTGAAAATTTTCCTGGCATATTATATTCTCCCTTTTACTCCAGCTTTTATCTTTACTCCCTTTTTCTGTTCCATTATTTTATATGCCTCGTTATTTAATTATTTATTGACATTTCATGTCATACATAGATACACTTTTCTGATGTATAAAAATAAATTTATCTACTTGGCATTTGTATCTATCTCTGGTTACTTAAAAGCTCTTTGAAAGCAAAGTGTGATCTAGAGTTCTTTTGTGTAAAATAAGCCTTTTCCAGTGATTCATGGCATATTTTCAATAAATATTTTAAGTGGACAAAAGAAAATATTTTTAAATTCATTATAGGAAGACACATTCAGTTTATTAATTTTAACTGATTCATCTACTGATCTGATGAAACACTGCTTTTTTTCAAGGCCAATATCTCACTTTGGTATTTTATCTAAAAACCTCCTATGATTCTAGGCACCAAAATGGTTCTTTGGTAAAAGGAAGGCACTCTCAGTGGCTGTCAATGCCATGTTCAATATCACATTGGCTGTAACAATAGGCACTTAAGCAATCATTTAACATACGTAAGCCTTGGTTTCCTCATTTTTGAGATGGTAACATAAGGATCCTCCTCAGAAAGTTCCTGTAAAATGAAATGAAATTCTATTTATAAATGACTCAGAATAGGTTGACACATACAGCGAGTTTAATAAATGATAGCTATCATTACTGTCATGGAGATCTCCAAAAAGAGTAATATATAACTATTAAAGAAAAGCCTAACAATTCTAAATGAGGTAAACAAATCCTACTTTTCATTGTAAAGGGGCAAAGTGCAGAGAGTAGTTTCCTCTTGGAGGAATAAAAGGGCTATTATCAGGGAGGCATACACAAGAGACCTCTACAGTGATAATAATAATCTTTTTTTTTTTTTTTTAAGATTTTATTTATTTATTCGAGAGAGAGAGAGCATGAAAAGGGAGGAGGGGAAGAGGGAGAGAGAGAGAAGCAGACTCCTCCCTGAGCAGGAAACCCCATCCCAGGATGCAGGACTCAATCCCAGGACCCTGGGATCGTGACGTGAGACAAAGGCGGCCAACTCAACCAACTGGCCACTCAGGTGCCCATAATATTCTGTTTCTTCTATTGGGTTTTTATGAGTGGCTTATTTGTAATTATTTGTTAAAATTCACACCTAAGTGGCATGATCTTTCTCTAGGAATATTTCACAGTAAAATTATATATAAACATGCATGTTTATTACATATGTGTATATATTGCATTATATATACATTATTCTATTACATTATATATTATTTATATATTATATATGCTATGTTATATTGCATTATATATACATATATATATATTCTTCTTAGTGATTGAAATTTGCCTAATAATATATAAGCTATTTATAGAAATGATATTGCTACTATTACTTTAAAATGCATTTTATTGAAAAGTTTTGAAGTATGTCTAAAAATCAAGGAATAAAAAATATACCCAAATAAAGTCTATTAACTGATTTGCAGAAATTTCAGGCATTCGTAATAAGCACTCATCATTCTTATATTAGGCAGATGACAAATGCATCAGGTAAAGGTTAAGTTTCAGTGGTAC
This sequence comes from Potos flavus, assembly GCA_028534135.1. Taxonomy (NCBI): domain Eukaryota; kingdom Metazoa; phylum Chordata; class Mammalia; order Carnivora; family Procyonidae; genus Potos; species Potos flavus. The sequence continues at coordinate 56,538,742 of CM052899.1, forward strand.
AATAAAACATACTGTTGCTAATACAAGATAAAAAATAAGTAGTCCATTGGGGTCCCTGGGTGGCTCAGTGGGTTAAAGCCTCTGCCTTCGGCTCGGGTCATGATCTCAGGGTCCTAGGATTGAGCCCTGCATTGGGCTCTCTGCTCAGCAGAGAGCCTGCTTCTTCCCTCTCTCTGCCTGCCTCTCTGCCTCCTTGTGATCTCTCTCTGTCATATAAATAAATAAAATCTTTAAAAAAAAAAAAAGAATAAGTAGTTCATTAAAATAATATAAAGTCAATGTGGAATTTCAAAAACAAAAATAGCCAGTATACAGAAGCCAGATGATAGAGGAGAAAAAAGAGCTACATTTTTCTAATTGTATGGAACATCATGTGAGTGATATTTACTAGCTGACAAAACTATTGCTTACCCTTTTAAGCTTCAGCGATCTAAAATTTGTAATGTGCAGTTCAAGTGGCTATCTAATTATTTAGCCTAGTTAGCAAATCTTTTCTGATTTAGGTCTGTATTTGCCAAAATAACTTGTGTAATTTTTAACTCATATGCTGTATTCCATCATTTTGCTCTCTTTAGGTAATTAAACTCAATTTTAGATGGCATTAGAGCTAAATTATGTTAGTAATTATAGTACAATGATAAAACCCCAGGCTATTGATCCAAGGATATTTGTACATTCTTTTATTCAGGGCACTGTTTGAAACATGATTTATTACTGCCTTAGGCAAGTGTTGATAAAATGAAAGATCTGAACTTAGGATATCCATTAAGACCCTTTGGGGACCTGAAAAGACTTTTTCAATCTTTGCCTAAGAGCATAGTTAAAAACACTAATGAAGGAAATTGATTCTCTTCATGTTAATTTAAATATGATTATTTTTCAAATAGTTAGAAGGGAAGAAGGGAGAAACAAAGAAAATAAGAAAAAAATATATAATGAAGAGGTAGAGAAAGAAAGAAAAAGAAAAAGGAGAAAGAAAAAAGAGGGGAGGAAGAAGCCAGGCAAAAGGAAGAGGAGTATAAACAGATGACTCTGAAGTAGAAACAGCAAAAGAAGGAGCAAGAGTATGAAAAGGAGGAGCAGAGAGGAAGGAGGAAAAGGGAGGGAGGAGATGGAAAAACAAGGAAAGAACAAGTGATCTACACTATTTATTTATTTATTTTTTTGCTTATAAGAACAACACACTCAATTTAAAAGTATTTTGGAGGGGCACCTGGGTGGCTCAGTTGGTTGATTGGCCAGCTCTTGATTTTGGCTCAGGTCATGATCTCAGAGTCTTCAGCGGGGAGTGTGGTTGTCTCCCTCTCTCTCTTCTGTTCCCTCTGCTCTCTCTCTCTCTAAAATAAATAAAAATCTTTTAAAAATAAAATAAAATCATTTTGGAATTTCTTTACAGCTAATCAAAGTACTAATTTATCGGGCAATGATTTTTCTAGCTAATTAATGAATGCATATAAATGGCCATTCAACAATGATTGTTCAAAATACCAATTTTTAAGCAGCATGCACATTTCCAAATAAAGATGAAATCTTAAAAATTCTATTTTTGATAAATGACTCACTTATTCATATAATAGTCAAGTCCATCTTTTGATTTTATGCTCGTTTTTCCTTATATGTTGTTATTGGGTGATTATATTTTACAGCTCAAAATGTATCAAAACTTGTACTTCTGTAAAAATATTCATGAATCCCTATTTAAAAAAATTTTTTTTCGAGAGAGATAGCACACATGCATGAGCAAGGGAGAGGGGCAGAGGGAGAGAGAGAATCTTAAGCAGACTCCCTCCCCAGCACAGAGCCTAATTTGGGGCTTGATCTCATAACCCTGCGCTCATCACCTGAGCTGAAATCAAGAGTCAGACAATTAACTGTCTGAGCCACCTGGGGGCCCCTAAATTATTATTTTTGTCTCATAAAATCCCAGTAGATGCCAATCACTAAAGTTCATCATACAATGTGAGCTTATGAGGACAGGACCTTAATTACCCAGAACAATACTTGTGAGGTAATAGTCACTCAATTAATATGTGTTGAATGAATGAATGCAAAGGGAGAAGGAAATGAGCTCAATGTCTTTTCACCAATGGACTATAGTATATTTAGTATGTATTATTTTGGTAGATATACCATCAACTGTATGATGTCACTATTATGTTTATTCATATTGATTTTAATAGCTTTAAAGTTATGCTTCAAATTCTCAAAAATGTAGGTAGAGGAAATCAGATTTATAGAAAACAAATGTCATCTAATCCAAACATTGTTCTAATGTGAAATGACTTAGAATCTATGATTTCACAGTTCTCATTGTTAATTCATTTTAGGTAATTAATAAGTAGAAATATGTAGATATTGAAATGTCCAGTTGGTAAGTCAAAATATTGGACATTCTGTACATACTCACATCAGTGAGCTATTAAAACAGTCTGAATCATTATGTAAACTATTGCCACTGACATAACAGTTTTAGCTGCAGGCTGTCTTTGCCCTACTTGTAAGTATAAAATTATTTTTTAGATCATCAGTATTTTTTAAAAAAGAAGAACATATTTATATATTGTTTTTTTCCTCACAAGAGACTACTTAAGTGGAGATGCCATTGGGTAATATTTTATTCATCCTACTGTCCTTGCAAACCATTAAGCTTAACCCCAGTAGCCTTTTCTACTCATTAGAAAGTTACGAGTTCATTAAATGTCATATTTAATCGATGACATTCCTAACCAGTGATATTTGTAAATACAGCATCTAACACAGAGACCATAGGCTACTATTACAATGAAAAATTTTGAATTTTTTTCATTAACATAGCTTACTACTTCAAGTTAAAAAAACTAAAAATTGTCTAAAATAAATATGAAAATTGTCATTGCCTACTTTTTCTTTCACTCTTTGGCCCAGGAGAAAAAGTCATACAAATTATCCTTGCTTTCCATTTGGCTGGGTGATGGGCAATAATAAAAATCATTCGAATGAATAGCTGCTAGGATATTTCTTCTTACTTTTCTTTTTGATTTAGAAGGAATTGGTGGCCCGGGTCTTTCTCTTTTTTAATGCTGACATATTTTTAGTGCTATTTTTTGTGTACTTAACTGTAAAAAAGTAACAAAAAACATGCCTTTGGTGATGTGATGGAACCAGAGTCTCCAGAAAGGCTTTTAATTTGATGGACCACTTTTCTTCAGCCCATGCTTCCTGTCACTTGTCCAATGCTTGGGACACAGAGTTTTAGGCTTTCTGCATTTTTCACCTTTTTTACTTCTCATGTAGAGCAGTAAAGGAGAGGGGCTGCATTTCTTCAACTTGTTATTTAAAAAATCCCAAGGTAATAAACAGAAGCGAAATTAAAAATTTACACCACACATTGAGTCTGAATTTTAATGTGAAATAGGAAAACGTTCAGAATAATAGGAGTTTATTTGCTTCTGCATCTTTTCCCTAGGATAAGGAGAACAAACAAATAAAACAAAAAACTAAACTTATTTTCAAAAGTTCTGCCTTCCTAGGATTTTTTTTCTTCTTCCATTGTGCCTGGTTTTACTATGTTTACTTACCTACTTAGTTTACTTAGTTAACTAGTTTGTTATGGTCACCACCTGAAACCTTGGGATATCTTATCCTAGATTGCAGATTTTTTTAAGAGGTGTCATTATGGAAAAAATATGGAGAAGGGAATAAAAACACTCTTTGCCATTGTTGCCTTGTTAATTCAGTTTTCCCTATATGTCACTAGCTGTATAATATATGATGTGTGTATGTGTGCACATCGACTTTTATTTAATGAAGTGGATTATAACATGAGGAAATTCAGCACTGAGCAATATAGTCTGGTACACAGCACAGGAGTCCCACGTTGGGTATGTTCGGATTCCCAGTTCATTAACTAGTTCCCTCTCCCTTCAGATTTGTGCCTCTCTTTCTCCATGACTTATTCTTCTAAACATCATCATGTGAACCATTGATTGCCCTTTGCTATTGCTAAATTATATCAAATTCACATAGGTATGATTTGTTTGAAAACCAGAGACTCACCACCAAAGGTCTGAGTCCTTCACTCTGGAATAAATGGAAGTAGAATTTAAGGAGGAAAATCAGTCCCTCAGAAGTCCAGATGAGTGACTCTTAGGACAATACGTAATCATGACTTTTTAAACTTAGGGGCCCTTTCCTGCCTTTACTGAGTTAGGCCTATTGGGGGAATACCCTGGAGATGTGTCTTTAGAAAATTTTATTTACTTTCTCTGTGTCTAATTAAGTAAGTTCTTTTGTCAGGGGAAATACTAAGATGTCTAAGTATAACCGCAGATCAGAGCCACAGTGTAGACCATTTCTATCTGCAATCAAATTGTTATTTTGATCAAGAAATGATGCCTGTCATTATTTCTCAATTGTTTCAAACTGGAGGGAGAAGGCGTATGCCTATCCCTCAAGGAGGAAACTTCTGCCCCCAAATTAGAAAGTGTATACTCATGACACTGGAGAGAAAAATCAAAGAAAGCAACTACACCACAGGGCTGACCAAAGGTGGCATGCTTTATGAGGGAAAAGGTAAATCCAGAGAGGAAACAAACAGTAGCACATTATGAAATAAAGCACCAAAGGGGTATGAAATTACCACCACAAACTAGGCAGAATGAAATGAGTTACAGAGATTTTTGATCCCCTTTAAAAGAGCATTATGATTTAACAGAAATAGGACAAGGATACGTTGCAGACTAGGAAAATGATGACCTGTGGGGAGGGGTTAGGTGCAGAAAAGGGTACAAGTTCAAATTCTCAACATACAGTTTGTATTCAACTTTGTTTTGAACCACATGCATGTATTATATGGAACATTTAACATTAAATTTAAGTGAAGAAAAAAAACAACTAAAACATATCAATCCATCAAAGTGGTTCTATATTAACATGACATAGATAGCAATGGATGCTCCCCATTTGTAGGCAAGCTTATTTAATTTCTTTGCACTTATATATTTCCATCCATGTGTCTTTGGTTATGTTGATGCTTTTCTATTCTTTCCACCTTTTAAAGCATTTCCTGGAAGACTGAATCATTATTCAAAAAGTAACCCATAATTATTTCCATATTGGTGATGCTTTTTAAAATTTTCATAATTTTTATGACCACTGTGTATTTTACTTATTATAATAAAGATTTTCCATGCATAACTTTGTTTTCCTAAAATAAATTGCAGTTAACAATATTTTGATCTGTTTTTGGATATAACATAATTTTAAATGCAGGGAATGTCCAATATATGCAGATGAGTGGACCAGAGAAATAGAAGGGGCAATCAATTGGCGTTCATTTTGAAACTATAGAGATTCTGAGATTCACAGAATGTCAAATGCAACATCTTTTAGTTTTGTTTTTTTTTGCATTTTTCAAAAGTTTCTCAGAGCAATGTTTGCATAATTACTTTTCAAAGTAGTGTTTTCCTCAATCTCATGTTCTCCTATGAAAATGTTCCTATCAGAGAGACCATTACGAATTACCTCTTGGTAATGGGAATGCTAATCATAATTTGAGTACCATTTAGAAAGCTCCTCAGGCATTAAAGTACTTTCCCCCCACATTTCAATGTAATTTGATGGGATTTTCTACTTTCCACTTTTTAGATTTATTCTTTTTTTCTCTTTTATATAATCCAATATCAGTTTCAAACTACTGGTTACTAGGAGAACCATCAAGAACCGCCAACTATAACAGGCGCACACGGTAAACCAAAGCCTTCAGAGCTATACACTTAGTATTGTTTCAGTGAAATTTAGGAACAGTTTTTGGTCAAGTGTAAAGAAACATGTTTGTTAAACTCATTGACAGCTAGGTACATCTCCCTTAAAAATAGATTTTTTCCGAAATTATTTTTTCTAATTACATCTATGTGCTTAAAACAAAGGGGGGAAAAAGCCCTTTATTATAAGAGCAGTTATGCGTTTAACAGGTATTAATTAGGAGCACTTTGTGTAGTGGTAGGCTCAGAGTTGTTTTTATTTTGGACCGCATTTGATGACTAACATTTTAGTGACAAGTCAGATGATACATTTTCATGGTTCTTTATGAGACTTACACTGGCTATGAGTAGAATTAAACATATCCAGGATTTGTAATGAAGTCTGATGGGAACAATGTATTATTATGTTTCCAATTCACTGTTCCTAAGGCAAGCCCTGGGCTTACATATTCCCATGGATAGAAAGTGATAATGTCTTGCTGTTTGCTTCAGTTGTGATGTTGTAGCTCACCACAGGGACCACGTATACACACACACACACAGAAAAGCATTCCGGTGTTATCTACATTAAAAGAAGATATTTTCTGATCTTAGAAACTATTCTCTTGATATTGTCAAAAGGGTATAGGACTAGTTTATGTAATTCTGGTTCTTCCTTTAACCAATGATTTTATCTATTTTATGAGAACATAGATTCCTTTAAATCTCTCTACCATCCAAATGTATATTTCCTAAAAACAAATAGCATGCCATAGTTAGACTCTGGTAATTATGTAAGAATGGCTTAAGTAAGCAACTAATGAGAGCTAGCAAACAAGAAAAAGATCAAAGCAGTATAAGATTATCTGCATTGTGAGGGATATTTAGGCTACCTAAATTTGTACAATACATTTGTTGTTTATTACCAATTATATATACTTATACACACAGTAGTCAAAATCCATTTATCCCTTAAAAGATAACTAAGGTTGATAACTCCGGCTATTTTTAAAATTGAATAACTATTAAGAAATTAGAAATCAGGTGGTAGAAAAGAAATGAAATAAATGAATCAGAAAAGATTCAACTAACAAAGAGAGGTAACACATATAACACATTATCTGTGATACAAATTTAAAAGGTAATATGCCGTCATGTAGATATAAGTGCTGTGAGGTCAGAGATACAGATGACATTGTGATATCAGGGGCCATATGAGAGGCAATAACTTATTATATCCCCCATGCTTGTATTGAAATCTCTCCTCTGTTTTGATAAGTGATTCATGGTTGGATTTTAGGATTTTCTTTCGGATAACTGTAATTATAGAATTTTTTTACATTTTTGGTCTTTGTTCCACATTTTGTCTACTGTTTTGTAGAAACAAAAGCTCAAAATTGTTAGAGTGACCTCAAATGTAGACATCACTTGGTGAAATAGAGAAAAATGATTTAAATACAATATAACTATCATTTTTGCAGTTTTGTACATATTACAAAACATTACACATAAATATCTTATATAAATGTCTAGTACATGATGTACTGTGGGAGGTCAGATGAGAATATTCTACTATGGAATAAGAAAGACAGCTAAAAATGATTACAATGTAGCATATGTGTTCTGCTTCCAGTTCTTGAATAATGTAGAATTATCTCCAATCTAGAATGTAGAACTATAAATTATGGTATCTACTGTTCCAGAAGGAAAAATGAAAAATGCTTTCAGGTAGGATAGCAAATAGCTAAGCATATTTAGATCAAATATCTTGATCAAATAAATTGGCCTTATTTTTTAATTAATTTATAAAATTTGATCTCTTTAACTTCTCAAAGCTTTGCTTTCATTATTTATAAAATGAAGATGGTAATTCTTCACAGAATTGAGGTTAACATGGTATATAAGATAAAAAGGCAGAGATAATAATCATATTGTAAGCACATTTAGATGTATATATGTATTACATATTTTGGATTAGAGAAATAAACATATAAAATAGAAATCTGCACCAAATCATCATTATTAAGAAATTTAAATAAATGGAAAACTTAGAGAAATATTAATATCACTGATTAAATGAATTGGCAAGACATACACATAAATTTGAATTATTTAGTGATGTAATGTGAAATTAGCATAGCTATTAATTGATCAAGTCTGTATCATCTATTTTCTTTTTTTTTTGTATCATCTATTTTCAATAATATGCTCAGCATTTTCTAGAACAGCACTGCTTTAAGTATGTAGGCCTGTTATGATCTTCACTTGGATTATTTGTTAAAGTGTAGATTTTTGTGCCTTGAGCCATACTTACAGAATCAGATTCTCTAAGGATGGAACCCTGAAATTTGCATTTATAACAAACATACCAGTTCATTCTTATACACACTAATCATTGAAAAGCATTTAAGTGCGATACTTGAGAACTCTAGCAGACCCACTTAAAGTAGATACTTTAAAAAAGAACAAAATCCAAACATTCTTGGTTACATCTCTATGAATATTAAACAAATTAGGTTCAATGAATGTTACCTTATTTTTAACTACTCAATATCCATCCATTCTACTTCCTTTTAAAAGCATGCTGACATCCTTAAAGGAATGGTTTGTTCCCTTTTGATTCAGTCTACTGTATATGTAAAATGTGGCTGCAATTTGAATAATCATATGCTTCCTTCTTAATTTGAATCTTGAGCTGAAAAGAACAGCACAGAGACTGGAGATTTAGCACACTTTACCTTTCTGGTGGTGGCATTCTGAAATGATGGTTCCTGCTATGACAGTCACTTCTCTTTCATTCCCATTCCCACTTCTCAGCCTCTAGAGCTACATTGGGGATTTATCATTTCCAAATCTTTTTTCCAACTGTTTATTAGGTTTGTGAGAACTTAATACATTTTACTTAGACAACACTGATTTCTGTTGCTTATAGCCCCAAATAAGCAAATAATTAGAAGAAAATAAACTAATAATATGTTCCTATAAAAAGTGGGTTCAGTCAGGGAAATATGAAGTATTTTTGAAGAATGAGGCTGAAGACAGTGAAGCTCTATTCAAATTCAGAAAAAAACTCCTGGCCACTATGCTACTCTATGACAAAACAATTAAGTAAGTTATTGCTGTCAGTCTCCTATAAGCCAGGAAGGTCAGGCTCTGGGGGAATCACAGAGTATCATATTATCAATAGTGTCTGACCATCAAGAATGGGATGTTGTGACCTTTTATTATGACACTTACAGCAAAAGAGTGATAAATGCCAATCTCTAAATTCTCACTTCAAGGAGTGATCTGAAACTCAGAGATATTCTATGACTATATTGAAAGAATCTCTTATATATGTCTTTACTCACAAGGCTGTAGTAGCCAAAAAATAAGCTTGGAGTTGGTTGAGTTACATTATCAATTAAATTCATATCCTTACTATCTTCTAATGTAAAACTTGGGGCAGTGATGGAAGAGGAAGGCCTCTGTCATTCGGTTGGAGCTACATGAAAGGCTTTGAAGAATTCAGAGCATTCCTAAACTTGAATATCTCTGGAGGGTCCAGATGACCCTCCCTCATCCAATGAAGCAGCTCTTCCTCTTCTCTGATAACAGTTTATTTCTTGCTTGAATATGATTTACTAATGGCAATGTACTTAATTTCCATCTAACTGGAAAATTTCTCCTGCAGTTCAAAGTCAATCATATTCTGTGACCTCCTACCATTGACACTAGATCAGTATAGAAACTCTCCTTTCACGGGGAATCAGTATCCTATAATGATATCAAGTGTTTAATGATGCTGTAAAACTGATTTTAGCAACAACCAATATCTAATTAGTTCTCTTTTTTCTAATATATTTATCTTCTCAGCATTCTTAAATTTTATTATAAATGTGGATGTGGCTCGGCCCATGGCACCATCCCATATCCATTCAAAACTCTTGCTTTTGGTGGCTTTGCAATATTTTAACTTGGCTAGGTTGCACTACAAGGCAGGATCACCCTTCCTTAGCCATGTTTCGATACAGAGGAATACAAAAAGGCATTTTGTGTAGGCTTTGGCATGTAGAGGTGAAGCAGTCATACTGGACAGAGGAACCAGATGCTGTTGTAACTCACACATGTGTCTCTTATTTGCTGGAACACTTTGTTGATGTAAAAGGACAGCTATGGTTCCAATGCAAGTTGATATAAAGAGTCTTTCTTTTAGATATTCTCTAAATGACCTTTAGCCATTGGCATGAATCATTGTGCACTGAATAAAACAGGGTAATAAAATTTTCCAGAGGACATAAAGACAGTAGCTTGGAGAAAAATAATTCCATGATACTAAGAATACCATTATGGCTCACTGTCAGAGTGAGGGCTTGATTGAGGAGCTCAGGTAATGAATTTTTATATGTTTGTTTTGTTTTGTTTACCTTATTCCTTTTCTTGCACCTTGATGCAGTTATTGATCTTGTACATGATTGATTTTTTCCCTCCATTTTGTTAAAGAGAAAATAATTGAAGTAGTTTTCTTTTACCCATCCAGGGACATATTTTAACCTTACTATTTTATCTCATGGATAAATCAATACCCTATCATAACGTTAGAATACAATACACATTAACTTTTAACCTATTAATGCCACTCCTGGAAAGTTGGAAATACCAGGTATACTATATGACTTGGTAAGGCATCTGTGTGGCAAATTATGTGTCTATATTATTTATAAATATACATAAATCCCATGTAATATAGAAGCCTGCTGTACTGTGTAGTTTGGGGGAACTTGTGGCTTAAGTAATACAGAACTACTCCTTTGAAGCAAAGAACACATTGCTGAACTTATACTCCCTAATATTAACTAAGAGATACAATATGGTCTTTGAATTATGAAGGCAAAAATTGGCATAGTTTCACTCATTTCCTTTATTTTCCCAAAAATGTCAGCTTTGCATAGGACTTAGATCAAGAAAGAGTGCTCCAGGTAGATCAAAGAGAAGAATTATATTGCTAAGTATCTATCATTATCCAATGGGCATTATAAGGTTTGTGGGACTCTGTAGACCATAGCACGTTATAATAGGATAATCATAGTAGAGACCTCAGAGTTTTAAGAGCAAAGATATTTCCTCTTAACGGAAAAAGCTCCTTTTAAGGAAAAACTTTTGCTATTAATCTCTGGCAGAAATTGAAAAAGCCATGGTTTTTAGGAAATTGGGAGACTCTCCCTATCGACAATGAGTTTAACACTATCTAACATGACTGGTCATATAAACATGAGTGCCCAACAGCATTCTATTATCAAGCGGAAGAGTTATACATAAGATAAGACCTAAACAGATTTTAAAAGTCCAGGTGAATTTCAAAAATAGTTTTTTCACTTGCCAACATGTCTCTTTTTTTCCTGTCATTCTGCTGTCTCTTCTACAACCTACGTTAATGGCCTGTGAGGTTTTTGTGACCATTAACAGAGAGAATCCCCAGCATTTCATTGTATTAGATCCTGGCTTAATGGGGACCCAGAATGATTATGTAGAAGGAAAATTTCACATTGACAGAACTTCAACTATTATATCCCTTTTCTTATTGTGTCTGAAAGGGGTAATAACTAGAATAGGTCTATGTCAACTTACAGCAGGGAGTAAAGCATTGTCTTGAAAGATTGCCAAGTATATTTGTCTATTATAAGGTTCATTAATAATGTCCTGTCTGGAGAAGACCCTTTATACCTTAGGGGGATAAACAAAAAAAAAAAGAAAGAAAGAAAGAAAAACCAATACACTCATGGATAGCAGCCACAAAGGACTTCACCAATGAAGTGAGTACGACAGCAATATTACTGGCTATGTATGAGTTCAAAAACATGTTCTACTTACCAAAGCTAAATTCGTTACAAACCCTACTAAGTACCCAATTTTCCAGGAACAACCACCAACTCTTAGCCACCAGCAGCATGAAATCATAAATAAATAAAACTAGGCAAGCAACCTGTTCCCACCAGTTTTAAAACAAACAAACAAACAAACAAACAAAAAACAATCATTTTTTTTTTCCTCATGTAGGACATTTCATTTTGTGAAGAACTCCTTTCTTGGAAGTCTGAGATAAAATGTGGAAGAGAAACCGTCACTCTACATTTTATGTAACATTATGCTCCTGGGACCCAAATCATTTCTGCTTGGGCTACAAAATTTTACAGATTTTTGTTTGCTTGTTTGTATAGGGAAACAGCTGTTGCAGCTGTTAATTACAGCCCTCTCTCCTCTTAGGAACCAATTATGTGCCCGTGAGGGTTGGATAAAGAAAGATAAGAATTATAGCCACCAGGCTATATTCATAATTGTTATCCCATTTTGAAAACCGTGGATCATTTCTTGATTAATTGTATTGTTCTCACTCTTCCATCCTTTAGGAAAATTTCCTGCTCTTGTACTCCCCAATTTCTTATGCAAACAGAGTTATTAAATAATGCTAAATCTTTTCAGTCTACTCTAATCTTTAACAAATTTCCCAAATGTGTAGAAATTCTAGATAAGATGCCAACTAGTAGCACTTCATATAGAGAAGAATTTGATGTGTTCCTTCCATACAAAAGTAGCCAGAAAATCTAATATTTTCCTATTGTATTCTTATAAAAATGCATTTTCAAATCTTCAAAAGTACCTCACATCAATCTATTGAATAAATATCTTTAAGTACTTATTTATAATAGGAATGCTCTAGACTTTGCAACTCTGCTGAAAAATGGATTAATTACATAATTTTCTATAGAACAAAAAAAATTTTTGAAATTGAAATTCAAAGACAAACATGGATAAGCAAAGTAAGGATGAAGTCCAACGCAGTTACGGAAGTTTGCCTCACAATGTCTACTCTATAATCTTCTTCTAGTGTGTCTCCCGTTTCTTGTGGAGAGCAGAAAGCTAAAACAAAAATTTCTTCAATTCATTTTCAGTTGGTGATCCCAGCGTGATTCAGGCTCCACATCAGATACAATCACATGAGACTCGAAATTTGAACTGAGATAAACACATGCCCAATATCTCATTTATCAATGTGGAATATAGCAAACGTGGCATAGGTCTGGAGTTAAAATCAGTCTCAGGTTTGCTGATTTAGCAGAAATTTTTTTTTTCCTTAATAAAATACTTTTTTTTTTTTTTTTAATCTATGTGGTTATGTTGACTGATTCTTCACAGTCTTTTTAAAAAAATTACTGAAGCACAGGGGCGCCTGCGTGGCTCATTCGCTTATTCTGTTAGGCATCTGCCTTCAGCTCAGGTCATGATCCTAGGGTCCTGAGAAGGAGTCCAGCATTGGGCTCCCTGCTCAGAGAGGATCCTGCTTCTCCCTCTCCCTCTGCACCACCCCCACCTGCCCCACTTGTGCATGCCCTCTCTCATAAATAAAATCTTTAAAAAAAATTACTGAAGTGCAGTTGACATATAATGTTACATTAGTTTGTGGTGTACAACATAGGGATTCAACAATTCTTACATTACTCAGTGCTCACCATAGTAAGTGTAGTCACCATCTGTCTCCATACAATGTTGTTACAATATTACTGACTATATTCCCTATGCTCTACTTTTCATCTCTGTGACTTATTTTATAACTGAAAGTTTGTACCTCAATGCTCTCCACTATCTCACCCTCTCCCCACACCCCTCCCCCTTAAGGTGGCACGATATGGGACCCTGAAGCTATAGTGTTAGCTTCCTGATTTTGCACATGAGGTGATGCTATTCTGGAACTGGTAATTATAGCTAATTTAGCATGTCAGACTAAGGCAGTCTTATTATTTATATATATAATAATAAAAGATGTCTCCTGACTTGACAAGCAGCTTCCTGATCATGAGTAGGAGAAACAGTTCCATTGGCAGCATGATTTTGAAGTATAGCTTTGAGATTCTAGACTCTCATCCTACAGTTTTCTATTCTGCATCATAATAGTTTTGTAAGCAATCTGGTGTGCTGTAATAAATCCTTTGTATTCAAATTGTCCAGAGTGGAACTCATCCTGTGCATAGGAATATTGACCAAAACAAACTCCAAAGAGACCATACAGAACACATAAAATGATTAGTTTTTAAAAGCTATTTTTTTTACAGCCAATCAAGTAATTGAGTTGAATAATAATTAACCCTGATGTCTCCTACTGAGTTTTTCTCTTTTTCGCTCCCATTAATTTTCTACTTCCTTCTTTCTATTCCTCATCTCTTGACTTGCAATTAGGAAAGGCAACAATAGACTATACATTCAGCTACATCTGTGAAGAAATGTTCTTTTGAAATGCAATGACATATTTCTAATTTGCATTGTTTTATTCCTCTTCAGTATGATGCAAAGATCTTAATTCAAATCAAACTCATTTTCTTTTTTTCAAACTCATTTTTCATCTTTTTTCAAGTGCACATTCTTTTTTCTTTTATTTAAAAAATATCCCTACTGCTATAGTTCATTTGTCTTCATTCCTTTTTCTTTCCCTTTTGAAAAAAAATTGCATTTTTAATACACTAGCATTCTTTGTTCTTGCAAAATTTTTGGTAACTTTTATTTTATAAGATAAAATATATGACTTTAAGACTTCTTCCAAATTTTTTTCTTATAAAACATGTTGTCTGCTTATTGCTTTTCAACACATGTTACAAATCAACCTCCCAGATTATTGAAATCTACTTTTTAAGAAACTGAATTCATAAAACTGAATTAACTTTAATTATTAATCTAGGTATTTTTATAGAAGATTACAAAACTTACATGGCATAGCTATAGCAGTCATTAATATTTACATTATGTTTCCAATTTAAAAACTGGGTAAAATTTTGTTAAGTGCCAAAACTCTGGCCAGACTCAGGGATCATTAGTTAACTTCTCTTTTTATCAGTTTTCTCCTCCATAAAGTGGTCTAATGATAGTATATATTCCACACGGTTGCTGCAAAATTAAGTTGAATATTCCCACACACATATACACACATACAGGTGCTTGTCACACTGCAGGCACTATACAACTATTAATTAATATGCTGTTGCTGATTTTTCAGTTCTTTCTTTTTTTTTTTTAAGATTTTATTTATTTATTTGACAGAGAGAGACACAGTGAGAGAAAGAACACAAGCAGGGGGAGTAGGAGAGGGAGAACCAGGACTCTCACTGAGCAGGGAGCTGGAAGTGGGGCTCAGTCCCAGAACCGTGGGATCTTGACCTGAGCTGAAGGCAGATGCTTAATGACTGAGCCACCCAGGCATCCCTTTTCAGTTCTTTCTCTGAATTGAAGAGATATTACTGTTGAGAATAAATACATGGCTGAGTGCCAACATAGTTAACATAGGTAGTCAATGTGATTTTATAATCCCTGGAACTCCCGTTCTTGCCACATTCTTTTCTCTCTTCTTAAATTCATGAGAGCATCATAAACTAGAGAAAGTGGTTTGGATCCCACCACCAGTGTTCATTACCAGAGAGAGAGAGACTGATAACTCCAAAGGAAGATGAGTTCATTCTTGAAGAGAATTGCCGTAAAACACACAGAAGAGTTGAAAGAGATAACCAAATAAAATAGTTACTGGAATAGTTGTAATTAAATTACCTTTATGAAAATAAAAATTAACTGGAAAGGAGTAAGGGAGCATATTGGTAATATGACATAGGAATGAATTTTCATAAAATAGAACCAAGTGAAAACAAGAACTGCATGGGAGAATTAAGTAGAAAAATTGTGATCCAGAGAGCAGAACGTACAGGAAAGACCACTTTAATGAGCTAAAGAATTAGACTGATGAACTCCCAAAAATGCATTAGAAAGTTTAAGAAATAATGATTCAAATAAAATTATGCTTAAGAGGCATGAAGATTTATAAGTATCAACATCCCAGATAATAAGAATCCCAGAAGGAAAGAGAAACAAATGGAACAGAGGTAATATTACTGATGACATATTTCACATAATCAAAGAACGATAAAATAATATATATTAGGGAGGGTACATGATGTGATGAGCATTGGGTGTTATAGGCAACTGATACATTATTGAACACCACATCTGAAACTAAATGTGTACTATATGTTGCCTAATTGAATTTAAATTAAAAAAAAAAGATTATACATTGAAAGGATTCCCTGTGCCAAACAGGATGCAAAATAAAATTTGAAAAATTTGAAATAACTATGGACCAAAAATCATATTGAGGGGAAAAGAACCTTCATAACAAAAATACCGGCTATAAAAGTGGAACAAAATTTTCAAATTATTAGACCTTTACTCTCCATTTAAATGGTCATTTAATGAAAAATACAATAAAGATATTATTAGTTAACTCCTCTTGTTTTTCTATCAAAAACATACTTGAAAGGAATTCTGAAGGAAGGTTGAAAATTGGAAGAGTAATATAGATGATGCTAAAGGAAATATGTAAATTGAATATAATCAAAGAACCAAACAAATGTAAAGAAAAACGCACATCCATGAAACTCCATATAAAATTATAGAAAAGATCACTATGATGTTGGAGAAAGAAAGAAGATAAAAATAATGTAAGACCTCATACAAGTTCTTTTCCTCATTTAGAAATTTATATATTTTGATAAATTTCATAAATCAGCAGGGGTAAAAATAGCTTAAAGACAGGCCTTAACTAAAGAATTACAAAATATATAACTTTTTTTTTTCAAAATATATAACTTTTTATTCAGGAGCAGGAAAGCTGACATATACAACTGATATACATAAATACATACACCTCAAAACTGGCAAGGAAAATAGAGAAAATAAAGTACAGTAAATGGAAATAAGAAATAGCATCTTAGAAACAAGTCTGAAGCTAACGGTAATTATGTTGAGTATAACTGGTTCTAACACATTAATTAAAGGATAGTGATTCTAAAATACACAAAAATAGTGAGTCACCAATTTGTTCTTTACAAGAGATACATTTAAAAGTATACGGAAAATATGAAAATAGAAGTTGGAAAAAATTATGTGGAAATTAGAAATATTTTTTAAGTTGGGTATGCAGAAAAAAACAAGATTATACTACATTAATTTCTGTTCCTCCTTCAGTGCAGTGTGTCCCTCTTGTCTCCTTGATCCCACCACTTGCTGAGTGGTGAGACTTTCTTCTACCAACTTGTCTTCATCATCTAGCATCACCAAGTAATCTTTATTCCCTAAGACTGGAGCCTGGCTTTTGGTGCAGCTTCCATCAGAGCTACTACAGAGGACATTTAAGTAGCTCTGGCATTCTTCTTTCATTGACTCGACGGACAGGGTAAATGGATCCTCCCACCAATTCCCAATTTAGATAAGGCATAAATTCCGGCTACAAGCAAGGTGGCTTGGGCAGGGTTACACATGATGGACATGTAGGACACTTAACACACCATGAGGCAAATTAGAAATATGAAAAGTAGGAGAAATAAAGTGGATAAAGTAGTCTTATTTTCTCCTGATGGACAGTTACCAGATGCATTCACTGAGTCTGTATTTTTTTTTAAAGATTTTATTTATTTTATTTGAGAGAGAGAGATCGAAAGTAGGCAGAGAGGCAGGCGGGGGGGTGGGGGGTGGGGGGAATGCAGGCTCCCTACTGAGCAGAGAGCCCTGTGTGGGGCTTGATCCCAGGACCCTGAGATCATGACCTGAGCCGAAGGCAGAGACTTTAACCCACTGAGCCACCCAGGCGCCCCTAGTCTGTATTTTCTTTTGAAGCTTGGTTAAAGCACCATTTTGTATTTGCTCCCCTTACTTTTTAGTTTCATTTCAGTTTTCCTATCCAAGACATGCTCCAAATAAAGCATTAGTCCCTATATTTTGCCTCAGCCCTTTTTTCTAGGAAATCAAGACTAAAACATTTATTACTACAACAGGCCAGAATCTTATTTTGGAGCTAGCTTTCCCACTTTTCATAAAGAAATGAGGATCTTTATTTACGGTTGTAATTAGGGTGGGATTATAATCCCACCCTAATTGGTCTGCAGTGACCACACAACACTTACCTGTGGTCAGTTGGAATGAGGTTCATGTGAAAGTTAATAGTTTGGGAGGGGGTGGAGGGAGTGGCTATTGTACTTGAATAGTAGAGTGGCGATGATAATTGTTCTGTAGAAAACCTGCTTTTTATGGCACTTGGGGCTTTGCAAAAAGAAACCATTAGGTCCAGAGTGTTAATTAGCAATTTAAATCATGCTGTGAAAGTGAGAGTATCCTTATGATGCTTCAGTGGAAATTCTTATATTCTATAGATAATGGTCAGACCCTGCTGAATAGC
The DNA here is from genome assembly GCA_028534135.1 of Potos flavus. Classification (NCBI taxonomy): domain Eukaryota; kingdom Metazoa; phylum Chordata; class Mammalia; order Carnivora; family Procyonidae; genus Potos; species Potos flavus. Next base: position 56,556,706 of record CM052899.1, read on the forward strand.
AGCTTCAGGATCTAATTACAAAGGATGAAGAGTAATCTAAAGTTATGAGACTTACATTATATCTAAATTTGTTCCCTCATCAAGTAGGAGAGGGTCTTTTAGTCCTAGGATAATAGCCTCTGAGTACACAAACCTGGGAAATTTGAATATTTAAATCCTCTTAAAACTCCCCGTTTAATAGTAACATCCTTTCTCCTTTTCCAGAAAAAAATAAAATAAAAATGAAAAGCAGATTTGCTTGTCTGCAGACTGCAGAGTGACCCCACCTGAAGTAGATACCTCACATGATAAAGCCTGTTCTTCTCAAGATAACCAATACTTATTTTTTCTGCTATTGACTGCAATGAGAAAACAACATCACTCTAATTGGGAATGCGATTTCTATGCCAGAAAAAAAGAACATTTCAAATCTCTTACCATACATGGGGAAAATAGCTTATTAAATATGTACTAGAAGGAACCTGGGTAACCTGAAGGAGATGTGTCTTTAGGGAGTTAGACCTGAGTGGGAATAACATAAGGCAAGACGAAGAAGTATACACTGAAAAATGGACTTAATGCTAGCTAAAAATTCAGTGTTCTGGCAAGGAAAGACAGAGCTAGCCAAATATACTGCTGTAATATCATCTTGAACCCTGAATATATTGATGCTTTATACTAAATGAGATTGAGATATTGGTTTATCTTTAGGGTAGCATTAAGAAAGGCTTCTGCAGTCTCAAAGAATGGGGGATGTTACATTTACTATGTAAGAATCTCAGTTCTACTTATTATGTTCTTATTATATTAAATTTATACTAATTATATTCATTGGAAGGCCCAGAGATCATTCTCTTTAATTAAGCAATAAGAACTGGACTGGTGAGGAAGATACCAACATCATTTGAGAAGTTTGGTATTGGCTGTCTTCTAGCTAGAGTTAAAAATAGAAGATGTTTCCATGAACAGAACTTCCTAATTTCAACATGGATGACAACATTACAGAATGACAACTGTCAGATTATAACACTGTTTTACCTTAATTTGTAAAATGGCTTTAATTCCTAATGTACAGTAAGGCTGCGGGACCAGCACTGTGCTTAGACTCTCAGAACGATATTTTGACCTTTAGTAGTTCATAATATTCCTAGAGGCATAGGTAGGCAGCCAACTAGAAGGCTGCTTAATCTATAAGATCAAAATAAAATTGAAAGTCATTGAGAAGGTCAATATGTCAGCTACCACAATGGAAAATAATGATTCGTTATCCTGTTTATACAAATAATCTAGTTTTCAAAAGCAGAACTCAGTGATTGAAGAGGAGGCAAACTGGTCTTAAGGAAGGATATTGTAATACCACTATAAATATTTATAGAAAATATTCCTCTGATCTTGCAATAAAGGAACCTGTGGCAATTTTCTCAGACAACTGTGCACTTGAGAAAGGGGAATATCCAGAATTTCAAGAAGGGGAAACAGGGCATCTGTGCTAACATGGGTATCAGGTGAACCACAGAAGTTATAAATGTAAATTCCCAACTGTGCAAATGAAATATATAGCAGGGGAACATATGAGAAATCAAGCAATGGATCCACATTTGCATTCAAAGTATTTACCTGGAGCTTTGGGATTTAGGAATCACATGGGTAACAAAAGGCAAAGCTTTGGACTCATGCAAGGTGAGGAGTTAAGAGAGGAAGAGGGAATGAAAACTCACTTCCATTCCCATCTAAGGCCAAGACCTTTGAAGAAACACAGGCTCCGTGAAACCACAGTGAGAGAAAAAAAAAAATTTTTGCATTTCTAGCAAAGGGAGACACATACATATATAAAAACAGGTCCGCTTTGCTTGGGTTCTGGATAGAGGTTTTTTGTTTTGTTTTGTTTTGTTTTAGTATAAGAATTTGTAAATACAGGCCTGTACTTATAATGATGTAGGGTCTGAGATTATTTGTTGGTAAAGCCAATCGAAACCATCTAGGAACATTAATTTAAATTTTTTCTAGTGGAAACTATTTGGAGGGCTTGGCAGAGCCAAAAGACAATCTCTATGAAGTAAATAATCCTCAACCCAGCCAATCATCAATTCCCATGTAAAAACTCATCAAATGAGCCAAGTTAAGAGACAGGAGAAACAACAGAGGGGATTAAAGACAACCTTACCTAAAACCACAGATGCAACAAAACAAAACAAAACAAAACAAAAAACAAAACAACCCTTAAAGACAAATATAAATTAGAAAACTGTATCAATGTAACAGATTAGAGGATAAAAAACTAATTATCTCAATATCTGGAAAAAAAAAAAGCCCTTATAATGTCCTCTGCCATTCATAAGCTTTTCTTTATGTGCTTCATCTACTAAAGAGCAGTTACCAATATCTCGCAGCAAATACCATTTTTAAGGCTGAAATATTAGGACCATTTCTTTAAATCAGAGATCAAACACATCCTTGACACTTAATGATAAAAATCATTTTCAAAAATAGTGGAGTTATTCAGTTGGTAATAAAGGAAAAGAATTCATCCTGACAATAAAATATGAAAACAATATTAATTATTCATCATGTAAACATATTTGCTACTTACTATATCTTTTACTGACATAAAGTCCAGCATATGTAATTTCTTTCTTATAGCAAAATTTTATTTTTTTTTAAAGATTTTATTTATTTATTTGACAGAGAGAGCAGGAACACAAGCAGGAGGAGTGGGAGAAACAGGCTTCCCAATAAGCAGAGAGCCTGAAGCGGGGCTCGATCCCAGGACCCTGACATCATGACCTGAGCCAAAGGCAGACAGACGCTTGAGGACTGAGCCACCCAGACTCCTGATTATAGCAAACATTTTAAAACACCTTGGGATTTTATGTAATTGCTACAACTATATTTTTTGTCTCACCTTCAACCTAAATAATTGTCGGTAGCTGTGATCCTATTACATACATCTGTGATTTGTATAATCAATTTCAGTATTATCCCTCATACATGGATATGCTACTTATATTAGTGTATAATGGTCTATGTGTGGGAAGAATACAAAATATTTATGTCTAAGTACAGGAATAATAGTCCATTATCATAGTCTCTTTCTAGTCTAGTTTAGATTTTTCAGGTAATACATAGTACATTATTTTTTTAAGTATTATTTATTTATTATTTTAGAGAGAAGGGCATGGGGGAGAAGGGCAGTGGGAGAGAGAGAATCCCAAGCATGCTCCGTGAGCAGCACGGAGCCCTAAGTGGGGCTCCATCTCACAACCCTGAGATCATGACCTGAGCCAAAAATCAAGAGTCAGATGCTTAAATGACTAAGGCACCCAGGCACCCTGCATATTACATTATTTTAACCATTATTTCTACTGGGAGTTCCATAAATTAGTTGTTTAAGCCTTAACTAGTATATTTCCATTTTATTTTAATCACTGGGATATAAGGTCTGTAATATAGCAACACATACACATTTTATAGAGAAACTATTTTCTCCTTTCTGGTATAATAGTAATATTATATTTTTCTTTGTCATGAGAAGTAAAATTTAAGACTATAACATACGGATCCTAGGTTCAATGAAACTATGTTTAAAGAAGCAGGAAAAGAAAAATCTGTAAATCCCTGATTCACACATGGATTTGATCCAAACACTTACTTTTAAGTTGGCAGATTTCATATTTAGAAAGATTTTCTCTTGAGCTAGTGTTTACATAGAATCTAGCCCACAAAATCCAAATACCATCTGATAGGAGCTACGTGCTATATCTCTTCATTGAAGTCAAAGAAAATTATCTCTAAAAAATACTAGTTTAATAAAACAGAAATGTTTTCATTGATGCATTTTGAATTCTATTTTGAATATGTTTTCTAGAGAGAAAACAGTTTCAGAATAAATATTTAGAGAGAAGTTAATTGAAAATTATCATGAAAGTGCTTATCTCATTCAGGAATTTGAAAAATTAATAATTCTTATTTGATGTCATGCCTAATTTCATTTAATAATTTTCATGTAATTGACATGTACTTCATTGTTTAGGTTATAGGCTATGATTTAGATATTATTTGGGTTACTTTTGAAATATAATTAAAACTATGTGTTTTCCTTAAGTAATTAGGAAAAAGTAATTAGGAAAAGTTTGGGTGGTAAAGTAAAAAAAAAATAAGTAAAATATTTGTATACATATGAAAAAAAAAATAACCTGAAGTTAAATTAGCTAGCTCAGGGATAAAAAACAAAAGGGGAAACATTTTGTTTCCAATATTAACAACTCTCCTTTAATTCTACTTTATGTCTGAGTGACAATAATTTTAAAAATAGGATATTAAAGCAAAAAGAAGTTATCAGCCTCCTTTCCCTGCTTTAGGCCCCATTCTTCAGGATTAACCATCTTTAAAGTTTTCAAGTTTTAGGTATTTGAGGATTAATTGCATAGGTTTGAATCATATACATCTTTTCCTCTATTTCTTAATTTAAAATTTTTTAGATAAAATGCCTTAACTTACCACTAAAAATATACGAAGAATATACTAAATTTCTCTAAGTCCCACATATGTATAGACTCTTGGTTTTCATTATTTTTGTTATAATTATTACATTGTCAAGTTTTACAACATTGACACTCTTTCCATACTTCTAATTAAGCCTTCTGTGCTTTTACCTCACTTTAATACTGAAAACAACTCACCACAGCAACAGTTACATAATTATAGTAATGGAATATTGTATTAAGTATTGTGAATAATCCAAAAGAGAACAGATAAAAATCTATACCTCAAATATCTGCTGCTTACTGAAGAGTTTTCCATTCATGCAGTACACTACAAGGTAGACAGGGATTCTGTGTGGTCAGGTAGGCTGGGTGGATAAGGAGCAGTGAGGAAGGGTAGAGACTGAGGCAGGAGGCCTCCTAGGGACATGAAAGAGCATGGTGGGGGCAGGAAGAGACTGAGGCACCCCTCAAAAGGTGGACAGCTGAGAGACCTGAAGACCAGAGACAGTGGGACTGGACAGGCCAGTGTTCCCACTGCAAGGCCACTGCTTTCATAGACACTTTGAAAAGCTAAAGGAATTGTGCCTCTGCTCTCAGTAAAACCACAAAAGGCAGCTAGAAATCCTTGATGCTCGGCTTTTGGCTAAATTTATATGCAATGTGTATGGAAACATCAGCTACCTGTTACTTACCAGAAGCTTGCGTGCAGCTACTGATCCTTCCCTTTACCAAGAAAAAGAAAGGCATGAACATCTTACTCACTGTAACATTCTAAGAGGCGAGGTCTACAGTTCGGCAATAGTAACAATGTTGCTGGTAGAAAGGGGGACTCTGGAAGATTGAGATTGAGCTTGGCTGGGGGTTAAAGCCACAGGGCCTGCTGAGGACAGGCCTGACAAGGTGTGCATGCCGCAGGAGGCTGGCTATCTCCTGGGTGAGCATCTTCGTGGAGCTGTGGACTGACTGGGCAGCCAGTAGCACCCCTATCCCTGCTCCAGGAAAAAGGTTTCAAATCACCTCAACACACCTGAGGTTGAGCATCCAGCCCTTCCCAGAACACCTTTTGTTTTTCCCCACAAGAAGGAGAGGGGAGCTAGGGTTGACTGGAAGCCCAGCTGGCCAGGGGAGCAACTGCCGGCTTATTACCCGGGAACAGCTCAGGTCACGGTATCCATGCAGCAGAATCATAACGGGCAATACCCCCTACCTTATTGTGGAAATGTGGTTTGTCAAATCACCAGGCTAAAGGTCATCACAGGGGCTTTTCACACGGTGCAGCGTGTTAGGAATCATATTCTTGCCCTCTTTAGTGGAATGAGGTCCCTCCAGCTGTGCCACCTAGTCAGGCCTGGTCATCGGAGTTCTCAGCCCAGAGCCTCAGCAGAAAGCGGCCCAGATGTACCTGGTACCCACTCGGCTTTCCTGGGCAGTCCTGAGCTTGTCCCCATCTACAGCAGGCACTCAGAGTGGCTGCCATGACAGGGGTGGGGGGGCGGGATTGGAGGCGAGCCTACCCTCACACATCCAGGAAACACTGAACAAAGGCCAGTTCTACAGCCTCACCCAGCGCTGTGGGGGGGTGGCCACGCCCCCTTTCTCATCTTTCCCTGACTCCAGGCCCGGACCTCAGCTTCAGGCTGGGGCCTGCTTAATTTATGAATAATCCCGCCTCCGGAAGAGCTCAGGGGATCCTGGTGGGTTTGGGGACAGCAAGGCTGGTAGGGCTGCTGAGTGCTGCCCAGGGAGACTTGGGGCTGTGGGTGTTGAGTGGTGCCCATTGTGCAGCCTGTGGGACTTCCTGAGGCTGAAGAAAGAACAGGCTCATGTAGAACAAAGGGGACTTTCCCTGGGAACCAAAACATTTCCTGGCAGTGCTCCGGCTGCCAGCCGCCCCCCATAGCCCCCCCACAACCCCATCCACATTCACCTCCCTATTTCACCGCTGCAGACCAAAGAGAGTCAGCCAGGGAACTGAACACCTTACTGTGGGCGTGGTGTCGGCTGTGGGTGGTTTGACCCTCCGGCTGTGGGTGGTTTGACCCTCCGGCTGTGAGTGGTGTAACTCTTGGGGTTGTAGACGGCATTCCGGGTTCACTGGGGCAGCAGGGCATTCCCTTTTGCTATGATTGCCACCTTGCCGCGTCAATACTGGTTGGAGACTGCCTGGCCCCAAAAGGAGGCCCACCTTCTCAAAAGGAGGAAGAGACAGCCTTGAGGAGCTGTGAGACACCTTGAGGTCTTTCTTCCCTCTTCTTGAAGGACAACACAAGTTCACAGCTATATAGCTCTATTGTTCAGTCTTGTAGAATCCTGGAAATCGAAGAGCCCTCTTCCTCTTTTCTGGTCTATATCCCCGTTAGTCAAAGCTGCAGTGTTTACACTCGTGTAATCCTATAATCTCCTTATCCAGTGATAGTCCTTAGGTGTTCCCTTTCGAACACTCATTTTTTGCAATAGGGATAGGCTGAGCATTCTCTAAATCTCCAAGTTCTGCTTCCTTTTTGCTTAATAAGTTTCTTCATCTCCCACATTTTACTAAAAACAGCAAGGAGAAACCAGGCCACAGATTGACACTTTGCTTAGAAATCTCAGCTCTCAGTTTCATCACTCCTAAATTCTGCCTCCTCCCAAAACACTAGTATATAGCTCAGCCAAGTTCTTTGGGACTTTGTTTGAAGGATCGTCTTCTCTCTAGTTTTCAATAACCTGTTCTCACTTCTGTCTGAGACCTCATCAAAATGGAATTCAGGGTCCACATTTCTACCAGAATTCCGTTCAGGACTATTTATGTATTCTGTAACAAGATGGAAGGTTTCTCCACAGCTCTCTTCTGATACTCTACAGAATCAACTTTAACATACATATTTCTACTGACATCCCCTTCCAGGCAATTAAGGCTTTTTCTCAAATGCACCTCAAAATTCCTCCAGTCTCTACCCATCACCCAGTTCCAAAGTTGCTTCCACGGTTTTATGTATTTGTTACAGCAGAACCCCACTTCTCTATATCAAAGTCTGCCTGGACTACTATAACAAATACCAGAGACTGGGTGGCTTAAACAACTGACATTTATTTTTGTACCATTCTAGGGGCTGGAAGTCTGAGATAAAGGTGCCAGAAGGTTTGGTTTTTCTTGAGGCTTCTCTTCTTGGCTTATAGATAGCTCTCATCTTGTGTCTCCACATGGTCTTCCCTCTGTCCAAAATTATAATTTTATTATAACTTGGAAAGTGTTAATTTACTATCTTCCAGTGTTATTGATGAAAATTATGTTAATATAATTCTCTCCCTTTTGTTTGATTTTATCCCTGGTACCTGAGAAGATTCTGTCTTCATTTTTGGGTCTCTGATATTTTGCCATGTAACTGGGAGTCTTTAATCATTGGTGCTATTCAGCAGTCAGTGGGTCCCATTAATGTAAATATCTTTGTTCTTTCCAGCTCACGGAAAATCTTATTAAAGTGTTTCATCAAATCTAAAGGTGCTGTTGACTGTAAGTCATACCATATTTTGGGAACTATTAGGAAAGAGAAAACACTGCCAAATAAATGGATACATGCCAGTAATCACAGGGTGCATTCTAACTTTTGAGCAATAAAAATGTGAAAAAAAAATGTCAGTTCTAGAATCAATGAAAATGGTCTTCACTTTTGTATCTGTTCTCCCTGTTTCTTTAGTTAACATGGACAGCCAGCTTTTCTTTAATCTATCCCCATATCTCTGAATTCTTTCCTGCCCCACTCTCCTTATTTATACTTATTTCTGTGTATATAACTTTTCATTACAATATCAACAATGTATATGTTCTGGTTTTTTCTATATTGACACTTTATGAAGTGCTTTACTTTTTATACTCATAACAACCCCATTGTGCTCCATGTGCAAAGCAAATTCTTGGTGTATTTAAAGCATACTTATGAAGAGAAAAACTGAAAAATATTAGAAAAAGTATATGAAGCACTAAATTCATCTTAGGTGATTTTTTTAGAAGTACTAAAAAAGCAGAAAGAAAGCATGGTGAAACATACAAATACCCAGAAAATAAATTAAAAGATGTTGAACATCACTAATCATTAGGGAAATAAAAATCAAAACTTCAATGAGATATCCCCTCACATGTGCTATGTTGGTTATTATCAAAATCAAAAAAGAACAACAATAACAACAACAACAAACCCCGAAGTTAACAGGTGTTGGTAAGGATACAGAGAATTTGGTAACCTTATACAGTATTGATGGGAATATAAAATGGTACAACCACAACGGAAAACAGTATGGAGATTCCTCAAAAAATGAAAACCAAAACTACCATATACTTTACCAATTCAACTTCTGAGTATATATCCAGAAGCATTGAAATTAGGACCTCAAAGAGATTTCTGCACTACCATGTTCTTTGCAGCATTATTCATAGTGGCTAAGAAACAAATGTCCACCAGTGGATGGATGGATAAGGAAAACAAAAACATACTATAGAATATTATTCAGCCTTACGAAAAAAAAACCGGAAATGCTGCCACATGTGACAATATGGATGAACCTGTAGGACTTCAGACACAGAAGCACAAATGGAGTATGATTCCATTTTTAGGGGATATTTATAAAGTGGTCAAACTCATAGACAGAGAATGGTACTCGCCTGGGGCTGGGCGGGGGTGGGGAGGAGAAGTTGTTGTTCAACAGGTATAAAGTTTCAGTTAGGGTTGATAAGTTCTAGAAATCTGCTCTACAACATTGTGCCTATAGTTAACAATAATGTATTGCTCACTTAAAAATTTGCCAAGAGGGTAGATCTTAAGTTTTCTTGTTTTTGTTTTTGTTTTTACAACAACAATAAAAATGATAGTTAAGAAATGGGGAGGGAGAGCTAACCTCTTTTCATCTCTGAGCAAGTAGGGGGAAGTTCTTTAATGGATAAGCCATTGGGGAATCTGGTGAGTGGGGATGTCTCAAGCACTCAGCAAAATGTCAACAGCTATTAAAAGTGTATTTGGTTTATATCTTCAACATTATATACTTTTATGACAAAAAATAATAAAGTTCTCAAACGGTTATTTCTGCAATTTGTAAATTTTCTTTGTGTTCTTGTTTATTTATCCCTGTGATGCATTCACACTTTTATTATTTGTGGGATTTTTTTTTGTATTAAAAGTACTTGCTTGTCTATCAAAAAGAAAAAAGAAAAGAAAGAAAAGGAAAAGTGACAAATTAATCTTCCTTAAAACAAGTTTTAAAAAACATATGCATGACCAAATGTATGAAAAACTAAATTGAAATGGAAGGGCCAGTGTGAAATGATATATTTATATCTGGAAAATTCAACAAAGAATTGACATTCAAAATATAGAAAAATATATTTTTAAAAAAGATTTTATTTGAGAGAGAGAGATGGAGATAGAGAGAGCATGGGATGGTGGGGGCAGAGGGAAAGGGAGAAGCCGATTCCCAGCTGAGCAGGGAGCTGGAGGTGGGGCTTCATCCCAGGGCCTGGGATCATGACCTAAGGTGAAGACAGATACTTAACTGACTGAGCCACCCAGGAGCCTCACAGAAATATTTTTCAAATGGTAAAAATACCTACAAACCAATTGAAAACTGGTCATATTGTATGACTAAGAAACTTCATATTTGCTGACATTAAATATTCATAAAATTGCTTATCTAATTAGATATTCTAAAACATGAAAATAGAAACAATGCTGATTAAATTTTCACACCATGATTATACACACATACAAAAAGTCTAATAATACCAAACATTGGACACAATACAGGAAAATGGCATTTCTCTTCCATTGCTGATTGTGAGGTTAACTGGTAAAAGCAATTTGGAAAATGATTCAAAATATTGATAAAATTGGAAAATGAATTTTTTTTTACCAGCCACCAGCTTTTTTTGTTTTGTTTTGTTTTTGTTTTTGTTTTTTACCAATTTTACCAGCCACCAGGTTCTACTTCTAGAAAAAAAAAGCCTACGTTCGCACTGAGTTTTAATATGATATCCATTCCAATATTCAATGTATTATCTGCTAATTATTTTTTCTTGATTTTAAATTTTTGAGACGTGACAATATTTGCTGTTGAAATCTCCTCTACGCCAGGTTTAACAGATATAATACAGGTTTCACAATGTGATAGTATAGCTCTATTAAGCAAATTTGATATTGTTCACTTAGACTGACTTATTCAAAGTTTATTATTAGATTCTGCTTGTTATAATACTAACAAACTTCACAGGTGTTATGAGTCCTAACTACAAATTGATATCAGTTACAGAATTTCTAATCTTTAATTACGTGTAAGTAAAAATAAATAATTTTATAGCTAATTCGGTCTAGAAACAAGTATATTTTCTTTTCACACCTATTTTTTCAGCTCAAGAGAAAATAAGTTTGTAGCTCTTATTATCCTGCAGGACCAGATTCAAACTTGTCTCAAAGTCCATTTGTACTTTTAGATTTAAACACACTGCAATAAATGCATGTTAATTTAAATAGAAATGAACACTTTTACTTCTAGCTTTGCCTAACATCAAGCTTTTTCTGAAAGTAAGAAACATAACTGTATGGAACAATTCTCTCATTTCTTAAATTGCCACATTCTGATTACATATATATTTCAAGAGTGGTTAAATTTATTGATCACTTACCTTGTCTGAACTGATAATCTCGTTTAAATATTGGGGAATATTTCATATAATAATGAACTATCCATTTACGATACTTGGCAAGTTTCATCTACAAAAGATAGGGACCTCAAATGCAAGATTCTTGGTTATCTTTCCAACTGTTTCTACAAGTATTGAGTTACTCAGGTTTTCTACTCCTTCCTGGTCCAATTTGGATAATTTATTATTCCTTAGAAAATTTTTTGTTTATAATGCTTTCATAAATACATTGGCATGAATTCAATAGAATCATAGGTTATAAATTGTATAATTTCAGGCTAGCTATAATCTTATCATTGGTTAGCTGCTTATATTCTTTTTGATAATGAAAATCCATTTTTTATGCATTTCAAAAAAATACCTTTTAACATTGAATACCTTGTATATTTTAATATGTTTCCTAGGACCTTAGAGAATATTTAACACCTAGTGAGAAAATAATTCCACTTTACCAACAAATAAAAAAGGGCTAATGCAGTTTAAATGTGCATGATTTCTAACATTTGTCAATTTTTTTGCCTATTCAGTAGTACCTGTTCATTTGGTGATTTTTTTTGTTTTTACTCATCTTCTTACATGTTATTTCCCTTGAGATCTCCAGTATGTCTTTTTGGGCACTGGATGGAAATGTAGTGTATACTTTTTTGGTGTATACTCTGGGTTTTGTTGTTGTTGTTGTTTTAATAGAAGATAAGATTGGGAGGGGTGCCTGGGTGGCTCAGTTAGTTGGGCATCTAACTCGGTTTTGGCTCCGGTTGTGATCTCAAGGTCCTGAGATCGAGTCTGCATCAGGATCCATGCTCAGCAGAGAGTCTACTTGAGATTCTCTCTCTTCCTCTCCCTCTGCTCCTACCCCTGCTTGAGCACTCACTCTCTTTCTCTCTGTCTCTCTCTCTCTAGAATAAATAAATAAATCTAAAAAAAATAGATTACTATATGGAATATTGTGTTGCCTATTCCCTTGGATGGAAATACTCAACTTATTCTCCATATATAGCAGGCTATGTGAGACATTGCTCTTTCTTCAAACCCAACTCATGTAGTCATTTCTCCTCTGTCTGGTTCTATTCATAATATTGCTGTCAGGATTGACGCAGGTGAGGAGATAGAATATGCAGGGTTTGATATTCAAGAATCATACTTCATATGCTTTACTATTACTGATCTTGAGAACTTTTCTCTTTCTTGTATCCACACCTACTTATGAAAAGGACTATTGATGCCTCTGGCATGCACCACTAGATATCAATCCAATATCCATTCTAGTCTTCTTCATTAATAATAGAAACTATAAAAACTTCAATTTAGTTTGGAAAGGCAATGTGTAAAGCTAAACAAAGAAAATGAAAACTATATATCACAGACTCTATTTTGAGAGAGATTGCCATAGGACAAATTTTGGCCAAAGAGCTGAAAAGAAATGAAAAATCCTGTTTAAAATAAGGTCACCTGGTACAGGCTTCTCTTCTTTTTCATTTACTTTTCTTTTTCAAACCGCTTATGACATGATTTTGATTCCTGGAAGTAGAGGTACATTCCTGAGGCTATAAGGAAAAGACCCAACACTAATGCCAATTGAATAAATATATTTAAGAAGTCTACCACGTTAATGAAACCATGAACCCTGAAATTCTTATCTTGGGGAAAAAAATAAAAATACCCCTGCATTTGTGTAAACCCATTATTGGTTCAAGTATTCTATAAGTCATAACCAAATTGAATTACAAATTTTAGAGTTACATACATTTTTCTTTCAAAAAATGGTTTTGTTAAGGCTTAATTAACACAAATTAAACTACACATAATTAAAATGTGCAATTCGATATTTAGTACACATTAAACCATCACTACAATTGATACAATGAACGTATCCAACACACCCAAAAGTTTGTTTACATTTGTATTTCCACCTACCTCTTTATGATCCCCATCTAGAGATGACCACTGATCTTTATGTCACCATATTTTAGTGTAGGATTTTACATGAATGCTTTCTGAAGGCATTGCACAATGTCACATTCTCATATGCAATGTATCAGAGGTTGAATTACTTCACATCCTAGCCAATATTTACTATGGCAAGCCTTTTAAACTTTAGACATTCGAATTGGAATATAGTGTTATATCATTAATGGAGTTAATAGGTTTAATTTGTATTGGATTTAATACATTTATACTTTAAATACATTTCATTTGTATTTTCCTAATAATTATATTGAGCATCTTTTTGTGTTCTTATTTGCTGTTTCTATGTTTTTGCTGAAGTATCAATTGAAATATTTTCCATTTTTTAATCTTCTAAGTAGGCTTCACACCCAGTGGAGCTTAATCAGGGGCCTGAACCCACAACCCTGAGATCAAGACCTGAGCTGAGAGCTAGCTGAGTCAGATGCTCAACCAACTGAGCCACCCAGGCATTTTTTAATCTGATGTTTACTTTCTTATTCCTAAATTTTGAAAGTTCTTTATATATTCTGGATAAAAATCCTTTATCAGATGTGAAAGTAAAATATTTTCTTCCAGTCTATGGCATGTCTTTTCATTATTTTTAATGATGTATTTTTGAAAGGCAGTTTTTAGTTTTGATGCATTCCAAATTATTTATTATTTTATTAATCACGTATTTGGTAATATCAAGACATTCTTTGCCTAAATTATGGTCACAAAGATTTCCTCCTATATGTTCTTTTAGAAGTTTTATAGTTTTGGCTTCACATTTAGGTCTAGGATCCATTTTGATTTAAGTTTTCCTTGAGTTATAAGGTATGATCAAACTTAATTTAGTATATGGAAATCTAATATTCTCTGAACTATTTATTAATAAGACTATCTTTTCTCCATTGAATTTCCTTTGCTCCACTGTCAAAGATCAGTTGACTATATTTGTGTGAAACTATTTTTGTATTATCTGTACTGTCCTATTGATCTGCTAAGATTTTTACTGGGGTTGCTTGAATCTATAATTCAATTTGGGAAGAAGTTCCCAACATACATCTGCACTGTGAACTCTAATTCCTGTTCCCTGTTTGAAATTTTAGCTCTACTCTTCTTATCTTAGAAAGGCTACAAGAGTCTGTTTGGATTTCTCCTTCCTGCTCCATGGGCTGAAAATTTCTCCTGGTAGTGAGCCAAGGCAATTCTAGGACTTATCTTCCTTGTTTCTCCTTTATCAGGGAATTTGTTATCCAATGTCCATTGTCTCAACAACATCTGTTTTATGTATTTTGTCTATTTTGCTGCTGCTGATATTGTTTCAAGTGGGAAAATAAATTTGGTCCTTGATACACTATATTGATCATACCTACTTTTCTTTCAAGCATTTATTACTGTTATTTTACTCTTCAATAATATGCCATCTGTCTTCTCTATTTGAGATTTCTTGACATTTCTTGTGCACTAAGCATTCCATTTTTAGCTTTTCAAAAAAAGCTATAGATATTTAAAAATGTTTTTCTAACAATACCACATATTTAAATAAGCAAAGGGCAGTTGAAAATAAAATGTTAGCAAATGATAGGAGTGATAATATTTTTATTTTAGTTCCATATTTATGTCTGTGATGTGGGGTGGCTCACTTAACCTCTGTAGATCTGTTTCTGCTTATGAGAACAAAATAGTCATGACATTTTTGTTCAGTGTCTGCAGTGATTTTCCAGCAGGCAGTGATTGACAATCATTTTATGGGTAAGTTCTACCTGGCTTTTTGTTCTTCTTCAACTCTAAGACATTTCCCTTATAAAGCTATAGATTTGGTGTTTAAAATAGAGCTGGGGCAGATTCAGAGTTTCTTCACACCAGGTATATATATATTTTTTCATTTTTTTTCAGCTTATCTGATCCATTACTTTTCCTTTTTGAGTTCTTAGCACCTACAAAGGACTTGTTATTTAATTTTGCCCTGGAAGAATTGAACTCAACATATTACTTCTCCAAGGAGATATTTGAAGTCTTATTTCTCATTGTGGTATAAAAGATTGATCTCTTGTTAAAGGGATTTCAAATACAGGTTGGAGAAAAGTTACTTTGGAATTAGAACATTTCCCAGAGGTCAATGAAATTATGTCATATAGAAAGGTATTTACTTTACTTAAGCAATATGACTTCCACTGGAAGTGCAAAAGTCAGGGTTCGCATTATAATGGTACATTTTATTACATGATCTTATAGTTTTAAACATGTTAAATTAATTCTGGACTCTATAGCTCAATAGATAATTAGAAAATCTACTGGGTATTTAGAGGATATCAAAATAATACTTCGGAAAACAGGAAAAAAACAGATGTATTAAAAATAAGCTAATACATAGGAAAGATGAGTAAAAATGGAATCAGCAAGGAGAAACCTGTAAGAAGAAATGAAGTCGTGCTTCATTGAAAGACCTTAGTAGCTATCACATGCATCCTCATAAGAAGAAAAACCTGGATAAACAAAATCAGTGACTTTTCTTGGACTCAGAGAATTGAATTTGCAGGGGACATTACCACCTGGAAAAATGGAGATATACTGGCACATCCTGAGAGAAATACTCTAGATATGCTTACCTGGAAATGAAACTAGAGTCTTAAACAGTAGGAACACTAAACCAGCAATTTTGATGATTATTAGAGGTTACATATAGACAAATATGAAAGCAAGAAATTTCTGGGGGTTTTGGTATGGAAGGGACCCACATATTCATGTATTTTATCTATAGGAGTCCCCCACCCCCACCCCTCACTCCCATGGTGAAGATCAAGAAAGATCCCATCTTGGCTCTGGCAGGTAGAAGGGAAAGGTAATCATTGTGAAATTTACCAAAAAATTTCTCCATAACAAAGGCTTAAATTTCAGGAAAAAGAATTTTGCCATAGCTTTAAGCCAGCTGGGGGAAAGGCATTCCTCCCACTTCAGCCTCTTCTAGCCTTCCTTTTACAACAGGAAAAAGTCGTTAACAGACTTCAGGGGTTGAAGGAAATGAATTGGGAACATCGTCGTAGCCCAGGAAAGGAAGTCAGGAAAGAAACAAAACAAAAGTATACCATTGGAAAATTACTAGTGAAAGTCATAGCCTTGATTCACAGGGCCACATAAGCACTGTGATTTAATTAGGAAATTGTATAATGATCTCCTTCCACAGGCATTTCACCACACTAGCAGAATATCAGTATAATAATGGTGGGTTGCAGCTAAAAAAACTCTAAAACGGAGACTCTGAGGAGGAATACTTGTGGAAAACCAAAGCCAAGATAAATGACAAAAACAAAGATATTAGAAGAAACTGGAAGTTCTGGCTCCTACAATGCAGTAAAATCAACACAGTCCAGCTCCTTGACAGTTTTTCATAAAACTTCAAACTTAAAGCCTATTTCACTCAGTTCTTATTACCAGAGTCAAAAAAAAAAAAAAAAAAAAAGTAGAGTTGGTCATTAAGTAATAAAAACAGAGTTTATTCAATACTACTGTGATAGAGGGAAAGAGACCTCAAAGTAGAACTGAACTCAATTTTGAAAACAACACATTAAACGTGAAAATTTATAGTTAAGGCACTGGCTGGTGGATGGAAAATTACAAAAAGGAAATATCAAGAGTATTGTGGGGGCAGAGTTTAGGAGTGTCTCTATCTGAACCTAAGGAGAATCTTGCTGAAGGCAGACTAGTGTAATTAGATATTAGTTGGGGTGTGGCAGAAAATGATGAGGAATTTGGTCATATACTGAGAGTGGAGGATTCTGGATGAAGTAACTTAGCAGGATTCTTGCAAAAATGGGGCAATAGAAGTCCAAAAATCTAGGCCTACCTAGTTGGGAGAAGGCTTCAGAGAAGTCTAGTTTAAAGTTTCGTTAAGAAAATATACATCATGCCCAGTTTCCAATAAAAAATTACAAGGATTGCTAAAATACAAGAAAATACATGATCTGAAGAGGCAAAGATAGCATCAGAACAAGACTCTGATTGGCAGAGATTTTTGAAATTACTAAACTGGGAATTTAAAAGAAGTAAGATTAATATGGTATATGCTCCCATGGAAGACATAAATAACATGGAAGAATAAATAGGCATAAAGAGGGGAACTCTAAGAATCAAAAGAAAACGCTAGAAATCAAAAAAACAATATTGAATGAAGAAAGCTTTTAATGAGCTAAGAAGATTTCATATGACTGAAGACAAAACTGGTGAGTTTGAAAATAGGTCAGTTTTCCTTTCCAAACTAAAATTCTAAAAGATGAACCATTGAATAAAATAGAACAGAACATCTAAGAATGGTTGGACAGTATCAAAAAAGTCTAACATATGTGGAATTGGAATACCAGAAGAAGAAGAAAGAGAGAAGAAATATTTGAAGTGATGACACACATCAAACACAGATTCAGAAAGCACAGAAAACTTTAAGCAGAATAAATAACAAAACAGAGGCACCTGAGTGGCTGTCGGTTAAGCGACCGACTCTTGGTTTCAGCTCAGGTCAAGATCTCAGGATCATGAGATTGAGCATTGTGTTGGGCTCCACACATGATGGGGAGTCTGCTTGAGATTTTCTCCCTCTCTCTCTTTCTTCCCCTTCTGCCCCTCCCCCTGCTCATGTGCACAGGTGCACTCTCTCTCTCTCTCTCAAATAAATAAATAAAATCTTAAAAAAAAAAAAAAGAGTAACAAAATAAATAAAACACCAAAAGGAAACACACAGGTATAATCAGACAGTAGAAAAGCTAACACAATGATTGAAAAAGAAAAAAAAAGTAAAATACCTTAAATATGAAGAGATGTGAATAAGAATTAAAATAGACTCCTCATGAGAAACTAAGAATAGCTTGAAATGTTTAACATGTTGAGAAAACAAAACAAAAAAACAAAAAAAACAAAACCCACCAACCCAAAATTTTTATCCAGCAAAATTATCCTTCAAAGTAAGGAGAAATAACATCTTTCTAAACAAACAAACAAACAAAAACAAAAACAAAAAAAACTAAAACTAAAACCAAAGGAATTCATCTCCAGTAAAATTGTCCCACAGAAATGTTACTAGAAATTCTTTAGGCAGGGGCACCTGGGTAGCTCAGTTGGTTAAGCATCCGACTCTTGATTTTGGCTTAGGTCATGATCTCAGGGTTTTGAGGTTGAGCTCTGCTTTGGGCTCCACACTGAGCACTAAGCTTGGAGCCTGCTTAAGATTCTCTCCCCTCCCACTGCCCCCCCCACCTGCTCACATGTTCTCTCTCTCTCTCTAAAAAAATTTTTTTTTCTTTAGACAGAAGACAAATCATGTAAGTCAGATTCTTGGATAAATAATAATAAAAGAGGAACATGGAAAAAGAAATAAATCAAGATAAAATACTGTACTTCTCTTATTCTTATTTGATCCAAAAAATAACTCTTTGTTTACAGCAAAAATAGTACTACTGTACTGGGTGATTATAACACACAGATAAGTGAAGAAAATGACAGTAATGTAACATGATATGAGAGGTAGGAATTGGAACTACTCTGGTGAAAGTACCTGCACTATATGTGATATGGTGCCATTTGAAGATGGATTTTAATTAGTTAAAAATGTTTATTGTAAATTCTAGGACAGCACCAAAAAATTTTCAAGTACAACTCATATGTTAAGAAAGGACATAGAGTGAAATTATATAAAGTGTTCAACTCAAACTAGAGAAGGGAGAAGGGAGGGCAACCCATGAAAACGAACATGGTAGATAGTCTAATTATGTCAATGATTGTTTTGAAATGGTCTAAATATACCAAATAAAAGAAGTTAGATTAAAAAACATCAACAAAGTAGACTTTTATATACATATACACATATTTTATACATATATATAATTATATAAATATATATATAATTTTTTAACAAAAGTCCTCCTTAAATATAAATATTTAGGTTAAAAGTAACATGATAGAGAAATATATACCATGCTAACAATAAAATAAAGCTGGAGTATCTATAAATTTCAGACAACTTCTACCTCAAAAGAGTATAATGATTAAGAGAGCAATTCTCCAAAAAGACATCATGATCCTAAACACTTATGCATCTATAAACACAACTTGAAAACATAGGAGACAAAATTGATAGGAGAAATAGACAAATCATTGTCATGGATGGATACTTGCACATTTCCCTATCATTAATGATTAAATCAAATAGGCAGAAAATCAGTAAAGATATATATGATCTGAACAGTACCATCAATCAACATTATCTAATTAACATTCATAGAAAAAATCAATACAATTAATGCAACTCTAGTCAGACTAACAATGAAAATGAGAGAGAAGATATATATTAATATCCGAAATGACAGAGGCCATTAATACTGATCTCATGAACATTAAGAGTAATAATGACGTACTGTGAACAACTAACCCAATGCTTACAAATTTGATAACTTCAATGAAATAGATCAACTATTTCTTGAAAGACACAATCGACCAAAGCTCACATAAGATAAAATTGATAACTTGAATAGCTCCTGAAAATTCTGGCTTCTAGTCAAAAAAAAAAAAAAAAAAAGACGCTTTTTTCAGACTCAACCATAGACAACCACAAAGGATTTACATGGGAGACCTCAGGGAAAGCTGGCTTCTCCACACCAGACTTGGTACAGATAACGAATTAGAGTTTCTGAAGTTGACTGCAACTGACCAGCCATATTCTTATATATAGTTAAATTCTTAGCCCAGGTGTTTTAACTTGGAGGCCTCTCTTCCCGAGAGACTTCCTTGAGGACTTCCTCAGATGCCACTATCCCAGCAAGCTATTTGGCAAATATTAAAGTGATTAAAAATTATACAGGGGAAGGTAAAGATCTAGAATTGCCAACACAATACCAAAGAAGAACAAAGTTGGAAGTCTAATACTACCAAATTTCAAGACTAAACATAAAGCTACAATAATCAAGACAGCATTGCATTAGCAAAAGAAAAAAACACATAGATCAGAGGAACAGAATAGAAAACCCAGAAACAGACCATAGAACTATAGTTAACTGATTCCTTAAAGATGTACAATGACAATTCAACAGAAAAAAAAAATACTCTCTCAAGAAATTGTGCTTAGAAATTTGGATGTACAACGTGCAAGTAATAATAGCAATCATAATAACAATAACATAAAGAAAACCTTAAAATTTGTCCCAAAATTAACTGAAAACATGTCATTCCCAAATGCAACATGAAAAACTATAAAATTTCTAGAATAAAACAGAGGAGAAATCCACGTGACCTTGGTTTTGGTGATAAGAGTTTTCAGATAAACATTAATAGCAGAGTCCATGAAATAAGTAATTCATCATTTGAGCTTTATTAAAGGAAAAATGTTCTATTCTGTAAAGGATTCTGTTAAGAGATGAAAAGACAAGCCACATTCTGGGAAAAAAAAATTTGTAAAACCTAGATTTGATAACAGACTTGTAACAGACTACAAAAAATTCTGAAAACACAATGATGAGAAAACAACCCAATTCAAATAGAAAATGATCTGAACTCACTCAAGCATATACATTCATATATATATATATATATATATATGGCTAATAAGCATATAAAAATGCTCAACATCACTTGGGATGTCATTTGGGAATACAAACTAAAACAATTATGTGATACCACTTATTAGAAGGCTAAAATCAAAATAAGTGGTAACTGATGGAGCGAATGTGAGAAACAGGAACTTTCAGTCATTGCTGGTGGGAATTCAAATGGCATGACCACTTCAGAAGACAGTTTGGTGATTTCTTACAAATTTAGTTTTATCATGCGACGGTGCAAGGACATTCATGAGTACTTAACTCCTTTGCAATCTTATGTCCATATAAAACCTTCACACATATGTTTATAGCAGCTCTATATATAATCAACAAAAACTGGAAGCAAAAAGTGTTCTTCATAAATGAATAGATAATTAAATAGTACAGTGGAATACTACTCAGTTATCAAAAGGAATTTCTATCAAGCCATGCAAGGGCTGGATGAATTTTATTTTTTTTTATTTTTTTAAAGATTTTATTTATTTATTTGACAGAGAGACAGAGATCACAAGTTGGCAGAGGCAGGCAGAGAGAGAGGGGGAAGCAGGCTCCCTGCTGAGCAGAGAGCCCCATGCGGGGCTCGATCCCAGGACCCTGAGATCATGACCTGAGCCGAAGGCAGAGGCTTTAACCCACTGAGCCATCCAGGTGCCCCTGGATGAATTTTAAATGTATATTGGTCAGTGAAAGCAGACAGTCTGCAAAGGCCACATTCTGTATGATTCCATTTATATGACAGTTGGAAAAAGGAAGTTGGTAAACAGATTTATGGCTGCCATGAATAAGGAGACATAATCATTGAATAGGTGAAGCACAGGGAATCTTTTAAAACAAATGTTTAGTTTTAGAACGTTTTTGGACTTGTAGAAAAATTGTGATGATAGTACTGAGAGTTCCCAATAATTCCACACTCAGTTTCCCATAATATTAACTTCTCACATTAGTATCGTACAATTGTTACAATTAATGAAACAATGTTGATGCACACGTAATGTGCATTGTTATTAACTAAAATCTACACATTGTTTATATTTTCTTAGTGTTTACTTAATATCCTTTTTCTGTTCAGGAACCCACCCAAGGTTTTAGCACTCTATTTAGTGGTCGTGTCTCCATAGGCTCTTGAATGTAATAGTTTCTCAGACGTTCCCCCCTTTTGATAACCTTAGCAATTTGGGGAGTACTGGTTAGGTATTTTGCAGAATGCTCCCGAAATGGAATTTGTTTAATTAATTAATTAGTTAATTAATTAGTTAATTAATGAAGTCACAGTTAAAAATGCCATTTTCATCACATTACTTCAATGGTGCTTACTATCAACGTGATTTATCACTGTTGATGTTGACCTTGATCACCTAGCTGAGGTTGTGTTTGTTAGGTTTCTCCACTACATAGTTACCCTCCTCCCTGCCCTTTTTCAACTGTACCCTTTGAAGGAAGTGACTATGTGCACCTTTGGGAAGTGGAGAGTTATTTTCTACCCACACTGGAGCATCTACATAAATTATTTGAAATTCTTCTACTAGGGAGATTTGTTCTCCTCCATTTATTTATTTAATCAATAACTCATATCAGTCAGTATGAATGCATGTGTATTTACTTTATATCTTGGACTATAAGCCAATACATTATTATGATTATTATTTGTTTTTATTATTTTGCTCAAATAATTCCATAGCTGGACGTTTGGAGCTGCTTCAGTTGACTCCTGTGTCCCTCTGATATACTCCTCTTATTTTGAATTTTTTTTAAAGCACTTCCTCACTTTCTGGAATTACAAGTTGCTCCAGGCCCATGTTAAATATCTTCTTCCCAGTCCTATAATCATCCATTTCTCCAAGGAAATTTGGTTCCTTTTATCAGAGAATGATACTAGAAAACAAGATCCAGGTTAGATGTTCCAGTTGCTACCTAGGTGTTGTTGCTTCTAGGACCTCTCAGATGACTAAGGAGATATGTGTGTATGGTGGCCTCTATATATACACAAGATAAACATTTCTATATAAAACCATGCATATCTTTATTAAGCTAAACTGGTATTCACAGTGATTTCTCCAACTCTAACCCATTACCACACAGATCATTTCTGTGATCATTTCCTAATCATTTTGCTTTTCTTTAAATTCTACTGCAACAGTTAAAAATGTGGTTCCATCCATCTTCTATCCATTATAGTGTCACAAATAATAGGATATTGTAGGGTTAGTTTATATATAGTTCATAGAAGGAGTTACCATAAGTGGGAGTTTTAGGGGAGTTTCATATAGGGAAAACTTGCTATGCAGTATAGGGGAACTCTGCATTAGCTCTTTAACTTTAGACTTAAAAGTAAATCTAAAACTTTTCCATAAATCTAAAACTATTGCAAAATAAAAAAGATTATTAAAAGAGAATGATCATTATAATATACTTTGCTGTCTTTTATTTTGAACAATTTAAATATGTCCCGAGATTATTATAGATTCTTATAAAGATATTATTGGATGGAAACATAATAGTGTTTGAAAACTATGATGCGTCATCTTAAATCAATTGTCATATTTTTAAATATTCAGTTGTTTTAAATTTGGTGGGATTATGTGTAACAATCTAATGAATGTTTGTAAGCATATATTTTTAACCATAATCTATATTGTTTAATTTAGCTAAATTTCTGGAGATGGTAATAACAGAATAAAAGATTTGAACATTGTAAATTTATACATGTATGTATATATGTAAACACATATATAATTTTTTAAAGGAAGTTTGGGCTTATTCCAATTTTATCTGAGGCTAATGTGAATTTTTGTCTCGTGTATACTGGAAAACACCATATATCATCTGTATGAAGTGTTCACATACTTTATAGTTTATGTGATTAAATTTTCAATATTTGATTGTATTGATGGAGCTGATCATTTTTTAAGTATTCATCGGCCATTTCTAGTCATATTACTATTTACTCTACCTTTAAATCTTTATCAGTTTCAGATTCTATTATTATTTTAATGAAAATTGCTCTATTGCTTCTTTTTAAGTTTTCTCAAGGCTTTCATTTTATTAACATAGTTTAAATTTTCTTAGCAAGCTTTCATTTAAATAAGATTTTCACATTGATTAATAGAATTAAACACAATATCTTACCAAAAAAGAAAGGTAATCTAATGAAAATTGGTGTCAAATTATTGTAGTTTATTTAATTACATTCTATTCAGAAGTGTAAATGCTTTATATTTGCCGAGTTTTATACCTTACACAAAGAGTTTTCAAATCCCTTATATTTTACAGAATAGCATAATGTTACAATCCAGATCTCATTCTCAAACTATCAATATTAGTAATTTGTGTAATTTCATTGGGTCTCTGTTTCCTCATTTTAACAAGTTGGAATATATTTACAGTACCTACCTTATAGATTTATTGGAAAGATTCATAAAAAATTCTTTATATAAGAAGATATAAATATCAATAAACGATATTTGCTGACAAATGATGACACGATAGACATTGCACAAGAATGTTTATAATATGCTAATAGTGTATTTAAGATAGTCATTATATTATTAATACACAGAATTAAAACTTGTAGAGTTAGTGACTAACCTATAGCTTGTAAGCATCAAAATGAAGAGGAGAATATGGGTTCTCCTAATCTTTGCTCTGGGCCCTTTTCTTCCACCACAGTTCCACAGTTCCAGATAATATACCTCTGAGTGAGTATTATCTTTGAAGATAAGCTGTGCATTGGGTATTCACATGATCATAGTTCATTTGAAACAATTCTCTTGCTGCTTAGATAATCAGACCCAGAAAATTGATAATTCTTCAGTTTTGGGTCACTGTACTACAAAATTCTATCCTATTTAATGTTTTCAGCAGTTACCTCAGTGATAACATGGCAAATTCTTATCAGATCTGCAGATGATTCTTCCCCCTGAGAGATAGCCAGCAATTTGGTGAATGGCATAATCAGGGGCATTTTTTTAAGAGGCAAAAACCTTGAATATTAATTGCCACAGACCATATAAACAACAATATGAATATTCTGTAGAATAATAAATTATATTTATAAGTAAATGAGAATGGGAAAGAAAAAAGATTAACAGTAAGAATTGGATGTGGGACAAAAAAGAACTTGTATTTGACCAACCATGTCATGATTTTAAAATAACACTACAATTTGGGGTGCTGCTAAAATATAAAACCAACAAAATGTTATTGGTGATATATTCTAAAAATCGTGTGGAGAAAAGAAGATGGCATAGCTGAAGATGATCCCAGCACTCGTAAGGTATATTATTGATTGTTAGGTACCATGTCATAGTGAGAAATTGATAAAGTGGAATGAGTTTGGATGCCCTATGATCTCAAATCCTTGTTGTATAAACTTTATAAAATAAACTAGGCATTTTTGATATAAAAATAATAGGCCTTGGATGCCCGGGTGGCTCTGTTGGTTAAGCGTCTGCCTTTGGTTCAGGTCGTGATCCCAGAGGCCTGGGATCTAGCACCACATCAGGCTCCCTGCTCAGTGGGGCATTTGCTTCTCCCTTTCCCTCTACCTCTCTTGCCCTGCTTTCTCTCTCAAATAAATAAAATCTTTAAAAAATAATAGGCCTTTAGCATATTAAATATTTTAAGGTATACAAATATGATGAAGTTGCCCATTAATGTAATTATAGTTTGGAAAGTTAGAAGGGAAATAAACAAGAGTCAGGGTTGTAGTCGTGTGACTAGGAGCACAAGGACTGAGCCCCATAGCTCAGGTTTGAATCCAGCTCTGGTGCCTACTAATTAAGTCACCCATCTCATTAGGGTTTTAGCACTTGGAGGCAACCTGAATCAAACACATAAAAAAACTCATTACAGTTTTGAGCGGCCTATGTTTTCTAAATATCTGAGAGCAAATATGACCAAGACCTAAAACAAAACTTGTGTCTTGAGATGTTTGTGTTCATGAGGTGGACTAAAAAAAGTTGCTCAGAACCCACAAAACTGTATTTCACAAAGGCCCTTCAGGTAGAACAAGAGGGGATAGTGAGAGACAGAGAACCTGCAGAAGGACAGAGCCAGGATGTTTGCGGAGCAAGCGGCTACTCCCAGGGAGACCTCCATCCTTACTCAACTCCCTGCCCAAAGGCATCTCAGAATGTCTTTGGCCACATGCTTTGTTTCCTCTTCTCCACTTATCTGAATGAAGGTATTTATTGTACTTATATTATCCCTGTTCCACCTATGTCAATTGAATATCTAAGGAGGAAGCAAACTCATGCTTTTATTTCATAGGTTTCTAGGTCAAAAGAGTACCATCTGGATCTGATGAAAAGATAATTGTGCATCTTTCAGAGTTTCTGAATTTGAAATTTGATGCCATAATTTTGTATTTGGACTGGGCTTTTTGGCTGTTCCCTTTGAGGATGAGGTGAGTATTTTTGTCTATGGGGAAACTATTCAGTGATAAAATGTAGATTTTTTTTTTTTAAATATTTTATTTATTTATTTGACAGAGAGAGATCATAAGTAGGCAGAGAGGCAGGCGGAGAGAGGAGGAAGCAGGCTCCCTGCTGAGCAGAGAGCCCGATGCGGGGCTCGATCCCAGGACCCTGAGATCATGACCTGAGCCGAAGGCAGAGGCTTTAACCCACTGAGCCACCCAGGCGCCCCAAAATGTAGATTTTTATTAAAACTTGTACATTCATCATATATTTTCAACCATGTTTTCTGGGTATACGGATGCACTTCTTAGCTTCCTTAACTTTGGGTGTTACCTAAGTTATAATATATGTATAAAGATATGAATATTACTTCTGGGACAGAATATTTACATTGTTGGTTTGCGATCCTTCCGAGATCTCTGCTGTACTGGCATAGCAACCAGCAACATTCAGGACAGTATCTGCTTTATCACCCTAAAGAAATTCAATGAGCATAGCCTTCTTTCAACTTGTGGCAGACATACATTATGTGAAGAAAAAAAATTCTTTGTTGTTTTAAGACATTCACTGAAATTTTGGCATTCTTTTTTTTAACAAATCATAACCTAGTCCATGCTGACTGATATAAGCTAGATGATAGATTTAGATTTAAATATATCTATACATGTGTTTGTTCACATATATAGATACATATTTAGTTTGGTATAAATCTATTTATATGCTTATGCATATATAGAGACAGAGATAGTAATATATACCTAAGATGGAGAAATTCTAATATATTTATAGCCGATCAGACTTATTTATTAGAAAAAAACTCTGCAGGAAAAAAAAAATACAGTGGTAGAATTGTCCCTTGTGAAGGAGAGGACAAAAAAGATCTAAAGTGTAAGTATAGACACTGGCTTTTATAGAAGTCTGGGCAGCTTTTTCATAATAGCAGAATGAAACTAGAAGGAAAGAGGAGAGTGGTGCAATATAAACTAGGCAGCAGTTGCAGAGAACACATGATGGTCTTCATTAAACAGTAAATATAGAGTGTTTTTTCAAAATATATTTTTGTAGTTTGAAAAAAACTATGGTGAGGGGAAATTTCAGAAGTTTGTAGAAACTGATTCTATATATAGATATTGAAACACATGAAGGTGTCTCTGAGTTTCTAGTATAGGTGACTGGAAATTGTAACCTTACTGATTTAGATTAAGCATAAAGAGAAAACAGGTCTGAGGTGGGGAAGAGGAAGGATAAATAGTGTACACGGAAAACAATCAGCAGCAGGAAGTACTCCTAGCTGATTAAAAACAAAATAAATAGGTGAAGGGGGCTAAAAGATACAAACTTTAACACAAGTAAGTTATGGGGATGAAAAGTACAGCATAGAGAATATAGTCAAGAATACTGTAATAATTTTGGTGATGGACTTATTATGATGAACATTTTTGTAATGTATATAATTGTAGAATCACTGTGTTGTATACCCGAAACTAATATAAGATTGTATGTCAACTATACTTCAATTATACATTTTTAAAAATCAAGTTTTTCTGAAGGTAAACTGAAATTAACACTCTTCACTATCATCAAGCAAAAAAATAAATTTCCATAATACTTTCAACAAAATGAATTTTCCTTCTATATGGTTTACTTCCTTAAGGTTACTCTACAATCATTGAACAAACAAATAAATAGAAAAATCTTAATATGTTAACTCATTCATAGGCTAATTTTAGCTAATTTATGTTTTCTTTTTAAGATTTTATTTATTTATTTGCCAGAGATAAAGCAAGAGAGAGAGCCCAAGCAGAGGGGGCAGCAGGCAGAGGGCAGAGGGAGAAGCAGGCTCCCTGCTGAGCAGGAGCTTGATGTGGGGCTCAATCCCAGGACCCTGGGATCATGACCTGAGCCAAAGGCAGATGCTTAACTGAGCCACTCAGGAATCCCTAAGTAGGTTACTTTTTCTCTAATCCTTGAAACAATCACATAAGAGAAAGATTATATTTTTCATTTTAGTGAAAAATAAAATGAGGCAGAGATTAGGTACTTTGTTTAGTTCACACAGCCAATGAAAAGCAGAGGTCAATTTCAAGCTCAAGTCTGAATAATCCTGGATCCCATTGCTGTTAACAGGAAGCTATGCTACCAAATGTCTTGCAACATTTTTTTCTTAAAAAAAAAAAAAAAATATATATATATATATATATATATATATATATAGTGCCTGGATGGCTCAGTCGTTAAGCGTCTGCCTTCAGCTCAGGTCATGATCCCAGGGTCCTAGGATCGAGTCCCACATTGGGCTCCCTGCTCACCGGGGAGCCTGCTTCTCCCTCTCCCACTCCCCCTGTTTGTGTTCCCTCTCTTACTGTCTGTCTCTCTGTCAGATAAATAAATATAATCTTTAAATATATATATATACTAATTATTATATATAATAATATATATATATATTATTAAACAAAAGCTCCCACTGGCATTTAGCCCTGTGTACCACCTTGACAACTGGTTACAAGTAACTGCAGTGTTCTGTGTTACACTGAAAATGGCAATGCCAACTACTCCAAGAGCAATGCTTCAAATCAAGTGACAAGGCTGCTACTTTCTCCGTGGTATCTCCATACAGTCTCAGCCCCACCATCCTGTTGGGAGCAGATGCCTATATGGATAGTAAAGCCAAGATTATGTAGTGAACAGATTTGATTGTGTTCATGAAGCTATCTTGTTCAACGGGCATAATGAATAACAACTGTATTAACATTTGGATAATGGGATTTTAAGACATAATAGGGCTGACCATTTGTGGTCTGGAAGTTTATGCCTTCTCAGTATATCCATAATTGGCTATTAAAAAGTAGGATTCTTCTAATCTCATCATAACCATTAACACACATGGCATTTCACATTGTAGAATGTGAAGAAACTTTTTACGATAAATCTCATTTGAGAATTTGAAACCCACAACAGACCTCTGAAAAGATTTATATAGCTAAGCTGCATTCTTTTTTCCAGATGAAGACCAAATTGTTAATCATGCCATGTAGAATATATGCCTTTAAATTGCTGCTGTCTGTGAACTATTAGACCAAGCAAAAGTTCCTGGAAGAGTTTCCTTTTTGAACTAAAACTACAACAAAATATTTGATTTAGTCAAATAAATGGTAAATTAAATAAAAAACAAAAAGACAAAATAGCCATTGGAATGGATAGGTCAAGGATGAAAACTTTCTAAATGTTATTCTTCTACAGATGCAACTGTGCTTTTCCAGTTTAAAATTAATGTCCACGTAATTATCCTTTCATTGCTATATTAAGCATGGCAAGTTAAACAGGCAAATATCCAAACTTCAATTTATATTAACACTTAAGCTGACAAAGAACTCACAGAAGAAAATGAGTAAACTATACATAATTACCTCAATATAAAATAAAAAATGACATCTTCAAACATGATCGACAGATTGTCTAAAAACCTATGTGACTCCATGACAAACAATAAATGTTTAAAAAGTAAAATTATATATGCTGAAAAATAACAAGCAGAGTTGTGTCTCATCTGATGCTTGCAAAATAAAGAAATAAGAAATGAATCAGTATATTTTGGAGTTTTTCTCTTGTACAGGAAAATGATTGAAACATTGTTCTCCCAAAATGAAGTTATGATCCACAGTAAAAGGATGGATCATATAAGCTCAGTTTCTTTTACTTTTATTTTTTCAAGGTTTTCTTTCTTATTATTAATGAAACTTATGAGTAGTTAATATTGTCATTTAATCATAACAATACATAAATTTTCCTTTCACAACTTTTTTATTTAAATGATAAATAAAATAATTTTAATAATTTTTAAATAATCTTTTTAAAAGTGTATTTTGTAAATAATATTCTAAGCATATAAATAGGTTCTGCTAGCGATTCCAATGTGAGAAATGTTCCCCATGCCAACAAGCAATTCTTTGGACACCAGCTGGGTGTCCAAGAATTCAGCTCAATTCTGACACTATGTACCTGGCATCAGATTCCACAGATTAAGCACTCAGTCCTGCAAGATTGCCCTTTCTTCCCTCCAAACCCTATCCCCGCATCAGATGTCAGTTGCAAGCCCAGGTTGTTATCTGTGCCTCTGACTAATGGGCTACAGATTGGGGGTTCCCATGACCTCCACCTTGGACTTCAAAAGCCAGTCACAAGTTCATTCAGGTTGTTACCTGTACTTCTTTCTGATTGGCGATAAATCAAATGTTCCCACAAACCCCTTCTTCGTTGGGTTTGGTTAATTTGCTACATTGGGTCACCAAACTCAGAAAAAAACATTTCACTTACTGGATTACCAATTTACTGTAAAAGGATATAAACATAACTCAGGAGCAGCCAGACAGAAGAGACGCTTAGAGCAAGGCATGAGGAAAGGGTGCAGAGCTTCGATGCCTTCTCCAGACATACTACTGTCCAAACAGCTCTGTATGTTCACCAACCCAAAAGCTCCCTGAGTCCATACTTTTGGGTTTTTACGGAGGCTTCATTGCATAGGCGTGGTTGATTAAATTATTGGTCACTGGCAATTGATTCAACCTCCAGGCCCTCTCTTTTTCCTGGAGGTCTGGGGTGGGAACCAAAGTTCCAATCCTCTAATCACATGGCTAATTTTCCTGGCAATCAGCCCATATCTTTAGGTGGGGTTCAAATATCACTTCATTAACATAACAAAATGATAACTCACAACACTTAAGAAATTCCAAGGGTTTTAGGAGCTCTGCGACAGAAACAGGAGGCAGACAAAATACATATTTACTAAATAAGTCATAGTATCACAGTGTATTATTCTCTTCTCATTATTTTCATGACATTTCTTAGAACATTTCAAATTTGGTCCATTATTTTTAAAAAAATATTTATTTATTTTAGAGAGAGAGTGTTGGCGAACATGCGTGGGCATGAGCGATGGGAGGGGCAGTGGGAGAGGGAGAGAGGATCTTAAGCAGACTCCCTGCTGAGCAGGTAGCCTGATATGACTCATGAGATCATGACCAGAGCTGAAACCAAGAGTCTGATGCTTAATTGACTGAGCTACCTAGCACCTCTTAGTACACTAATTTTAAAAAAGTCCTAAGAAAATTTGATGTAGTACACCAACACTATGGAGTAACATTTATTCATGAATAAAAGATTATTAAGCCTGTTTCCATGTCATACAATTTTATTTATAACCTCTAATTGTTACAATACTCTCTATCTGAGTTGTCGTTCATGAAAACCATCAAATCTGTCGTACTACATTTATGAATATCTAGAATTATTGTAATTGATTTTGAAAGTATGTCATTGTTTTTATTGGGGGTTAGGAGTGTACTACTGAATTTGTTATACTTTTCGAAATATAAAACACAACCAGATAAGTACCAAATCCCCCATAAACATGCAGCCTAATTAATTATCACAAAGGAAATACCCGGCTAACCACCACCCAGGTCAAGAAATAAAATTGTACCACCACCTAGGAAACTCTCGCCTGTCCATTCCCTATCATAATCTCATTCCTTGCTAAATATTAACACTAATTCAATTTTTCAGAGTTTTCTTTTTTCTGTGTTTATATAAATCAATCCATACATTAATATTATCTTGAATAAATTTAATTATACACAAGTGTATCCTTTAGGTCTAACTTCTTTGACTCACCAGTATAATCATAAACCACCCATGTTTATGCATGTAATTAGAGTGCATTCATTTTCATTGCTATATAATAATATTTGAGGGTACAAAATATTGTATTATTCTTTTGCTAGAAATGCAATTTGTTTCCAGTTTTATTCCTTATGAATGCTAACACTTTGAACATTCTTGTTTATTCTTGGAATATATTTTATTTATTTTGAGTATTATCCTGGAATTGAAATTCTGTAGCTTCAAATCCAGTAGAAACTGTCAGCTTGAATTTCAAAAAGATTATAGCATTTGTATCCTCAATAGCAGTGTAGGAAAATTTACTTACTCTATATCTGCTGTATAATTTACTGTTTTCAGAATGTTTAATCCTTACCTTTCTGATGGGCATGCAGCGGTATTTCAGTATAATTTTTTTCAATTTCATTATAATATTTAATTTGAATTTCCTGGTTCAAATCAAGTTGGTAGATTTTTTATATTTTTATTGAAGTTAGATATCATCTTTAATAAAGCTCCTATTCACGAACTTTGCCCGATTTTCTAATGGCATGACTATTTTTCTTAATGATTGGTAGATTTAATCGATAATCTGGATACTGGTTTAGTTTGTTTGTCTTTATTATATCAGTTATAAATATCTACTCCATTTTGTAGCTTATAATTCAAGTTCTCACTCTCAACTATTTCTCTTAATATGCTGCAGCTCATAATTTCAATTTAGTCCTATTTTCAATCTTTCTCTATGAATATGTATTTTTAAATTTTTCAGTGGAAGAACATTCCTTACCTCACATATGAATATATTCTCCTATGTTATCTTCTAGAAGTCTTATGATTTTGCCTTTCATACTTAGATCTATATTAATCAGGAATTTGTTTATATGTATAATCTGAAGTAGGGGTCAAGTTTTATTTTTAAAATATTGGGGTGCCTGGGTGGCTCAGTCAGTTAAGTGTCTGACTCTTGGTTTTGGCTCAGGTCATGATCTCAGAGTTATGGGATTGGGCCTGTGTTGCACTGGGTGTGGCGCCTGCTTGGAATTTTTCTCCCCTTCTTCTACCCCTTCCCCCTCAAAGGGAGAAAAGTTTAAAAATATAAAATAAAATATTCTTATATAATTATAGAGAGGGACGCCTGAGTGGCTCAGTGGGTTAAAGCCTCTGCCTTCGGCTCAGGTCATGATCTCAGTGTCCTGGGATCAAGCCTCGCATCAGCCTCTCTGCTCAGCAGGGAGCCTGCTTCCCCCTCTCTCTCTGCCTGCCTCTCCGCCTACTTGTGATCTCTCTCTCTCTGTCAAATGGATAAATAAAATCCTTAAAAAAATAATTTTATAGAAACATATATTTAAAAAGACTATTTCTGTGGTGCTATTCAATACCACCTTTATCACAAATCAATTTTCCATATGTGGCTAGGACAGATTCTAGGTTCTACATGGTATTCTATTAGCCTTTTTGTCCTACCGTATGATGAGAAAGCACATTTGATAAATATAGTTTTTATAGGTTTTGATACACAATAGTCTACATCCTCCCACATTAGTTTGCTCTGCAAAAATGTCTTAGCTCATTTGTCCTTTTTAATATATGTAATTAAGACTCTTAACTTTCTTTCAATCATTGCTTTTTCTGTATCCCACAATTACAGTTAATTCTATTGAAGGATATTTCCATAAAGTGCTTAAGGTTCAGTAACTTTAATACATAGACTGATGATTTTTTCTACAAACATAAACATCTATGTAAACATAACCCAAATAAAAATGTACAGTGTTTTAGAAGTGCCAAAGGTTCTTTTGCACCACTTTCTAAGTAATAGGACTGTATTATTATTATAATCAATAATATGATTTCTCTATCTATCCTTAGGTTTTCTTGTGTTGAAAGTTTAAACGAATGGAATGCACTCCTTTGGCTTTATTGCAAAATAATATCTATAATATTCATCCATTTTGTTGTGTGTATTAGTGTTTGTTTTGTTATTTTGGAATATTCTATTATATAAACATAAGTCATTAGTCAATATTTCGGTTGATAGACTTTTTGTTATTATGAATAAACTTATCAGCGCTCCCATATATACATTTTTGGTGCACATATACATTTGTTTCTCTTGTTACTTGTTATACAGGAATAGAATTTTCTTTGTCATAGTTTGAGTATATATTTACATTTAGTAGATGTCACCAAACAGTTTTCCACAGCTGTTGTACAAATTTGCATTCCAATCTATAATAATGATTGTCGTAAGTTATCAATATTTTAAATTTTAGCCATTCTGTTGATAATGTAATGCATTGCCTTGTGATTTTCCTTTGCATTTTCCTGGTAAGTAATGATGTTGAACATCTTTTCATATGCTTATTGGCTATATGGATATCTTTCTTTGTGAAATCCAAGTTTACATTCTTTGCCTAATATTTAAATTAAATTGTTTGTCTTTTGCTTGTGGACACGTAAGAGGTCTTTGAGATATCAGGATATGATTCATTTATTTGAAATATGTTGTATGAAAATCTTCCATCCATTTTTTTCTTTTTCATTCATTCAACTGTCTCTACTGAAGTAAAGATATGTTTAATATCAATGGAGTGTAATTTGTTAATTTTTCCTTTCATTGGTTAATATTTTTTGTGCCCTTCACAAAAATTTTCCCTTCATTGGTTAATATTTTTTGTGCCTTTCACTACCCCAAAAAATGTCATTTTAAAAATTTTTCTTATAAAGCTTTATGTATTTTATTTCACATTTATTTTAGAGTTTTACATATTAATTTTTGTGCCAATATGAGGTGAAGGTGAAGATTTATTTATTTTCTTTCTAGACTAACGATGCAATTACTGAACAAACTTATTTCCCTTCTGAAATCTACTTCTGCACTCTATTCTATTAAATTTGTCTATTTATTCTTGCACTAATGACATGCTGTTGTGATTATTGTAGCTTCATAGTCGTATAATACTCTAACTTTGGTCTGATTCAAGATTGTTCAGGGAACCTCAGTTTTTTTTTGTTTTCATATTTTTTTAAAACAAACACATTACTTTTTGCAAAAAGATCTCAAACATTTATTGAGATTGCACTGAATTTATATACCAATGTGGGAGTTGACATCTTTAAAATACTGAGTTATCCAAACCACTAAACAAGTTATAGCTTTACATTTATTGTCTCCTTTAAATTATCTTATCAATGAATTGTTATTTTCAATTAGAGATATTGCACCTACTTCATTACATATATGCCTAGATATTTTGTGGTTTCCGTGATACCATGGTATTTAATTATTTTTATTTATTTGTTTAGATATTTGGAATAGTTAGGCATATGTCCATCAAATGATAAACCTTCATCTACACATACTTTTGTACTCTCAGCTAAACATTTTCCCTACCAGGTAATAGATTATATGAAATAGACTTTTTGGTATTTATCTAAAGGAAATCTTAAATCATTATACATTCTGTAAATTTTCTATTTGGGCTATAAAATCTGGTGGATTTTGTGGCCATGTAACAAAGCTAATAGCCTTTAGCCACCTGACCTCTTTTCAGCTTCTAGATCTATATAATACTGCTCAAAATATATTAAGAATTTCCCATGAATATATTTCAACAAAATATATATTTTTTAAAGGTTTTATTGATTTACTTAGAGTGCACATGAGCAGGGAGAGGGGCAGAGGGAGGGAAAGAGAGAATTTCAAGTAGACTCCATCCAGGCTGGGCATGGAGCCTGATGTGGGGCTCCATTTCAGGACCCTGAGACCATGACCTGAGAGGACATCAAGAGTCAGACGTTTAACTGACTAAGCCA
Source organism: Potos flavus (assembly GCA_028534135.1). Lineage (NCBI taxonomy): Eukaryota > Metazoa > Chordata > Mammalia > Carnivora > Procyonidae > Potos > Potos flavus. The sequence goes on from CM052899.1 coordinate 56,592,242, forward strand.
CCCAGGCGCCTCCCAACAAAATCGGTTTTTAAAAAACTTAAGAGAATGAAATTCTACAACACTCTAAGATTTTTAAGTCTTCTTTAAGATTTCTTCCTTCCTTTCCTCCTTCCTTCCTTCCTACCTCTTTTCCTACTTTTCCTCCTTCCTTCCTTCCATTCTTCCTTCCTCCCCTACCCCCTTTCTTTCTTTTAAAATGTATTTACGTTTTAAGTTAAACAGGAGATTGGAAACTGGTCAGTCAGTCATAAGAAACACTTATTTAGAACACTGTAGTAGAATGTAACTTCATGTCAAATTCATGAAAATACTGAGTAATTTTTATTTATGTCAGTTTCCCCCTTTTTAACCTAATAACAGGCAGACTGCTATTCTTAAGTATTTTTATTTTTGCTGGGTTATTTAGGTGTTAACAGAAATCTTAGGTGGGAGCTATCTCCTCTTTGCCAACAGTGAACGTTTTAGTAGTTTCAACATTATCCCCTTGATAAGCTGTTAAGTCTTCAAAGGCAAAAGTAAGTGGCTTCTCTCTTGGAACAGAGCTATTATTTGGTGATGCTATTGTCAGGATCAGAATAAATCTGTCAAAGTTGAATAAATCATATTTGCCACAAACCAAATTGAGGGCCTTATTTGAAATAAGTTGTAAAATAGGCAGTGGGAGGGGTTTGATTTCCCCATCAGTAAGGTGATACACTTTAAATCACATTTCATTCTTAGACAAAAGTCAGAATGCCATTCTAAGAAACACTAAAACCTTTTCTGTTATTTTGATGGAGAGCCCTATGTAGCTTATAAATCAGATATAAACTTAGTGTGCTAAGGCAAGCCATATACCCTTTCCATGTATCCAATGTGCTGTACAAGGAGAACAAAATGCTATCAATCTTCAAAATCTACAGTATAGTAAGGTAAATTGCTAGTGCCTCATTCCCTTCCTCAGATTTTTCATCTCAGATGCCAGGGCAGTAAAGTCTATAAAGAAAGCCTTATTCAGAGTCTCTTGTTCCTAGTTTTGTCCGTTCTTTATAACTTTTACTCAAAACTCACTACCATTTGCGTCACTGCCTCCATAACTATATTCATTATCTCTGCTTCCCAACAACTAGGTGAGGGGAACAAAGTCTGTGCCTATGACAGAGCAGAGTTCTCAAACACCTGAGCTGGAACAGTAAAAACAGAACTAGAGTGACCTAGGTTCCAACTTAACAGAGACAATTCTGGTATACCTCCGTGGTCCCAGTGCCCCATCTCTTGGTCCCACAAGCTTGCAGTCTGAAAAGGGTTGTGGTTTGGATGCAAGATTACATTGTCTCCCTGCCATAATCTGCAATCTATAGTCTTACCTAAGGTGTAGGCGGCATATGGTCTATGACAATTTGAGTGTAACATAAAATTTATTAGTTAGATTATTAAGTTATAATATGGGCAACCATTTTAATAAAAAATGTGACTAATGAATTTCAGCTAAATCTTTTCAATAATTTCTGTTTCTGTTGAGAAGAAAATGAGACAGGAAGAAAGTTTTTCCTTGAGTTGTACTATATATGCTTCCCTATTGGTAGAAAAGCTCCATAAATTTCAGAGAGATGTATTCCTGTCAAGTTTTTAGTTATTTAAATTTTTACATTACCTGGTATGCCAAAAAAGAGATTAAAGTTATGAACAAATTTTGGATAACAAGTCAATTTGATTTTCAGTTTTGCAATATTGATATTGATAGCTACAGAAAAAGGCCTTTATTTTCTTAAATTAATGAAGATTTTTATTTCATATTCAAATGTTGGGTACTGTTTTTGTATTTTAAATGTATATAAATTATAATCCACATAATTATAAATATATAGTATAGTGCCAAATAAAAATTAAACTATAGCTAACTTTCATCATATAAAAATATCTTCTTTAAAGTCCACAAAATTAAACACTGTAATTCCAAAATTAGATAGTTTTCATATAAGCATTTAATAAAGTGGGTTATTGTGACCCTTAGAAAAGCTATGATTATACAAGATCAAAACATTTAAAATGAAAAACTGATCCATCTACATTCAATGATAGTGAACTTAATGTGTCATTTATGTATTTTCAAAATATCTTTTAAATTTATTTTAGTCTTCTACTGAATAACATATTTTATTTTTTCATTACAAAGTTTTTGTTTTGATTACTTTTATCCACAGCCCAAATCTGAGAAACCAGGGAGGCCTGAAGGCACAAAAGAAAGAAGGGACTGTTCATTACGTGGCTGTCAGAGAGTTGATGGGCTTGCCAGGCAGGGAGATAAACTTGACCAAATCTTACACTTAATTTAAATCATACTGCAGCCAATGGGAACTGCTTGTACCTTGGGTCACTATTAAATGCTATGTAGATTGCAGCCTCTCAAATTTTAGTCCTTGAAAGGATAAGGGAGTATTTTTCACATGCTTCATATGCACACTAAGCTAAAGTAACCAAATCTGTTCTGATGGAAGAGTGAGGGTCATAAAAATGTTATTATCTGAATATATAAGATATTCCAATTCCCAAAAATATTTTCCCCCGGTAGGGAGAGAAACAAAAAAAAGTTCTGCTTATTTTTCTACTTGTATTTATAGATACAGATGACCTGTGTGTATGTGTGTGGGGGGGTGGCTGTGTGTGTGAGTGTACATATTCAGCTCTTACTTATTACATATGCTATTACTTATTACATATGCTATTACTTTTCATGAGTCTTCTCGAACTTACATCTTTTACATCCATTCCCTACCTCCTGCTACATTTCTTCTTATATTTGTGGCTGTGACACCCTCAGCTTTAGGTTATCAGTTCTTGTGGTGCCTCAGAGGAGGCCTTTTTCAACACTCTTGCCCTCTTCCTGTTCTTCTTCCAGCATATTCTACTCTGACTTGTTACTCAAAGTTTTTTGATGTGGGAAAGTAGAGGAGGAATTCTCCATTTTTCTGAGTAAGGCATGTTCTTAAAGACACCACCGTTCATTCTCTCAAGATAAGATTTTAAAAAGACCAATGACAAGAGATATCCAATATATAAGCAAACAAACAAACAAAAAGACATGAACACACATAAAAAGACTCTTAAATATAGAGAAATAAAGAAGAAAGTGGCAGATGCAAAGGGAAGCTGGTGGGAGGATGGGTGAAATAGGTAAAGGAGATTAAGAGTACGCTCGTCATGATGAGCACTGAGTAATGTATAGAATTGTTGAATTGCTCTGTTGTACACCTGAAACTAACATAACACTTTATGTTAATTATATTTGAATAAAAAATAAAATAAAAATCATTTACTCATTTAGTCGAATGTACCAAAAAATATTTAGGGAGAAAGATCAGTAAGTCACATAGTTTCAAGGTCGAGGAATTTAAATCAGTAAAAAACAATAAAAGGCAAAATATCTACTGTTATGTACTTCATTATATTCTAGTAGGAAGAGAGGGAACAAATAGCTAAATGTAGACTTGATCTCAAATATTGATAAATACTATGAAGAAACATAAAACAAAGTAAGAAGACAGGGAGTGTTGAGTGAGAAGGGGTCCTATTTTAGCTGCAGGGTGACGCTGGGATGCTCTCAGGAGTTGGCATTTGAAGACACAGATGAAATGATACAAGATGGGACCAGCGAGACTTTTAATCTCAGGAAACAAACTGAGGGTTGCTGGAGGGGCAGGGGTGAGAGGGATGGGGTGGCTGGGTGATAGACATTGGGGAAGGTGTGTGCTATGGTGAGTACTGTGAATTGTGTAAGACTGATGATTCACAGACCTGTACCCCTGAAGCAAATAATACATTGTATATAAAAAAAAAAGAAGAAGAAGAAATGATAGGATAAACCAGGGGATCTGTTGAAAGAATGTTCCAGGTCAGAGGATTCAAATGCCTTAAGTAGAGAGGTGAATTTTTAGACAATAACATATATTTTTTTTAAATAAAACATTAACTCACTTAATATTTATAACTCTGAAAAATAGTAAAATTATTACTATTCCCAGATGAGAAAAGAGAGACACATTTGGAACTCACATCTTCTAAATGTCTGACCTTGGATTCAAATCCTGGCAGTCTGGTTCTATAATCTTTGATATTATCCACAAAACTATGGACTGCTTAAACCCTATGTGTCCTTTCCTTTTACCATTCATTAACTGCTTCTATCAGACCCTTGCAGTCTTAGAATCTCTAGTACTAAGCTCATTATTTTCATATACTCCATACTCAGTATATTCTATTCAATATTTTTCTATTCTTCCAGACACAGAGATATATCTGAGTCCCTTGTGCTTCTTGCATTAAACTAGCTTGTCTGTCTCAACTGAGACTGATATTTCTGACCAACTACATTTTTAAAATCACTTCTTTCCTTTTATTTTGAAAGTTTATTTACTTAATTACTTTTCTTGCTCCTATTTATTTTAATGAGTTTTTCAGATATGTATTAGTAATCTTGTTTTGGCAAATAAGAAAAAAATATTGGGCGTGACATTTTAAAATTCAAATACATATTCGACTTTGAATTCTTCAGCCTTGAGAAAAGAAATATAAACATGTATGTGGTTTACTAGCCCTCAGATTTTTAAAAAAAATTAAAAGGTGAAAAATATATTTGGATGGTATACTTCCTCTAAGGGTGTGCTCCCTGGCAATAATGGGGAGTGGCAGACAGGGGGAAGCAATTCTGAAATGCTCTGGGGTCATGAAAGAATATTGATAAGATGCTATAAAACAACCTTCGAAGGATCATAAATGAAAAATGAAACTTTTCAATTTGGTTCAGGCTGAAAGTCCTTCCTCAGTGAAACTTGGCTTAAAAGGAAAGAGGTTTGTTTGGTTTAGAAAAATCACTAAAGCATGTTTTTGCCATACTTCATGCTAGTGATAATAAGGTTCTGACAATCAGTGGCTGAGGGGATATAGAAGAGATCGTTTTTGAAATTTCCAGAGCTGCCACAAGCTACAGGTTCCAGTTGGATTTTAATCTAGATTATGAAGGAAAGTGAGAAGCAAAAGGTGATTTTCTTTCCACCTCAACTGACAGGAAGGTGAAATAAATTAACTAACTCAACCTGACTAATTTTCCAAACTTTCACACACTAAGTTTTAATCTGGAGGATTGGTTCCCTGACTCTATTCACTCCTGCTAACTACCAGCTATAAACATCACTTGTGTCCATCACAGTCCTTACCAAAAATTGAGGTGAAAATCTAGTGAAAGGGAATCTATTTATACATTTGCTAACTCCTGAAAGCATCCCAGTATCACCCTGCTTCTAAAATAGAACCCCTTCTCGCTCAGCACTCTGTCTTCTTACTCTGCTTTATATTTTTTCTTAGTACTTATGTACATACCTACTTATAGATATAGAAATACTATATGAATTTATACCTATGTATTTGTAGGTGATCAATAGATAGTTTGACAGTACTGGAGGATGTTTACAAAGTAGTAGCAAGAAAACAAAACACAATTGTGTTTTAACGAATGAATTTTTTGTTACATTTTCCCAACACCAGGCAAACAGTAGTGTATCAGTTATCTGATGCTGTGTAACACACCACTGTAAAACTTGGTAGTTTAAAACAACAAACATTTGGTTAGCTCAGGAGTCACTGAGTCATCGTGGGCCTGACAGGTCTAGGATGGCCTTGGTTATGTACCTGCAGCAGTTAACTTTGGTTGGGCGGACAGGCATTAGCTGGAAAGACTGATGAGATTTGGCTTTGGCGAGGTTATTTGGACTCTTTCACATATGTTGAGTATTGGCTGAGGTGAATCAGCTGACTGACTCTGCTCTAATCTTATTCAGATGGAGGCTGCAGGAGTCCAAGAAATCTAGCAGGGACATGCAAGGCTTCTGGAGTCTGAAGCTAAGGAGTGATATAACCTCACTCTGTCTCTCTCTTGGCGGAAATAAGTCATGGTACCAGCTCAAATTCAAAGAGTAAGGAAAGAGACTCTACCTCTTAAAGAAACATTTGCAAAACTATTCTGCAAAGAGCATGGACATAAGGAAGCATGAATAATTGTGGCCTGTTTTCCAATCTATCATGAACAGTCTTACATATTTGTAAAGAAACAATTAAGAATCTTCCTTAGCAACTTGCTGCTCTGAGGTTTTCCTTAAATAATTAAGGGACTTTTTCTGTATCATTATAAGAGTAAAAATAATTTATTACATGAAGTTTCCAGTTGCTTACATATAATTTTATTCTTCTGCTATCTCCGTGGCATATTCCACAACTTGTACCCTTGGGCTTTGTCTCCTCTGGATGTTACTAACCTGCAAAAAGTGTGTTCATTACTACCCTAATGCAGCTGTTAATTGAATTTTGGTACTAGTCAACTTCAACCAAGGTCATCTTAAGTCAGCTTCTACTTTGACAGGCATCTATTAGTATCAGGAAACGCTAAGCAGTTAATATCTGCATTTTAAGTTTGGTTATTTTCATTTTTCACTCCTTACATCTTAATAAATGGAAACACATATCAAACCTTACAGTTATGAATTAGAATGTCTTTCCCAGTAAATGACTTATTGATGCTGAAGTGATTAACCTTTCATTAAAACTTGATATAAAATTCTTCCCTCCATATATCTATGTTTATTACTCAAGCCCTAAGGAAAATACATCAAACACAGGACAGCTTGGTTTTTTAAAACACTTTTGCAACTCAGAGAATCATAAAATCTGGGATTTTCTAATGTCTCCTCTGCTCTATCTACTTTACGACAAAAGAAAATAAGTTCCATAAATGAACACACTTTCTTGAAATGTATCCTGTTTTCTACCTTCGGTACTGATGTATGAAATCAACTAAGGTAATGCTCTGTAATTCCCATGTAACATCTAAATAAAGAAGTGTAAGTAATTCAGTAGAGGGTTTTTTGTTTCAAATCCATGTAGTGCATAACTTTGGATCTCTCTTTACAACAACTCTGTGACATAGTGGAAACAGATTGCATAAGGGCCCCAGGGTTTTCAGGAACTGAACATAAGTGTAGTGTCACAATTTCTGTAACTAAGAGAAGTTATGTGTCTCTATCCAGAGGAGGCTTTCAAGGCCTCTGTCCTATTTATTCCTTCAGATCCACAGGGGTTGTGCTTCTATGATCAGGACACAGCTGTCAGCTCCCACGGAGCCGTCACCTTTTGCCCAGTCTTCTGGTTGGACTCTGCTTCTCTTTGATACCATTCACTTTCCAGGGCTCTAAAGGCCAGCGAACTCTCCAGCCAATACTTCAGGGGGCCGAAGATGTTGTGAACTGCCTGCGGAGCCTGCTCTGGGGCCACTGTGGCTGGGGCCAGTGCAGGGCTGGTGACGATCTGACAGTAGCCACTAAAATGCTGGGAGGCTGACAACCAGGCTGCTGGGAATTCCCGTCACTGTAACAGAGAGAAACTCTTCCCCTGAACTACAATCTGTTACATTAGTACAAATAAAGCAGTCTTATTAGCCCAACTTTAAAAAGCTTTCACGTGATATTAGCTCTTTTTATAAAGCAATCAAAAACATAAGGAAAGAAAGAAAATCCCAACTCTGGTCATCGCTGCCTTTCCTGCCCCTCCTCTAGCCCCCAGGCTCTTTATAGGAATGAAGCTGGGCCTGGCCATTATCTGAGCTTGGAACATGATGCAGTACTTACAATCTCACGATGATGAGCATGGCTAGATGAAGAAATTCAGAGGGGCATGTTTTTCTTTCCTGGGTGATCTCCTAGACTTTGCCGGGTTTAAAACCTAGATGACTAGAAACAACCCAAATGAGGTTTGGAACACATTCACTTTTTACTCGAGTTTCTTGAAAATGAAAATTAAACTTTTATAGCAACTACTAAGACAACACTCCCTTAATAATTTTTCGCAACTTTATTGAGATATAATTGACGTAATGGAGATGCAATTGCACATAATTGACCAAACAAGGAGAGGTGAGGAAAAAAATAAATTCTCATATTCCTTGTTAAACTGCACCAAAACGTTTGGTAAGTTGTCATCATGGAAACTTGACAGAACATCCACGTAACTGCAAGGTCTGTGGCTTTCTGGGAAGCTATTGGAATGATCCAGAGTGTTCGTGTATATTAATTATTCCTAGCTGCTTTTAGCAAAGTATTATAAGAAAAAAATGGTCTCATCCAAAACTTGGATTATTTTCTGGGAATGAATGACATGAAGACTGGAGACCAAGAGACAGGGTACTTGTTCCCAGTACATCAAATATTAAATCACGGACACAGAACAGGATAGCAAAAACAAACAGGAAAATTGGCAAAAGGGATAATTGAACCCACACAGTAGTTTCTGGTTCATAGCAGTGATAAAATTAGTTGGCAGAACTGGAAAACCTCTTTGACCAGGCAGTGGAGCAAGTCCTTGGCATATTTGCTTCCTATATCTGCTATAATAATTTCCAAATACTTGGTGGCTTAACAAATAAAGCTTATTCTCTTACAATTCTGGAGTAATTTATCAAAGATTAATAATAACACTGGGAACTGAGTATAACACTGTTTCTCATGCCATTCTCAGAGGCCTCATACCATGAGCTCTCATTTACAATGAGTCCCAATCCTGCAATAAAGATCATATTAAATAAAGGTATCACCATCTAACTCAAGCCTGTTATTTCAGATAGTTTTATTGTAACTACTAATAAAATAAGAAAAAAATATATAGGTTTAAGGCACTTAATAAAGCAGGTTTAAGAACTCTGTCCAAAAAAAGCATTGTGCATGTTTACTAATGCATGCTACCAGAAGCCTACTGATTTTTTTTTTTTTTTAAGAGAGTTTTGTGGTTAATGACCACAAGCTTCATCTGAGTAAAAAGAGTCAGGCTTTCACACATGCATCAGAAGTAACAGGCCATGAAGACCTCAACCTAAAGGGGAGTTCTCTGGAGCCTACTATAGCCAAAGAAAAAAATATCAAGGAAAACCTCTAACAGGTCATGGATAACAATGGGTTTCTTCTTGGGTTTCCTCTCAGGGAGCAGACACTAAGGTGTGTGTTGGGGGATGGAGAGGAGCAGGCAGAATACTGGCAAAGATGCGCACATCCTAAAAACTCAGAATCTGTGAATTAGTTAATTACATCATAAAAGGGAATTGCAGATGGATCTTGAGAAGAGGGAGCTCATCCTGGATTATCTGGGTGGGCTCACTGTCCTTATAAGAGGCAGTGAGAAGGCTCAGACTAGGTAGTAGAGTGTGTGATAATGGGAGCAGAAAGAAGAAGGGCTATGTGGTGCTCTCCAGGAGCCAAGACTCTAGGAATCTCTAGAAGCCTCTAGAAATTGGAAAAGGCAAGGGAATAATTCTCCTCTCAAGCCTCCAGAAGAAAGCAGTCCTGCTGATACCTTGATTTTAGCCCCAAATGACTTCTGATACCCCAACTGTAAGATAATAAATTTGTCTTACTTTAAGGCAACTAAGTTTGTGGAAATTTTTTACAATAGCAATAGGAACCTAATATACTAAGGGATTCACTCTGCTGCCAGGTCAAGGAGGTTTTCAAATCCTGCCCAGCTGGATTTAATCATTGCTGTGCACTAGGAACTGCTGTGTGATCTCGATTCTTCTTTTTGCCAAATTTTTGTTGGTTTGTGCCTGTTACTCTGTTCTGACTCCATGATTTTATATTCGATGGAACAAATACCTTGTCTTTCAGTCTCTAGTCTCAAGACAATAAGCAGTCAAATCTGGACCTAGTGCAAAGAATAATGCTTCACACAGGAATCCCAGACTTTTGCTGAATAACATAATTTAACGGACCTAGCGAAAGGAGAAAGTTGTGTTTGAGGTATGAAAAGGTGACTCCCATGAATTTCTGCATATGCAGAAGATCACATATAGCTGTCTCCCCAAGTCTATTATTTTCTTTTCTAGGGCCCATAAATTCCCACCTGGGGACTGTATTTTTATTCCCCCTCACCACCTTTCAGAAGGCATGGGCATCTGACTAAATTTTTACCAATGGAATATGAACAGAAAGCAAATCCTACTTTATATCACAAAAGGAAATTCTGTTATGGTTAATTCTATGTGTCAACTTGGATGGTGTTTTTTGAATGAGATTAATATTTAAATTGCTGAACTTTGAGTAAACAGATTGCTCTCCATAATGTGTTTGGACCTCATCCAATCAGTTCAAGGCCTGAATAAAGCCCCAAAAGGGCCCCCTCTAAGCAAGAGAGAATTGTGCAGAAGAATACCTTCAGACTTCATATGCGCTAATTGACTCTCCGGGGTCTCCGGCTTGCTGGTCTTTGGACTGGAACTGCATCATCAGTGTTCCTGGATCTCAAGTCTGCTTGCCTGCCTATATTGCAGATTTGAACTTGCCAGTCTCTATAATGGCTTGAGCCAAATCTTTACGATAAATTTTTCTATAATCCACTATCCTATTGGTTTGTTTCTCTGGAGAGCTCTAACTAATACACAGCCACTGAATCTTCCTCTCCTCTTTCTTTAAGCTGGAACACAGACATTTCTTTGATCTAGCATAGAACATCAAGGAAGGATTAAGTTTTAGCGTTGGTGGAAACCTGGTATAGCAGAATAGCTCAATAAAAATATGAACTGTTTCCTGCAGAACTTTTTCAGAATAGAGCAATAACTTATTTCCTTTCCTTGCTATTTGCATTTGTAAATAAGAGTATACCACTGCTTTCTTATTTTATCTCCTTATTGCCTAGATTGTGTCTATAGATAACTATTCAAGAATTATATATGGGTGGTACTTTTTTCTGAGTCTCAATATACAAGCATTTTTCTACTGTATTCATTCAAAAGAAAAAAAATGACAGAAAATATTATTATGCCACAATTTTGTTTTCCCTAAGAATTGAATTAAAAAAAAAAATGGGGCGCCTGGGTGGCTCAGTCGTTAAGCGTCTGCCTTCGGCTCAGGTCATGATCCCAGGGTCCTGGGATTGAGCCCCACGTCGGGCTCCCTGCTCAGCAGGAAGCCTGTTTCTCCCTCTCCCACTTCCCTTGCTTGCGTTCCCTCTCTCGCTGTGTCTCTCTCTGTCAAATAAATAAATAAAAATCTTTAAAAAAAAAAAGAGAAGAAGAGCCAGCTATGTATGCATGCTGTCCTTCCATATATGAACTAAGTAGAAAACTGGCTGGTATCAGGGAAGCCAAGAACTAGTCACTTTATTGGTTCAATAATTCCCATTCTTTATTTATATCAACAATTTGGGAGTTGGTAGGCAATCTTTGCAAATGTTAGTGATGTTTGGTTTTCCTCCCTGGTGTCTTTACAGGTATTTTATGAGAATTCCTATTTTAATTGGAAATCTAAAACATGAGAATAGAATCCCAAAAGATCCTCAAGACTAATTTACTCTTTCTAGACTACAGAGACTACTTTTTGACTAAAACATAACATGCTTTATTTATTAATTTATTTTTAAAGATTTTATTTTATTTATTTGAGAGAGACAGTGCACAGTGTGGGGAGGGGCAGAGGGAGAGGGAGAGAAGAAACAGACTCCCTGACCATACGGAGCTCAATCTCAGGACCCTGAGATCATGGTCTGAGCCGAAACCAGAATTAGACACTTAACTATCTGAGCTACCCAAGCACCCTAAAATATAACTTTTTTTTTTTTTTGCTTTTCTTTTTGTTTAAAGATTTTATTTATTTATTTGAGAGAGAGCACAAGTGGAGGGTGGTGTAGAGGGAGAGGGACAAGCAGACTCCTTGCTGAGCATAAAGCCCATAGTGGGCTGGATCCCAGGACTCTGAGATCATTACCTGAACCAAAGTCAGATGCTTAACTGACTAAGCTACCTAGGTGCCCCAAAACATAACATATTTTAAAAATACTCTATGATGAGCAGAGTGCTTCTGGGATGCTGAAATGCTACTCAAAAAGGGTATCAAGATTTTAAAAGAGACATAGAAAGATCAAAAATACAGCTGCTAACTCTTAGTTCCTCTCTTGATCTATTGTACATTGAACTAAATACCATAAGAAATGCATATTGCACATTTTGTCAATGTATATGCATAATTAAATTTATTATTTTTTAAGTGTTTTTGTAAGACACCTCAGAGTCTATTTAGAATGAATAAAGGTGGAAACAAATATATTACTTAGATATCAACATCATTTTAATTCTAGCTCAGAACATGCCACTTTGCAGATAAAATACAAATTTGGTGCAAATACTTATTTTCCAGTATAAACATTAAACAAACATTTGTATTCTGAGATTAAATATACATTAGAACCAGAAAATTTGTTGATAAAGTTATTTTTCTTTAAGTCACATGAAAGAGTGTCAGTGTCAGATATTAAAAAGAACATTGCCCTTTATATCAGCAGAACTGAGATTTGCTTACAGAACAATAATCATATAATTATATTATGGAGGTTCTAAACATTTTACATAGTCCAAGATGTTCAGATGTAAACCTATGACTAGTGTAAATAGGTAAGATTTCTCTTTAGAGAAACAATCTACCATTAAATTGGAAATACTGATAACACTGCTCTATATCTGTGTTTAAGAATGTGTCAAAACATATTCCATTTTTTAAAATTTGATTGGCATTTAGATTCTTGGTGGTATTAAGCATGAGGATATTATTCTGAAGTAATATATTTTGAAAAATCATCCACATTTTAAAGTATAATAATTGCATGATAGTACTTATTCTTGGGAAAATGTAGATTGGCTAATAAAATATTTGTAACTTAAATGCATATCCAGTTCATCTTGTAAGTACTCTATAACTTGTTAAAGGATAGTGTTTTATAATTTTGTTTTCAGTTTTAATAAGAGTTTTAAAATAATTGGAATGTCTTAAAATTGCTTCTCAGAAGTATTACAAGGCTTTATCTGTACAAATACATGGTTGATATGTCTAGAGGGAGTTAAAAGGAAGGATAGACTTAAATTTGCATTATTTATTCACTGATTTGAACTCTATATACTTTGATATACAAATCATTCATTTTGTGATAGAAAATGGAGAGTTTTAGTTGGTTTGGTGATATCATAAGAAGACAAAAGAAAAAAATGCTGATTTTTAAATATAGATTGGCTGATTGATTGATTTTAGAGAGACAGTGTGAGAGAGAGAGAGAAAGAGCATATGCCAGTGTGGGGAGGGGCAGAGAGAGAGAATCTTCATGGAGACTCATTGAGCACAGAGCCTGATGCAGGGCTTAATGTCACAACCCATGAGATCATGACCTGAACCAAAACCAAGAGTCGGATGCTCAACCAACTGGGCTACCCAGGCACCCCTAAAAATGCTGATTTCTGACTAAATATCTTAAAAGTAATTTAAAAATTTGTCGAGTCTTTTTGATACAATTTGTCCCTTTTGGATTTCTGATATCAGATGTTGAAGATATCAAACATTTAATGGTGGTTGAAGGATATCATGCTTGGTTTTATTCAGAGTGAATATGAATCAAAATCTTGAATTTGCAGGAAATAGAACTTGAG
>CM052899.1:56606218-56629630 GCA_028534135.1 Potos flavus
CACTGAAAGTGGGGCTCAAATTCATGACCCTGGGATCAAGAGTCAGAGGCTTTACCAACTGAGCCAACCAGGCACCCCAAAAATACATATTATTTTAAAGTTGAGATTAACAGACTATTTAACAAATATAAACATGAATAAAGCTTAGAAAAACATGGTTAGTAAAAAAAAAAAGAAAAACATGGTTAGTGAAAATAGGTATTTTAAAAAAAACTTGAAACCTAAACATGAATGTATAAGGTACATAGTAATAGAAAAATATGTATGAAAATGCCACTCAACACTTTCACACAAGTGAGTGTATGTAGGGAGTACGAGAAACTGAGACTTTAGCTGTTATTAGTAATAGATTCATTAAAAATAGTTTTATGAAGTAAATATGATATAATGTTAACATTTGAGGTGAGATATATGTGTATTTGCTATATTATTTTGTGCAATTTTCTGAATGCTTCAAATATTTTAACATTATATTAACTTTATGTTAAAAAAACTTTATGTTAAAAAGCAATCAATTGTTCTAGAAAAAGGATTTCACTGTAGGAAGTGAGGAATTTGCTGAGGGGAAGAGCCTGATTCTTAAAAAATAAAGTGAATGTGTATGAAAGGGTAAATGATATATATTCATAATTAATTGCTCCCCAGTATGAACTGGGGAAGATGGAGGCTCAGAGATTTAGTAGTGTATGGACAGGAGGAGTGAACTGTTCCAAGATGTTTAAAAAGCTAGCAAGGGGAAAATTCTTAGCGATAAAACTATAATTATTCCCAGAGAGACTTCTCACATAAGGAAACGCCTACATATACTTTCATCTTATAGATGGTCAATAAAAAGGCTATTAATGTTTTCTTCAGCAACCACTTGTCCCTGTCTTTCTTGATTAGGAGAAAACATAAAGCTTCCCCCAAATCAGGTCAACTATATTTGGAAAAAACTGGAATTAGAAGAAATGAAAATCAAAACACTTGCTATAAGAGGAAAAACAGATAATATCTGTACCTGAGGAAAAGTTACGGGTTTAGAAGTATAAGGCATGTTTCAACAAAGATGAAACTCTCTTTGAGGAAGGAAAACAGAATAACAAAAGATTGATTCTCTGTAGGAGATAGATATTAAATGGATAAATGATACCTCTTGGGTGGACTTAAAACGAAAGGATAGAAAATATTTGTTTGAAAAAATGGGTATTTTTATGAAAACTAGAGTTTGTAGAACTCATAGGCTTTACTGTGAGGAATGCCCCCAAAAAATATATGGAAAAGATTTTAGAAACACAAATGTCTGTGCCAGAAAAATGAAAAAAGGCCCACAGATTTCGGCCTACAGAGAAGGTGAAATCTTAAGAACAGTTACCATTTGAAGAACTTGAAAAGCCTTTCTTATAGATAGAGGAGAAAGAAAGTGGGAGATGGAACGTAGGTGGCATATTCTACTGTTGGATAAAAATGAAGGACAGCAATGAATGGTTCTGCTGTTTTTGAAGTAGCACAAGTTGTGGGAGGTCTGGTAAATTCCAAAGGTGAAGTAAGACAAGGTCTTAAGAAGAGCTCTTGGGCAAAAGAACTATTCTCCTGGGCCCAGGCACTAGAGATGTGAAGAATTCTCTAAGTTGGAAATTAGCCATTGCAGATGTGAACACAGGATAAAAATCTTTTTCTTGAAGGGAGGATCATACACTTAAAAAATTACAAAGCATGAATCTCCATTTTACAGGAGTAAAAACTGTCCAGGGACCCTTCTGGATTGAGAAATTCAGAGACGATAGGAAATCAAGACTGCGAAGAATGCATAAACTCTCTTTAGAAAATTTTCTTTTTTTTTTTTCAGAGAGAGAGAGAGAGAGAGAGTGGGAGTATGCCTGTGCACAGGGGTGGAAGGGGCAGAAGGAGAGGGAGAGAGAGAATCTCAAGCAGGCTCCATGCCCAGCATGGAACCCAGTACAAGTCTTGTTCTCATGATCCTGAGATCATGACCTGAGCCAAAATCAAGAGTCGGATGCTTAATCAACTGAGTCACTCATGCACCCCTAGAAAATTTTCTGATAAAAGATGGGGCACACTGTTCACAAAGAAATGGAGGCTATGACTATAGAGTGCACACTTTTATTTAGCCCTAGTTTACTAGGGACACAAGATAAATACAAATGAAGACATTTTAAATATGTTATGTAGTAAATAATCTAGAGGTTGGCTACAACACTAATATTCTGTCTCTCATTTCTCTCTTTCTAATTTCTATATCTATCTCTATCTTTCTTTCTTAACAGAATTATGATTTCATTTTTCTCTCTTCTGATGGACATGAGTTTCCAGAGAAGAATTATTACTCTAAGCCAATTCTATTTTTATTTTGTGATAACAGTTTGAAGATACCATATCTGTATGCAGTATCTGGCCAATGAGATATGAGGAAGACTTACTGAAATGAACTACTTATGAAAAATGTTTCTTTGATCTCAGAAAAAATTCATGTCCCTCTGGAATTCCCATAGTTTGTGCCATCATCCTTGTGAAACTGTCATAATTCCCCAAACCCCATCAACTACTAGTTCTCATGGGGAAGAAGACCTACAATTAGTGTCAAATAGTTTTCTATGTATTTTTAAATTGAAATATAATTGACATATAACATTATATTAGTTTCATGTGTGTAACACAATGATTTGATACTTGTACATGGCCACCACAATAAGTCTAGTTATCTAAAACAAATCAACCAAAAACCAAACTCATAGGTACAGAGAAGAAATTAGTAGTTGCTAGAGTTGGGGTTAGTGGTGTAGTGGGCAATTGGGTGATGGTAGTCAAAATGTACAAACTTTCTATGCTTTTCCCATGAATTCTTCTTACTTTATCTAAAGACCAACTCTAGAAACATGCTACAATATGTTTGAGAAAGTTGTCCTTAGACACCTTGCTAAACAGAGGAGGAAGTCAAATAGCTTGAATTTAAAGACAGAAATATATAGATTTAAGATATTTAAGGGGCACCTGGATGGCTCATTCAATTAGGCATCTGACTCTTGATCTCTGCTCAGGTCTTGATCTCAGGGTTATGAGTTTGAGCCCCGAGGTGGGCTCCACATTGGGCATGGAGCCTACTTTAAAAAAAGAAAATCATTAAAATATCGACGATATATCGTGTCGAGTTCAGGGAGAGTAGAGAATTATAAGTTGAAATCTTCAATTTTTTCCCCCTGTTTTTAGGACTTAATTATTTAGGGAAGTCTGAGTCTTTGTTGCTGAGAAAACTAGAGAGAAATGAAAGAGTTGCTTTCAATTTTACCTATATAAAGCAAAGACCCTTTCTAGTCCAAAGAATTTTTGGAATAGCTGTAAAAAGCTGAACAAATCAAAACTCCTTTGAGGTCTTTGCTACTTACATGAAGGAGAGACAAGTTTACCTTTAATAGAAAGGGATTTTGTGAAGAGAGAAAGGGCAAGAGAGGCCTGTCAGATGAGCATTGCTTACCTGTCTGGACCCCTGGACTGCTTTTGAGCTTCATTGTCATTTTGACGGCTGCAAGCAAAACCTAGGGAGTATTCTAGAATCCCTTGTAAAACTTCAAATATTTGGATTCCAGGTTTTTTTGATTTGTCCAAAGGTTAGAAAATATTTCTGATATTTGTCATTGTGCCATTAAATTATTGCACCTTTTCCTAAGAAGGAAGGCTATATAGCTCTCTCGTTGTTTTAGAATTATTTCTCATTTTTCCACTTGCTATATTTAATCTATATGTTTCAGGTATGTATTTGGACATAGAATAGTCCATACCACCAAGGTATTTTGTAACACTGTATCCTTCAGAGCTCCAGATTTGGCAGAATTGTCAATTGTACACAGGGAGGTTAGAAGGGAACCCCCATGTCAGAATGAGGGTGGCAAGCTCATGTTCTGTCTACTTTGAACAAGCCTCATTTACTCTGCTCCCCCATATCACAACATATTGCAAAGTAGCCTACATGAAATGTGAAGACTAAAATCAATGCAAACTGAAGGCATTTTTTTTTTACCAAATAAAATTGTATTTGCCCAAAATGTATAATTTTGAAATGTTGCATCATCCACCTATGAACCTTTTTATGCTACTTGCAATAAATAGAATCCCCTTATTTACTGGTAGAGAGTTGTGCTAGTCTGTCTTTGTAGTTTGCTTCAGGAACCTCAAAGAGCCACAAATGATGAAGAAGGAATATTGACTTTAGGGAGTGAAGACCAGGAACTTTTTCATTGTGGTTGTTTTCACTGTTTTTCATTAGACACATTAACTGGGATACTGCTCAAGAAGAGCAACTGAAAGCTAAGAAAATAGTTAATGAGAAAAATTTTAAGATGTACTCCGTGGTTTGGGTAGGAAAATATCAGAAATGGGTAGAATGATATTTTCTTTGCATTCGACCAGAAGAGAAGGTTAGCATGACACTCAAGATCAATGTCTTAGGCACAACTCTTCTGCTGTAGACCAGAGGTTCCTAAACCTTCTCAGCTACAGGCCTCTTAGTATATTAAGACTTTTCTCATGATGGACCTAGTTCAAGAGAAATACCAAAGAGTTTCATTTAAATAGTTAATCTAAATTCATATATTAATCTGAAAATTAATATACATAAATTAAAATGTAAAAAGAATATTTTTACTTCATTCTAACCACAATTTCTTATGAGTGGATATGTATAAATTTTGTGCATTTCATAGCTTCTCAAATATTGAAATTAATCGAATACCACTACTTTCAAATTCTGTTCCATGGTAATTTTTACACAGTACTTGGTTTTTATAACAGCAATTGCTGAAAACCTTGATTTGCAAAGACATGGTGTCATTAAAAGAAATGCTGTGTGGATTATGTTCAACTGTGAAGTCTCAAGTGATACCTGATGTTGAGGTGAGTATTACTGTGTTTCCCTTAAAATTTTAAAATACTCAGTGGCAATTGGTTGAGTTCATCTGGGCACTTCAGCACACAGTTTGGGAACTGCAGCATAGACATTGCAATACTCTAGGAGATATAAATCATAATAACAACAACAAAGTGGGTTTTTTAGTGGCTTTGTAGTTATACTAGTGTAGTGTCTGATGGTATGGATGCCAGGCAAAGAAAAACTGTATTGAATCCCAGCTCTGTCCATTACCAGCTCTGCTACATTGAGCTATTTGTTTTTCTGTACCTTAGTCTCCTCCTGTTAAGCTGGCGTTAGGTAGAGTCCTTGTTCTCTATAAAGATCAAAATCCAGATCATGCATAGAATGAAAATAAGAAAAATAAATCGTACCTGTCTCATAAAGGTGTTATGAATAGTAAATAGGATAAAGTATATAACGTTTCTCTAAGTATATGGCAGACTATTCATGCAAGGATTTTTATTTAATATTATTTTTATTGCTGAATCTCTCTGCAGAAATGTTATATTAACGATTACTGTCCCCAGAACCTTGCCAACAATAGGTATGCTACACATAAATATGAATTCAAATAAGGAATCATTTTTTAAAAATTCCACATTAGTTATAATGATTTTGGTGATTCCACATGCGGTTATTAGTTTTAACCTTATAGAAGTAAATCACATTAGCAATTAACATTTAAAAATGTTTTGGCTGAGTTCTGTTTATTTGTATTGTATACACATCCCTTGTCTCATCTACTGGGCTAAATCTTCATTAGAATAATGATCACATCTTGTGAAATTTTAACATTTCCAAAAACATCCAGGACTTGTCATATATATACGCACATACATACATATTTTGTTAGATGACTAAGCTTCTTGCATTTTAATAGTCTACAGTATGATTACTGTGATAATATACTAATTTTTTAGATAAACATATCTAATGCTTGCTGTATGCCAGGCATTGCTCTAAATGCTTCAAAATATTAATTCTTTATGACTTACAACATCCTAAGTTATTGAACACTAGGTTAAGCTAGCATTAAGCTTTCTTCAAAAGGCAAGATCCAGATCATAAAAATAATTAACAATTACTTATGGTTTACTATATGTGAGGCATTATCTCAAATGCTCTAAATGTATGTAAATAGTTTAATCTTTATAACAATTTGAAAAAACAGAGACAGATTAATTTTGTACCCCAGGCTACAAAACCAGCTGGAAGTAAGAAAAAAGTCAAGTACAACTAGAGAAGGATAGAGAGAGAAGAAAAAGGAATAGAAATAGGAGGGAGAGAAAGAGGAGAAGAAAACAAAGGAGAAGGAGGAGGAGGAAGAAGAGGAAGAGAATTTGAGGTGGTTTATAAAAATGCTTCTAATGCCAAGTATTGGAAATAAAAAATCATGGTCATGAAATGAAAACAAAAGAAGATAATTAGATAACTGCTTTTTAATTACTCAACTTGACATTTGATCACTTCTCCTTAGCCATCGCTTAATAAAACATAGAGATATTCTTGCTAAATTTTACCATGAGATTGTCCATTCTTACTTAATTTACTCCTTGTTTTTATTTGTTTTGGCATTGAGAAATTCCATAGAGGTAGCTTAATATTCTTAAGAAACTATAGCTTATTAGTCATAGTGATAGTTTGATATTTTTAATTTTATTTACTAAATTCTTAGATTATATGATCTATCACTCCCATATCATAAATGAGAGAGACAGGCTCTGGTAATTTAATTAAATAATATATCTACATTTTTATTACTTAAAACTGTCCTGAATCAAAACCAATTCTTTAGGATATCATAGTGCAAAACTTATTCACTACAAGATTTGTAGATAAAACTTAAGTCAGTGTGTGTAGTAGGTAGCTATTATGGGAGTGGGGGAGTGAGGTGGCTCTTACAATAAGAATTGATAAATGGCCATCTTGTTCTTAGAATAGTTAAATTTTGTGGTCTAGAAAAATAAAATTAAAGATTAAATGAACCCTGGAGAGGTCATCTAATATTTTGTGCTTGTTTATTTGTTTAACCTTCTAAAAAGGCTGTAAACTGGAGCACCTGGGTGGCTTAGTTGGTTAAGTGTCTGTCTTGAGTTCTGGTCATAGTGTCAGGGTCCTGAGGGTCCCTGAGATCTCCCTCAGGGTCCTGAGATCAAGCCCCACATCAGGCTCCCTGCTCAGTGGGGAGCCTGCTTCTCCCTCTTCCTTTGCCTGCTGCTCCCTCTGCCTGTGTTCTCTCTTTATATCTCTGTGTAAAATAAATAAATAAAATCTTTAAAAAATAAATAAAATAAAAGGCAGTAAAGAACCTCAATATGTGATTATCCATCATATTTCAAGACTAAAGGAAAAGAACAAGCACATCTTTCTTCAAATGGCATTTACATTTTTTAATACCACTTATATTCAGAAAACATTTCTTTGTTGTTAGTCCAAGTATCTTCCACTTTATCTTAACTCTTTTCCTCTTATTTTGTTCTCAGGGATCCTGAAGAGGAAATCTCTGAACTGTACCTCATCATGACTAGGACAACAGGTATTTCCTAGTAACAGGTTAAAATCTCAATTTCCATATTTTCTCTTATAAATCTTATATTTTAATCTCTTTATCTACTTTTATCTCCATTTTAGATTTGTAATATCAGAAACCCAAATGAGAAAAAATTACTTCTCAAATGTCTAAGTCTAAAGGAACACTTTAAGATTCCTAGAAAATATTTAAATAACCAATGCATGAGCTCCCTCCCTCTGTTTCTCTCTCATTCTATTTTCTTGATCCTGGATGGATACTTTCTACAAATATTCAAATAGCACATGACAATGATAACTGGCTTATTTAGTTTGAATTACAATTTTAATTAGTAATAATAGTAACAATAACACCTGCTAGATCAATGAGTAATTTATTTGTTATCCCCCGTATATGACGTATGTGTATGTTACTATATATACATTGCTTGTATTTCTCACAATAAATTCTGCAAAATCCCTGTTACTTGCCAAATACTAAAAAAGACAGAAACTAAGGTTTGGAGTGTCAACAAAATTGCCTATGATCATGTAGTTATTAATGCAGCTTGGATTTGACCCCTGGAATTTGTGAATATCATTTTATTGAAGTTGTCATGTACTCAGAAGGGTACTTGGAATCCTTGCCTTCTAAAATGGTAGATAACAATATAATGTGAATCAAGGCTTCCCTTGGAAAACAATAGAACATCTGCAATTATATTTTTTAGTTTTCTTAAAAGTATCGAAGAGTTAACAATGCAATGAGAAATTTCTGGGCCAAAACTCAAGAAGAATAAAAGAAGAGAAAAAAAAAAGGAAGAAAGGAAAGGAAAATGGAAAAAGAGGAGAAAGGAAGAAAGGAAGGAAGGAAGGAAGGAATGAAGGAAGGAAAGAAGGAAGAATGTAATCTCGATAACCGAGGCCTATTATTCCGAAGCCGTTTATAATCAAGGAATAAAAAGCTTCAAAAAGGATCTGTATGTTTAGTCTAAGGACCTAGAAAAAGACTGCAGTCTGAAAAATTTGGGGATTCTGATTAACCATCCAGTATGTTAACCTAGGACCCAAAGGTCTTCGCCATCAAAGTTAAGGTTCAAATGGACTAAAGCAGCCTGTCATGCATTATAGCTTGTTTTCGCATTGTCTTCTTCCTCTTTTTTTTTTTCCTTAGATTTTATTTATTTATTTGAGAGAGAGAATGAGAGAGTGAGAGTGAGCATAAGCAGGGGGGAGGGGGAGAGGTAGAGGGAGAAACAGGCTCCCTGAGGAGCAGGGAGCCAGAAGCAATGTGGGACTCCATCCCAGAAACCTGGGATCATGACTTGAGGTGAAAGCTGACACTTAACTGACTGAGCCACTCAGGGGCCCTCACATGGTCTTCTAAGGCTTGAATTTAAAAAATAAATTCTGGGGGAGCCTGAGTGGCTCAGTGGGTTAGGGCCTCTGCCTTCGGCTCAGGTCATGATCTCAGGGTCCTGGGATCGAGCCCCGCATCGGGCTCTCTGCCCGGCGGGGAGCCTGCTTCCCCCTCTCTCTCTGCCTGCCTCTCTGCCTACTTGTAATCTCTCTCTGTGTCAAATGAATAAATAAAATCTTTAAAAAAAAATAAAATAAAAAAATAAAAAATAATAAAAAATAAATTCTGAATTTAGATTATATGATCTGAAATTGCAACAAAAACAAGCAGAACATATCATCTTTTAAAGAAAATATAGTCTTACTAAAGTTAAATAAGCAAGTATTATTAGAAATATTTTTTCCAACACAATATCCAATATAAAGTCAAAAATACCCAAGCACACAAAGAAATGAGACATTGATCAAGAATTAGAAGGATCTACAGACAATTGAAACAGTCTTATATGGACTATTTAGAAATATCAAACAGGTTGCAAACTCAAATTATGGTTACTATAAGATATAACAGTTAAATTTGAATACTTTGACATCTGAAAACAATTATATTTAAAAAGGCATAAAATATTTGAAAAATAAGCTGAAACATACACATAAACATAATAACCAAAATTAAGAACTCAGTTTATGGTTTTTATAACAAATTAGATAGATATGAATGGAAAAGTAATGAACTGGAAGGTAGGACACAAAACACCAAATTGAAGCATAATTAAAACAAAACAAAAAACAAAGCTTTTCTTTAAAGCAAGTATTAAAAATATCACAGGACTAAAAACATACCAAATATTTTTGCTATTCACATTATAGCTAGCTGAAAATATTCATACTTGAGCAATAAGAAATATACTTAGAAATACTATATGTACCAAAGAAAAACCTACCAGAAATAGGGGAATATTTTATTTATTTATTTGCTAAGTAGGCTTCACCCTCAGCATGAATCCCAGTGCGGGACTTGAACTCATGATCCTGAGATCAAGACCTGAGCTGGGATCAAGAGTCCACACACTTAATCAAATGAACCACCCAGGCGCCCTGATAGGGAAATATTTTAAATTACAAGATTATTCCTAAGAAGGTAAAAAGAAGGTAAAATTCACAGCTCATTTTTACTGACAGAAACACTTTGCTATGAAAACCCAGCAGTGAAACTGGGTGAAAGGACAACTATTATCAGAAACGTCTTTCTGTAAAGGATGGTAAAGCAAACCTTTTAAACTTTCCAGGCTGTGTGTTAAACAGATTCAAACTGGTTGCTGCATCCTGAAAGCCGCCAGAGACAATATATAAACAAAAGGGTGTGCTTGTGTTTCAGTAAACTTTATTTACAAAAATAGGTGGTTGTAGTGGGCTGAACTAGATCAAGTTGCCCTAAAATGATAACTCCCAAACTTGAAGCAAAGAATAGCCATCAATCACCATGAGGGAGATTGTAGAAGGAACGGTTTATTAGGAACTAAGTTTTTGACATGTTAAGTAGGAGATGTTTCTTTAGTATGATTCTCTGGCAGCATTAAGAATTCAGTTTGGCTTTTTGTCCATACATTTAGTAGAGATACTGAGAATGCCCTTGGACAAATATTACGCAATCCAGTAGAGGGGTCTGGCTGGATATGTAAATTAGGAATCATTAGTATAAAAACGTGATACGATGCAGTGAAGTGTATAGTTAAACAGCTAATCTGCTCTCCATTCAGCTTTGCTTTACCAAGAAAAATAAAGAAGCCACATAACATGGTCAAATCTCCTTATAAATATGATAATGAGAGTCTTCCTCCTAAAGACACAAATAGTATCTGCTAGTAGAAGACTCTTTATCTTTGGAATGGTTTTTAAAAAATGCGTCTGATCTAAAATTGCTTACAATACACCTATAGTCTGTGAATTTATGTAAGTGGCCTACGGAATATGTTATGTACCTTATTTATCTGAGCACAAATGGTCTAATTTCTTGACCAAAATGATCCCTTCTTTGTGAGTGATCCGAAGCACATACATCACTTAGAGACCATTTGCAAAAATCTTCCCTCAGAGCAGGTCCAGGGCAGAATGAAAGAACCTGTAGACCCCTGTTGACAGTCCTGGACCTCTCTGTGCTTCAACTGTGCCTCAAAATTTACTAGTCATCTTTGATACAGGGTAATATTTCTGAATTATTTGAGTCTGAGTTGACAATGTGATCCTGTGTATTTATTGATAATAGCATTACATAAGATCAGATTTATATGGGGGTGGCTTTTCAGAAGAAAAGAGCCAAGAACAGATATCCTTAAGGTATGCCAGTGGTGATCATCTAAAAGAAGAGGGAGGCATGCAAAGAAGACTGACCAGAATAATTAGTGAGGCAGGAGGAAATCCAAGACTGTCGGTTAAGCCAGAGCCCAGTGAAGAAAGAGTATCAAGGAGGAAGAAGCATTGACTGTGTCAAAATGGCAGGGATAGGCATTGCAATGGAGCATAATACGTAAAGTATGTTGGTGACCTGGCAAGAAGAGTGGTTTTAGGGGCGCCTGGGTGGCTCAGTGGGTTAAAGCCTCTGCCTTCAGCTCAGGTCATGATCTCAGGGTCCTGGGATCGAGCCCCGCATCGGGCTCTCTGCTCAGTGGGGAGCCTGCTTCCCCCTCTCTCTCTGCCTGCCTCTGCCTGCTTGTGATCTCTCTCTCTCTGTGTCAAATAAATAAATAAAATCTTTAAAAAAAAAATAAGAGTGGTTTTAGTGAAATGTCTGGGGTAAATGCTCACCTCAAAAGAAAATGTGAAACAGTTATTTGAAGGTAGTGAATATAGACAGCTATTTCACACAGAATTTTGCTGCAAAGAAGACCAAGGGCGTTAGAAAAGCAGAGTCAAAAGGTTTTATTTAAGATAGAAATTTAAAAAAAAATATACGTTTCAGTGCTGATTGAAAGGATTAATCAGAGAAAGACATTTTAATGATGCAGAAAAGAGTGTAATGTTGGAGCAAAGTCTGAGTAGGGAAGAGAAGAGGTGATCAAGCATGTAGACTGAGCAATGGACATTAAATAGGTAAATAAAGAGTTCATTTCTCATAAAAGGCAGAAATTTGTTCCTTTGTGTACAGATGCTCATATATGAGTAGATATCATGGGAAGACTGTCAATATTTTTTTGTGTGCCTCAATTTTTGTAGTGAATTCAGAAGCAGGGTTATTATCAAAGAATGTAGATGGGATAGGGAATGTTGACGGTTTTAGGAGTGAAAACAAGGTTTGAGATAATACTGGAGGACATTAGGAAAATATATGGATCAGATAATTATAGTATGATTCTCTGGCAGCATTAAGAATTCAGTTTGGCTTTTTGTCCATACATTTAAATAGGTATGAGCATTTTCCTTATTCACAAAAAGCAGCACAGGTTTGCAAGCTGAAAGAAATTAGAGATTGAATTAAATTGTTCTTTTGCCAACAGTATGAAAGTGAGCCAGGTGCCTGAAATTCAAGCGTAGATGCAAGGGAATACTTATAATGATTGGCCATGGAACTGGGACTAGTAATGTTTTTTAAAACGTGTATTAGAACACACACACTCACACACACATACACACTTAAATCATTAACGGCCTATATCTATTTTGTCTTCATATTAAGGTTTATATTAGTAACCATTTTTTATACTCTACAGTTCTTTTTGCTAAGCTAACAAAGAGTTTGTCGATTTAGCCCTATTTTTTTTTTTTTTTTTAATTTCTTCTACTTCTCAGTGAAGAGAAAAGAGCTACTGAAACAATTGCAGGGTCCGATGGATTCTGATGCAAAAAGGCCTAACAGGTACCTAAATTACTCTTGCAGGTACAGATAAAAGTCTAATTGTCATTGAATGCATCCAAAGGCAAAGTACTTTTCTTTAATGGTTATAAAACAGAAAAATCCAAGCAAAAAAACAGTAATGTCGGTTTTATCATTTACCACCCCCAATTCTGCTTTCTAGATGATGCCCTAGTGCTCATAGAAACTTTCCCATAGTCACACAATATAGACTTGTGAGCAGAACTCAAGTTTGACTGATATTTTATCTTCGAACATAGCCTCTCCCTTTCTTGGCTAGATGGCTCCAGTAAGAACAGTTCAGCTGTTGAGTAGGTATTCCAGAAACAGAAAATTATGCCATCATAGAGAGCTAGATAACCTAAGTATTTATTTGTTTTCCTTATACTGTGCGCATGTGCGTGTGTGTGTGTTGGGCTCGGGGTGGGGTATGGCAAGAAACCAGAAACCCAGGTATTTTGAAATGTTATTTCAAACTAATTTTAAATTTAAATAATATAATAGATCACAGAAAAAAAAATGGGTAGGTGTGGAACGGAATTTAGAAACCATTAAACTTCATCCCGTTTTAGAAAAGTAAACTAAGCCCCAAAAAGTTTATGGAAATTGTTCAAATTTTAACAGATATTTCTTGATGGTGCCAGAGGGGGAAATACAAAATATTGAAGTCTTTTAATCATTTTTAAACGTTTTAGCAAGATTCATTTGTATACAAACAGTGTGATAATTTTACAATTCACATTTATTTATCAGAATAAGTCCAGGAGGAATTATAATAGGCAACATTCTGCCAACCTAATTTTCAGGCTGATAAAAAAAAAAAAAAAAGCTTCTCCTTCAATTATTTAAACTAATGAAGTTTTACTCTGTGTTTACAGCTAACCTTCAAAAGAAATTTATGAATTGCCTTGCTTTAAAAGTGGCTTTGGGTTTCTATGCCCTTTAGATGAAATTACACCTTGAAATCATTCAGAGATGAAGAACTAAATTATCTTTTATTTCACAGCAGGTGACTAATATTCACTGATCCAGAATGCTGATTTCTGGGAAAGTGAATGAAAATGAAACTACACTGTTGCCAGCTCCTTAGGCGCTTGTTTATGTTGTAGAGTATCAGCCACTGTCTTCCTCTTCTTTCTCTTCCCATCTTCCAAAGGGGCTGTTCCATTTTGTATTCCCAACAGCTGCGAATCTGAATTCCTGCCACTCCACATCCTTCTACCATTTGCCCTTGTCTGTGTTCCAGATTTTGGTCATTCTCAGAGGTGCGCAGTGGTAACTCATTGTTGTCTTAATTTGCATTTCACATAGGATGTGGAGCATCTTTTCATATGCTTATTTGCCATCTGTATGTTATCTTTGATAAGGTGCCTGTTAAGGTCTTTGGACCATGTTTTAAGCAGGTTGTTAGTTTTCTTATTGTTGAGTTATAAGAGCTCTTTGTGTATTTTGAATAAGAGTCACTTATCAGATGTGTTTTTTGCAAGTATTTTCTCCCAGTCTGTGACTTGTTTTCTAATTCTCTTGATAATTGTCTTTCACAGAGCAAAAGTTCTTCATTTTAATAAAGTCCAGCAAGATCACATATTTTTTTCAATAGCGATAATAGCAGGGTTGCTATAGATGTTGATCTTTCTATATTTTGGAGTCTCATAGCAGAGAGAATAGTTAATAAACTTTTTTGGGCAGCACTTATTTAACAAATACCAATATAACTTATTATGTTCCAGCCACTGTTCCAAATGCTTTATAAAGGTAACTTATTTAATTTTCATAAAAACCCAACGGTGGCTATTTCATAATCTCCATTTCACAGATGAGAGTACTGCAGCATAGAAGGTACTTAAGTGACTTGCCTAAAATGAAGGATCGCGATTACGACCCAGCCAAACAGGTTACCGTCTCTGTATCCTCTGTTACCGCACTGCCTCTTTTATGTTGAATATGATTTTTGGAAGCACCGTTTTCCACTCATTGCTTGATAATCAGGTGGTGCATTCTTTCTCTTCCTATTATTGAGCTTACACCAAATGTCAGCTTCAGAAGCATGATACTTCATACACAATTCCAAATGATTCCTTACATTCAATCTTTAGTCCACTATGGCTTTCTCAGATACCAAAATATTTTTAACTTTAGAAAACAAGTGCTGGTGAAAGAACCTAAAATGGAGAGAGAAATCTGACATTTCCTTTTCTGAACAGCATAATTGTAAATTCTGATCCATCTGGTTTATTGGTCAATTTATAACAATTTTTGAGGAACTATTTAACATGCCTAATTTTGGATATCATAACAGGAAAAATAATTGCTGATTACTGATGAAATAAAAAACCTGAAACTATTGAGATTTGCATCATCATATAAAAATTCTTTTTTAATTCTAACTGAGCCTTTAAGGTTGCTGTCAATCCTTCTGTACTTTAGTCAGCTCATTTGGCCGGTTTATTTTCCTATTTTCCATGAGGCTATTTCCAACTTCTTTCATTCTTGTAAATCCATAAGAAAGTCCCTCACTTCTCTGTCTCATATTTCATTCTATAGCCGAGATAATGAGGAAACACTATAATAATCTACTGTGTGGGGCAGGTGTTATTGTTCAGCCATTTTACAATGAGCATCTTTTGAAATAATCTATTTTCATATAAGGTAGCAATATTGAGGAAGCCTTGGGACTCGTTTCCCCTCTCCATCTGGAGAATGGAGGATTCTAAAAGTATTTTATTAGATATGTTTTAATATTCCTTAATTACAGACTTCTCTGGGAAATTCCAAATAGCAGGAAACTTTAGGTTATATCACAGAAATTCTTTAAGAAAACATGACTGCTACTTTCTTCATGTAATTTCTTCAACCATCCATAATCTATGCCAGCCATTTCCATAAACTCTTCATAAGTAGCTCATCTGGATGATGTCTTTTCACTTTTCTCCCATGTCGCATGAAATATATTAAATATCACTAATACTGTTGGGTATTGAACATCTAAATGAAGCCAGAGTTTTCTATTTGTTTTACAATTTTTGTTTCAGAGGCTCAATAGTAACTAATTTGCTTAAAGCAATTTAGCTATGTTTCTTACCAGCAGTCTTAGGCTCTAGATCTACCAATATAAATATTTTTTATTCTGATATGTTCCATTGTACTCTTTTTAAACCTATTCTATACACCAGCAACTTACTCAAATGAGTTCTTTAATATGTTTCACCTAGACCTATTTATTCTGTTAGAGTAACTTGCAAATTCATGCCATAAACAAACATTGATTTTGGCTCAAGAGGGCTTTTGTAATGAATTTTATAATATTCTTATATCCCTTTTGTAATTAAGCCCACTTTAACTCCAGGTCCAGGACCTCCTTAACAACACAGGTGCATATATGAATAGAATCATACTGCCAGTGGGTATGACTACATACTGAATTTGCAAGTCATTTTCCTGATGGGCTCTTATTTATTTAGTCTGCTCTGCTTGCCTTTGAGATGATTTTATTAAACAAGTAATAAAGAGGTATAGGTACAAAAGGGTGTATATGGAAACATGTAGGATACATCACATGTTGAATACAAATGTGCTGTTGAGAATGCATAATATCTCAAAATAATGAGATGAGAAAATCTTGCCGGTAGATATCCAGAGCAAATATAACAGTCTGGGATTAGACTGAATCAATAGACTTCATATGTGACCAGAGAGCAAACAGTCTTTACACACACAAAGATCTTTCTTTTTATTGGCCTTTTTTCATTATATTTAATAGGAATGAATTTATGTATTTTGCATAAATTGAAACAGTTACCCAGGAGACAATCAGGGCAGTAGGTAAGGTAGAATGGGGTTAACCGTCCCTAGTGGAACTTTCATCTTGTGAGTATGCTCAATATTTGCATTCAGGTACAAAAGTGGAGAATGAATAACAATGTTTAGTATGAATATAAATTGATAGACTATATTAGCATAAACATGTTATTAACATAAAAATGCTGTGATATTTTTATTTATGTTGAGGGAAGAGAATAAAATAAATAAATACTCTCATGGGGCACCTGGGTGGCTCAGTGGGTTTAAAGCCTCTGCCTTGGGCTCAGGTCATCAGGGTTCTGATATCAAGCCCCGCATCGGGCTCTCTGCTCAGTGGGGAGCTTGCTTCCCCACCTCTCTCTGCCTACCTGTGATCTCTCTCTCTCTCTCTATCAAATAGATAAATAAAAAATCTTTAAAATAAATAAATAAGTAAATAGATACTCTCATGCTGCATTTGTGCTAAGTAGTATTATAATGTCCAGAGAATGTCTGGGCTATGTGACCTTGAAGGAAAAACTCCCATGCACTTATTTAGCCAGTGGGGACATCTATGTATCTTCTAAATAAAACTGTAAGATTCTGGTAATGTTTTATCATATCGAGTGTACTCACTTGGTATGGTATGAATACAGCCACACTCTGCTTCCCACAGCATGCAAACAACAGTTGGCTGTAGGCAAGGTCTCCTCTGAAGTCACTTGTAAGCCTGACTGAAAGAAAGAACAAAGAAATAATGCGGAGGTGTACTCCACTCTCAGACATGCCTTTAGTGCATTTAGGCATTCTAGGCAGAAAAATAGTCTCTGAAGTTTAACATCTCAGTATGATTTTGAAAGGCCAGAAAAATAGAGGCCAAGTTTTAATTACATACACGTACAATATTTCTTTCATTATATGTTTCTCCAAACCTAAGCCTGTGTTTGCTTTTCTTTTCTCTAAATCCTTAAAAATCCATAAATACATAAATCACTACAGTATAAAGTCATTTCTGATTAGGGAAAAAAAAAGAGCGGATTATTTTGCTTGGATAGCTTGAAAATAGTAAAGGTAAAAGACAATTCAGAAGAAGTAATCTCACATAATATAACCACGGCATGGCATACAACAAAGAGAAGACAGTACTGTGAGCACTATGTTATTTCAGAAAATCATGCATTAACTATTTATGAATAAATGTCTCTAAGATCACGACTTTAAAATCAAATAGTTGGGCTTGCTGTTCGTTTGAAAAGCCATTTCTTGATTTATGGCATTCTTTTTATCTGTTATCCGAGAAACTGCTCTGTCCAGTCTTTTTCTTGTCAACATAGTCATATATTACTACCTGCAGACTTACCAGATGCTTCGTGGACATTTTTAGATGATAGACACAGACATCTGCATTTGCAGCTAAAATTTGTGTAAAACATCAGGAGTCACATGTCCAATGTAACTACAGGCAGGTCAAAAAAAATCTAAACTTGTTCTTCTTTTAAGTAATCGTGCCTAGGGCTGCCTAGGTGGATTAGTCAGTTGAGTGTCCTACTGTTTATTTCAGCTCAGGTCATGATCTCAAGGTCCTGGGTTCGAACCCCATGTGCTGGGCAGGGAATCTGCCTAAGGATTCTCTTTCTCCGTCTGCCCCTCACCCTGCTCGTGCTCTCTCTCTCTCTCTCTGAAATAAATAAATAAATCTTAAAAATAAATAAATACATAAATGTGATAAATGACCATGTATATAGAACAGTGGCCTTCTGTTACACATGATACTCCTGAGAGGTACATTTATGAAGAGGAGCAGTCTCATCTGACATGCACAGCACTAGATTTTTTTTTTTTTTAAATCTCGTACCCATCTACTTTTTAAATTGGAAAAGTGATTCAAGAATATAAAATACTTTCTGCTTATAGATACATCACAACTGATCAGTGTTTAATCTCAACAATCAGTGGTTAAATCACATAATGTAACCACACTTAATATAACAATATAATTGAAATCATATAATATGATATAATTTAATTAAAATTTGGTCAAGTAGTGAAAAATAGTTTAATAGTTTAAAATGTGATGTCAATATTTGGAGAAAAATATTCCAATGATAATAATAGTTCAATTGGGGAGGGTATGTGCTATGGTGAATGCTGTGAGTTGTGTAAGACTGATGATTCACAGACCTATACCCTGAAACAAATAATACATTATATGTTAATAAAAAAAATAATAGTTCAAAGTTTGTCAATAATCTAGGCTACTATGAAAGAAAAATCTTTCCTGATTATGTTAGACTATATTGTTTTTACATTAAAATTTTACAGTCTTACAAAGTTTTTTTTTATACTCAGTATATTTATGTGATGACTAATACTACCTATTTAAATTTTTTAAAAAATATTTATATTTTATAAGCATTTCCATGTGTGTGTGTGTATATATATATACATATATATATAATTTTTTAATGTATATATAAGATTATAGCCTAACCGGTGACATGAAATTGATCTTCATCATTTTAATAGTAATAATAGTAGTCATAGTACTTGCAGAGTGGGGTCTGGACATGACTATATGTTAGGGTAGTAATTCTTATAAAAATATTTTCTTGACTTATGACAAGCATTTTAAAGAATGAGAAGACTCTTTCCTTTTAAAGAATAATGATATAAACTAAAAGTTCTCTATCTCCTTGTGAAATTAGGTGTATGAAGTTGCCTGAAGTAATCATTCCTGACCACTATATGGAGTAAGATTGAGGTGGACAAAGAAGATGAGAAGTAAAATATTTCAATACTCAACTTACCTTATCATCGAATTAATAAATTATCTCTTTTTCACAACGCAAATAACTTAGACATAATTTTGAATCCTATAATAAACCATGAGTTCGAACATACGTTTTGAATTAAAAATAAGAAGTCTTGTCTAAATGAAATAATTTAAATGCTCTACACAAGCCCCACACAACTCATTGAAATATGAAGGCACAATTTTTTTTTTCTATGTGCTATAAGAAATGATTGTCATTTGACAGCCCAGGGCAGCCTTGTTCTAAAGTTGCCTTCCACCACATGTGTCTGTTCACAGGCCAAAGAATCAAAATAATTTAATACAGCTTATGAATAATTATACAAATGAGATGCCTGTCCTACCACATATTTAACTTGTATCACTTAATGACAGAGCAATCATATTATAAATGTAAGCTTACTCTTCTGTCTCCATGACCTGTGTTTTATGATTTAATGGAAGATATTAACTCCTCTCATTTTATTTCACTATTGTCTATCTCACCTTTGTCTTTTTACTACTCTATATACTAAAGAATTATTTACAATATCCTCTGTGTCTTATCTTTCCAGGTGATTGTTCTGGAATCATTTTCCCATATTATCATCCTATATTTTAGTACATTTAAAATAAACATAAGAAAGTAAGTGCAAACAATATCAAATTAAAATGAATTTCTTTTCAGAAAATGTAAAACTATGAAGGAAATTAGAAAAAGAGCAATGATTTTGGGGGTGAGTGTGGGGGCAGATGAATAGGTGTAGCACAGAGCAATTTTCAGGTTCTGAGAATACTCTGTATGATACCATAATGATTGATACATATCATCATCCATTTTTCCAGACCCATAGAATGTATAACACCAAGAGTCAAAAACTTAATGTAAACTATGGACTTTTGGTGATTAAGATGTGTCAATGTAAGTTCATCAATTGTAATAAATAGACCATTTTTGTAGGGGATTTTTGATAATGCATGTGTGGGGCCAGGTGGTAGATGGAAAAATCTCTGTATCTTCCTTTCAGTTTTGCTA
This sequence comes from Potos flavus, assembly GCA_028534135.1. NCBI lineage: Eukaryota > Metazoa > Chordata > Mammalia > Carnivora > Procyonidae > Potos > Potos flavus. Next base: position 56,626,446 of record CM052899.1, read on the forward strand.
TAAACATTAAACTGCTCTTAAAAAAAAAAAAGAAGTCTTAATAAAAATAAAACTATCAGAAAACTAAAAATAATTTTAAAAATTAAAAAAAAATAAAATGAATGTCTTGGGGTGCCTGGGCTATTCAGTCAGTTAAGCATCTGCCTTTGGCTCAAGTCATGATCTCAGGGTCCTGGGTTGGAGCCCTGTGTGGGGCTCCCTGCTCAGCGGAGAGCCTGCTTCTCTGTCTTCCTCTACTGCTCCCCCTGCTTGTGGTCCCTTGCTTACATGCGTGCTCTCTCTCTGTCAAATAAATAAATAAAATCTTTGAGAAAAAGTAAAATGAATGCCCTCAATGGTATAAAAAAGGCACCTTACGAGCATTAAGAAAAGTTTTCTCTTTGGAGGAAGTAGTCAGAGAAGTCGCAGCCTTAATATTCAATAGAGTTTCTTTCTTTGAAGCAAAAAAGAAAAAGAGATATTCTTTCTGGTGTGTATTACCACTGTCAAGGCAAAACTGAGTTCTAATATCAAATATCAAATATCAATATCACTTGGACCTCAAATATCACTTGGACCTTCCTCATGACCCATCAAAAACCAGGAAAGAGACAAAGAGATTTTCTGCCCTGAAGGGAGCAGCATGCTCAAGCACACTTTTAGAGAGGTTGTCTTTTGCTTCATTCCCTCCTGAACAGGTATTCTGGAAAAGCCAATCTACAGACTTCTACATTTTTCATAGCACAGCAAATGACTTTATGTTACTATATCTCCAGACAACATTGCAAGAAAATAATAAAGTCACTAAAAGTGTGGTTCAGGAATGAAGATGTTTGCGTGTTATAACTTAAAAAAATTTCTACCCCCACTGTCAAAGAAGTTGGAACTCAGACTGACTTTTTTTTGTGAATGTGAAAAATGTCAATCAAACAATGTTAACTGCTACCCACAGAATTGACTCTCTGTCCTATTGGATGTCATCCATATAGAAAATAAATCTCTTTTAATAGAATTAAACTACATGAATGACCCCATTTCAAAAAGTCATATTCATGAATATTTACATAGTACTGTATTTAAATAAGTTGTCCATGTTCTAGAAAGTCCAAGGGAATGTGCAAGATTATTTCTCAACAGTTAAAATCTAATTTTATAAGCAAGTCCCTGTTTTTCAGGCTTTTACCATAAACGACTTAATTATATCATTATATATTTTTCATATAATTAATTATAGGTAATCTACAGTGGAGTAGCAGCATAAAAGCTTCTATTCACTCATTCATAAATTATTTAAGATCTACTGTGTGCCAAGTCCTGCCCCAAGAGCTGTTGATGCATGGTACATAACAAAGGCTGAAAACCTATCTTCATGAATTTTTATTCTATAAGATCCTGCTGGTGTCTTAGTCAGTTTGGGCTGCTATAACAAAATACCATAGCCTGTGGGACTTAAGCAATAAACATTTCTTTCTCTCAGCTCTGGAAACTAGAAAGTCCAAGATAAATGTGCTGGCAGATTTGTTGTCTGGTGAGAGTTCATATCCTGGTTTGCAGGTAGCCACTTTTTGCTGTATCGCTCGTATGGTGGAGAGAGAAAGCACTGGGTTTTTTTCTTCTGGTTATAAGGACACTAATACCCTCATAGGAGCTCCCATGTGATTAGAGGATGGGAACTCTCAGTATCCCCACTCACTTCCAAGGAGGGAATCAATCACCAATGGCCAATAATGTAATCAATCATGTCTACGCAATGAAGCCTCTGTAAAAACCCCAAAGGACAGGGTTCAGAAACTTCCAGGTTGATGAAAACATAGAGGTGTTGGGAGAATGGCAGCTTGGAGAGGATTTCATAGAAATAGTAAAGAATGGTGGTTGCAAAAGCTCGGAAAGGGGAAATGGGGAATGTAGATCAAAGATTCCAAACTTTCGGTTATAAGAAGAATAAGTTCTGAAGATCTACTGTAAAAGGCATGGTAACTCTAGTCTATAGTTATCAATACAGCATTGTATACTTGAAAGATACTGAGAGATCATCCTAAGCCTACTGACTACACATTTACACACAGTCAATTATGTGAGGTGATGGATGTGTTAATATCTTGAAGTAGATAATCATTCTGCAATGTATATGTATATCCAATCATCACATTGTACACGTTAAATATGTACAATTATATTTGTTGATTAACCCCATTAAGTAGGAAAATAAAATAAAACAAAACTTTAGAAAACAAAAAAAAAGAAAATGTAAGATAAGCAACTCTGGTTCCCAGACAGCCTGCTGGGAAATGATTCAAAGATTTCCAACCTACACATTTATACTCCTCACTTCAAAAGTTTGGCTGAAAATTGGCTATACATTTCAATGTGCTCCATGGTTTGGATGAGAGGAATATCTAGCAACTGGAGGCCAAAATGGGATTAGCAAGTGCCCAAGTCTAGGTGAAGAGGATTAGAACCCAGAGCCCCACAGACATCAACAAGGCCAGGGAAAACAATGACAGATGAAATTTAAGATCCTAAGAAATTAGGTAAACCCCAGCACTGGGGTTAGGAAGAGAAGGGGAGGGGGTGAATAAACTAAACATTTATGCCAAAAAAAAAAAATCTGTAAACCCTGATTTTTTTTTTTTTTTAAGTTGGAGTGAGGAAAACATTGACATTGCTAGATTAATTTATTTTGCTAGTGAACTCAACAGGAACTCATGAACCAAGTTAAATTCCATTATAGAACTACAAATAAGGTAGATGCTCTTTTGTGGACATTTGAGATTTGATTGTGGATTACATACCTGCCTTTACTCTGTTTTTCAGTTTTGTCCAGGATTAATCCTGTCCTTTAAATTCTCCTTCTGAGTCCTTTTCATTTGCTCTCCACAGGAACTCATTGCCCTCAAGTCTCATGATGCATTGGCTATAACACTCTGATTCTGCATGGTCCTCTAAAAAAATACCATGTTCTGGACCTTTCTCACCCCTCACCATAATTGCATTCACTCCATCAAAATTTACATGCTCCATGTGCCATTATTCCTGGCTTAGAAAAAATGCTACCATCAATCAATTTAAAACCTGCCATCTAAAGAATTATAAAGGTATCAGGGTTACTTAGCCTGGAACATTGTGGCCTTTAGATATTTAGATGGTAGTTATTTTGAAGAGGAATTTGTTGAGGATGACTTCAATTGAAATTTGTGACATTATAT
>CM052899.1:56630130-56653626 GCA_028534135.1 Potos flavus
TTTTCAAAGTGTGAGGTCTGTATAGTTGCAAGATTTGTGCACTTATGAAGCCTAACTTGCTGAACAAGTATAAGAATTTATGTTGAAATTGAACTTTCATGATATACATCAATAATAATTATTTTGCCCATTTTCTAATATGAATCCATCTGCAGATGATTGTTAATTTCAATCTATAGCATTATGTCAATACCTATAGAAACTACCCAAAATTTATATAACATTTCATTGATATTGATAAATTTGTAGATTCTTTTCAATTTATTTGATATCTTTAAATTTTATGTTAGCAATACTGAGTTGACATTTTAGTTAATTAATTTTCTTAATTTGAATAGAAGAAGGTTAGGAACTGATATGCTTTTGCTTAAAAGTCAAATAAATTCTTAGAAAAAAGATGAATCAGTTTTTTGTACATGGACCATTAAAAGAAAATGACGTTTTGATTCAATTATTGATTCAATTATTTGAAAATGTTAAAGTATGTTTGGAACTACGTGGGAATGTGTATCTACTTTTCAACTGTAAATTTTATAAGATTTAAATGTAAATTAAGTATCTCTGATGAAAATTTGTGGTCTTATCAAAATGTCATATAAATGTAAAATGTACCTTAAATTTAAAAGTCATATGAAAAATGAATAGAAAATGCCAGTAATCTTATACTGTTATTTAGAATTTATGAAGTTAAATAAACACTATTACTAAAATTTTTATGTTTCTTCTCACTTTCCTGTATGAGTCTTCACGAAGAGTTAAGTTTACATGTGTGACCTATATTGTATTTTTCTTGCACGAGTGCTTTCATATGCTACTTTTTATAGCAGTCACCTAATGATTATTCATGCTATCTTGTATTTCATTAAGGCTTAGAAACTATAGACTGTGGGACAAATTTATTCCACAGCTTCTTTTGGTGAATAAAATTTGATAGATACCTTCTCTTTTTATGTATCATCAATGGATGTTTTTATGCCATAACGGTATATGTGAATCATTGAGTCAATGGTAAATTGAGCCACATAAACCACAAAGCCTAAAATATTTACTGCCTGACTCTTGATCCCTGATCTAGATGACATATAGTATTTGTCTTCTGGGCATTTGGTCAATTAATGCTGTACTTGGGGGAGGGATGTAAGCAACAAAATGCTGAAATGACAATCACAAGACTGAATTCTCAAAGGAAGAGATGGGTGTGGGTAGACCTCTTGGATATGCATTGGCCATTGTTAGTGTAGTAGTGATAAGAGGGTAAGGTAACTTTTCTTAAAGTTTCAGAGACTGCTAAAATTTAGGGCAAATGTGTTTTTTGCAAGGCGACAGAAATACTTTTTTCTTCTCTACTATATATGTGTATTTTAAATGTCTATTTCAGAACTGAATTTGTGCTCATAGTAGTCTCAGCCCCAGAATTTACAGGTGTGTGTCATGATAACAATTTTTTCTCAAGATTCTAAACTGAAATTTGTCTAAAATTAGGTTACCCTAGAAATTCCAAAGCCATGCTACTGGAAAGAAATCTTTGAAATTATTTATATAATTGACTTTTGGTGTGACCTTAGGGATCAGATAGAAAACCAATAGTTGAAAACTATATCCATTTCTGGACCAAATAACATGAGGCTTTTAAGGAAATGCACATCCAAACCACAATGAGGTGCCACTTTATACCTATGAAAATGGCTGTAATATTTTAAAATAGAAAATAACAAATGTTGACAAGAATGTGGTGAGATTAGAAAATTGAAACCTTCAAAAACTGCTGGTAAGAATGTAGAATGGTGCACAGCTGTTGTGGAAAACAGTTTGATAATTACTTAAACAACAACAACCGCAACAACAACATAGAATTACTATATGATGACTATTGTACTCCTAAGTATATATTCAAAAGATTTGCAAACAAGTGTTGAAATAAAGTTTGCATACGAATGATTGTAGCAGCATTATTTATAAAAGGCAAAAGGTGGAAACAACCCCAATATCTGTCAACCAATGAATGGATAAATAGAATGTGGTCTCTCTGTGAAATGGAATCCTCTTCAGTCACAAAAAAAGAATAAAAAAGTACTGACATGTGCTACAACATGCATGAACCTTGACAGTACTGTCTTAATAAAAAAAAAGTCAGACAAAAAGCCATATGTTGTGTAATTCCATTTATATGGAATTATCCAGAACAGGTAAATCCAGAGAGAGGAAAAATGGATTTTTGATTGTCAGGGCTTGGGAGGAGGGGAGAATGGGGAATAATGGCTGCAGGGTTTCTTTTGGGAAGATGAAAATGTTCTGGAACTAGATAGTGGTAATAGTTGTACAAGATTATGAATATACTAAATGCCACTGTATTATGCACTTTAAAATGGCTAAAATGATAAATTTTCTTTGTATGTGTTTTAACCACTGTAGAACAGTTACAGCAATTTAGAATATATACCAGCATACCGCTAAAAACTCTCATAATTATCTTACACAAATGGATTCTCTGAAGGATTAGTGAAGTCCTGAGAAACCAACTGGCAGCATGTTGTCAGTGGCACCAAGTGTTTGCTTAGCTGTTGGATTTGATGATTCTAAAGATACCGTGAAATTAATATTTGAAATAAAAATCTGACTTATTCTTCTAAATAAAATTTTTATACATTTTTATTTTTTTATATTTTTTATATTTTTATACACTTAAAAATTTTTATACATTTACATTTTTCAACCAGCTGGCTATCTCATTTTGAAGATTTTAAATGATAAACATGGGGATATATTTTTATTAAAATGGCCATTTTTACATAGCACAAACCATACATAAATGTTATGGGTTAGCTGTTGCCAAATTCTATTGCTTAGCAATGACAGTTTATTTCAGGGAATCTACTAGCTTTGGATTGGGTAAATAATTAGCTTGCTTTCTCTGGGGAATCTCATGGTATCATTTATTAGTTTGTGTTATAAATGGAGTTGGTAGTTTTATTGTATAGTCTGTGACAAGTATGTAATTGTTTTAAAACAACAATGGCAGCTACTTCCTGGGCTACCCTGGAGAAGGTAGGAATGGGAAGAGGAGGAAATACATAAGGATTGCATAGAGAGGTTTTTCTGTATTCTGTCTATCAGGTATTAGGGAATGAGAATTATTAGCATATTTTCAGCATGAACTGCAATTCTGGAATGAACTCTCAATTAGTATCCTCATAAAGACTAGAGTAGAATGTTTCTAGTTGTTCAAAAGTATAGATTCAGAATTCTCAAAGATCCCTGTTGTTATTATTATTATTTAACATCCTAGAAAGGTATTTAAATAATTCTTTATAGATATTGTTATATAAAAGTATGGGGGGTGGATGAAACCTATATAAATACCACAATTAAGATTATGGGTCCAGTGAGACATATAATTCTCCATGAGTATCTTATGTTCACACAGTCTGGGTTTTCTGAGCAAAGGACACTGATAATCTTTGCAACATTATTTGCATATTTGCAAAAATATATTCCCTTTACTAGACTATGCTGTCATGAGTAAACACATTCAATTTTTCTTTTAGACTCAAAACTTTGTTATGCATGAAAATACTCTTTGATGCAAATGCATGAAAATATTCTTTGAAGATATAGACAGTGTCTGCCTTCACGCCAGGGAAGGCAGCTTCTTTACAGCACAGATCATGTCTCCCTCCCCAGAAACATTCTAGGATAGTAAAATATCATTTCCCTTTCTGGGGATGTTCTAATATCGCAGAGTAAAGACAAGTTGCTCTCTCTCTCTTTCTCTCATAGACAGTTCACCAGTAGCCCTACATAAGATTAGTGTTCCCTCATTTGGGGTTCCTCTTCTACAGTGTGTACCACTGCAAGTGCCAATGCCATTTAGCCCTTACCAAGTCACCCTGGGGGGCTGATAGAAGAACCTGATGCAAAATACTGCTACGGTTAATACTATTTCTATGAGTAATAAATAAGTCTTTTTTTCTGTCCTCCAAGTTCTAGATCTTCTGTATACATACACACACACACACACACACACACACACATTATATGCATAAATAGTTATAATCACATAGGTACCATAATTATACACATACACACATATATTTATATATAACATTTATAACTGTGGTAGGCTAACTTGTTAGCTTGCAAGAAGGTAAAATCTCAGACTCTTTGAAGTTCTGAATAGAGTAGTTAATTTGATATAGTGTTATATTTTGTATTCACTTCAGTGAATATGCATTATTAATTTCCATTTCTTTATTAGTATTATTGATGTATATATTTTTCGTTTTTTTTTTTCAGGTCTGGTACATTTCATAGACCCTTGAAAGCATTATGTCCATTTCACCTAATTAATAGAAAAATACATCCCTAGAGCCACAATTAAAATCTTGGTTTACTTAAAGGATTTTCAGGATAATTCTATGTTCATAGGAGAGACGTAGATTACTAATTACTATTCCCTGATGGCATGTGGATTTGTATACTCAAACCCCCAAGGGTACTATAGCTATCATTCCTTTCCGGAGATTATTTCAATAGACAAAGCTTGGGTTCTGATTACTCTAACTTTCTAAGAGAACCTCAATTCTGTGGCATTTTTTATTTCATCAAAAGAGTAGAACATGAGTCACACACAAAAGGGAAATCTTCAAATTACTTGAGATCAAACTAATAAATCCAGAACAAATTTATTATAGATCTTAAGAGGAAAGACAAAAGACCTGAAGTTTCTTGAGATAGGCTCATAGTGCCTAAACATCCAGCTCTAAAATGTGAGAAATTATGGAAAGTGTATAATCTCCCCAGTGAACATCATACTACTTCAGGAATGGAATTATTTATGTATATTATGATTTTCAGGAATGCTTTAGTATATCATGAATTCAAAAAGTGACAACTATAAAAATGTTCTTTGCAGGGCGCCTGGGTGGCTCAGTGGGTTAAAGCCCCTGCCTTCGGCTCAGGTCATGATCTCAGGGTCTTGGGATCAAGCCCCACATCGGGCTCACTGCTCAGCAGGGAGCCTGCTTCCCCCTCTCTCTCTCTGCCTGCCTCTCTGCCTACTTGTGATCTCTGTCAAATAAATACATAAAATCTTTTAAAAAAGTATTCTTTGCAATTTGTTTTAAATTTTGTGTTTTGTTTGCATAAAAGAGTATTTCTATTTTGTTTTTTAAATTTTGCATATATGCAGTTTAAAGGATTTATAAGAAAAATGATAATTTTATTTACTTTTTTATAGAATGTTATAATTTTGTAGGATCTTACAATATAAAATAATATGCTTCTTTTTTTAATCCTTAAATGAAAGTAGTACTATATTGTCTTTAATTTGCGGAAAGCCCTTATGCTTTGAATAGAAAATTTAAAAAGTTAATTGCCTTGGAAACTGAAGAAGTTCATAGCTTTCTGAATACATTTTTAAACTATTATCATGCAGCTGTGATACCACAGTTAAATAAATGGCAATCAATTTTATGATTGCAATTTTTTTCTGATGTAAGTTTATATAAAGTATTTTAACTTGAAATCATTGTAGCCTTTGAAACACTTAAAATTCCTTTGTTCCTCCTACTAAAAGTTATTTGTTTAGGATTTTATACATTCTAATTTATATTATTTATCATATTTTTGCTCATCGAATAATAATTTTTTGTGTGGAATTGTTTTGTATCTCTTTTTTAAAGTTGTTTGTAAATTGTCCTGAAACAAAAATTATTCATTTCTGATCATATTAGATGATACACAGTCCCCACCATTATCTCTTGTCATGCTTCAATAGACATTCAATTTGGTTATTTTGAGTAGTAAGAAAACAAACTGTAAACTAACTTCTTATTGGCCATCTGGATTAAACTGGGATGAATTAGAGAAATTAGTAAATCAATACTTCAAATGATAGTTGCTTAAAAAACATGTTACAATGCTATGGTAATCAAAACGGTATGGGACTGGCACAAAAATGCACATATAGCTCAATGGAACAGGATAGAGATCCCAAAAACAAACCCACATTTCTATGGTGAATTAATCTATGAAAAAAGAAGCAAAATACACAATGGGGAAAAGACAATCTTTTCAATAAATGGTGCTGGGAAAACTGGAAGCTACATGTTTAAAGAATGAAACCGTACTACTTTCAGACACCATACAAAGTTAAACTCACAATAGGGGAACCTGGGTGGCTCATTGCATCTGCCTTCAGTTCAGGTCATGATCCCAGGGTCCTGGGATGGAGCTCCAGTCAGGCTTTCTGCTTAGCAGCGAGCCTGCTTCCCCTCTGCCTGCCGTTCCCCCGCATGTGCTCTCTGTCTCTCTCTGATAAATAAATAAATAAATAAATAAATAAATAAATAAACAAACAAACAAACAAACAAATAAATAAATAATAATAGGAACCATGAGAGATTGTGAATTCTGAGAAACAAACTGAGGGTTATGGAGGCAAGGGAGGTGGGGGGATGGGTGAGCCTGGGGATGGGTATTAAGGAGGGCACGTATTGCATGGAGTGCTGGGTGTGGTGCATAAACAATGAATCTTGGAACATGAAAAAAAAATAAAATTAAGATGTTAAAAAAATAAATAAAATCTTTTTTTTTAATTAAATTCATAAGAGATTAAAAACCTAAACATGAGACCTGAAACCCTAAAAATCTCAGAAGAGAGCATAGGCAGTGATTTCTCTGCCATAAACCATAGCAACATATTCTTAGATATATCTTTTAAGGCAAGGGAAACAAAAGCAAAAATAATCTATTGGGACTACATCAAAATAAAAAGGTTTTGCACAGCAAAGGAAATCATCAACAAAACAAAAAAATAACTTACTGAATGGGAGAAGATATTTGCAGATAATATACCCAATAAGGGGTTAATGTCCAAGGTATAGAACTCATAACTAAACACAAAGAAAAAACTAGCAGTCTGATTAAGAAATGGGCAGAGGACCTCAACAGACATTTTTCCAAAGAAGAGATACAGATAGGCCAACAGACATATAAAAAGATGCTCAGCATCACTAATGGTCAGGGAAATGCAAATCCAAACCACAATATCACCTCATGCTTGTTAGAATGTCTGAAATCGAGAAGACAAGAAACAACTAGTGTTAACAACAATGTGGCGAAAAAGGAACACTGTGTACTGTTGGTGAGAATTTAAATTGGTACAACCATTGTGGAAAACAGTATGGAAATTCCTCAAAAAATTAAAAATAGAAATGGTATATGACCCAATGATTCTACTACTGGGTATTCACCCAGGAAAACAAAACACTACCTCAAAAAGATATATGCACTCTTATGTTTACTGCAGCATATTTACAAAAGCCAAGACATGAAAGCAACCTAAGTGTCCATCAGTAGACTAATGGATGATAAAAACATGGTATATATGCAGGATTGAATAGTACGAAGTCATAAAAAAAGAATGAGATCTTGTCATTTGAGACAACATGGATGAACTTAGAGGGAATTATGCTAAGTGAAGTAAGTCAGATGAAAAAGACAAACACAATATGATTTCAGTCATAAGCAGAATCTAAAAGGTGAATAAACAAGCAAAAAGCAGAATCAGAACTATAAATACAGAGCACTAGCTGATGGTTGCCAGAGGAAAGGGGGATGGGAGTTGGACAACATGGGTGAAGGGGAGAGGGAAACACAGGCCTTCAGTTTTGGAATGAGTAAGTCATGGGAATAAAAAACAGAGCATAAGGAACACAGTCGAGGATATTGTAACAGCAATGTAATGGTATAGATGGCAGCTGTACTTGTGGTGAACATAGCATAATGTATAAACTTGTCAAATCACTAAGTCATACAAGGGAGACTTGTGCCAACTATACTAAAATTAAAAAAATAATTTTAAATAATTTATGTAGATATTTCTACCTCAAGGAGTTGGAGGACAACTCCTCACACTGTAAGTATGGAATGTGCATAGTTACTTAATTCTAAAGAGTACAGCATGTAAAGTTGCAAAAGAGTAACTTTTTCTGTGCAGAATCCACACATACTCCCACATACACACACACACACACACACACACACACGTGCGCGCGCCCACACACACACACACACATACTCCCAAAGCCAGGTGATCAAGATTAATATCATTAGTAATAGTCATGTTAATACCAAGTACCCTTGATGTGATGTGATAAGAATAACACTTTACCACTGTGATCTTCCTCCAAAAAGCCCTTAATTTCAGTCTAACCATGAGAAAAACAACAGACATATTCAAATTGGAGGATTATCTACAAAATCCTAAGCAATATTCCTTACAACTGTCAAGGTCATCTAAAAGACAAAAAAAACTGAGAATTTGTCATCATCTAGATGAATCTAAGGGGACCTATGAACTTAAGATATTTTGGTTTCCTGGATGAGACCTGAAATAGAGAAAGTACATTAAGTAAAAACTAAGGAAATCTGACTAAATTACAGACTTTAATTAATAATAACAAATTGATTTTGGCTTATTAGTTGTGGTAAGTTCACTAAGTTAACGATAGGGGAAACTGAGTATGGGGCATATGGCAACTCTGTATTATCTTTGTAACTTTTCTATAAATATAAAACTGTTCTTAAAGAGATTATTTTTTAAATGTTGCTTTTTTTCTCAAGTATAGAAAGTCTTCCAATAGTCAATCTAGAACTATAGTGTTTCTTCTTGTTAGAGACCAAATTACATTCATTCTTTCATCTGTCATTTATGACTTCCATTCCCTAGAGCTGCAGGCATTGTGTCTACATTTTAGTCAATACGAAAGAAGATGTGATGAAGAAGGGTATCACATTATTTAAAAAAAAAGAAGTGTTCTGTAAGTTGTTGTACATAACACTACACTTACAAACTATTTGTTAAAATATATAAACATGGCCACAATTGGCTTCATGGGTGAAGTATGTAATTGAATCTGGGTGATTGTGTGTCTTGATGAAGATCAGGGGTTTCTCAATACTGTGGGTGGAGAGAAGGAGAGAATGAGAGAGAAACAGAGAGATAGAGACAGAGAGACAAAAAGACACAGAGAGAAAAATATTGTGGTAAAATAAGCAGTCTCTAGAACATTCTACTTCTTTGGCACACACATGTCCACCTGTAATTTGCTTTTTTACATAAACTACAATTATCTTTCACACACACACACACACAAATACACACACACAAACAAGCAAAGCAAAACGAACAAAATACAAAGAACTATCTAGGTACTTTAACCATTTGAAAATGTACTCCTTATGCATGACATGCAGCCCTTTCCATCAAATACAGGTGTAATTCCTTCATGATCCAGTTATATCAGACCTAAGATTTATATAAATTATAGTAATGAAGACAATAATAATGGGGATAGACAAGTAAACAAATAGAAACACAAAGACCTTAAGAAAACCCTCACATATATATGGACACATGTTTGATAGAGGCAGAAAGAGAGATTTATTGGGGAAACCCGTGTTTTTAAATAAATGATTCTGTGTCATTTTTGTATTCATGTAGAAAAAAATACGGCATTGCAGCTTTATATCATTCAATACACAAGACTGAATCTTCGGTGAATTATAAATAAGTTTGAAAGGCATAACTCCATCTTTCCATGACACTATTTAGTTAACTAAGTTTGATTGATCAAAGGAAGACAGATTCAGGACAGGAAAGGATCAAAGTTTTACCAAATCCAGCATACAATGCAGACCTTTTACATCATTCTACAAGGCACATATCTAGAAGACTATGTTTCAAATATTTGTTAAAATCAAAGAAAATGGTCAAAATTTGTCTTAAATTCAAGTATTAATTTTGAGTTAACCCCTTCAAAAAAGGTAAGTCACACTCATCATACTTTTTTTTTTATAGTCAAATTGTCTTTCTGGTGTCTCACATATGTCATTATAAATGGAATGTTTAAGAGTAGAATAAACATGATAGTATGGTAATTTAAAGCTATAATATAGTATGACTAATATTTAGGGGAGATGATGCCTTCTTCCTAAATACTTTTAGAGTTACCAGTGGGTAAGTATTAAGTACAGATATTCTGGCATTGTTTTTATTCCTATTTATTCCTATTCATTTGATATTGAATTAGAATCCTTATTCAGTTTTTGGTAGCACTTATATTACTACTGTTGTTACTTTGAAATTATACCGTAATTCATAAATAGATATTATAAATAACATTTATATTATACTTACTGATTTCAAGGGATTGCACATCACTGATATTATTTAATACTCACAACCAAATGAAAGGGGTTAGAAAGCCATTCTTTTCTTTTTCTTTCTTTTGAAAAGTTGTAAAAATATCTTAAATGGCAAGAAATATTTTTTACCATAATATTTCTTTATTGACTTGCTATTTATATAAAATAAAATTCTAATTCTAAGTACACTTCTGAATTAATTTACATAATTGCTCACATTTACAATCAAGTATAAAAGGTTCGTCACCCAAAAAATGATCTTCATAGTACAGACTGAGCTATCCATTTATGTGTATATGAGAGATATATTCTTACTATTTTGCTTCCAAGTAAAATATCAAGAATATCACAACATTCCATTTGTTTGTATCAGATGTTTGTTTCAACTACTCAGAGTTAAATCTTAGAACTTTTTGTAATGTTTTATACTTCTTAAATTTTTCTTTGTGGGATATTTTGAGTGTATAGAAATATTTTTGTGTTTCTGCAGAATAAAGACTCCCTGCATTAATTTAGCTAAGAACTGAGGATTCTGGGTAAAGAACAAGCCTTGGGAAGTTCATTTACATCTGTATAGATTGTGTGAGAACTCTGGAGAGATTTACCTAACCCAAAAGGTATGTGAATACATTGCAAGGGAAAATGAGGACCGGGACCATAAAGATATCAATAAGTTGTAAACTCTGAGACACAAAGACATATCTGGTCCTTGGAGACACCTATTTACATTCTAAAATGTTAGTGTGTGAATTCAGAGTTCTTTCCATTTTGTCTCCAAATAGCAAAGATTTCTCAATCTCTAAAGAGGGAAAAAGTTGGCAGCTGCAGTGTTCTAATGTATATAAGCAGAGAAAATCATTTTTATTCCTCATCTATGATATAGACTTAGAATTTTATTTGTATGGGATATTTAGGGCCTTTTCACTGCAATACTTTAGTGGTAAGAATTGGTGTTTGGGGAGCCACAGAGTCATTATTTGATTTTTTAGTAAATAGTAATAACCTTCTCATGATCCCAATGCCTTATATATACTTGAAGATTACTTAAATAAATATATAGATATTATTTAAATAATTTATATAAATCTTTAAAGATGACTTAAATCATTTAATATGAGTATTAAAAGCCAAAATATATAAAAATTCAAAAGTCCATTTGAAGGAAAAGACATGCATAATTCTCTATCATCATAAGTAATGAATCATTCCTATTTTTCGTAATTTAATGGGAAATCATACAATTAAAAACATGCTTGAAGGGACTGCAGCTCCAGCAATAAACGAGTAAGTGACATCAAGCTGTTCTCATTCTCTAAAAGAAACATAAATCTGGACAAAATATATCAGGCAAAAATATGAGATAAATGCTTTTAAGCATTTGGTAGTACAAACTGCAATTCCAGAAGGAAAGTAAACTCATGCTGCAGACCCACAGATCACTCCAGGTCTCCATAGTTCTATTTCCTGACAGGCATGGAGAGTTCTAGTCAAATAGACTGTGATGGTCCATGTGAGCTGAGGAGGCAGATATCAGGGTTCAGAGACAGATGAAGTAGCTGAACTCAGAAGAGCACTAGAGAGCAAGGTTTTGCCCAGACAAAAACTCCAGAACTCTTGTGTGGAAATTTCCTGAGATTCACCTGAGCAGGGCAATACATGCTCAGTGCAATATCACTGGAAGCTTACCAAGTTGCCATGAGATTGAAAACAGAACAGAGACACTAGATGGCAAAGAGTGCTATAGAAATGTTGGATTTCCAGACCAGTCATAATGTATATGTTACCACCCCTAGCATTCAACTGTGACAACAGAAACACCATACCTTATTAGTCAAGATTATGTCTTAGAGTTTAGATGGATTATTGTTTTAAAAAAGACTAGAAGCAAGTTTTGCAAACCACAGTGGAGACAAAATCGAAGTTTGAATCCTACTGGGTTAAAGAGACTTGGAAATCACTAGATTTTTCACAGATGTGTATAATCAGAACCTGAAAGCAAGTTGTGTAAGTTCAAATGCTGGGACAATTATTAACATATATTTAAAATTCAGCACTCTTTAGAGGAATATAACAACCCTGGTGGTCTTTAATGTATCATCGACAGTGTCTTGTCAAAACAAAAAAAATGAAACTGGGGAAAAACAGAAAAATGTGATACATAAGCAAGAATAAAAATCTGTTATCAGAGACCTAAACCAGATGACTCTTATGTTGTATATAAGAGACAGAATTAAAAGAAGTTATTTGAATATTTTTACATACCTGGTGCCAAGGCAGGAAGGATTAATTGCAAAGGGGAACCAGAAAATTGTTTGAATGAAGAAAGTGTTCTATATCTCTATTAAGGTAGAGATTACATTAAGGTATATATTTGTAAAAAGTCATTGAATTGTTCACTTAAAGTGTGTGTATTTTAATTTATGCAATGTATGCCTCAATTAGGTTGAGAAAATGTTTGATCAAAAATCTTCTCTTATTATATTTTGAAAGCTAGTTTTCCTGTTGAAATGCTATCTATCATTAACAAACAATGTGTAAAATGTTATGACACACCTCTCATATTATCAGTTCAAACAGTGGGCCACACACGATTTGAAAAACAAAAACAATAAACAAAGCAAAACAGCACTACTGAGTCCCAAGAATAAATTTTACGTCACAGCAGGTATCTGAAAACAGTCATCATCCTTTGCTATGATCTATTGTTTAAAATGCCCTAGGGTATGTTTCAAGATATAGCAGATTTTAGTTTAACTATTGCAAAATGTGATTATACTAACACTTAGAAAAGTGTTCTTAACTGGTAATAATTAAACATCTCATAGACTTTAACCTGTTTGTCATAAAATTAAGTTAAAATACCTCGTATTTTGGAGCTTGGGTGGCTCAGTTGGTTAAGCAACTGCCTTTGGCTCAGGTCCTGATCCTGGAGTCCTGGGAGCAAGTCCTGCATCCCAGCTTGGTAGAGAGTCTACTTCTCCCTCTGACCCTCCCGTCTCTCATGCTCTCTCTCTCTCTCATTCTGTCTCAACTAAATAAATAAAATCTTTAAAAAAAATACCTCATATTTAAATAGTTATCATTCAAAATATGCTAACATTTCCA
Source organism: Potos flavus (assembly GCA_028534135.1). Lineage (NCBI taxonomy): Eukaryota > Metazoa > Chordata > Mammalia > Carnivora > Procyonidae > Potos > Potos flavus. Next base: position 56,643,445 of record CM052899.1, read on the forward strand.
TTTGTACTTAATAATTTCTGGAAATGATAAATAATATCGTTATTTTTATTTTAATAATACTTGCATTTTTATTTTCATGATTAGGTAATGAAAAGAAACCAATAAGTTGAAAAATCCATACTAAACCATCTATTACAAATACTACTGGAAGGAGGATTTTTATGTCCCCTGCTCACTCTGTAAGTCCATATTTATTTGATTTCTTAGCTCATTTGTCAACTATATTTAATCTTTTCTTCACAAGTTCTCTTAAAACCTTTTATTAAACTGAACCTTTCAAAAAATCATTCTTATCGATTCCTTCTGAAGAACTTAATGACACTAACTTCATGACAACAATTAAAGGTTATTAACAACAGCAATAACACACATTTTGTGTTATGATTGTTCAGGTGGTTATTATGTTATCTCTGAATTAAAGCATGGTGATCTAGTCTTTTAAAAGCTCATATAACACATTTTTATATCCAGGTAATATAGTCTGGTTAATATGTCTATTAAGATAAAAGTAAATAATGTACTTGTGGAATGTAGAATAAAAATTTTTTCTTAGGACTCAAGAGTGGGGAAAAAATTCCCTTCTTTTTTTTGTTTTTTTTTTTAAAGATTTTATTTATTTATTTGACAGAGAGGAGAGAGATCACAAGTAGGCATAGGGGCAGGTAGAAAGAGAGGGGGAAGCAGGCTCCCCGCTGAGCAGAGAGCCTGATGTGGGCTCCATCCCAGGACCCTGAGATCATGACTTGAGCCAAAGGCAGAGGCTTTAACCCACTGAGCCACCCAGGTGCCCCACAAGTTCCCTTCTTAATGCTATAAAATTTAGTTCAGTCTTAAAGTCTTCTTCAGCAGTATTTCTCTTTCTCCACAGGTGTCACTGTTCCCTGCTGTCAGTGACAAGCATTGAAGCCCATAGAAATCCCTTTCCGACCACTATCAACAGCCATATAAAATAAACACCAGACTACAGTCCTCCTGGGCCTCTAATGAAACTGAGTCAGCCCCTCCTCCCCATCTATAAAGGGAGCCTACAAGGTAGTGTTTGACAAACAGTTTCTAGCTTGAGACTTCTAAAAATGCTTTCACATACATATATTCTGCTATCATTCAGACTATTAATATGCTTGAAGAGATTTCATTCTTTTTCAATGAGCCACACAAAATACAAAATGTTCGGTATGTATTATTCATATATAAACTGTAACACAAATACACCAAGGAATGAAAAAAAAATATCGGCCCCAGGGATAGTCCACCGATCCAAACATAGACAACCAAATTATCACTTCATCTGAATACATGATATATTCTGGATTGGACAAATAAACCAAAAATGTGTTTTTCTGGTATTGCATTAGACACTCTGCTTTCTGGATAGGGAGGATTTGGCTATTCATTGCCCTTATTTCCTTACTGAACACACCACATGATCCAGTAAAACTAGGAGAAAGAAGTAGAAACAAAATTCATAAACATTTTAACGGTTAGCGCCTAGTAATTTCTAGAACAGTCTCAACCATGTAGACATCCACCTATATGTGACAGTTAATATTTCCTTTCCTTCTTTTCCTCTTCCCCACTCCTCCTCCTCTCTCTTGGTCTCTTCAGCTTTAAATAATGTTTCTGACATTTTCAGAAATTTTATTGTTAAAATATCTTAAGTAATTTTTATATCACAACAGGAACATAGAATGTTAAATATAGCTTAACTATCATTTTTCATAATGATAGTGAATATTTCATCACTTTTTCCTTGATGCAAAGAATGTACATTCATTAATTCAGCCATCGAATGTATTTATCGAATGCTATTATATTCAAGAAATGTTAGGTTCTGCCTTTGCAACAATAAAGAAAATTCCCACTTCAAATCCCAAAGTATAAAGGCTGTTTATCATACATACATATATCTATCATACATCCATACCTATCACACACAGACTATCTTTCATTTATCTATCATACATCTATCACTATGTATGTATCATACATAGTGTAATGTGGACCAAGGTGATGAAGATTGATACAAATTGAAGGAAGGAATTTTTCAGACTTTGAATATAGAAAGTATTTTTATTCTCTAAAGTGTCACGCAGCAGTCCAGTCTAAAATTCTGTTCTATTTTATTGTTTTTAAAGATTTTATTTATTTATTTGAGAGCGAGCGAGATGGGGGGAGGGGCAGAGAGAAGCAGACTCTCCATTGAGCAGGGAGCCCGATGCTGGTTCCAACTGTCCCGGGACCCTGAGCTGAAGTCAGATGCTTAACTGACGGAGCCATCCAGGTTCCCCTAAAATTTTCTGAGTGGTAAGATTCAAGTGTGTCAGTAGCCATAGAAGAAATAAAGCTTGTTTAACATGTGATCCAGTTCTACAGTTAGAAGAATAAAACAATGGGCAGATGAAATGTAGGAAGCAGATTAACATGTGGCTCTTAATTTCTGCAAACCAATTTCTTAATGAAAATGAGACTGTTAAAGGAGAAAGAAGCCATCACCACCAGTTGACACTACCAAGAAATTCTGTCCTAGTATGTTTAGTTTTGAATCAGACTCTCTCCCTGAATGAGAAAATCTGAACTAAAAATTGCCTCTGGAAAGGAAAATATAGTAAGAATTTTTCAGAGGGTGTTCTAGACAAGTAATCCAATTTCAAGTCTTTGGTTACTCCAATCCCATTGTATCTTCTAAGTAGGATTGAGATTACCTCCTGGTGGTGAATTGCTTGGCCCCATTGGACTTCAAAAAATAGGAGAAAAACTGGAATTCCTATTAGAAGAGAAAGATAAGGCAGAGATAAAGGAAGTGTGGATGACGAGCATATGACAAAAGATACATACAGGAATAAGAAGCAGAGACTTCAAAGAAAATAGAAAAACAGCTTGTGCAGCATTCATACACGGACACATTTACAAACACATACATATACTTGCTGTCACCCATTCACATGCCATGATTAAAACAAGTAAACACAGTATGTTTGATAAAAATATGGTTAGGCTAAGATAAAACAAACTCTTCTGTTAAATATCTCCCTTTACAAACATAATAAATGACACACATATGTAATTCATCTTCTTTCAGGATGTCGTATTTTCTCTTCAGGGAATTCTTTGCTAACCAAAAGCTCAAACGTGAACCATTCTCATAAAATATTTCTCATTTTCATTTCCCTTCTTTACAAAGCTTCATTTGCTTTCTGCCAACACCATCAGATGTCTTAATTACTTTTGAATTCTTAACACTATTAAAGTGCCTTCAGCTTTGTATGGCAGAGACCATGACTTAAAAATCTGCATGTCTTCTTTGACCAAAGCAGCATCTAAAACTCTCACAGTAGGTGCTCAATAGGTAATAGCAAATTGAAAACATGGTTATTATTTTAATTAAATGACTATGGCATAATTTTCCGGGGCTGGTAGATTTTTCTCTCTTCTACTTCCTGTGAAGATTCGAGAAGTATTTTCATTATTTTTTATCATGAAGTGTGGAGAATCTCAGAACTGATTGTATTGATGTTTTCAATAAGTGAAAATAATTAAGAAAATGTCTTTCACTAAACATTCATTAAATCAAACAAAACTACTTTTTTTCTTTAACTTTATACCCGAAGATCCTTAAAATTGTCTTTTGTATATCTCCATTATTTGATCTGACCAAAATGGCTGATTCCATATTTATCAATAATTTATTTTTGATGAGGAACAAGGATATTTAATAAATAAAGTATCAAAATAGGCTATTCATAAAAAAATTATCATGACACAAAGTTCTAATATAAAAAAATGTATAAAATAGTATGGCAAATAAGCTTAACTTAAATAAAATATATAATCCCATATGAATGTCACAAGAGGTTTCCTCATTTTGCCATGTGATCCTGTAGTTGTTTTTCAGAAGCGTTTGCATTGGTGGTTTGAGGCCATGATGCACTCTCATTAATATAACAGTATACTTCACTCGAATTTAATTTAAATTCTATGACTGCACTGTATATGAATAATTTTTAAAATTCAATTATTTTACAGGGGTTCAGAACAGAAGCTACTATTCTCTATCCCATGGATCACCTCCCCTCAATTTCCTTTTCAGAGAAGCAAGTATTTTAAACTCAGTCAGTAGTTTATTCTTACATATTTTTAATGACATCACATTTGTAATTGTTTCTGTTTGTTTTAAAGTTTAGATATTATCAATTTACTTTCTATCACAAAATTTGAAGATTTAGCTCTTATAATAGGTGTCCCACTCTAACAGTCCAACAAAAATGTATATAAACATTCTCTTCTACCATTTCCCCATTATCAACATATAATTTTAGTTTAAATCAATGTTTAATGTTTACCAATACTGAAATTCTATATTTTTTTCAAAACTGAACTGTACAGTATATTTCCTTACTATTGCAATGTTATTTTGGCTGGAAATTCAGATTATTCTATATCTTAGAATGGATTCTTAGATTTTCCATATGAAACAATTTCAAACTCAAATTCTAAAATGAAATTGTAACTATACTTTCATTAATTAACAAGCACATAATAATTTATGTTTTTTTTTATGAGTATATCTCTGCACCTCTCAAACCTTCTACCCTCATCATGATTTTCACTTGAAATCCACTTTCTACTTTAATACAAACTTTCACTTGACCATGGGAATTCCCATCCCTCTCTTCCAAGGTCAACTTCTTTTTTTCTACTCCCTTTTCCCCTTTTATCTTGTTTATACCCCTTTTATCTTGTTTTATTTGATGTAGTTACTAACAATTAAGAAAGTAAATATTTTGAGGGGGCCCTTCTGAAATATTTTTGTTTTCCTTTCCCTCTCAAATGATAGTTTGTTGGATACAAACTACTTGTTGGTTCTAGACTGGAAAATATTTTCTCTGTGAATTAGGAAGGCTTTCTAGACCTCCAGGATTGTATTGATAGAGCCTACGCTACTGCTGATCCTTTTTGTGTCAACTCTTCCCCTTCAAACCCCACCTCAAGAACTTTTAAAATTTTTAATTTGTGTTTTAAAAAAAGGCAATAATATGTGTTAATATGGACCTTTTTTTAATTCTTTTTTTTCCAGTTTTTTCTATCTACATATCTATGTCCTTCAGTTCTGGGAAATATTCTTGTATTAGTTCTTTGACCATTTCCTCCCCCTCCATTTCCTCTAATCTAACATTCCAGTTTTTTTTCTTTAATGAAGAATTCTCTAAAATTGTTATTTTTTTTGTTTTATTTTCTATCTATATTCTCCTGTGCTCTACTTTCTGAAAAATATATCTTAAAACCTTTTATGCTCTCTAACTTCCTTTTTTTATAGCCCAGTGTTCTGTTTTTCATGAAAGTAATACCTTCTTTTATTTACCTGTTTTAGGATATCAATTCTCAGATTTTCATAGAATATTTTTCCTGCTACATGTACTATATTGAGTTTTTTGTTTCCTTCTAGTTCTTTATTTTTAGTTTTAGTTTTTGGTTGTTGGCTAATTGATGCATACTTAGTTTGTTTTTCACATCAGAGGATTTCTTCAAATAGCCGATTATACTTGACCTTTTTTTTCCATATTTAATAGTGAGGCACTCAAAGGTTGCTGGGGTTTTGTGAGGATAGGTGGGACTTAATGACTAGAGGGCTTAATAATAACATGCTGGCAGACATTCAGCCATTTCCCTCTAGGAGTCCCTGTAGTCGATATTCTGGACCAGAGAGGGATCTTCATCTTTTTGTGGGTAGTGGTAGAGGTGGTGAGGAGGCTGGAAGTATGAGGAAAGCAGATAAGAGACTGATTCTGTGTTTCCTAATAGCCAAGTGAAAGAAATTGGGGCAATTGGCCATAGACTTTGGCATAATCTTTTGTTTTTCTACATAGCACTCTTGTCTTCACTGAGTTTCAGGAGACTTAATCCAATCTATCTCTCTTTTTTTTTAAAATATTTTATTTATTTATTTGACAGAGAGAGAGATCATAAGTAGGCAAAGAGGCAGGCAGAGGGAGAGGGGGAAGCAGGCTCCCTGCTGAGCAGAGAGCCCGATGCGGGGCTCGATCCCAGGACCCTGAGATCATGACCTGAGCCGAAGGCAGAGGCTTTAACCCACTGAGCCACCCAGGCGCCCCCCAATCTATCTCTTGTTGGAAGATCTGCAGAGAGTGAAACTTCAGAATTGCTGCAGGTAGGGGAAGGGTATGTAATCATTTTATTTGCAGGCTTTAAGCCATAAGCCTTGAAAATCGTGTTTTGAGATAACACCTATATACCTGCCTTCAGATGGATTTAGTTCCAGAAATTTCTGAAATCTTCCAAAGTTCTGTTGTGTGATGCAGCTTATTTCCATGCTGCCTACTCTTTACTCCTATTTGGAGTTTAGGTTTGCTTTCTCAGTTTCAATATGTCAGTTAACACATGTGCATGTAAATTATTTATTGTGAGCTGCTTTTCATACATATGACTCTTATGCCTACATTTGCTCAGCCACAGCTTTTACTCTTATAAATTCATGAATCATGAAAAAAACTACTTACAGTCATTTTATTGAAGTTCCAGAAGATGGAAAAAATTGAATTTTGTGTTCATTTTTTCATGTTCAAATAGAAGTCTTTCTATCAGTATAAAATGTCATGGGAGTCCATACATATATTTAATAATTTCACTGCAATTACTTATAAAAATAAATATAAACACAATAGAATACATTTTCTGAAGTGGGCAGCTGCTACAGTATAATCAAGATATTAAATTTTGCATCAATTGGATACAAAAACTTTAGGACGAATTAGGACAAAGAACTTCTTAATAAATATTAAACCTATTTTATTTAGAAAATACTCTATCACAAGAATGTTTTTCTAATATTTACATATAAATAATTAAATGGCACTATGTCCTTCCATCATAAAAAAACATGTTTTGTTTCTATTCATGAGGCTTAACACAATTGCCATACATACATACATATTTTCCATGTGAATTTTAGCTTTAAGTAGATTGGTTAGACTGTGCACTTTTAAGTTTAATAGTTAACTATTTTTCTTAATAATATCCTACCTATTTTAGCAAACAATTCATTAGAATCTTCTTTTAGAGCATGTAGTTCTAGGGGAAAAGATAAAAGCAAAGTTTTACAACCTAAAAATTAGAGCTTTTTGGTTAAATTTGCATTGATCTTCATTTTATGTATAAAGACATGTTTCAGAAACACAAATAAAATTTTTTTTCACAGACATTTTCTGTAATTAGAAGCACGTAAACCCTGGGATGCCTAGGTGGCTTGGAGGGTGGGTTAAGCGCCTGCCTTCAGCTCAGTCATGATCCCAGGGTCCTGAGATGAGTCCTGAATCAGACTCCTCACTCAGCCGGGAGCCTACTTCTCTCTCTGCCTGCCACTCCCTCTGCTTATGCCCTCTCTCTGCCAAATAAATACATAAGATCTTTAAAAATATATAAAAATAAATAGAAGCATATAAACCACAAATGAAAAAAGGCATAGCAATGAATGAAAATTTGAAAATGAGAAAAGAATTCAAATAAATAATAGTATCTTGGTTTTTAAGCTAATTTATGTTCAAAGTTCATATAAATATGTCCTAATATTTTGACAACAAAGCAGGGATGATAGAACACAATATATATGGACATGGAAATTGTATTAAGTTTTTGTTTGCTTTTAATTTTCTTCACAACCACAGATTTACTTTCAGCATCACCACAAGTCAAACTCTTTCTTTCATATGAAGAATATAAAATATTTTGTATTTGAGAGATAACAACAGTGATGTCAACATAAAATCAATCTTAAGATTGGAATTTATGGAGCATCTGAACTTCGCACATCAACACTTTAGTCATCTACAACATATCTTTTTTTAAATTTAATTTACTTTTTTTAAGATTTTATTTATTTATTTGAGAGAAAGAGCACGAGAAGGGTGAGGGGAAGAGGGATAAGCAGACCTGAGCTAAAGGCAGACACTTAACCAACTGAGCAACCCAGGCGCTCCCAACGTATCTTTTTAAAAAACTGTCCATTTAATAGCAAATAATTACAGTGAAGACATAAAACTCTGAAAAAAAAAAAAAAACACTTGTACACACACAGTCACATGTGTGTGGATGCATACATGCCTTTAATGCAAAAATATTTCAAGCATGACTGGGGCATCTGGGAAAAAGCATATACTTGTAAGTTATACATGTTTGAAGAGTGTGGAGCATGAAACTGCCTTCACTTTAGTAGCTTCATTAAAGAACTATATTAGTCTATTATCTTTCTTTATATTATGAATTAGGCATGTTTATAAGATTATTATAAATTGAACTTACTTTGGACTTTAACAAAATAATATTAATTTTTACTTGTACTATGTTAGGTAGGTAATATCAAATGAAATATTCTCTACTTAAGACTGCAATTAATTAATGAAATTTTGAATAATAATTACTCCAGTAGTGTGAGAAAATTCAGCACATGGACTTTATAGTGAAAGTAAGAAAACGGGGCTCCTGGGTGGCTCATTGGGTTGAGCCTCTGCCTTCGGCTCAGGTCATGATCTCAGGGTCCTGGGATCGAGCCCCGCATCAGCCTCTCTGCTCAGCGGGGAGCCTACTTCCCTCTCTCTCTGCCTGCCTCTCTGTCTACTTGTGATCTCTCTCTCTCTCTGTCAAATAAATAAATAAAATCTTAAAAGTAAGAAAAAGCATTTTATTGCATACTTAAATATTTTAAACTTTGTTTCTAACACATAGTGGTGACATCCAAAGTTATTTGCAAAAATGAAATTGCTCAGTTTTATATATATATAATATTATATACGAATTATATAATATGTAAGTTATATATATATTCTGGTAATTATGTTGAAAAAAGCAAAGGAAGCTATAAAGTTTTTTTTTTTTTTAAGATTTTATTTATTCATTTGACAAAGAGAGACAGCGAGAGAGGGAACACAAGCAAGAGGAGTGAGAAAGGGAGAGGGAGAAGCAGGCTTCCACTGAGCAGGGAGCCCGATGTGGGGCTCGATCCCAGAGTCCTGAGCTGAAGGCAAATGCTTAACAACTGAACCACCCAGGCGCCCCAAAGCTATAAAGTTTTTACTTTAAGGTCTCCAGGTGTTATGTACATTTTTTTTTACTAACTACATATTGTAAATTATGATTATAAAATACAAATATGAAAACTGCATATTATACAGTATGTTGACAAGAGTTCTGCTTTTAACCATCAATAAGTTAAGAAATGTTTTCAGAGTATGAACAAATATAAAAGCTATACGAAACATGAAAAAACTTAGATTAAAAGTGTCAGGGAACTATGTGGCTAGTAAGATTTTAGAAGTCGATATCGAACAGCAAAAGAAAGGACTAGACATTCACATATTTCCCAATAGGCAATTACTGGTTCCAAAATTATAAAATAAAAAGGTGAAAATTCAAAGGGAGATTTTTATACATTTGTAGCTGAAGAAAAATTGGTGTAAAGAGCTCATCAAGAATAAGGGCCTCCTTCTTCCTACCATTACTTTCTCAGGTTTTGTTTGTTTGTTTTTTAATTTGGACACTTAATGGCTAAGCCCTAAGAGTAAACATTTAACACAAAATAAAGTTTTCTGAAGTTAGACCTTAGCATTAAATTATCTCAAATGCCATGTGAATTAAAACAATTTGCCTTTGGCCTAACATCTTCCCAAAGGAAAATAAGTTATATTGGCAGAAGCTAGTATTAGTAGAAACTAATATAGTCGTCACAGTTTTTACTTGCATGTTCAATATAAAATATGGCGAGGAATAGAAATAGGATATTATTGAAAACCCAGAGGAAAAAGTTCAAACAATAAAAACTTATCCAAAGGAGATCCAAATATGTGAAAGTATGAGATGTTAACTTTAAAATAAGTGGATAAAAAGCAAAATTTTGACCTATAACTGGAAAATAGAAAAATAAAGCAAATAAAAATTCTAACATAAAACCTAAATATTTGAAATTAGAGATCAGTGGATAATGAAAATTTAAGAAAAATCATAGCAAAATATTCAGTCAAATATTTGATTTTCATCTACTCTGTGGCAATATTATTCTGGAGTCTGTTCTCTCACATTTGCTTTCATGGTCATTTTCTCTTTTTTAATTGTGTGGATCTTGTGCTGGCTCTTTTTATTTTTAATTTTTAAAATTTTAATTTAATTTTTTTTTTA
>CM052899.1:56654126-56679475 GCA_028534135.1 Potos flavus
GGATAATGAAAATTTAAGAAAAATCATAGCAAAATATTCAGTCAAATATTTGATTTTCATCTACTCTGTGGCAATATTATTCTGGAGTCTGTTCTCTCACATTTGCTTTCATGGTCATTTTCTCTTTTTTAATTGTGTGGATCTTGTGCTGGCTCTTTTTATTTTTAATTTTTAAAATTTTAATTTAATTTTTTTTTTAAAGTTACTTCGCACTTATTTAGTATTTTACAGCTTAGAAAGTATAAAGTTTGTCTATGGTAATCTTATACTTTTTCCTATTAGAAATTTTTAATTTGCTTTGTAGGAATTTCGTGTCAGTGAGCATATGGAACCATGTTTAGTTTAGTAAGAATTTTTTTTCTCATCAATTAGTTTTTTTCTTTGTGTAAGCTTTTTTTTTTCTCTTTACCTCTGTGAGCAATTGGAGTTAGTCAGGTGATTATAGGGATGTACATAATGCAAGAAGGTTCTCATTGCTATATCCTCTTCATGCTGAACAGATAAACTGTTTCTTACAATTTACATTTCTACTTCTATGATAATTAGTAAAATGTCAGGATTGATTGCTACTTATTTTTCTCTCTCTTGTTTGTTAAATATGTGCAAAAATACATCTTCTATCTGAAAAAAAAATCAGTGCATAAGAATGGCAATATGTTGGAAACAGATAAAAAAATGAATCAAAGTTGATTGCTTATTGGAAGGTGATCGAAAGAAAATTTTCAGAATAAAATGCAAAGAGCATGGGAAACAGAAAAAATAATGAAGTAATGTATGGGGTATAGTAAAATTGTCTAATAGCATATGTATATAATTTATGCTTTACTAAGAGAAAATAAAATAATGCACAGAAGCGATATAAGAGAGAGAATGCCTATAATCTGTCCAAAACTAATAAAAAATATCAAACCACAGATACAAAGGTTATTAAAAATTTTAAGCAGAATATTTTTTGTTATTATATTTTCCCCCTTCATAGTCATGCTGTCATGTTCTTGTTTTATTTTTATTTATAAAACACACTTGTATACATGTTGATTGATATCTGGCAACTGGTCTTGACATTAATGGTAGATTTTTTTTTTTTTTAATAGGCTCCACATCCAGCATAGGGCCTGAGCTCAGGACCCTAAGATCAAGAGCCTGAGATCAAGACGTGGTCTGAGATCAGAGTCAGACACTCAACAGACTGAGTCACTCAGGGGCACCTAGAAGTTTCTTACCGCTACAATTTGCTACACTTTTGAATTAAAACATTTACTAGTCTTCAGTGAGTTCATTTCTCCAGTCAATATCTCTTGTTCATCACTTTCCATAAACTTTATCGTTTGAATGTTTAAAAATATCAGGAGAGCGTTGTCTATTTTAAACTAAGTAAGAATTAAGTAGTAGGTTGTTTTAAGAGTGAATAAAAATAACAAAGATCAAGAGCTGGAGAGCATAACAAAGTAAACATAAAACTCAAAAATGGGATTTTTCAGATACTTGCTTTTCATTTTCTTTCATTTGTTCCTTTCAGCACTAAGTGTCCTAACGCAAATAGAATTTAATCAAAGATTTTATTACTATTGAAAAGAGAACTTTAGTTTTGTATATTAGCTGGAAAGAAAATCAAACACAAATATATGTTTTATATGTATTAGTAACTAAGCACAATCAATTTTTAAAACAATAAGGGTGTGTACAGAGTGCTAAATTTTAAGTTTTTGTATTTTTTGATCATTAACTAAAGGAAATCTTAGACACATGCTCTAGTTAATGAGGACGAATTGAAAGTATTCATGTATTTCTGTTCCTTTATCTAACCAGTCCCATTTAGGTAACTGCAAATTTATCTTTCAAACAAGGCATAAATTTGTAAATTCAAAAAGAACAGACTATTTGTTGCAAAACAAGAGAAAATGGGAAGCAGAATGAAGACTTATTTTCCCATTGAGGAATCCAACCATTTTTTAAGTTGCTTTTTATTTTAATTCCAGTTAGTTAATACACAGTGTTATATTAGTTCAGGTGTACAATATAGTGATTTAACAATTCTAAACATTACTCAGTGCTCATCATCATATGTGAACTCTTTTTTTCTTTCCTTTTTCACTTTGACTTTATAAAATTTATTTTTTCTTTTTTTATCTGTAAGTTTTTATTTAAATTCCAGTTAGCAAACATACAGTGTAATATTAGTTTCAAGTGTAGAATTTAGTGATTCCTCACTTACATACAACATATGGTGCTCATCACAACAAGTGCCCTCCTTAATACCCATCACCTATTTAGCCCATCCTCCACCCACCTCTGCTCCGGCAACCCTGTTTGTTCTCTAAAGTTGAGAGTCTGTTTCTTCTTTTGCTTTTTTTTTTTCTCATCCCATATTAATTTGCTTTGTTTCTTAAATTCCACATATGAGAGAAATCATATGGGATTTGTCTTTCTCTGGCTAACTTATTTTACTTAACATTATATTCTGTAGCTCTGTCCATGTCATGGCAAATGGAAGATTTCATTCTTTTTTTTAAAGGATTTATTTACTCATTTTAGAGAAAGAGTGTGCACGAGTGGGGGACTGTGGGGAGGGCGGAAAGAGAGAATCTTTCAAGCAGACTCCCCACTGAGCGAGGAGCCTGACTTGATGGGTGCTCGATCCCACAGCCTATGAAAATATGATCTGAGCTGAACCAAGAGTCAGACGCTCAACAAACTGAGTCACCCAGGTGCCCTGAAGATTTCATTCTTTTTATGAGTAAATAATGTTCATATATATATGTATTAACTTCTTCTTTAACATTCACCTATTGATGGACACTTGGTCTGCTTCCATAATTTGCCTATTGTAAATAATGCTGCAATAAACATAGGGGTGCATGTGTCCTTTCAAACTAGTGTTTTTGTATTCTTTGGATAAATAGACAGTAGTGCAATTACTGGATCATAGGGTAGTTCTATTTTTAAATTTTTGAGGAATCCCATTCAGTTTTCCACAGCAGCTGCACCAGTGTTCATTCCTACCAACCGTACATGGACGTTCCTTTTTTTTCTCTATATCCTCATCAACACTTCGGAATAAAGACATTTTAAAGTTCTGAGTAAAGTGTCTTAAATCAGTAATGGGAAATCCCTAGAAACAGAACCCCAAAGGGTTCTAAGGTTTCTTAAATTGAAAGTGAGAATGCTAATTAAAATTGAAGGATTGGTTAAGAGGGAAATAGGACATCATATTCCTGTATGCAATCCTACCCAACCAATAAACAATCCATCCCACTCTGGATGAATAAAGTAGACCTATTCTTTGGAAAAGTATAAAAGCACATTAATAGAGTAATAGAATTGAAAGATACGAAAGGTTTGCTGAAAATACAAAATTTGGTATGAGTATCCAATGCTGAAATTTAAGATTTCCAGCCAGGTTGTTACTAGAATAATCTAAGGAAAGAAGATTGAATATTTTTCCTGGATGACCATACTAGCCCAAGAAAAGAGACCTAAAAAAAATCAGTTTAAGGATCTGTCAATGAAACAGTCCACATATATTAGGTCTGTAATCTATTGGAATTAATTTTTGTTTCAGATATGAGGTATATTAAAGGATTTCTGGGACGCCTGGGTGGCTCAGTGGGTTAAAGCCTCTGCCTTCAGCTCAGCTCATGATCTCAGGGTCTTGGGATAGAGCCCCACATCGGGCCCTCTGCTCAGCAGGGAGCCTGCTTCCCCCTCTCTCTCTCTCTGCCTCTCTGCCTACTTGTGATCTCTCTCTCTGTCAAATAAATAAATAAAATCTTTAAAAAAAAAAAGGATTTCTTATTTTCATATGAAAATCAAGTTCCTTCATAATCATTTACTGGTAAAAATTATTATTTCTAACTTGAACTACCTTTGTGTCAAAAATTAGTTGACTAAGATTTTGCAAGGGTCTATTTTGGGAATTTATTCTAGTCTATTGAGCTATGTATTTATTTGCTAATACTACGACTATCTTTACTATAGTAGCTTTTTAGTAAGTTTTGATAGGGTAGTGTGGGTTCACTTACTTTGTCCTTTTCCTGATGCTGTGGCTACTCAAGTCCTTTTCCTTTTCATGCAATCTTTAGAATGAGCTTATTGAAATATGCAAAAATGTTTGCTAGGATTTGAATGTGAATTTGAATCCATAGATCTATTTGGGGAGAACTGGTATATTAAAAATATTGCCTTATAATCCATGAGCATGTTACAATCTCCATTTATTTAGACTTTTCTGGGGTTTGTTCTAAATGATTTGTATTTCAACATGGAGACCCTATACATAGTTTGTTAGATTTAAACATCAGTACTGGTTTTGGATTTTGTGTGTAGGGGGGTGGGTATATACTAATGTAAGGTTTTTTCTTTATTTCACATCCCATTTTTTCATTGCTTGTATAAAAATATGATTGACATTTGTATATTGACATTTTATATTGAAACACTGCTAAAGTTACTTATTATTCTAAGAACTTTTTTGAAGATTGTTTGGAATCCTTTATGAAATCAATCATGTCATTTTAAAATAAATATAGTTTTAATCATTTCTTTACAATATACATATATTTCATTTATTTTTCTTGATTTATTGCATTGGCTAAAATTTCTGGTAAAATATTGACTAAAGAGGATGTCTTACATTACTTTCTTCCTGACTTTGGTCCTGGGGCAAAGGCCCAAAGTGTTTTTAAGAATATAATAAGATTCTTGGATTTCAGATTTATATTTTTCATTAATAATTAATCATCACTCCTTAAAATATTTTACAGTCTTTCTTTTTTTCTCTCTCCTTCATTGACTTCAATTACACTTGTATTTGACTTCTTAACATTGTCACAGCTGACAGATATTCTATTAACTTTTATTTATATTTCCATTTTTCTTTGTGCTTCTTTCACTGTCTTGCAGTTCATTAATCACCTTTCTGCAATGTCTAAATATCTTTAATACATGCAAATACTTTTTCCATCTTCTAGGTTTTTACTTCACTTTTCAACAAATAGAATACAAATAGTTATGTAACTACTGCTATATGAGCTGTTATACAAAATGTTTTTGCTAATTTTAATATCTAAGTCAGATCAAGGTCAATTTCAATAGATTGTTTATTGGTCATAATTTTCTGCTTCTTTGTATGTTTGTGGATTTTTGATTTAATGTAGATATTGTTATTTTGCCTTATTGGGTGCTGATTATTCATATATATCAATATTGTTTAGCTTTGTTCCAGGGCACAATTACTTGGAAACAATTTTATACTTTCAGATATTGCTTTTAATATTTATCTAGTCCAGACTTTGTTGTTGTTCAGTATAAGGCAAATTATTCCTCCATATAGAGCTCCATATAGAGATAAGACTTACGCATTTATCCAAAAAAAGACCCATATATCATAAAAATTTCCAGTCTGTCTTATAGGAACAAGCACTATTCCCAAGACTAAGTGAAAGTTTGGTGCTATTACGTCTAATCTTTTAAGGTAATTCATTGGGGAGTAGAATTCTTTGCATATATGCTCTGATTAGTACTTAGCTGAATACAAGAGAGCAACTCTGGACATCCACAGTTACCTCCCTGACCATTTTTTTTTCCTTTTCTGCCACTTTATCCTGAGAACTCTAGTTGCCTTGTTCTCCCCACAATTATACTTCTGTCTCTTCAGTTCAGGGAGACTACCAAGCTCTATCTGGTTTCTCTTTCTTTGTGGTGGTCTGGAAATGCTCTTTTAGGAAGTTGACACAATTATAGAAAACATGCACTGTTTGTTTCTCATCTTCAGAGATTATTGCCTATCATTGCCTTATGTAGTTTCTTTACAATCATTGTTCATTTGTTTTTGTTCTTATTCTTGAAGAAGGGTAAATCTTTAATTTTGGCATAATTCTTATTTATACTTGAAAGTTTCTCATTGCACCTCTCTTCAAAGCAACTCTATGTCTTTGAAAAAAAAAAAAAAGTTCTTCACACCATACACCAAAAATCATCCCTTTGAGGTGGTGGCAGGAAATGCCATGAAGAAAAGAGTAACTATTGCCTGGGTCAGCAATATTGAAAACAGTCACTTCCCCAGCTTGCTGTCCTAATATGTGCTTGTCTCATCTTTTGTGACACTTGTTTTCTTTCCTGCTTCTCAGAGGTTGTCTTCAAGCTGTCAACTTCTGCAATTTACAGACTTCGTAACGTGGTATAATTTTTTTTTTTTTTTTTTTTTTTGCCTATAGGTTATTTATC
This sequence comes from Potos flavus, assembly GCA_028534135.1. Lineage (NCBI taxonomy): Eukaryota > Metazoa > Chordata > Mammalia > Carnivora > Procyonidae > Potos > Potos flavus. Next base: position 56,660,352 of record CM052899.1, read on the forward strand.
CAGGGGCAAAGGCAATAATTTCCTAAAATCCAAATGAATATGCAGAAGAATGGTACATTACTGGTTGTGGTTGTTATTGTAATAGTCCAAAATAAAAATAATCTGAAAAATAAATGTTACTCCATCTTGGTTAGAAGTATAATACTGCATTCATTTTAATAGAAAAACAATTTTTAGGGGCTGACATTAGTTATAGTTAAAATAGTAGGATTTCTGGAAAATTAGCTAATGTACAAAATTTCTTGTCATAAATAGAATAGCTCAAATGTTAAGACCAAAATTTAAGTGAAACATTAGCTTTATGTTTATTTTGTAAAATTTAATAAAATTTTACAATTCGAACATTTATAAAATTATTATTTTCTTTTTTTTTTTTAAAGATTTTATTTATTTATTTGACAGAGAGAGAGATAGAGATCACAAGTAGGCAGAGAGGCAGGCAGAGAGAGGGGAAAGCAGGCCCCTGCTGAGCAGAGAGCCTGATGTGGGGCTTGATCCCAGGATCCTGAGATCAAGCCCAATGTGGGGCTTGATCCCAGGACCCTAAGATCATGACCTGAGCCGAAGGCAGAGGCTTTAACCCACTGAGCCACCCAGGCGCCCCTAAAATTATTATTTTCTTACACTCTAATTTACTAAAAATATTTAAGTATCAAGTAATTTTTAATCCATAATAAAATAGTTTCTGATATTTATCTTTAAAACCACAGATGTCGGGGTGCCTGGATGGCAAAGTCGGTTGAACATCTGAATTTTAATTTTGGCTCAGGTTGTGATCTCAAGGTTGTGAGATCGAGCCTTGAGTTTGGTTCTGCATTCTGTGTGGAGTCTGCTTAGGTCTCTCTCTTCCTCTCCCTCTGCCCCTCCTTCCTGTGCTCTCTTTTACTCTCTAAAAAAATAAATAAATAAATCCTTTAAAAAAATAAATAAAGCCATATGTGTCAGTCCTTGAGTTGTTTGCCCTCAGATCTTTTCTTTTGTTATTCTGCTAACCTACCATGTATCTGAGGAAAGTTTATGTCCCACAGTTTATTACACAAGCACCTATAGGGAAGGAAGAAGTTTTCCACTATCCTTTAAGGGTCTCTGGCTGGGCCTAATAACTGATCTGACATAAAGCAGATTAACAGAAGAAAAGGATACACATTTTGTTAAAATTTTACATGTAAATGGAAGCCTTCATAAAAAAAAAAAAAAAATGAAGATCCAAAGAAGTCACCAGAGCAGAAACCTTTTCACCTTTTATTTTTTAATTTTTTAAAAAAGATTTATTTATTTATTTGAGAAAGAAAGAGAGAGCACGTGAGTGAGGGGAGGGGTAGAAGGAGAGAATCTTCAAGCAGACGTCCCGCTGAGCAAGGAGTCTGATGCCAATGCTGGACTCCCTCTCATGAGATCACGACCTGAGCCAAAACTAAGAGTCGGATGCTTAACTGACTGAACCATCAAAGCATCCCACTTTTATACTTTTAGACGAAGATACAAAACATTCTTGTAGAATGAACAAGACAAAGGAATTTGGGCTGGGGGTATTAAGTGGTGAAGAAGTAACCAGGAGGGTAAAAGTTAGTTTAACAAGGCTTATTTGTACAAGTTTGTCAGCTCTAAATTCCCCATCTGTGGTGATAAGAATGTTTTATTTCCTTCTAGTACAGGGAGAGTAACTTTGACATGGGAGTTTTATCTTCTACTTTCAGGAATAAAAAGGAAGTTCAGAATATCCTCTTGTACCTGCTGTTTCTTAAGTGCCTTTAACTCAAAATAGTAAGTCTAAGAGACATGTTTTAGGGTAACATAATCTGGTTTCCTCCATTTCCATGCAAGTTGGCTCTTATCTGGGTTTGAACAACAGTTGAAACCACTAGCAGAGGAGGAAGAGAAGCCTGTGTTTTTCATTCTCATTTACTGCCTCTGGCAGTATATCTAGGATCTGCTATTCCTTAGCTCCCATAAGAAAGACCTGTCTTTATTTAACCCTCCACCAAGTGACCCACATTTCAAATGCAGAAACACTATACCTACACTTTGTCTCTTCAACCCATTGTAGATACTCAGAATGGTTTTGTTTAGCAGGATTATCCTTGACTGGAAACCTTTCTTTCTGCAATGAATCATCCCAGAAAACAGAGCATAACAGGATTTTGAGAGTAGGTTACTTAACTGAGTCTGAACATTTTAATGACCTCCTTGTGGGAGAAAATATGACACAAATAATTTATACATTAGTACAATTATCACTTATTGTCAAATGGGTGAAGTAGTGGTTGAAGGTGAGAATTAGGGATATCAAGTCAATACCACTATTAGCTACACATAACTGATATAGTACGTGTTGTGGCTACAATTTTATAGAGTGGTTTGGTTGTTTCTGAAGACAACAAATTAATTTCCTAAAGCTCTCTTTCTTAAAGAGAGCTTTAGGAAATTAAATAATAAGCCTGGAGCTTTGCATTTTCAGCTAACAGAATGAATAGAGATACAGAAGACTTTGTGGAGATATTAAAACAGTATCTTATTCTTTATAAGTTCAGGACATATATACCCACTAATAGGTTATTTGTTTCTTACCAAAATTCATGTGTCAAATCTTAATATCCAATGTGAAGATATTAGGAGATGAAAGCTTTGGGATGCTATTAGGTCATGATATTATATTAGGTTTTGTGGTTAGAGCCCTCATGCATGAGATTAATGCCCCAGAGAGATTCTCATTCCTTCTGTCACATGAAAATACAACCAAAAGGCTGACCTGAAAGAGGGCCCATATCTGACCATGCTGGCACTCTAAACTTGGACTTCCATCTTGCAAAACTGTGAGAAATAAATGTCTTTATTTATTTCCCAATCTACCCAATCTATGGTATTTTCTTATAGCATCTGGAATAGACTAGGACAATATCTTGGCATCGGACCCTGATTTGATTGTGGTCAATGCTGAAGTTATAAATCAAGTTTAATATGTAAATTGTCAAATTTCTTAAGCCAAGGTTGTGGCATTAGTAAAGTAAGATGAAGTAACTCAGACTTGCTTTGAGGATATTAATGTAGATTTAGATGAATTGAAGACCTTTGAAAACACAAATCACTCATCTTTTATGGCCTTCAAGCTCATAAAGTAAGTCTGATCCCAAGAGGAGAATTGTAAAACCTTGAGCAGAAAACATGGCCTACACACCAAAGGAATAAGGAATTGAAAGATCTTGAAAGTTTTAACAGCAAGAATCTTATGAGCATGTATGGGAATGAATTTAGGAGTATTAAGTTGGAAGATAAGGTTAAATTTGGCTGAAATTTTCTATATGCAGACAGCTTACCGTATTTAGGGATTTAATGTACTATTTTTGGCAGCTGGAAGTAGCCTCAAAACTGCTTGATTCAGGGGCACCTGGGTGGCTCAGTGGGTTAAGCCTCTGCCTTCGGCTCAGGTCATGATCTCAGGGTCCTGGGATCTAGCCCCGCATCGGGCTCTCTGCTCGGCAGGGAGCCTGCTTCCCCCTCTCTCTCTGCCTGACTCTCTGCCTACTTGTGATCTCTCTCTCTCTCTGTCAAATAAATAAATAAATAAAATATTTAAAAAAAAAAAAAAACTGTTTGATTCGATGCATGAAGTCCAGGTTTAGCAGTGTCATTATCTACATCAAATGATGTTAAGATTATTGAGCTCACTTGGTCTTTTGTAGAGAAAAAAAATGTGAAGACACAAATGATGTATTGGATTTATTATGTAAAGTTCACTTGCCTTCCACCAATAGGCATTCATTGAAGGAACCCTGAGGATAATCCTTTCTTCAAGACATTGAAAAATGTATTGGTGATGGGAATACCAGCATTCCTGGAAAGCTCTTTAGATTATGAATAAGAAAAGGAAATATCACTATTGAAATGGGGGACCCTCTTTAACAGGAATAATGGCATACTAGAGTGACAGAGGTCAGGTCACTATGATTAAATATCAGAGACAATGTAGGTGAAATGACTATCAGAAGCATGGATGAAATGGCAATTATTGGTTTGGCACCCAAAAATCTGTAGCTATTAATTGCCTTCAACACCTTTTTTTTTTTTAAAGATTTTTTATTTATTTATTTGACAGAGAGAGAGAGATCACAAGTAGGCAGAGAGGCAGGCAGAGAGAGGGGGGGAAGCAGGCTCCCCGCTGAACAGAGAGCCCGATGTGGGGCTCGATCCCAGGACCCTGAGATCATGACCTGAGCCAAAGGCAGAGGCTTTAACCCACTGAGCCACCCAGGCGCCCCCACCTTCAACACCTTTAAAAATGAATAGATGGCAGTCAGATAAAGTATTATTTTAAAATAATACTTTATGTATTAAAAATAAAACTTGAATTGTTCATAGATGCTTGATTTGAAGTGCTGTAATAGGAAACCATAGTTGCTAAACTAGTTCTTACATTAAACCATAAACTGACCCACATCTAGTTAAGGAAGAACCACCACACCTCCCTACATATGTCCTGTAAATTTTCTTCCAAGCCTTCCACAAAAAGACCTAAAGCCTTATATCAGAACAACCACTCCGGTGACCTAAAATTATCAGGAATAAATAGATACCAACACTGAATAGATTCTAATGCCTAAGTATCTGAAATCATATGTGGGCATCATTGGTGTGAGTGAATAATTGTGGACACTAAGTGATAAGTAAAGCTTTGTCCAAGTTCTGTAGTATAGTAATTCTCACAAGGGGATTGTATGGTTTGAGTAGATCTAATTAGTAAACTGCAGAATGCCTGCATTTGGCTCCCTGAAAATGAAGGTTCTGTGAAAGGAAGGGAATAGTTAAGTAGAAGACCCCAGAAATTCCCCTTCTTAAGAAAATAGCAAAAAAAAAAAATAAGCAACACCTCATTACTGGAGGAATTTCAGAGATTGGCAGCAATATCTAAGATATGAAAGATATAAGAGTGGTGCTTTCTCTCAAATTTCCATTTAATTGATATGTTTGGTTGGTATAAAAGATACGTAGATTGCTTGTTATTTAAAACTTAAGCAGATGTTATCTAAATCCAGTTGCTATTTTACATATTGTACTTTGACCAGATCAACTCAAAATTCACTCCCTGAAAAGTAGTGCAAATTATGTTTTTCTCCAAAGCAATTAACAAGGATGAGAAGAAGCACTTCACTTTGATTGGGCAGGAATAACAGTATGTCTTGCTTGCCTTATCTCAGGGCCGTATCAGCTCTCATGCTTTCTGTCTTAAAAGAGTTGTGAGGGAAATCAATTATTTGAATATTCTGCAGAATATCATGCTGTCCCACTATTGGTAACACAGAATGATGATCTGGTAAGCAGAAAGAAGCTACTAATTAGATACTCTTGTGAAACACATGCATGCTAGCGGTAAAAGATCAACTCAGTGAAAATTCTGGGTTCCATCAAATTACTAAAGTTTCTAGAGGCCCATCAGTTTTGAACATGTTGGGAAACCCCCCTCTAAACTGAGAGACGGTTTGTACTGCCTAACACTGAGAAACTGGAAAATTTCATCTTGGGTCTCTTCAGATTTTAGAGGCAACATAAACCACAATGGGCTTCATGTTCCAATTCATTATCAATTAACTCATTTAGCTGCAAATTTTTGAGTAGAGTCAAGAAAAAAATAAGGCTTTGCAGCAGGTTCAACTGAAATAAAAGTGTCCTGAAAATTTTGCCTCAGAAGCCGACATTTACAATGGTGCTCTCACTGCCAATCATACGTAAGTATCCTCTGCTTAGTCCCACTACAATAATTTTAGCACAGATTCTGAAGATTTTGCAGAAAAATAATGCCCTCTTCTAGTATAATTATTCTCTTTTTGAAGGGCAGCTATTGTCTCTCTCTTCAGCCCTGAGAGAGACTGAACATATAACTGTGGTATTCTCTCTATGAGACCTAAACTAACATCATGAGCAGAGTGACATTTAATCCACTGAACCATAAAATTGATCTATAGTGTGTTTCCTGCTACAAAATTAGCCCAAGATGGAATATATTTGAAAACTGTGACACTCACCGGGATGCTCCTTAGTACTTCCAAGACCAGATTTACTGGGAATACACAATAGCCCAAGAAATCAAGGACCACTGAGCCCTCAGATCCTTCAAAACAAAGGTTTGAATCACCTCACCAGGGAAAGAAACCTGGCCAGCTTAGGTGCTCTGGCCATGTACAAAGTGGCAGATAAAACCTACTAAATGCCAACTACAGCCTCCTGGCTGGCACAGATATAAAAACTATAGCAGCTAGATATACTTCTATTAGTTGTATATTAACAAAAATTTATTTTTGCCCATTTCTTTCCTTGATGTGTGCTACTCGACTACATGATTTAGACCTGATGGGAAGAGTTTGCACATCACATTGTTTTAGGTATGTTGTCTAATGAAAGTTTAGGTTTACTGTTCTCAGAGAATAGGTGAGATCATCTTTGTATGAAAGATATTCACCCAAGATTGACTACAAAGGTAGTTAGATTAAAATAAATAACTTATGTAATACAATTATAGTGTTCCTGAGTTTCATCTTATTTTTGAGTATCATACTACATTAAGAGTTTATCTGAAGACCGGAGTATATTTATTGTTTATTAACAGTAAGTTCCTTGGAGACATAGGCTCTGTCTTGTTTACTAGTATAGGTATTTCCATGTACTCTCAAATAATTTTAGATTGATCTATTGACTTACTTGACATATTATAGTCCATTTACTGTAAATATTTCTTAGAGTTTTATATCTCTAAATCATATTCTGAACTGTCATAAACATAATACATATAAGAAATTATCAAAATGTGTAAAATATAGTAAAATTAGCTATCAAACATTTTATTGGAGACTTAAGTAATTCTTTCTATTTTTTTAAGTAATTCTTTAATTGCTAAATCTATGGAAAAATATTTTAAGGTAAAAAAGGGTGACTCTAATACTAGAATTTGAAAAAACTAGTTAATATTAAGTTTTTTAATTTAATTTTTTTGTTAAATTAAATTATGATTATGTAGATAAAACTGAAAAGGAAATTTTTATAAGTGCAAGTGACAATCTTTGCCTTCTTTTAAACTTCATCATAAAAAAATAAACAAAACAAAACAAAACAAAAAAAACTTCATCATAAAAATCAATGAAGAGATGTTTATACGCAAATGGATAGTGCTGAGTTGTTCTCATCATGCACAAGAAAGCCAACACTACGATGTATAAATAATCTGTGGCATATTCAAAAAATGTTTCTCTTCTGTCTCCATGACGCTTTGGTTCAAAATACCATACTATTCATGAATACTTACTATTTGCACACCACAGATTATATTCAGATAAATGATGGCCATGGTTCTCAAATCTATACATGATAGTTAATCTCTGTTCATACTTATATTACAAAAAATAATCCAACAAATAAAGTGAGTGTGATATTTAAATCATCTGAAGATAATTCTGTCAATATTTGGTTGAAAGATTGAAATGTCCTGCCACAGACTACTGACTTTTTTTTTTTTTTTAAGAAATGAGAGGTTTTAGAGATCAAAGCTGCTGCAGCATACATGGGAGCCAATCTATTATCAACAGGAATGTCATCACTCTGAATCACTTTATGCCTTGTCACTTCTTCTGACATTCTTGTTGAAGCTAACCGCAGCATCAAGCTGTAGAGCTGACATTTATGCTTTTGTCGTGATGAGTAGTCCTACTAAAGTAAGCTGCCAAACAATTCCAAAAAAAGAATAAATACATCTTCATGTTAACTAATAAAAGATTCTAATGAATAAAATTGAATTACTAAAATCCACTGGGAAAAATATCTCTAATCTTAAGAATCACGCAAGTGGGAAAACCAGTTTCATACCCCATACTGATAGAAAATTATGGAAGTTCATGTTTTAAATGTTAAAATAGTTTAAAGAATATTTTCAGTCCCCTTGTTAAAACATTTTATTCCATTTATTTTTTTGAAATTACTTAACGTATTTAAAGTATATTGTTCCTTGAGGAAAATGAGTTATACGTATGGGAGATTTTTCCTCCCTAAAAATAAAATATTTAAATATATTAAATATATTTATGCATCTCTGACAACGGTGAATACCTACCTTGCAAATAAGTGCCAAAATATGTATTTAATGAATGAGTAAATAATACAGTGATGTATGAAACAATATAATAGCATCTGTGGTTTATTTATTATAATCCCCTAAATCTTCGATTTGCTATATCATCTACCTGATTTATTCTACACTCTTTTGAAATGCTACATTCACCTATTAGAAATAACATTTTGGCAAAGGCCTCCCAGGAAGAAAAGAGTTCTATTAGATAATTAAGATCATTTATGTAAGGTGGAAAAATATGAGGTAATTACCACAATTAGCATTACAAATGGTACTCCATATAAAATATATCTTTATGATTCAGAAGTGCTTTTGCAGAGTGAGGTCTAATTGCCTATTATAGTCTTGGCTTTAATTATAGGTAAAAAGAGTTTTCCTTGCTCATATGAGTCTTCATTTTTTATTCATATATTAAGTAAAATTTAACTTACTATAGTATTCTTGTTAAAATACATGTACTTTACAATACAGATAGCTATTTATGAAACTAAAATTCTATATTTCTAAAGATGGTAATTTTGATGGGGGATCACGCTACCTCAATGCTATTGGTGCATTCGTTTCTGGGATTTCTTCTGAATAAAAAAATAGTCATCATCTCACATAAACAAGCTTCAACTCTTGTGACAGGCCTAAATAGCTTCTTTGTTTTCTGAGAAATGGTATGAGCTTTTACAGGAAACATGCTGGTCTTAATGCAAAGCATGAAATCAGCTATAATACCTGGCTTGCTACAATGTAACACGGAGGGTGCTGGGGGCAAAGGAAGGTTTCAGAGAAGGGCGTGGGCCTTTGGAATGCTGAGGCCTGCCTGACCACTCTGCGGTTGGAATGCCACCTTACCCAAGGCTTTCTTAGCCTAAAGCCACACTGTGATCTAAGAGATGCATGCATTGTCCCTTAGGCTGTGTTCAGTACTCGTAGAACACACAGATTAGCATATCTTATCTTTCCTGTAAACAGATCCTCCTAGTTTCAGTAAGATCCCTTGTCACACATCCTTTGCTTGAGAAACAGTGACAAGGATCTGTGATTATCCTGAAGGACCAATAAAAGCCGGAGCAAAGAAAAGCAAAGGGTCTTCTCTGAGCATTGACCCCCTTGCCTTCTCTCTTTCACAGCGAAGTTTGGAATAATCTTTCATTCATTGGTACAGGGATTGCTGGCCATTCCTGGCAGAAACACATGATATAAAATGACTATTTTGGTTAAGAACAGAGTTTTTGTCAGAAATACGGAGAAGTCATTCTTCCTTCTTCATGAGTAGTATGGACAAGAGATATTTAAGGTGATTGCTTTGCTAATATTACCCCATTTGGAATATATTTTTTTTTATCACCATAGTTGTCAAGTGCTTCAGTGCAAAAACATTAGAATAAAAAAGAATTTGTGACCCAACCTTATTAATAAAATCATCCTTGGGGCACCGGGGTGGTGCAGTTTCTGCTCAGGTCGTGATCTTGGGGTCCTGAGATGAAGCCCTACATCAGGTTCTGCACTCAAGGCAGAGTTGGCTTAAACTTCTGTCTCCCTCTCTCTCTATCCCTCCCGTCCACATGTCCCCCCCTTCCCAAATAAATAAATCTTAAAAAAAGAAATTATCCTTGGTATTTTTTAAAATGTTGTATTATCCTAAAATCAATATTTAAGCATTTTATGTTATGATTGCAATCATATTGGGTACTCTAACACACTGAGAATGTTTACCATGTCATTTAGTGGAATAACACTTTCAAGTGTTGTCTTCTAATTCAGGGTCTAGAATGGGAATGCATAATACAGAAAAAACTGATTAGCATACAATCATAATAAGTCAGACACTCTGTTGACTTTGTATATATATTGTATCACTGTTTATAAATATTTTCTTGGAATTGTGGGATTTGGGGCTATCAGGGAACACAGCTTAGAGAGATTTAGTAAATTAAGAAAGCTTGCAAGGTCGAAAGCGATAACACTGGTACTTAAGTCAGGATCCATCTGACTCCAACATTTTATGTTTGCCAATTTTGCTAGTGTGATAATTACTTGTATACACTCACATTAAACACACTAACACGCACTTCAGACTTTATTCACTTTTTGGTGTAGAAGATTTTGATACACAGTTGTCTAGCTGTCAGAATTATATGCCTCAGTTAGACAGATAATAAATTTAGTAATATTCATCCTATGTGTCATTGGTTATACAGGTCATAAGCTATTATGTCAGCCAAAGGTGAAGGGGGACAGTTGTTCTCATTTTCAAATTTATATGCATTCTTCCTTTCTTTTTGTTGTATGGTTCTGACATATTCTTGACAGTGTTATTTATGTGCATAACAAGTGTTCAAAATGGAATGACTTACCTACAGAAATCTGAATTCTGTGCATATTGACATTGTTTAATGTGGGCTATTGGGATTGTTATTAAAGAAGTGACCATGATCTCTATGCACCTGCAATGAAGTGGTTTATCTCATTCAGATGCCTTGGGGAAAGATACTTGGAGTGTATTCCCTTTTTGCTTAAAATTGTTGAAGACACGCTGTTCATTATGATCAATTTTCATGCATAACATCCCATGGAGAAATAGATTTTCATTTCTTGAATGGCCTACATTCTTTTTCCTTTCTGTTAATAAGAAGTCATGCATGCTTTCTTGGGGTTGACATTCACAAATTTTGCACTTTAATTTATGATCATTCACTGTTTCATCTGTTAATCATTCATTCATTAAAAATATTATCGACAGCTTTTTTATGTGCTAACAACTTCTCTAAGTACTGAGAATACAGCAGTAGATAAAGCAGTCCTAAAAACCTGTCTTCATGAAGTTTACGTTCCAGTAGGGAAGACAGATAAAAAAATAAAATAAAATAAAGATTAGTAGATAAAGGAGAAAAACAAATTGGCTAAGAATGATGAATAGGGAGTTTCAAACTGCAGGGATCGAGGAAATAAATTGTTATCGGATAGGATAGCAACAAGGATGATCTTTAATGGGAAGACGACTTTAGAAAAAACACATGAAGGTCCATAATATTATACTTATATAACCTACTTTTCTCTCTTCTTTTTTTCCTTCTTCATCATTAAGTTTACTTCCTCAAATGATCATTCCATAATCCTCTCACATAAAGAAAGTTTTCTTTTGTAATCTAACACAAACTTTTTTATTTGTTTAGAGGTAACACTTTGATATATTTAATCAATATATATGGCTTTTTGGATTTCTACTTCTTATGTCAGTTTGACTATTTTCTTCATTTCAAAAAAATTAACCACTGGGGCGCCTGGGTGGCTCAGTGGGTTAAAGCCTCTGCCTTCAGCTCAGGTCATGATCTCAGGGTCCTGGGATCGAGCCCCGCATCAGGCTCTCTGCTCAGCAGGGAGCCTGCTTCCCCCTCTCTCTCTGCCAGCCTCTCTGCCTACTTGTGATCTCTAACTCTGTCAAATAAATAAATAAAATCTTTAAAAAAATAAATAAATATAAAAAAATTAACCACTTTATTGAAGTTGTTAGTCATTGGCAAACATTTGTAATGTTCCTCTTCATCTTCTGAAAGCAATAAAACACTGATGAAAGCAATTCAAGATGATGCAAAGAAATGGAAAGATATTCCATCTTTGTGGGTTGGAAGAACAGATATTCTTAAAATGTTTATACTACCCAAAGCAGTCTATAGATGTAATGCAATCCTTATCAAAATACCAACAGCATTTTTCACAGAATTGAACAAACAATTCTCAAATTTGTATGGGAGCACAAAAGACCTTGAATAGTCAAAGCGATCTTGAAAAAGAAAAACAAGGGGTGCCCGGGTGGCTCTTAAGCATCTGACTCTTCATTTCAGCTCAGGTTGTGATCTCAGGGTCATGGGATTGAACCCTACTTCCAGCTCTGTGTTTATTGGGGTCTTCTTGAGATTCTTTCTCCCTCTCCCTCTACCCCTCCCTCCCCAATCTCAAATGAATAAATAAATCTTTTTAAAAATGAAAAACAAACCTGGAAGTATCACAATTTCAGATTTTAAGTTATATAACAAAGCAATAGTAATTAAAACAGTATGGTACTGCCATAAAAATAGACACTTAGATAAATGGAATATAACAGAAATCCCAAAAATGGACCCACAACTATATGGTCAACTAATCTTTGACAAAACAGGAAAGAATATTCAATGGAAAAAGACAGTGCTTTCAACAAATGGTGTTAGGAAAACTGGACAGCAACACTCACAAGAATGAAACTGGACCACTTTCTTTCACCAGAGACAAAAATAAACTCCAAATGGATTAAAGCCTTAATATGAGACAGGCAGCAGCTTTTTTTACCTCAGCTATAGCAACTTGTTACTAATATGTCTCTGGAAGCAAGGGAAAAAAGCAAAAATAAACTATTGGGACTACATCACAATAAAAAGCTTCTACACAGTGAAGGAAAGAATCAACAAAACTAAAAGGCATCCTTTTGGATGGAATGGGAGAAGATATTTGCAAATGACATATCTGGTAAAGGGTTAGGATCCAAAATATATAAAGAACTGATACAACTCAATGCCTGAAAAAATAAATAATACAATTTAAAGAATGGGAGGAATACGTAGTGATTTGAAAGTTTATAGCAGCAATGTTCACAATAGCCAAAATACGGAAGGAGCCCAGATGTCCATTGACAGATGAATGGATAAAGAAGATGTGGTGTATATATATATATATATATATATATATATATATATATATAATAGAATATTACTCAACTATCAAAAATTGAAATCTTAGCATTTGCAACGACATGGATGGAACTAGAGGGTACTATGCTAAGTGAAATAAGTCAGTCAGAGAGAGAGGATTATACGATTTCACTCATATATGGAATTTAAGAAACAAAAAAGGATCATAGGAGAAGGGAGGGAAAAATAAATCAGAGAGTGAGACAGACTATACGAGCCTCTTAACTATAGGAAACAAACTGAGGGTTGCTAGAGGGGAGGAGAGTGGGGGAATGGTGTGACTAGGTGATGGACATTAAAGAAGTCACTTGATATAATGAGGACTGTGTAATGAGCACATCAGTGTAATGAGCACTGATGAATCACTAAACTACTTCTGAAACTAATAATACATTATTTGCTAATTAATTTAATTTAAATTAAAAAATTAAAATGGGCAGAACATATGAACAGACATTCCTCCAAAGAAGATGTACAGATGGCCAACAGACACATGAAAAGATGCTCGACAATGGTGATCATCAGGGAAATGCAAGTCAAAACTACAATGAGATATCACCTCACACTTGTCAGGATGGCTAAAATAAAAAATGCAAGAAATAGCAAGTGTTGGTGAGAATGTCTCAGAGAAAAAGGAACCCTCTTGTACTGTGGGTGGGAATACAAGTTGGTGCAGCCACTGTGGAAAACAGTATGGAAGTTCCTCATAAAGCTAAAAATAGAACTCCCCTATGATTCAGGAATTACATACACTACTCGGTATTTACCCCCAAAATATAAAAAAACTTTAATTCAAAGAGATACATGCACAGCTACGTTCATAGCACCATTATTTATAATAACCAAATTATGGAAGCATCCCAAGTGCCCATCACTTAGACTCATCCACGGAATGGATAAAGAAGATGTGGTACATATGTACAATGGAATATCATTCAGCCATAGAAAAGAATGAAATCTCACCATTTGCAACAACATGACTAGAGCTAGAGAGTATAATGCTAAGTGAAATAAGTCAGTCAGAGAAGGACAAATACCATATGATTTCATTCATATGTGGAATTTAAAAAACAGAACAAATGAGCAATGGGAAAAAAAGAGAGAGAGAGAGAAACCAAGAAACAGACTCTTAACTATAGAGAACAAACTGATGGTTAACCAGAGAGGAGGTGAGTGAGGAGATGAAGGGAAAAGGGGATAGGGATTAAAGAGTACAATTATCATGATGAAAAAAAATAATGTTAGGTTATGTTAATGTACAAAATTTAGGTGCTTTCCAGATACTATTTTTTATGGATTTTTAATATAATCTCTTGCTCAGAGAATAGTCTATAAAGAATTTAATCATTTTTATATTTTATGAAAAAGCATGTAGTTTATCATGGTCAATTCTCAGATGCAATTGAAAAGAAGGTTTATTCTGTGTTCCAAACACTGTCAGTTTCTGAGAGAGAATTGTGGAAGTCTCTGAAAATATTTTGAATTTTTCTATTTCTCTTTCAGTTGTAGCTTCTTGTATTTTCAAACTCTTTTATTAAAAGCATATATATTTGGTATTGTGCACTTTTATTAATTGACTCCTTTGTTGTTATGAAATATACCCTTATGTCCATTATAACACTCTTTGTTATGAATTCTAATTTGAATTATATTAATATAGCCATTCTTGATTTTGTATAATCAGCATCTGCATGGTATAACTTTTTCTGTCCTTTTAATTTTGCATATAGGTGAATATTATTCTTTTCTACAGTCTCACAATCTCTGCATTCTAAATAATGTGCTTCATCTTTTTGTATTCAAATTAATAAATGACATGATTAGGCTTATATTCACCAGATTGAATTTTGTTGTCTTTAGAGTACTGACTTTTGTTTTGTTGTCGTTTATTTCTTAATTTATGAATCAGTTTTACTCTTTCAAAGTTTGATTATAGGTGGATTTTATTTTATTTGCTATGTTATGTTGTTTTGACCAGAGTAGGAGATATTTTACTCTAAGGTCTTTTAATTTTACTATCAAGTCACATACTTTTTGAAGTTTATACTAAATACCCCACATGTTTAATTAAGTCTTTCTGCTCTAATGGAAACTTGAATGTTTCTAGCCCTTACAATTTCTTGGTAGCTGTTCATTTCCTGGTTTTAACATAAATAAGTAAAGCATGCAGAGTTATCCTGATTCCAATATCATGATTCATGCTTCCCTATCATAGCGCACCTTTATTCTATACAACTTAGACATTCTCTGCTGTAACTCTACCAGACACTTAATGTTAAATCTTCATTTTTTTCAGTGTTTTTTCTTTTGCTTTATATCCTTTTTTCTTGTAATTCTGGAAGTCGCTCTTCCATTTTATATTCTTAGAGAAATTTTACCAGTCTCTCTAGAATTTAATGAATAAAAGGAGAACTTTATCTTCTAAAGATTATTGTACTAGCTTGCTACGGCTGCCATGACAAACTTGGTGTCCTAAACAAGAGAAATTTATTTTCTCACTGTCGTAGAGGCTAGAAATCTGAGATCAAGGAGTAGGTAGGATTGGTTCCTTCTGAAAGCTATAAGACAGAATCTATTTTATTTCCCTCCTCTAGTTTCTGATAGGTCACTGGCAATCTTTTGCCATTCTTGGCTTGTAGAAGAATACCCCGATTGGTACCTTTATCCTCATATGATGTTCTTCCTGTGTGCTTGTCAGTATCCAAATTTCCTCTTTTTATAAGAAAATCAGTTATTGTGGATTAGGGCCTAACCTAATGACCTCATTTTCACTTGATCACTTATGTGAAGACCTTAAAGATTTATAAGTTGGTCATATTTTGAGGTACTGGAGGTTAGGACTTTAATGAATTCTGAGGGGAAACAATTTAACCCATGAAAACTGAGTATAACAGATATATATCCAATAATATAAAGAAATGAGTACATAAGAATTGATTCAATGGGGTATATCCCAGATGTTCTAGCTCTTAATGAAGCATCAAAGGAGATAAAAATTTCCAAACTGAAATATTTATTCAATGGTACGGAAATTTTAAAACACATTATACCTCAGCACAAACATGAGGAAAATAAGGGAATGTTAATACAGGACACAGAAGAGTAATGACAGTATACTCTAATTAGATGTTACTGTAGTATATTGGTTTTGGAAAGTTCTACAAAGTACTCTTTTAGAGAATATAGGAGATTAAAAGAATAACTAGGCCCACATCCTGGCTTCATAGAGTTTATGCTGTATATTGTAGCACAGGTACACCCTTGCAATATTTTTTCATGTTTGATTTTGAAATTATAATTATGTTTTTATAAAATGCACAAAAATGTCATTATTTTATCTACCATATTTTGAGAGTGCAATGATCTCAGAAAGAACGCCATAAAAGTATTGTCCCTTAGGTTCATATGGTAAACCTACAACTAAAGGTTAAGAATAATGAATTTCTTAGGCAATTTCACATACTGATTACTTCAATATCTATTGCTTATATGAGATTTTGTTCCATGATTGATAATTTTTCTGTTCAAAAAATATTTCTTTCCACCTTATTCTCTGTGGATTCTATAGACAGTGAGAATGCCAGAACCACCCTAAATATGTTTTAAACTTTTGTTCAATATATATGATATTTGTTATTTAGCCAAAGATTTTTTTTAAAGATTTTATTTATTTATTTGACAGAGAGAGATCACAAGTAGGCAGAGAGGCAGGCAGAGAGAGAGGAGGAAGCAGGCTCCCTGCTGAGCAGAGAGCCCAGCACAGGGCTTGATCCCCCCATGGGGCTTGATCCCCCCATGGGGCTTGATCCCAGGACCCTGAGATCATGATCTGAGCCGAAGGCAGAGGCTTAACCCACTGAGCCACCCAGGCACCCCTAGCCAAAGATTTTTAAATTGTACCTACTTCCTCCATTAAACTTCTGTTACTTCCAATAAGGAGAATAGAATGTGTCTTTTGTATTTAATATAAAACACACACAATTCACTTAAAACAAATCTATTTTCCATCTGGAATACTAAGATTTTATACTAAATTCTTACCTCTAAACCATTCTGTGTTGTACCATTTTTATAAATTATCTTTACCCTATTTTTTTTTACTAAAACTCTTTTTTGGGAATACATTTTTATTTTTGAAACCTTGATAATTTTTTTGTTGGCTTCTTGGAAAGAGAGTCCTAAAAGGAGCTTTAAAATAAAATGTTTATGTATTTAATTTTATATGAAGTGTTCTAAAGATAATTTTTATCATTTTAAAATTAAAAAAATAAAAAATAAAAGTTTTTTGTTTTTTTTTAGAGCAGAGTGTGTATCTACACACACACACACACACACACTATTGTGTTCTGTAAAGGCCAAACAAGCAAATTAAAAGGGGCTATGATAAGAATATTTTCAATTTTTAGTGGTTGTACTAAACTTTATTCCTCAGTTATGGATGCAGTATTGCTTTTAGTTTAAATTTTGATATGGAATTGGTACTCCCTGACACTTGGCCCATGCACTTGGCCTTTTCTCCCATGATAAATTTCCTTCGAAGTTTCAGGTATCAAGTTGGATGATTCTTTTTTTTTTTTTTTTTAAGATTTTATTTATTTATTTGACAGAGAGAGACACAGCAAGAGAGGGGACACAAGCAGGGGGAGTGAGAGAGGGAGAAACAGGCTTCCCGCTGAGCAGAGAGCTCAATGCAGGGCTTGATCCCAGGACCCTGGGATCATGACCTGAGCCAAAGGCAGATGCTTAGTGACTGAGCCACCCAGGCGTCCCCAAATTGGATGATTCTGACGGTTTCTAAGTATATCTGGTCTAAACCTGTATTCAATGACTGTAGATTTATATGTAAGATGAATTTATATGCACTGAGATCACTGAAAGATGTTTTTGGGATAAATTATACTTACTACCTGATCCCCATGACCCCTAAGCCTAACCAGCAGACCTGAGTGGCATTCTGTATTTGAGAAAAAAATATCAGTTTAGAAAAATGTCCAAAAGTTCTAAGACTGATTTATTTCTCTTTCCCTAGGGCCCAATTATCCAGTTAAGGAGTCTTGGTCCTTTTAGGAAAGGTTAGCAGTGAGACTTATGGTATATATATATGTAGTGCGACTGAAAAATCTTTTCTGGAGATCACATAACTTTCCCTTAAGAAGTGATGAATCTGTGAGCTTAGTCATGTTTGGGAATCACAGGATGGACCATTAATTTTCATGGCACCCAAAAATATGTCTGTTTGAAAGACCTCTAGTTTCAGCTGTATAAATCAAGTGATCTCTAATCACATTATCTAATTATTTTAGTTATTGATACATAAGTATCACTTAACCATAACCACAAATCTCTGTTTTTTAAACCTGAGACCTAATTTATCTCTGGCAATTATAAACCAGTATTTGGCTTCTTGAAGTTTCATAGTGTATCAATTCTAATAAAATCAAGGAGTGAATAGCAATGGTAGCATCTTCTGTCTTATTTCTAGCCTTCAGTAGGTAGAAATTTCAATGATAGTGCTTTTCTCATCAAGTTTCTCAATAGCATGGTCCAAGACATATGTGCGGAGATATTTAAAGATATATAAAAGGACACATGATAAATCCCCTCTAACATTCCTATCTCTCTAAACCATTTCATCAATTTCTCTGCATTAAGATAGATGTTTGGAGCCATTTGTGGCCATGCCAGTGGTCTGAATTGGGGTGTAAACGCAGAGGACAAATGGAAGCAACTATGGAGCAGCAGCAGCAGTATCATGAGGAGAAGGAATGACTTATGGGCATCATGGCCAAAAAGAGGCTAAGAAGTCCATGCTCTGGTACCATATCAATTCTGACCACTGCACATGGGCCATGCAAGAGAGGTATACGGAGTCAGTAGAAGCCTGTGGGATTTGTATGATGATAAGAATGGGTTAAGAAAGGAGGAATTCAGTGCCATTTCAAGACCCAATGAATCTGCCAAATTTTATAGTAGACTCAAGCAGATAAAGGAATTCCACTGGAAACACCCAAATGAGATCTGTGTGCCAATGTCAGCGGAATTTGAGGAGCTTCTGAAGGTTTGAGAGAATCCAAGTGAACAGGCATGGAACTTGGTGGAGTTCACAGACGAAGAAGGTTATGGTCGTTACATTTATGTCCATGACTGTTAACCTCAAATACATTCAACTGAAGGCCTTGGGAGAAGCTTGATTATATCACATACTCATCCATCTTTGACCAGTTATTTGACATTCCTAAAGAAAGGAAGAATGTCAAATATGAGATACTTGGAGATGTTTCTTGACTACCTTCAAGATT
>CM052899.1:56679975-56713755 GCA_028534135.1 Potos flavus
AAAAAAAAAAAAAAAAAGTAATAATAGTACTAAAATATTTAAAATATGCAATGGTCTTTCTTCCAATATTAAACTTTTATTGCTCTATTGTTAAATTATGTAGTCACTATTTCTCATTTGCCATGAGCTGACAGAGAATACACATATAAGTGTAGAAACTCGCCTCTTCATTGGCTTGTGGTTTGTTGTGTTTTCATTCTTAGTGTTCTTTGTCATTATTTCTTCAAATAATCCTTTTAAATTTATGTAAGAACAATATAATATAATATATATATCCATGTGCCCACTTACAAGTAAACTAATTTTTTAGGAATCTCTAAAATCTAAGAACAAATAAATAAGGATGATAATGACAATCACTATCACTAAAGAATTAAAGTTTTTTTTTAAGATTTTATTTATTTGAGGGATGCCTGGGTAGCTCAGTTGGCTAAGTGGCTGCCTTCGGCTCAGGTCATAATCCCAGGGTCCTAGGATCGAGTCCCACATTGGGCTCCTTGCTCGGCAGGGAGCCTGCTTCTCCCTCTGCCTCTGCCTGCCTCTCTGCCTACTTGTGATCTCTCTTACTCTCTTTGCCAAATAAATAAATAAAATATTTAAAAAAAAGATTTTATTTATTTGATAGAAAGAGAGAGCACAAATAAGCATAGTGGCAGACAGAGGGGCATGCAGAGGGAGAGGAAGAATCAGGCTCTCCAGTGAGCAAGGAACCCGACATGGGGCTTGAACACAGGACCCTGGGATCCCGACCTGAGCCTAAGCAGGCACTTAACCTACTGAGCCACCCAGGTGCCCCTAAAATTATTTTTTTAATTAATTTATTTATTTTAGAGAGATTGACATCATAAGTGGGAGTGGCAGAGGGAGAGGGAGAGAGAATCTCAAGCAGACTCTGTGCTGAGTGTGGAGCTGGATCTAGGACCTGATCCCAGGACCCTGAGATCATGATTTGAGCCAAAACCAAGAGTTGTGCACTTAACAGACTCTGTCATCCAAATGCCTCTAAAGTTGTTACTAAGGAAAGATAGATGATAAGCAGATACAGATGTCAAATATTAATATATATATGGACATATAGATATGTATATGTATTAGGTATCATGTTTAGCTAATAATAAGCTGGACTTACTCTTTTTTTTAAATTCCCATGTAAAAAAAAAATAGAAATTTAAATACATTTTTCCTGCCTCTACAGTGGATTAATTGTCTTTTTCAGGTTCCATCGTGTAATGGTTAGCACTCTGGACTCTGATTGTCTTTTTCACACATGAGGATATACAATCAAATTTGGTGACCACATTACCAGCTAGAGCCATAACTAGAAATCGCTGTTATCTTGCATTCTCTAGGAAGATTTATTCTTTTTTTTTTTTTTTTTTTTTTAAAGATTTTATTCATTCATTTGACAGAGAGAGAGAGATCACAAGCAGGCAGAGAGACAGGGAAGCAGGCTCCCTGCTGAGCAGAGAGCCCGATGCGGGGCTCGATCCCTGGATCCTGGGATCATGACCCGAGCCGAAGGCAGAGGCCTCAACCCACTGAGCCACCCAGGCGCCCCATCTAGGAAGATTTATTCTTTAATCTACTTGCTATATATTCTATATATTTGCACATTTATAGTAAGAGCTTGCACTTGCCCTTAGTTCTTCTGTTGGCATAGCTTTCTCCAAGTAAAATTTGGCCAACTTAAACCATCTCTAAATATGTTTATATTTGTTTAAGTTAATATATTATTTAAAATCTTTTAATTAGATTTTGCACATTTGATCATTCTTTATTCTTGGTGTGTTTTGAGATCTTGACTCTTCTCAAACAATGATCATTGACTCTTCACTGCTATCCTTTTTTTTTCTTTATAAACAATAGAAAAAAAAATTAAGACTCATTCCCTAGTAATTTAAAACATAAAGTTTCTCATTTGGAAACACCATTTTAAATGAGCTTCTTTTTAAATGAAAAATTATCCATCTTTCATGTAACTCCACTGTTTAGATCCATATTCATGAATACATTCCATTTGTCTGGATTTTTTTCACAATGCCTTGAGACATGAACAATGTAGAGATAATTATGAAATAAATGAGTACCCTAAGAAAATTAATTTCAATAATGTGGTAGAACAGAAGCTAGAATGCAATGAGTTAGGAATTGGAAAGTAGTTGATAAATAGAAGGAAGAATGTGAAGAATGATGTTCTGAGTGGTTTTACAATGAAGAGAGTCCGTTATTTTTCAGAGAGGTGGTTTTGGATTCAGATAAGCAGGAATAATTGAAGCAGAGATCGTCTTAGGTAAAATATGAGGTCTCTAAGAGCTAAGGCAGTGGAAGAATAAGATCATTGAAAGCTGTGGTCATGGACGGAATGTCTAATTAGAAATCCTAGAAATAAAGGATAAACAGCCTATATGAAGGTTAATTCAATGGAAGAGAGGCAAAGATTGTTACTGTTAATGTGTGTAGCAACTAGGAGGCTGTCATTAATAGAAGGGTGTGTAAAAACAGATATCTCCAAAGCAGCGAAGAGTGCTATTTAGATAGGGCATTTAATGTATTTGTTAATATAGTACTTACAAAAACATCATAGGTGGAAAATCATTTTGTTCCATTTTTAATGTTTCATTTTATACTACTAATAATTTATCAATGTTAATTTTTGTGAAGAAGGTTTTATAACTTTCTGTTAAGTACAACCCTGTACTTTGAGCATAAGGTATGCTTCAGACAGCTACCTTTGTCTTAATAAAGACGTATTTTTTTCAAAGTGTTAGGAAGTGTAACATTTTAACATGCTCGTATTTTAAGAGTTGTCCTATCTTTTTTTTTTCAAATCATAGATACAAAAATGAGGAATTGGTCTTATATCTAACTGAATAGCATTATGGTCACACCACCAGAGTTTGTTTTTTGATGTTAGGAATTATATATATGTTAAACTTATTTTCTTTGAATATAAATGAAGTCTAATAATATATAACAATATATAGTATTTCTTTTTTTTTAAGACTTTATTTATTTATTTGACAGAGAGAGACACAGTGAGAGAGGGAACACAAGCAAGAGGAGTGGGAGAGGGAGAAGGAAGCCTCCCACTGAGCAGGGAGCCTGATGCGGGGCTGGATCCCAGGACCCTGGGATCATGACCTGAGTCAAAGGCAGACACTTAAGGACTGAGCCACCCAGGTGCCCCGATATATAGTATTTCTATTAACTGATGTGAGTTAATATATGTAAAGACATGTAAATTCTAATGGGCTAGCAAATTTTATTACATCTAATATGGAATTAGAAATGATAAATGTAATGCTTTCAATATCCAGTTTAATATTTGCTTACTTTATTATTACCTTGAAATTATAATTCCAATTATAAACTTTAAAATCCTGAGTAATATTTAAGGCATCATATCTCTCCTGGCATCCTTACATTTCTAAGAGTGTCTTGAAAATAATCATCTTTATAGCATTCATCATTTGCTTTTTTTGTTTGTTTTTTTAATAGCTACTGCTAAATGGTTATTTATTGAATGGCTATGTTCAAGGCACTTGGTTGAACTAAGAAGTCATCAAATTGTGGAAGGGTTCTCTATTCTCAATTCATAGAAGCATTTAAAAGCACTTAACAAGATCAGTTCCTTAGGATTTGTTATGTAACGATGAGTTAGAAGTGAAAGATATAGCTCCTAAGGAAAATTATTGTAACCACAAATGTCCTCTAACTTTTCCTATAACTAAAATTCTTAGTCATGATGAGCCACTAATAAATAATGTGTAATCTTAAAGCCGATATAGGTATGGAAAAGGTTAAAAAGTTTGAGAAACACAACTTTAAACGAAAGTAATTTTTGTTTAAATTGTCACCTTGTGTGTGTATGCATAGAACACAGGAAATATCAGATTAGAAATGGCAAGTTAGAGAGAAGAGGGGGCTGAAATAGGCAGGGGGTGAAATGTGCACACAGTAATGCAGTGTATCAGCCTAAAGCAAGAAGGAGAATGGTTATGTACACTTGGTAGATTGAACATTTGATTAATATATTACATTCCTCATTCTCTCTGGTAATAGTCCATGTCTTGAGATCTATTCAGATATAATGATGCTCCAGGTTTCTTTGGTTAGTGTTTGTATGAGATGTATGTTCCCATTGTTTTCCTTTTAGTTTATGTATAACTCGATACTTAAAAAGTCTTTTTTTGAGGAACGAGGTTTTTTTTGAAATCTAATTTGACCATCTCTGCCTCTTAATTACATTTAGCCTATTAACATTTAATTTAGTTATTACTATGATTGAGATTATATATACCATCTTGTTCTTTGTTTTTCTCTTCTCCTGCACATCTTTGTTTTGTTACAATTTATCTCCACCAATGAGTGGATCATTATTTAAAGTTATTTATTTTTCAATTGTTTTTTCTAGGTTTTACAACATAGTTCTATAACATCTCTGTCTATAAAAAAATAGTATACCACTTAACTTATAGTAGAAAACATTGTACTGTCTTCCATTTCTCAGATCCTCACATATACTGTCACCCTCACATTACATTACTAACATTTTTGCTTTAACTATTTTATATTTCTACTATTTTGGTTTAGATATTATATTATCTTTTGTTTAATAAGAGATTTATTCACTTTTATGTGAGACAGAGAAAGTGAGGGCATGGTGGGAGGGGCAAAAAGAGAGTGGAAGAGAATCTCAAGACTCCCTGCTGAGTGTGGAGCCCAGTGTGGGGCTCTATCTCAGGACCCTGAGATCATGACCTGAGCCCAAGTCCAGAGTCAGATGCTCAACTGATTGAGTCATCCAGGTGTCCCGATAGTGTATTATCTTTAAAAGACATCAGAACTAAATAAAATGGTTCTTTTATATCTACCTTTATTTTCTTCAAATTTTCAGCTTTCTTTATTTATGTAAATTTTCAGCTTTATTTATGTAGATCCACATTTCTATCTATTCTAATTTTCCTTCTGTCTAATAAACTTTGTTTAAAACTTTTCCAGTATGTGTTTGCTAGCAATGGATTTTCCAAGTTTTTGTTTTTTGAAAAATACTCACATTTTACCATGGTTTTGAAAGATATTTTAGATATATATATAAATCTGGGTTCACAGTTTTTACTTAGTATGGTAAAGAAGTCCTCCCATTGTCTTCTGACTTCCAAAATTTTATATGAAAAGTTGCTGTTTTCTTAGACCTGTTTCTCTGTAAAGTTTCCTTTTTTTCTTTTGACTGCTTTACATTTTTTTTCTTATATTTAATTTTCATTAGCTTGATTCTGCTCTGATCTTTGAAAAAATATTCTTTGCTTGGAGTTCTTTGAGACTCTTATCTGTGCATTGCTGTCCTGTATTAAATTTGGAAACTTTATAGGCATCATTTCTTCAAATAATTCTTCTATACTTCTTTCATTTCCTTCTCAATTGGGTATTTTCAAATATATGTAATATTTCTGCACAGTTCCTGGATTTCTTGTTCTCCTTTGTGCACTTTTTTTTAAAAGATGTTATTTATTTATTTGTATTTATTTATTTGTCAGAGAGAGAGAGAGCACAAGCAGGGGGAGCAGCAGGCAGAGGGAGAAGCAGGCTCCCAGCTGAGCAGGGAACCCAATGCAGGACTCGATCCCAGGAATCTGGGATCATGACCTAAACTGAAGGCAGGTGCTTAACCGACTGAGCCACCCAGGCACCCCTAGTTTGTGCACTCTTTTGTGCCTTTGTTTTAAAGTTTGAATATTGTCAACCCATTAATCTCCATTGATTTATTCTATTTTTTGACTGAGGATTTTGATGAACCTTTAAGTCTATTAATAAACCTTTTGAAAGAATTCTTTTTCCTTGCTATCTTCTATAAATATGCTTTATGTAGTAGATTATATATAATTCAGCATTCATATTTAACCCTTTGTTATAGTTTAAAATGTTTCACTAAAATTTCCTGTCTTCCACATCTGTTTCCAACTTTTTCACTAGATCCTTTAACATCTTAATAATGACTATGTAAGCTAAAATTCTTTCTGATATGTCTAATACTGTTGCTACCTTCTGATTTATTTGAGGTCTGACGGCCCAGAGGGCTTTTGTCTCTGTTCTCTGTCCCCTTCTCAATGCACACATTCTTTCTTATACTTCTAATTTTCTGAATTATCCTCTCCAGCTTAGTTCTAGGAAACTCCTGTGTGCCTGGTGTTGGATTGGGGCTTTGTCAATGTTCCTGCACATCCTTCAGAACTATGAACATGAAATTTGGTTCTGTCCTTGGAGGTCCTTTGTGGGATTGTGTGTCCTTCCCCTTTCCTAGTGGGGAGAGTAATAGATATCTGATTTATATCAGTACAGGATGATTGCTCTGATTGTTTTTTCTGCCTCTCACTGGGTCAAAGTTTTCTTCTAATCTTTTTCTTCTAATCTTCCTGATGAACTTTTGCCTTAAAATAGAGTTTTCTGTGCCTCTCACAGGCTGAGTGCCTTACTAGCTAGTTATTTGCTGAAAGGCCTGTGGTGGGCAGGGGTCTTTTCTTCCTCTCCTTCAGGAGCACACGGATCTTGCTTCTACCCCTCCCACAGTAGCGCATCTTTGTCAGTGATCTGGAACAGTAGTATTTCTTATTTCTCCAACGGTAGCTTATGGCTTTATGATTACATGAGAGAAGAAACTGAGGAGTAGATGGGGTTTTGTTTCAGTGTTTTACTGGAGGATGGCTGTCAGGTCTCCTGCCCTTTCCTTAAGCCAGAATTCTGAGTTCACAGTCAAGCCTTTTGGAAATAGCTGCTGAGCGAGTGTGGACTCTGTGTGCCTGTGACTCCCATCTACTCTCTACTGTCACTGTAGCACACACCCAGACTTTAAGAGTGTGCAAAACCCCAATTATCTACTACTCTGTTTTAATGACAAAGTTTGGTGCCACTCTGACAAAAGCGAAACATTTTGTTTGCTCCGCATCTCCTGGCATCTAGTTAGAATAGTTTCCTTACAATCACCCTTCCCTACCTTCAGTCCATTGCAGTTCCCCTTGATCTTCAAAGTTGAATATACCACACTGAGCACAATTCTCATGTTTAATGCTACACATTTTTCACAGTCCCTAAAATTAAGCCAGTGTTTCATTTGGTATTAAGGAGAAGAAAAATATTTTCTGATAGCAAAACTGATTATGTTGGATTCTTGAGAGGAAATCTACATGTCTCTTTAGTGGCACCTTCCAGAGAGGTTGTTCAAAGGTAATTTGCGATATTTGCATAACTTGCTGACTTTATAGTCTGACCCTTATATAAATGACAAATGTACTGCATAATTTTAGGGCTGTGTATTATATTAACCTGTATCTTTTGAAAGTGCTATCTAAACAAAGTCCAGAATTACACTTACACAGGTTCACACCACAATAATTTTTTTTCCTAAGTGAAACATTGAGAATGAAAGCAAAATCTTAACTCTTACTTCAATAATTAATTTTTTCTCTGACCTTGAAGAAGTAATTTAATTCCAATTTTCTTTTCATGTAAATATTAGGGTGCTCCATCTCTCTTTAAAAAATCATGTCAATTAAGTAGGCAATGGTTTAGATCCTTCCAGGTGTATGAACTACTCCCTGAGTGTAAATTATGTTGTACTAACTGCATTAAGCCACCAGTGCCTGAAATTCAGTGAATTACTGCTCTACTGCATAAATGTTCCCCTAATGACTTGAAAGAGTCAATGTACTTTTTAGATTTTCCATCTTAAATACTAGGGGTTTTGTAATGTTCTTTCCAAAACTTGAAGAGAAGTAATATCCTATATATGACATATTTTCTCACTACTAGTAGAAAAACCAAACTGACAAGAAGCTTGAAAACTAATTAGATTTTACAATACACCCACTGCTTTTAATTTATGAGATGTACTTTAAAGGACTAAAAAATATGCAAGTTAAGGATATTATTTAAATTCATCATGCTGAACAGAATTTCTGAAGCATAAAGCAAAGGGTGTCCCAAAACGCTTGGTAGCATAATACCTGTCAAAATACTTGCTAATTAGTAAAATCTAAGAGCAGTTCGTAGTGAATGTTGTTATCCATACTTTCAAATTGAGTACGTTTTAAGGTCTTGAAACAGCACTCTGTGTTATTATTGAATAACATTTCCTTGAGACCTTTATTATGTACTGAAATGTGTTACAGTTTTAGATAAGTATGCCTACATGGTTAGCTATTCAATAGATTTTTTTTCCAATTTGATCATAATAATTTGTTATTATACTTGTGTTTCTGTATTAATTTCTAAATCTGTTGATGTAATTAAAGATATTACTAACTTGAATGTAATTTGTATAATAATAAAAATATATATCATTAGTTCTTCATCTGAGTTTCAACCGCAACAACATAGCAACAATTTTTTAATGTCCTCGCATTTCTGTATTTAATGAATATATTATTTTGGGTTCACGTTCTCCTCCTTGATGTAAGAGCAGCCAGAGATTGTGTTATTAACTTGTTTTTCCCTCCCTTCTGTTTATGTTTTTCTACTCTCGTGATATACCTTCACCTCTGATCAATTGCTTCGCAAACCAGAATCACCTATTTTTTCCACAGTCCTACAAATATCCAAAATAAATTTACATTTTTATACATATCTGTCTCATAATCAAGTGTTAAACTAAGAGTAAGTAAATCTTGACTGCTAGGTCAGTTTGTGCTCTTTTATCTCTCAGATGTTCTGTCCTCCAGTCATATTTGACTTTTCCAACTATTAATATGTTTTATAATCTAAATAATATATGTTCTTATGTTATTTGGAATTTCTTATTTCCAAGAGAGTCAACACAACTTCTGGTTCCCTTCAAAATGATTGACTCTGAAAGATCTATGGAAGAAATGACCATGGCACAAAAGAGCAGAGAACTATGAAAAAATCCTGAATGTATGGACACGTGGTTTTATGTTATTTTTGTGTTTTTATGTTATGTTTATGTATAAATGTTATAGAAGATTAACATTTGTGTGGTTTCCATTATAATTATAAGACATAAAGGTGCATTTTTCATCTCTGTTTATAAACCATTAATAATAGACTTTTAGGTATGAATTTACAATAATGCTCTATCGACTCCAAATCTACCTCTTGTACTCTGAGGTAAAAGCTGGAACTCCACAAACTGTGTTACTCATATATCTTTGTCAGTTTGACCCTCTTTGCATTTTTCCAATAGGAGACACTAGAGGGATGATAGAAGTTAGGAAGACAGGAGAATGACATCTTTGCCTTTATTCTCGCCAGCATTACCTAGCTCGATTGGAAGTTCAACCCAGCACTAGCAGGTTGAGCCAGATTCTTCTGGCAATCCCTAAAGCAGCTCCATTGAGACTCTTTAGAAATATCCCTTCCTAAGACATCAGAGCAAGAGCATTTCACAATGCTCTTCTCAAGTTCTGAGATACCAGGATATTTAGGCGACCCATTCCTCAAATATCTGCATTATAATTGCAAAGAATGCCTTGTTTAATCTCTTGATTTCTGGAAACCCAATCTCTTCCCTTTTGTTTTCCTGTCCTTAGGATGATAATGCTTCCAATACTCATATTCTCTGGCTCATTGTTTATTGCTTTATTTTTTAGACTTCTTGCTTCTGTAAACAATTCCCTCTTATAAATCTGTTATGTTTTTTATTTTTTATTTATTTATTTTTTATAAATCTGTTATTTTAAATAACTAATATGGTTCCTGTTTTATTGTCTAGTCTCTGAGAAAAGATATTTAAGGTCCTAGCAATGAATTGCAAAATTAATTTCCAAAAAGCTTCTGGCAATTTATATTAGTGGAATCAATGCATGAATATGCACTTTTCTTTGTATCTTTTTACTTATTTGCCTAGTTCTGAAATATTTATTAATATTCTGAGTTACAAAAGAGAGATTATTTTATTTTAATTCATATTTACTTCATCAAAAATAATTTTTAAATTAATTTATTTTTATTAATACATAATGCATTATTTGTTTCAGGGGTACAGGTCTGAGATTCATCAGTCTTACACATTTCACAGCACTCACCATAGCACATACACTCCCTAATGTCCATCACCCAGCCACCCTATCCCTCTCACCCCCGTCCACTCCAGCAACCCTGTTTGTTTCCTGAGATTAAGAGTCTCTTATGGTTTGTCTCCCTCTCTGGTTTCATCTTCTTTCATTTTTCCCTCCCTTCCCCTCGATACTCTGTCTTGAGGGAAACTTTGTTCACGGGTTTTAGCCCTTTTTAGAGAACTTTAAAGTGCTTTGAATAGCTATTTTGTCAATAATCAGATTCATTTTATGAACCACAATTTTCACACATGCCAAGTGCTTTGTTTTTCTGAATAGCTTTTTAAGAGTGGTAGGTGAGGATGTACTTTAATTTTCTGTTTACAGTCTAAAGATTAAAGTTCTAGGTGATTCTCATAATTATTAAATTCTTCTACTTACAAACAGAAGTGCATTGAAATAGAAAGGCTGCTTTGAGAACCCTCTGTGTACCTACAGGTACCACTCACAATTTATTTGAAAGAACAATTAGAACAAATGATATAAAGTATAAGATAATTAATGTGTTTCCTTCTGCTGTACCAACTCTTGCCAACAGAAGTATCCGGGATTCATCCATATATAATCATTTTCTCTTATTTCAATTGAAATAAGTATATCACCTATGTCTTTCAGGCTTCAGTGTTTGTTTATTCTTCCTATTCAAATCCTTGATGCTTTAGTCATTTTCTTTTTCTAAAATAACTTAAATGAAAAAAAAATGTATCTGTTGTCCTGGGATCATTGTATTTTTTTCAATATTCTTAAAGGTAGTTTTAATTTTAAGTAAATTTTCCATTTAAGAATAGTTTTAGAATTACAGAAAAGTCTTAAAAACAGTAATGAGAGTTCTTATATACCCTGCAACCAGTCTCCTCTTTTATGAACATTTTACATTAGAATGGTACACTTATCATAATTAATGAATTAATGTTGATACATTATCTTTGGCTAAAATCCATAGTTTATTCAAATTTCTTTAGTTTTTTGTAATGTCCATTTTTCTGTTCTAAGATCCCAATCAGAATATGATATTACATTCAGCTGTCATGTTTCCTGAGGCCTCTCTAGGCTGTGACAGTTACCCAGACTTTCTTTTTTATTGATGATGTTTACTGTTTTAAGGATTACTGGCCAGATATTTTGTTGATGTCCCTCTATTGGAATTTGTCTGATTTTTTTTTTATGATTAGAGTAAGAGTTATGGATTTGGGGGAGGAAGATCACAGAGGCAAAGTGCAATTCTCATCATATCATATCAAAAGTACACACCATCAACATGACTTATCACTATTGATGTTAACCGTGATCACCTGGCTGAGATAGTGTTGCTAGATTTCTCCACTGAAACTTTACTATCATGCTCCTCTTCATATTTTACTCTTTGGAAGGAAGTCACTGTACACAGGCCACTCTATCCACTTTAGTGAGGTTATTTCATACTTTGCAATTAAGTTAGATTTTGTTGTCACAGTTTGCTTTCATCCCTTGATCCCTCAACTTTCTTTTTTTTTTTTTAGAACCCTCAACTTTCTAAAGGATTTTTAAATTTGGATTGGGAGCATTAAGGATCACTCTTTAAGCAATAAACTGCCATCTGTTTTGCAAATTCAGTGTCACGCATCTGCCATATCCCGCAGGACAATTTCACCAGCCTAAAAAACTCCTTGTGCTTCACTTGTTTTATATTTTGCATCAGCTTCGCAGGTCTTGAATGTTTTGTGTTTTGTGTTTTCTTTACTTCCCCAACTATTGCAAACTCCTTGGAAACTTCTCAGTAATAATCTGAAACTGGCCCCCTTATGACAAGAGCAAAAGGAGACCAAAGAAAGAAGCAAGCCACTCCAAATTGGTAAGTGACAGGTTTAATAAGCAAGGAAAGCTACAAACGAGGCTTGTCTTGGGTGGCCATTAGGTGAGTAGGTCTCTATTCCTGCCAACAAAAATTGATAGTGGCTAATGAAACAATAGAAATTTTAATTAAATAATTTGGGGAGTTCAAAGAGTTAATAGAAATGTTAGGGGGCAAGCAGGTTGGGATACAGTTAGAAAAATGTAGTGCAGGTTGGAATAAAAAACATATGTAAAAACCTACTAAGAATGAATCCTAGGGAGATATAAATACTGGTATGAACAATTTTTATACACCTTTGCTGTCATTCTGCTTCTGCAGTTCTTGAAAACTAGAGGCCCCTTTGAAGCTGACACCACTACCAGTATACCAATATTTCTTTGGGACACGAAATGTTGAATCAAGTGTAAAATGAAAGAATCTGTACTGATTTTCTGTTACTGCTCTAGCAAATTAGTATGAGTTTTGTGACTTACACAACAGAAATTTATTCTCTCAGAGTTCTGAAGTTCAGAAATCTGAAATCAGTATCACTGGGCTAAAATCAAAGTGTAAGCAGAGCTATGCTCCCTCCAGAGGTTCCAGGGAATATTATGTTTCTTGCCTCTTCCAACTTTTGTTGGCTGCTGGCAATCCTTGACTTGTGGCTCCATTACTCCAATCTCTATGTCTGTGTTCATACCACCTTTTCCTGTTCTGTCTGTGTCAAATACTCCTCTGCCTCTCTCTTAAAAGGACATTTCTGATGGCATTTAGAGCACAAATAATCCAAGAGGATTTTGCCGTCTTAAGATCTAACTTAATCACATCTGCAATATCTCTGCCATATTAGGTAACAATTATGAATCTAGGGATTCGGGACTAAAATTTTTATGGGACCATTTTTAAGCGTACCACAGCATCTGAGTGTTTGAATTCACACTACAGAGCACATACCACATTACTCTTATGTAGAAATGTGGTTCACATTGTGGATAACTAGAAAATAAAATATAGTTGCTTTCTACCAATTATAATTTGGGCTCTCAGAAGATCATCTCTACTCACCTAGATATAACAGTGCAATTAAAGACAATTACATGATATTAAAATTCAGACTTAGAAAACATTGAATAAGATGTCTTTAAAGTTAAACTCAATTAAGAAAGCCAAAGCCCAAGAAATATGGATAGGTGTTCCTTGAGCATTTGCCCTTAAATACATACTTAAGCTATGTGCTGAATAGCAACTTTTCAGATTACACAGTTTTCTGACTGTTTGGACTGGACAGAACATCAAACTCAGTTAAAACTACAGTAGGATCAACTGTTAGAAGTAGAATTTCACTAGCCATAGAATCAAGCCCATGCTTGTGAATTGTAAAACTAAGCCTTGACAAGATTAAAAACAAACAAACAAACAAACAAAAACCCAGTAAATTAACTGCCTGTTAAAACATAGCATAACACTTTAAAAAAAGTCAACATAATCCAGAAACTCAAAAATATAATCTAATCTTTCAACAACTTTGCACCAAAATCAGCAAACAAAAACCGTCAGCCACATGAAAAGCAGGAAAATGTGACTTATTTGGGGAATAAATTAATGCATGTCAGTATAAACAGACCTAGATTTGACATATACATTGGAATTGGTAGGCAAGGACTTATAAATATGTTACGGTTTTGGTATCATTGTATGTTTTGTAATTAGAATTACTATGGGGGCGCCTGGGTGGCTCAGTTGGTCAGCTCTTGGTTCTGCTCAGGTCATGATCTCAGGGTCGTGAGATACAACCTTACACCAGGCTCTGCGCTCAGCATAGAGTCTATTTGAGATTCTCTCTCTCCCTCTGCCCCTCACCCTCTTGCTCACTAAAATAAATAATCAAATCTTTTTAAAAATTACTATAAACGTATCCAAGGGCTGAAAGGAAAAAGTGGCACTATTAAGAAAAATCACAATTTTAGTATATAAAATGGGTGCTGCTCCCTGCCATCTCACATTTGGAATTTTATTTTTGGTCATGAGGAATTTAATTCTGATTCTCTAGGTGTGTTTTCTTTCATCTTTCCCTGCTTGGCTTCACCTGTGGTTTTTGAATCTGTAGCTTTATATGTTTCTTTTAATTTGCAATATGACTCTTCTTAGTTTCAACAGGGATTTCTTTTTGCATTCATACTCTTGCTTCTCCCTTTCTAAGTCAATTTCAACGTTTATGAAACTTCTTGTAATTGTTCTACAAGTTACTGTCATTTTGTCCACTTCTTTCTCCCATGCTCTTTTTTTCCAAGCTCCAACTGATATCGTTTCTATTACTTTGGTTTCAAATCTTTCTATTACCTTGGTATCACCATCTTTTATTCTGTAGTGCCCAGCTTGCTGAAAGCATACCTGTTGATTATTTTACTTCTGATATTCTATGATTTAGTTAAACATATAAAATGATACCAAGTATGTTTTCTGGTCATAGCAGAAATTAATTAGAAAGGACAGAGTCCTTACTGGAAGCAATTGATGGGTTCAAGAAAGACAATAAAGGCAGACAGTGATTAATCAGCCACTTGAGGCTAAATGAGAAAACCAGAGATTTCCTCTGCAACAGATAAAGTGATTTTCATCTGGAGCACAGGGTACAAAAAGCTTCAGAGTCCAGGACCAGGGACTAAAATTAATCAAGGGTAGATGAATTTCATGTAAGGTTTAATTCCAAACTTGGTAATTCTGCTATACCAAGGCCACAGCTCTGACTGGGGAAGAGTAGAATCCAGACATATAAGAATCATCTGGGTGGATAAATTCAAAAGCTTCGAAACTTCAGATTTTCTGGAAATATTTCTTGGCATAAAAAAATGCTCCCTTCCTTGTGTTAAAGGCTGGTGTCCTTCTTTTACTTAGAAACAATAACAGCATCTGCTTTGCTAGCTAATACACTATTCCCCTCCTTGTGAGCAAGCAGATCTGTTACTTGAGCTGTATTTCTTACAGTTGTAATGGATTAATAGTATCTTGATAGTACAGAATATTATGAGAAATTTGTGCCAGGGTCCCAAGGAGAATAAAAATGTAGGCTCATTAGAAAACTGGAGCAAGGCTTTGATTTCTTCAATAGTGAATTACTTACCATTTGGCAAAGAGTTCTGTTGGTATTATTGGGTCTTAGTAGAAATGAAGCATTTGACTTTAAGATATTAAGTGATCATGTGGTCCAAACTGTCCATCAAGTGTTGATTTCAATCTGACTCACCAAGTCACGATTGGAGGTACATCCAGCAGCAATCTATTGTAATTTGGAAATGGTACTGCCAAATTAATACACAAGCAGGCACAGGGACACCTATGTTGCTAGGTCTATCAGCTCCATTGTCACTTCTCCCTCAACTTCACTTTTGACCACACAAGGTGCCTCTTTTGATAAGCTAGGAATGAACAACAAGGCAGAAACTCTTCTATGATGGATTGGCTTGATACTTCCTAATACTGAGGTATTTCTTTTTTTTTTTTTTAAGATTTTTTTTATTTATTTGACAGAGAGAGAGAGAGAGATCACAAGTAGGCAGAGAGGCAGGCAGAGAGAGGGGGAAAGCAGGCTCCCTGCCAAGTAGAGAGCCTGATGTGGGGCCTGTTTCCAGAACCCTGAGATCATGACCTGAGCCAAAGGCAGAGGCTTTAACCCACTGAGCCACCCAGGCACCCCGAGAAATTTTTTTAAAAGGAAAGGACAATAAACAAATTTCCCAAACAGCCTATAGAAAATGAGTCTGCCAATAAAAATTCATATAAACAGACAGATGTGATTTAAAAAATATATAAACATCTAATTATAAACACTGAGGAATTTTGAAATAATGAAAACAAACATGAGATATTAAAAAACCATCTGAAATATTTAAATATATAGCAAGTAAAATTTTAAAATACAACAAGGTGAGATAAATACTAGTTTTAAAAGCTGAATTAATGAGAAATTAACCAATTTGCCTAGAAAGTAAAAGTTAGGATTATTTTTTAAGATATCTATTTCCGTTTCAGAACAAATTAAAATGTAACTGCAGCATATCAAAAATAAGAGTACAAAGTAATTTAAAAGGTACCAGATTGAAAAGACAGGTAACCTTCAAAAGAATGAAAATCCAATTATCATTATATTGTTTATTAGTAACTGCAGGAGACAGAAGTGAACATAATAAGGACTTCAAACTACTAGTGGAAAAAAGAAATGACAGTCAACATTCTATTTTATGCACAGAGGAATATCCATTCAAGAACAATAAAGCACTTTTTCCTGATATGGCCAACAGCCAAATGCTTTACAATTGAAAAAACCCATATGAAATATTGATGAAAGTATATACTTCAAAACGCATGCACATACCTGTACATGTTTTGCAAGGAAAGTCATGATATTCAAAAAAGTAATGCTGATTACAGAAATTAAAAATATATGTTGACAATTTTATTAAAAAATTAAAAATATTAAAAATAATATATGTTTACTGTATTAAATCAGAGTATGAGACATGCATGCATTTAATGAGTAATTAAGGCACTTCAAGAAATATAATGTGACTAGCACCCTAGGAACCTACCTCGTGTGCTCTGCCAGTCGTTAAGCTTCTCTTCTATTGTGACTTTTAACACATAGATTGGCTTTGTCTTTTTTGAACTTTGTATGAGAGGAATCAAAGTAGTAGTATTTTCTGTTGGATTCTATCACTCAGTATCTATGCCATTGACCCATGTTTTTACACATAATAGAATTGGGCTTGTATTCATTATTGTGTATAATCCTCTTGTGTGGACCCTGTGTTTTTTGTTCTTCTGAGCAGATATTATTTCCTCTTCATTTTTAAAGGATGTTACTATAGGATATAGAATTCTGTGTTAACCTCCCTTCCCACTTCAAGACTTTTAAGATGTTATCCAATGTTTTCTTGTTCACATGGTTTCTGATAATTTTGTCTTTGTTCCATGGTAGGTACAGTGTTTTGTTTATTTTGATTAATTTTCTGGTAGATTTTCTTTTTGTATTTGGTTTTGGTTTCAGCAATGTAATAGGATGTGATTGTTTTCTTAATCTAGTATTTATACTCTGCTATTTTCTGAGCTTCTTGGATTTGTTATTTGGTGTCTGTCTTCAGTTCTGAAAAATTCTCATTTGTTATTTACAGATTCAAATATTTATTTATTATATTTCCCTACATAGAATTGTCTTGTGAGTTCTAATTATGTGTATGTTGCACCATATGAGGTACTCTCACAGAAATTGTATGCTATATTCTCTGTTTTTTATTTCTTTTATTATATGTATTTCGAATCTTTACTCTTATTTGCATGTTCTTCAAATGATTTCTACTGATGTATCTTTATATTTGCTGTTTCCTAATGCTGGACTTGGCCCTCCCATGAATGAAGAAGTCATATCACTGAGGATGGGATACAGAGAGTGTATATCTTTAAGTCCTCAGGTAGTTGTAATCAGTAGCAGTCTTTAGAACCATTGTTCCCCTTATCTTCATGATCAGTAAGAAGAACTGATGGAGAACAATGACATCTGAGTCTAGAGACTATATTCCATTAGTGATACAGCAGAACTGATGTAAGATTTTACACGTGGACTGGTAGAATTTCAAGAAAGTGCTATTAAGATATTTTGATAAGTTTTATTAGATCTGGAATCCAAAGACGTAGCTTTAATTGCAATTTTAAAACAGAATAGTGATATTAAATGATGAAATATTGATTTATTTTTTATGGGCCCTGACTTATGAGGTCTTTGGTTTGTGGAATAATAAGGTCTTTAAGATCTATTTTTAAAACAGAAATAGAGCTGTGACATCATGTAGACTTTCTCTAACATTTTGCTTTAAAAGTTTCTTAATAATTAATCTCATCCTTTACATATGACCATTTTATTGATGAAGACCAGTTTTGATGACCCCAATACAGTTTCCATTTATATTAAAAAGCAGGACTTCCAAGTATCCTGGGGTAATGGCAGCCCACTAATTCAAGTATTTTCACATAACATACAAAAATTAAATATATATATATATATATATATATATATATATATATATATATATTCACATATTTTAAATTAAATTTAAATTTTTTAGTTTAGGGTTTTTAGTTTAGGGTTACAGAAAAATTCAGCAGACAATACAGAGAGTTCCCATATGCCTGCTTTCCACCTCACACCTGATCCCCTACTAACATCTTGCCTTGATAGTTTATAGTAAGGTTCATTCTTTGTGTTGCAGTTTATGATTTTGGAAAATGTATAATGACATGTAGCTACCATTAGAGTAAAATACAGACTAGTTTTACAGATATAAAAATCCTCTGTTCTTCATCTATTCATCCCTTTTTCCCCTTAAATCACTGACAACTCCTAATCTTTTTAATCTTTTTCCTGTCTCCATAGCTTTGTCTTTCCAGAATGTTATACACTTGGAATTATACAGTATGTACCTTTTACAATTGGCTTCTTCCCCTTAACAATATGTATTTAGGATTCCTCTGTATTCTTCCACGCCTTGATAACTCATTTCTTTTGATCATGGAATAATATTTTATTGTATGGATATACTATAGTTTGTTTATCCATTAACATATTGAAGGACATCTTAGTTGCTTCGAAGGTTTGGCAATTATTAATAAAGCTTCTATAAAAATTTACATTCAGGTTTGTGTGAGCACACATTTTCAATTCATTTGGGTAAATTCCAAAGAGTATGATTGCTAGAATATCTTATAAGTGTGTATTTTCTACTTCTCTCTACTTAAGCACAATGTAGAAAAATGAATAACCTAGTAACAACGAGTAATCCTAGTATCCCAATCACAGTTTCTCAACAAACTCCCACTAAAAGGAACCAGAAGAAATGGCCTATTCTTGATTTGGTGCAAAATGGGCTTGGAATATTCTTTCCTATACAAATGCAAGAAATCTATCAATGATTGCTGGTGTCATATCAAAATGATCCAGGAGTGAACTTGAAGAAATATTTGATCATCATCAAGAATAACCTTAATGGATCAACACACATCAAATATGTTAAGATAAACATATTTTTTATAAGATTATTTATTTATTTTAAAAAAAGATTATTTATTTATTTGACGGAGAGAGAGAGAGAGAGAGATCACAAGTAGGCAGAGAGAGAGGGGGAAGCACGCTTCCTGCTGAGCAGAGAACCCGATGCGGGGCCCAATCCCAGGACCCTGAGATCATGACCTGAGCCGAAGGCAGAGGCTTTAACGCAATGAGCCACCCAGGCACCCTAAGATAAACATATTTTTAATAATAATAATTTTAAAACATCTTTGGAACACGTTTGGAGGGTGTTAGAGAACCAATTCACTTCAGTTGAAT
Source organism: Potos flavus (assembly GCA_028534135.1). Lineage (NCBI taxonomy): Eukaryota > Metazoa > Chordata > Mammalia > Carnivora > Procyonidae > Potos > Potos flavus. The sequence goes on from CM052899.1 coordinate 56,699,231, forward strand.
ATTGGTTGAATATTCAACAGGAAACATTCAGGATTTCTCTCTCTTTTTTTTTTACTATACCACAGCATAACCAAATAATAAAAGGAGTGGAAGTTTCTTATAGAAGTATCCAGGCTAATGAGAAAAAAAAATAAATTCAGAACTTGCAAATCCCTGAGGAAATAATGCATCTATGGAATGATCATCAATAGTGATTAACATCATACACTGAGATAATAAGATATTACTCAGCAACATCTATAGTAGTGTTGATAAATTCAATCTTATCTGATCAAGTCTCTAGATATAACTAGCAATCTTTCTGAAGTATAGGAAATCCAGGGAATGTTAAACGTTGCCACCAGTAAAATCCAGATTATGAGAATTACAGCAAAAATAACCTGATTTCTGCAACAATTAAGTTGAAAAGAGTAAAAAAAATGCAGTAGAGGAGAATAAGTGAGTTAAGTGTGCAATCTGTAAATTTTGCTTGGATCATAATTCAAGCAACTAAACTGAAATAGAAATTAGGATCAATCAGGGAAATTTGGAACTGATATATATTTGATGATTATAAAGGGTTTCATTACAGATTTTTATAGATTTAACAAAAGCTGTATGTTTATGCTTTACATGAACCATTGTATTTTAGGGATATATATTAAATTATTTATGAATAAAATAATATGGTATCTAGAATAGGCTTCAAAATAATCCAAAAGAAGGAATGTGTAAGAATGAAGATGAAATAAAATTATCTATGAGTTCATTACTGTAAAAGCTTTGTGGTGGGTATATGAGTTTCAAAAAACTATTATCTTTTCTACTATTTTTATTTTTTCATAATATAGAGTTAAAATTGAGTTGTGGCAACCTTTATTTCACAACACAGAGACCATGTCAAATTAATCACTGAAGTCTTCATTTTTATTGTGCAAAATCAAATAAAATAGTCTGAGAATATTAAAATGAATAAACTATTAGAGTTAAATAGTCATAATTTATTTTCTCAATAATTTATATTATTTTTAAATTAAATATTGCTTCAGGATTCATGCAGTTATTTAAGATCTGCTATCAGATTATAGGGACTCTAATATATTATCATATATTCTGCTTTATGTGGCATATTATGTTTCCTAGAGAGTTTAACTTAAAATGCGTGTGGGAGGAGATATGGAGTCTAGTTGACATTGAAAACTCATGTTATCTTGTAATAAGAAGATTATAACTTTTTCAAAGAGCTTTGAAATGAAAACAATTGAGTTATATGGATGTGATTTAAAACATGTCCTTTCTCCCCCAAGTAGCAAGATTTCCAGAAGTTATAAGCAGGTTAAGTAAACTATAATTAACAAATAAAAATAAATTAATATAATTATCTTATTCTTAATTTGTCTCTCCAAACACATCCTCTACCAAATATTTTTATTATATTTTTCTTGACTCTTTAGTATGTATAAATCTTTATTCCCCGTTAAGTAAGTATCTCATTGAGAATCATATAGCTTTAGCATTACTCAGTGTGATTCCTTTAAAAATATATAATCTCAACATATATTTTTGCAATTAAATTGCTTCATTGGATAAGTTTGCCAATGTGTAATTGTGAAGTAAGAATTCCTTCATTCCTTCATTCATTAAGTTTCAATATAGAAAATATCATTCCCAACAAAATTGTAAACACCTATATTTATTGCACATTCAAGATTTGATCTCAAGGGTCCAGTAGGTATATTTTATGAAAATGAATGTACTCTCCTCACTACAGCTTGGAAATCTGACTGTAAGAAAAGTGTGATTTTATATAAATAAAATTATTACTTTATATAATTATTTTACATAAATAAAATAATTACATAAAGGAAATGTAAAAGTGACAAAATGATACATAGATAGGGTTTTCTTTAAACCTAGTTTTCAATTTTTGGGCTTAAAATTCCTCTAAAGGGAAGAAGGATTGGTGATCACTGAAATGTATGTTTCTCTTCTCAGAAAGCCTGTTCAATTCTTTCATGCTCAGAAAGAAAGGGAAAATGTATAGATGACAATCAAATTATGGTTTAACATTTGCTTTCACTTTATTTTAAAGACATCTTTTTTTCTCACCTAGGTTTCTATATAAAAATGATATTGATTTTCTGGCTGCAACTTAGATACCCACTTTGTCTTGTCAGTAACACTGACAATACGTTAATGAATACACAGTTCTTTTGCGCCTAGAAATACATGTGAAATTGTAAAATTCTCACCGATAATATGCATGACAGTATATGTACTCCTTGCACATTAAACTAGTAAATTTTCATTAATTATGAGATAGTTTTTAAGGTAATTTTAATATACTAAACTTTCTAACACAGTTGATTTGTACTCTGTTGCATTCTTTTAGATGCTTGTTATTAATTGCATTCTTAATTCTAATTGTTTGCTACATGTTTTGTGTGTTTTTTAGTGATTTTGTAGAAATAGTGTGCTGTTTCCAAAAATAGGTGATATACTTCTGAGAGTTGGAAAACATACTCTCTGTTTTGTGTGTATATCAGCATATTGCTTATAATTAGGGAGATTACATGTTCTTATTAGTCTGGGAAAATTATATTTTACATGTATTGTCCTTAAATTCCACTTGTTTTATATTTGGCCCCATATTTTTCACATTGTCTCTATTGTAGTTATTTTTACTTGCCTGAATAAATCCAGAACGGGCTTGTTATGATTCCACTCTGGCTTCTGCTATACTCTTTTTTAGAGGTAAATGAGATGACATCTGTGAACAGCATTTTCACTTCAGCATATAGTTATTTCTATTCTTTGAGATGCGACATAATGAACACCTCCCTTTCCAGGAAGTATTCAATGACGGCCCCATGCTCTATCAGCCATTATAACTTAGAGCTCATGCTACCGGACAACCCATACTATATACAAAGCCAGGCCAACAGATATAGAAGCTGGAGGGCAATATGTGAGATTACAAGCTCAGTATACAGAAAACGTGTGTAAGAAATAGAAGCTGACTTGTCTTAGCCTAGATTGTATAGAGTGGTCTGAATACTCTTGTTATGGTAATAACATAATTTCTTGCATCACATAAATTTATAGCAATGTATTTTTATCATTTCCTGAGATTCTTTTTAATTTTAAAATGAAACATTTTCACAGCTGTGAGCTGAAAAAGAATCCACATAAATTGTATGCCAATGGAAACATGAGTATTGAATGTCTGCTTTTTTAAGTGAGAGAGTTGGTTGTGTGACTTGAACAAACTATTCATTTGACATCTAATCTGTGGGCATACTAGTTTTGGTGACAATATGGTAATCATAAGACACAAATCTTCTGAAGAAACATCAGCATGACTTCCTTAATGGATCAAATGACTATTGTAGTAAATTCTAAATTCAAAAAAATGAAGATGAATTATTTACGATTATAATTATAATATGAATACCAATTTCAGGGGAACACAGCATCATGATATAAACAATATTCTTACTAAATTAAAAAAATCTATTATTTATTTATTTATTTATTTGACAGAGAGAGAGATCACAAGTAGGCAGAGAGGCAGGCAGAGAGAGAGAGAGGGAAGCAGGCTCCCTGCTGAGCAGAGAGCCCGATGCGGGGCTCGATCCCAGGACCCTGAGATCATGACCTGAGCTGAAGGCAGGGGCTTTAACCCACTGAGGCACTCAGGCGCCCCTAAAAAATATCTATTCTTGAAACTAGTTTTAAATATATATAGTTAAAATCCATCTAGGGTGGCTCAGTGGGTTAGGCATTGACTCCTGATTTCCGCTCATGGGGTGTGAGATTGAGCCCCGCATCCAGCACAGAGCCTGTTTGAGAGTCTCTCTCTCTCTCTCCCTCTGCCTCTCTGTACCCTCCCCAGCAAAAAAAATAAAATCCATCTAAACTATGATATCTAGCAATCAAATAGAAGTTCTGTGTTCAAATTTTACAAATATTTTCACATATATACACTATAAAATATCAGAAGCACAATATTTTTATGATAAAGCTAATGCTGAATAAAGAATATATTTATGTGTATTTTAGCAGAATTTAGTACACACTCGCTTTCTGGCCTGATATCAATTGAATTAAGAAATGTTACAATCTTTGATTCTTAAGATTTTCAACTTCTAAAAACAAATCCAAATGTTCTACAAAGCTTTAAAATAATACTGTAAATAAGCCCTCTATTATTTTTTTCATTAAAAAAAAGTCAGTTGAACTCTGTCAGAGTAGTCAAGAATTAGTGTCAAAAATTTTTAATATGTTTATGTAACAGTTATTAGCAATAAAGTCATAAACAGGTGGAAAGTATGAATATGAACGAATAGTTCTAAAATCATTACTTGTTTTAATGTTGTTTTTAAATGTTCAGGTAATCAAAATTAAAAAAAAATTTTACTTTGAATGATAGGGGTATACGCCATTTTTCTTTTAGAAAAATATGTTTTAAATATATATCTAAAGGAAGCAAAGTAAACCAATTTGGTAAAACTCATTTTTGACTAATAAATAATTATTTCAAAAAATAAAGAAAAAGAAAGTGTCCCAGGTCACGTCACTTGTAACAAAACTCTTGAATTAACAGCTTTTCAGTAAGTCATGCTGACTAATTTGTTCCTTCTTTTTTCTTTATAAAATACCTGTTTTATAGGTGTTCAATTCTCTGAGACTTCTGAATTTCATTTGTGTTTCAATTTAGGTTTAGCAGATCAAGATTTAATTAGTATTTTAAGATTATAATTGGGTATTTTTTTGTTTTGCCTGCTGTTTACATGATGTGCATTATGGTTGAAGAAATATCAAGTCAGAAGTCAAAAATGCAGTTATGTTTTTGATTTATCAACTTACTCAAATATTAAAATGTGTTATGTTAACTATTTCACATGTAACTGAATATCCAGATTCAAAAATGAAATATATTGAAATTTAAACAAATGACAACAAAAGGTCTTCAGATCTTCAGAGGTACTAAAGGAGATAGTTTTCCTTTTTGTCCTGAGGTTATTAAGGCCTAAAAAAAAAAGTCTCAAATAATCTTTCTAAAGAGGAGTTTACTGGTACTTATATTATTCTAGCTCCACTGGAAATTCTTTGTCTTTAACTGTAATGGTTCTTCATTTTGTTTTATGGAGATCTATTTCTGGTTCTTAAGAGTTTCTATGGTTATGTTTGTTCATTAATGCTTTTAATGTTCCTTGTTATATTGCTGCTTCAATTTTTACTATCTTGCTCACCTCAGGTTCTCACAGCTTGGAGTTTACCTTGAATCATAAAAATTTGAGACTGTGACCTAAACTCTAATGATGTAGGACACTGCATGGTTCTACAGGGCTCAGTAGGATTAATGGAGGTTTCTATACTTTTAATCAAGTGCTGTAATGATCATATACTGAATTTTGTAGAATGGCTACAAGACAGATAAGCCTATTAGGAGGGAAAAAGATGGTGTGACAAGTCACATAAATAAAATGATCAGGGGAGAGGAAGTGCTATAGATCTCTACTTAAATATGAGAATCCCACTGAGTATTCACAATGTGCTCTTAGCTAATGGCCATAAATAAGCATATATTCTATGCAAAATAATTAACTTTTATCTTTAAGGCAGACTGTGATGGCACAAGACCTGAGTAACAAATATAGGGAAGAGGAATATTTCTCCCAAGGTTAGACATACCATTTTTATTAAAATCTAATAGTGATCATAAAAATAATAGATTTGAGATGTAGAATTGTTTGCCCCTATTTATCTTTTGACACTCATCATGTAAGATTGCTTCAGAGGACAGAGACAGTTGGGGCAGGGTTGCTTTGATCCAGAAAGTCTGAGAGGGATGAAAACTGTAGATTGCTAATGATTACCTGAAGCTCTATGTAGAGAAAGATTCTGGGCTTCCTCTGAAATGAGCAGGCAAGGGCACTGTTCTGTAAGAGAATACCCACAAGGGACCATGGAGGAGTGATCTTGGTAGCATGATTACCATGCATTTTCTATCCAAACCTTGATTTTTGTCAAAGTTAAACAGATGAATATCAGCATGAATATGTATGTGTCTTAAGGCCTAGCCTCTTTGTGTTTTTTTCAGTTATCTAAATTGTAATTAGTTTTACATAAAGACATATGCATACATGATTTTAGATAAGCACATAAATGTAATTGTTTTCTTACTTTAAAATAATTATTTACTTTTTAATGATTTATTTATTTTTTATTTCCACATTCCCACTATCCTTTTTCTCTTGCCCCCCACCCTCATTAGCATTCAATATCACAACATTTCACCTATTCTGTTCATTTTAAAGATTTATTCATTTATTTTAGTGAGAGAGCACAAGCAGGGGAAGAGGTAGGGAGAGCGAGAGAGAATCCTCAAGCAGAGCCCCTGCTGAGTGTGGAGGACCCTGAGATCGTGACCTGAGCCAGAATCAAGAGCTGGCCGCTCAACCAACTGAACCACCCAGGTGCCACATTTCACCTTTTCTAACAACATAATGTATATCTTTTGAAATTTTTTTATGTTCATATAAACCTGTAGATACATACAAAATTCTTGTAAATAGGTATACAGGCATAAGTATGTAGGAGAGAAATTTCTGTTATGATTTCTTTTCAAAAATAATACATTATGCATACTTTTGAGCATCTTGGATTTCTTTATTCTCACATAAGAGCATAAGATGGAACTCTCTACATACCATGTACTAATACACTTTGTTATATATTTTTTTTAATTTTATTTATTTATTTGACAGAGAGAGAGAGAGCACAAGCAGGGGAAACTGCCAGCAGAGGGAGAAGCAGGCTCCTTGCTGATCAAGGAGCCCAATGAAGGACTTGATCCCAGGACCCTAAGGTCATAACCTGAGCTGAAGTCAGGAGCTTAACTGACTGAGCCACGCAGGCATCTTCTCTTTGTCATACATTTTAATGTCTACTAAGTTCTACATGCTTTGTATATGCCATATTTTTAGTCATTTTTTTACTGAAGTGTAAGTGATTTCTTTCCATGTTTGCTTATTATAAAAGGTCTTTGCCTATTAGAAATATGTTTTATTAACATCTGCTAAATAATATTTTATTAATCTTTATAATTATATTCACATATGGAACCTTTGGAAACTATTCATACATAAATGCCTTTTCTTTTAGAGTTCTTGAGTGTAAAATCTTGATTAGGTATGTATACTCTACTTCTAGAATATATAAATATATTTTTATTCACATTCTTTTTTTAAGATTTTATTTATTTATTTGAGAGAGAGAAAGAAAGAGACAGAGAGCGAGAGCACAAGCCGGGCCAGCAGGGGGACAGAAGCAGAGGGAGAAGCAGACTCCTGCTGAGTGGGATGCCCATGTAGGATTCAATTTCCAGGACTCTGGGATCATGAACTAAGCCAAAGGCAGATGCTTAACTAAGCCACCCAGGGGCCCCTTTATTCATATTCTTAAAGTATGCATACTGATTTTTTTTATGACTAATCCTATCTAAATTTTATTCAGTACTATGAGATGACTTTCTCTTTTTATAAACTCAAGTAGATACTAAGATATGCTAGAAACATTAAATAATATATCTCACTTCAACTTATATTTTAATTACTCTCCTATATAATGGTATCTACTGTATTTTTAATTTCATTTCATGTCTATTCCTATTCAAGTATTATACTGATTTAATTACAGTGAGTTCATAGTATGTTCCTCTGAAGGGGTATTCCCCATCATCATTATACTTTAGTATTATTTTCTTGACTACTCTAAAAGACTAGTCTTTCAGATGAAATTTAAGATTATTTTACAGAATTCAGAAAAATAAAAATAACAATAATAACCCTTAGGGATCCTTATTTTAGCTTAATTTAATGAACAGAATTTTTCTGAGAACGTATCTTTTTATAATATTGTCTTTTGACCCAGGACAAAGTTTTTAAGAGAGTAATCAAGTAGAGACATACAGGACATTACAATGTTTGAAATCACATAAGTGTACATTTAGTATATAATCAAAATTTTTTTCACATAAAAATAAAATTAGTATATAAAAATAAATCACATCTATGAATAAAAAAATGAAAGTATCTAAAATTTTAGCTAGCAGAACTCAATAAAGATATTTGAATCCAGTATAAACTTAATATCAAAGCCAGAAAATTCTTTTTTTATGTGAAAATTTTGTCTCATTTTGATATTAAGTTCATATTGAATTCAAATATTGTAAAGTTCTGAGTCATTTGATTACTTTCCTAAATATTTTGTGCAATTTTTTCATCCTAATTACTATTATTATTATTATTTTTATTATCATTATTTTTTAAGCCAACATAGTTTGAGAGAGATATGGTGAGCTCTCCTGCTTTATATAAATATATTTTATCAAGATATCCTTAAATTTCTAATTATTTTTGCTTATCTCATACCTTGTGTATTGTGGTTTATTATCATTATATTCTCACCATACATTTTCTCATCATTGTAAATATCATATATTCATTGTATATATAATGTACTATATAATATTATTTCTATTTTTATTATTGTTTTTGGTTTAAACTTCCATTTGCCTGACATTATTATTATCTCCATACTTACTGTTCTTTTTTTCTTTTTTTTTTTAAGATTTTATTTATTTATTTGACACAGAGAGAGAGAGAGAGATCACAAGTAGGCAGAGAGGCAGGCAGAGAGAGAGGGGGAAAGCAGGCTCCCTGCTGAGCAGAGAGCCCGATGCGGGGCTCGATCCCAGGATCCTGAGCCGAAGGCAGACAGAGGCTTTAACCCACTGAGCCACCCAGGCGCCCCACTGCTCTTTTTTTTCAATTTATATATTTTTTGTCTGATTTTTCTTTTTTTTATTAAGTTCAGTTAGCGAACATATAGTATCATCAGCATTTGATGTAATGTTCAGTGGTTCATTAGTTCCGTACAACACCCAGTGCTCATCACAACACAAGCCCTCCTTAATACCCATCACCTGGTTACCCCACCACCATCCCTTCTACAACCCTCAATTTGTTTCCCAGAGTCCAGAGTCTCTCATGGTTTGTCTCCCTCTCTGATTTCTTCCCGTTTCCTGGTATGTTTTACCTCATTTCCTCAATAAATTTGATACAAAAAAAATTGGTATTTAAAAAAAAAATTGGTATTTTAGTCTATTTTTTGCAAAGAATACATTACTGGATTTAATCTTATGAATAGTAAATTTAAACTAAGATAAACAATCCTGGACTCTCAGTAACTTAGAACAATAAAAGTTAGCTTCTCACTCATATTTTATAACTAGATCTGGTTGAGCCTGGGATGCATACTGTCTTGACTTTACTAAAAGACTAAGGTATGCTTAGGGCGATCATATTTGGTAATGATATTAATTTAAAGATCATCTGCAATCTCTCTCCTCTGTTACACATGTTGCATTTTTACCCCATAATTTTCATAGTAAGAAAATACAGTTGATTCAAAACAGCAGATGCTTGAATAACTTAAGCATTAGTAATAAAGCTTTGGTAAGTAAAACTGTTTTGTTTTCATCACTTGCCACGAAGCTCTACAAAATATGGATACCTGTAAAAATTAAGTTAAACATTTTATTTAGATATTGGGCACATTTATAAAGAAATAAGCTCAGGTTAAGACAAATATCAGAGCGAATACAGATATGCATACGTAAGAAAGCTAGAAGATTTTTTCATTTGGGATTATGGTTAATAATAGCATTCGTGAGAACCGTGAATACACGTCTATCAGTTCATATAATGAAACGCAGTGGCTTCTGACAGAAATCTGTATTTCCTGGGATGCCTGGGTGACTCTGTCAGGTAAGCTCCATCTTGGTTTTGGCTCTTCGTTTTGACTCAAGTTATGATCTCTGAGTCTTGGAGTGGAGCCAGACTTGGGGCTCTGCACTCAACGGGGAGTCTGCTTCCTCTCCCCTTCTCCCTCTGCCCGTCCCCTCACTTGCACTCTCACTCTCTCAAATAAATAAATAAATCTTTAAAAAAAAAAGGAACTCTGTATTTTCTACTATGTTCCTGTATTAAGAAACATGAACTAGTATTTAATGAGTAGTCCAGGAGAAAAAACTCTTAGAGTGAAGTCTTGGGCTTTTACTATTTTGAGTGATACTTATTTGGTAACTCTTTGCCTGACTCTTTTTACTCACTACTGGATGTCACTGATATTTTGTTATGATCCCAAACAGAAGCCTCATGCTCAACATTTTCACACATTGACTTCTATAGAAAATTGTTCTCTGTAGCATGTTCTCTGAAATTCTGGCTGCCCACGTTACTGGTTAACAACTGTAGCCGTTAAGATGCTACTGCCTTCTGGCTCTTTCTAGTGTTACTTGCTGTGTCTATGTTTTGTATGTTGAACAATGAGGAAAACATTAGAAAAGTCAGAAGGTGGAAAGTCACCTCCTGCTTGTAGTCATATTTGAAAAAAGGGCCCCCTATTGTGCAGCATCATTAAACATTCTCCAAGCAAACATTCTTCTGAGGCATTGCTTGTCAAAGTATTCATGTTCTATATGTAACTAACATTTATTGAAAACAATATTCCTATAAGATATATTTACATGAACATTTCTTCCAGTTAATAATTATATAAATTAAGGTGAATTTGTGGTTTATTTTTTTATTTATATTGCTCAATTTCAACTGATATTTTGGTACTCCTCTTTTAAGAATGCAAAAATAAATGAATTAATACAAAATATCCAATATTATTTTTATCAATAATTTGAAAAATGACTCATATTTATTTTTTCGTGAGCAACTGAAAAAGAATAAAATATGTTTTACTGTAAATGTTACTACATTTTTCTTGGGTAGTGATAGCCTGAAGCATTAAAGTTAAAAGCATGTCTTTATAGATCCTGTCACAAAGTATCATGTAGAGCAGGATTTTATAGATTATGAAGTAGCATTTCATAGAATGTTTGTAAAAGCTTTTTTCCTAATTTCCCATCAATATATAAATAGTTTTCAAAGAAAATGCATTGCAATAGCTTTCAGAATTACATCATTTTTCAAGAATAGTATAATAACAAGCCAGAAATCAAATTATATATTTTAAAAAGTAATGGTATGAAGTGCCTTGGATTTCTGTAACAATAGCAAATAGAAAAGTGTAGTTAGAATTCTAGCTGTGACACTGTTATAAAAACATCATGTTTTCCAAATGTTTTGTCTAACGTTTGAGCAGATATTTCTTATGGTTGGGAACTGAGAGACCCTATTCACATTCTTCTTTTTAATGTTACACAGTACATGGAAACTAGAACCCTCAGTCTCCTCACAGACTCTTGCCAGTCGGCTTCTGGTTAACTTTGCCAAAGGGAGGTAATGATGGAGTCCTGGAAGTTAGGAGGAGGAGGAAATAGTGTTCTTTTCTCTTTCAATATATTGTTTGGGCAGTGTCTGTCCAGCAATATCAGATAGCATTTGAGTCCAGGAGATTTTGGTCAGTTATAACATTCCCAGGTTAAAACATTTTCCCAGTGCCAGGCATTAGTGTGTCCCTGTGGGTTCCAGCCTCATTCACGTGATGTTTCTTCTGTGGTTGCATCAGTCCTAGGAAGCACCTATCTACAAGTTCCAGCCTTGGTCCTCTTAATATTTATACCATTCCACATGATCTTAGAAGAGCAGCAACAAATGAGATGCTCGCCAGAAGGAAAGGGGAGTAGATTTTCCTGCACTTACTAAGCTTTGGGTGACTTCATTTCTTTTTTATCCATTTAGTTATCCCAACACTTTTCAACTGGTTCCCTGTTAAATGCTCTCTTTTCAGAATATCTAGAATCATTGTCTTACTAACTAATGCTACCACCTAACTGATGCGATGTGTATATAATAAAATGACCCAATGTCGGGTGTGGCCAGCAAACCCCAAAACTGCAAATGAGAAGATTACTCCAGACACCTTAGTAGGAGAAAGGAGAGGCCTGGAGATCAGATGCTCTAGCCACAAAAGGCCCTGTGGCAAGCTTTGTCTCCACTTTTATTGGGGTCTTAGCAATACATCAGGTGCAAGCACAAAGCGAGGGGTAAAGTGTAAGTTTAATGGTCAGGATAATAACATATAGGGCAGCGCGTGATAAGGGCGAGGGGACAAGGAGTCCGTGAAGTACGTGACCACCACAGGTGCCTGGTTTTCTTCAAAACTTAAACATTAACTCCCTAGATGAGAACTTAAGCAGCTGTAAAATCTGGCCTTTTTCAGCCAAGAAATTGCAAAGGAGGCCCAGCATTCCTGACACTCCTCCTTCGCTTTTCAGTCAGTCTCGTCCAGGGAGGCACATACAAATCAGATTTTGTCTTTCCAGGCACTGTGAATTCCCACAATCCAAAGATTATAAAAGATTTATTTTTTTCTGAAATGTGTTGGAAAAAGTAAAACTTGGATCATAAAATGGTGGGTTTAGTCAGTTACTATGCTGATGTTTGTAAAATCACCATTGGTATTTATTCATATTACATAGCTATGATTAAAATACTTGAAACAGACTCTTAACACTAGAGAACAAACTGATGGTTATTGGAGGGGAGGTGGGCAGGGGGAATGAGTTAAACAGGTAATGGGTATTAGGGAGGGCACTTGTGGGCACTGGGTGTTAGATGTAATTGATGAATCACTAAATTCTACACTGGAAACTAGTATTGTACTGTATGTTAACTAGCTGGAATTTAAATAAAAACTTAGAAAAAAAGACTTTTCTTGAGGAGTCTAGATATATTCAAGAAGACAATAATTTCAGAGGAGATTTAGAAATTGATTTGAGGGGTGCCTGGGTGACTCAGTCATTAAGCATCTGCCTTCAGCTCAGGTCATGATTCCAGTGTCCTGGAATCGAGCCCGGCATTGGGTTCCCTGCTCAGCAGGAAGCCTGCTGCTCCCTCTCCCACTCCCCCTGCTTGTGTTCTCTCTCTCGCTGTGTCTCTCTGTCAAAAAATAAATAAAATCTTAAAATAAAAAAAATTGATTTGAACTGTTTCCTTTAATCAAAATTTGCCCATGAATAATTCATTATAAACTGAAATACAAATTCATGCTTAATGTTAAAATATAACAAATTTTATGTACACAAACTTAATTATATCAATGGTGAATGTGAAATATGTTAAGGTTTTATATTAATAACAAAAATATTACATGCACTTTGTTAATTTAATAAAAACAAATTTAAAAATGCAAAAAAAAAAAAAATCTAAAATGGAGCCATCTCTTCTTCTTAGCCCATATATCAGCAAGGACCACTAAGGATTTTAAGGCATATTGGGCTTCTGGATGGCTCAATCGGTTAAGCCTCCAATTCTTGGTTTTGGCTCAGGTCATGATCTCAGGGTCCGGGAATTGAGCCCCACATAAGGCTCTGTGCTCAGTGGGGAGTCTGCTTCTCCATCTCTCTCCCACTCCCTCTACTCTCCCCCTGCTCAGTTGCTCTCTCTCTGTCTCTCTCTAAAATGAATAAATACATCTTTAAAAGAAGACCTTTGAGGTGCATTGAGTATTTGTTAAAGTTTAAAACGTCAGAAATAAAAGTAAAGAAAACATAATAGTTCCAAAATGAAAACCTGAGAGCACTTGCTGAAGATGTGGATGTATAACAAATAGGCTTATTTATTGAAACTAGTAAACAAAGAGAAAAGGAAGAAATAGTTGCACTAATGTGCCCCTTCCTTTATTTCTTAACCCTATTCTTGGGAGTAAATGCATTGTTTAGGTTTCCTCCTGGTGGTTGTGACATTAATTAACCCATTTAGACTATTCCTTGTTTATGTCACTTGAACCTTTCATACAGGCAGTAGTAAGTCAGAAAATTAGGGTTTCACTGATTCTCATTGTAAAAACTGTGTTTTCGTTTGTAATGGAGTATTTCTGAGGCTTAGCTTTCTTATTATCTGAGAGTAAGAAAGCAGGGCAACTTATAAATATATAAATCAATGTAAATCATTTTAAATTGTTTCAAAGGCTATCATATTCTACAAAAATAAACCCAAGTTTATATTATTTCTTAAATATTCTTTAAGATTATTTAATAGTTATATAGAGAATACACATATATTCAAGATTACTCTGTTCAAGAATATATGCATAAATTAGTAATGCATATTTTTTAAAAATCTTTTTTTAATTTAAATTTTACCTAGTTAACATACAGTGTAATATTGGTTTCTGGAGTAGAATTCAGTGATTCATTACTTAAAATATCTTTATTTTATAGCTATATGAGTGGAGTGAGCACATTATTTAGTGATGTTAAATAAAGACTGTATGATTTCTCATTGCTTTATACTAACTCCATTGTGAATACTGTGGAAAACAAACACACTAAACATTACAACAGTGTGTATGATTCTAAATTCAGTATTAAAAATCAAATTTTAATATTTTACCATGTTCCATCTAATGATCTATTAATGTGTCTACTATCATTTATTTATCTATCTATCCATCATGTATCTAGCATCTATCTCTATCATCTACCTATCATCTATCTATCCATCCATCTATCATTATCA
>CM052899.1:56714255-56730723 GCA_028534135.1 Potos flavus
CTAGCATCTATCTCTATCATCTACCTATCATCTATCTATCCATCCATCTATCATTATCACCTACCATTATCATCTATCTACCCATAAACTTATCTATCATCCATCTATTGAGAAGTGTGAGACACTTCAAAATGAAGACAATGTTTCCATTATACCAAAGATTGCTTAATGAAAGTTGTAAAAATACCATTTTTTTTTTACTTCTAAAGACTATGGAAACACAATGTTACTGTATCATCAACAATATAATATTTTTGCACATATTTAAACCTCAAAGGTTGAGACTGCATATTTTTCTGATTCTTAATGAATTATCAGTAAGAATCTTTTTAATTAAGAAGAGTTTAAAATAGAATCCGACTGATAAAATTGACATTTACCTTTCAAAGTAATATGTATTCATTAGAGGGATAGTTTTTTAAAATAATTGATTTTTATAAAAAAATGGCACATTTTTTCTATTGTGACAATTCCCTTTTGAGAGCATATAGAAATGATTTAAATTAACTTTAATTAATGGATATTATGATGCCTGATTCTTATAAAGGATTACTATGAACATCACCTATTTTTTTAAAGAAGAACTTATTTTAAACATACAACCTACAAAATATTTCTTTAACTCATTAAAGCATTTTGTATTTAACTTAAGTCAGATGTCAGATCACCAGAATAGTCACACACACTCACACACACACACACACACACATGCTTATTATGGTTCAGTCACTTTTATATATATGTCAACATTCAGCTCCAGAAAAACTGAATCTGTTATAAATAGTGTAAATTTAAGATGGAGCATAAGGAAGAACATGGAGAACATTGGGAGAGGGAAGGGAGGGATGAATTGGAGGAAATCGGAGGGGTGAAGAACCATGAGAGACTGTGAACTCAGAGCAACGGACTGAGGGTTTTGGAGGGGAAGGGGGTGGGGAATGGGTGAACCTGGTGGTGGGTATTGAGGAGAGCACGTATTGCATGGAGCACTGGGTGTGGTACATAAACAATGAATCTTGTAACACTGAAAAAATAAAATAAAAGTATTTGGGAAAAAAAATAAGGTGGATTATTTCAGAGTTTTTGATAACTTACAAAATCATGTGGGACTTGCTAAAAAAATAATTCCCAGGCATGTTTCCCAAATCACACCAAATACCTCAAATGCAAGAAGGGGTTCTTCTCATGACCCATAAGAGCAGAGGGTTTAAAAGGAGGTAAAAAAAAATTAAAAAAAATAGAAGAGTAATATCAAAGAGTCTAACATATATGTAATTGGATTCCCAGGAGAGTATGTAAGGAAAAATTTTTGGGAAAAGAAAAAAGCCCCAAATTTTCTAAGTTTAATAAAACCAACTCACAGAGGCAAATAGCTCATCAAAACCGAAGCAGGATAAATAGGCATACAATGGTAATCTTGCTTCCTGTGATATACACATTCAAAGAACTCTGTACATCTCATTTAATGTTTATTTCTATTGTAATTTAAAAATTACATCAGCCCCTTCCACAAACCTGTTAATTATAGGAGGGCAATTTCTTTTGCTTGTAAAGGTAACCATGTCCCTAAGAACTGTGCATAGATTTGTTGAGTGAGTGAGTATTGATTACTGATCATGGAAGGAAACAAAAATAACACAGTGAATAAAATGTTAATAAATAGGGGTTAACGTAAGTCACAAGATAATACTTCTGACTCAAGTGTGGATTATAAATCTCTCCCATTTCAGTAATTACTTTTTAATAAATATGCAAAGTGTTATGACAGTTACAGACTAAATTGTAAATAGTAAACTGGATCTAATAAATGGAATGTGCATTCTGGATAATTTCAGTGTAGAGTTCAGAATCATCAAAAGGATAAAACAGATCTAAAAAGCAAAACTATAGGGGCAGACAATAAATCAGTGGCTGGGGTTGGGTAATGTGCTTGACTACAAAGAACCAGATGGGTATTTTGGAATGCTGGGAATTTTCTATATCTTGATTTTGGTGGTGATTATAGGATTGCATACATTTGTCAAAACTCATAGAACTATATACTGCTTAACTAGATATAAATATCTTAATGAATCTTAGAAAAGTAAAATAATATAAAGAAACAAAATTGTGCTCCTGTAATTGCAGCCAGGTTTGAAATGTGGTATTTTTATTTATCAAATTAAATATTTTTAGACATCCTAACAAATTTTGTTAATAAATCATTTTTCGATCTCTACAAAAATTTTTAAAGTTCTTTTGTTATTTATACCTCACTTAAATTTATTATGGACAGAAGATGCGGTCTTTGGTTTATGCACAGTGCATGATAAGTTTGGGTTAATGTTCCATTTTCTTTTTAAAGGTATTGTTTACTTTCCTATTGTTTATCTCCATAAACGTTATCTCTATAAAATCAACCATGTTAATTATGCTATTAAAACTCATGTATAAAAAAAATAAAATTTAAAAAATAAATAAATAAAACTCGTGTATACTTTATTTGTTTTGAATTCTAGGTCATCAGTTACTGAGAACAAAGTATTAAAATAAAGATTTATGATAGGAATTTTTCATCTTTTTGTAATTCTGTCAAATGCACTTTTATATATTTTGAAGCTGCCTAATCATTCGTAAACAAGTTTGGACTATTTATATTTTAAGTGCATTAATTTTTCATAAATAGTGATACTGTGTTACTCTGAAAAATTCTTCTAACATTGCCTAAAAATATCCATGTCCTAGTCTGTGGAAACCATGAATGTTGCCTTATATGGAAATCAAAACAAAAGTTACCAAAAACAAAACAACGATCTTTGTAGATGAAATAAAGATAAGGATATTGTGGGCGCCTGAGTGGCTCAGTTGGTTAAGCAACTGCCTTTGACTCAGGTCATGATCCTGGAGTTCCAGGATCAAGTCCCACATCAGGCTCCCAGCTCTGGGGAGTCTGCTTCTCCCTCTGACCTTCTCTCCTCTCATGCTCTCTATCACTTTCCCTCTCTCTCTCTCAAATAAATAAATAAAATCTTAAAAAAAAAAAAAGATAAGGATATTGAGATGGGGATATTACCCCAGATTATCTCTATGAGCCATAAATATATAATATAATATAATCATATGGATCCTTATAGGAAGGAGGGAGAGGATGATTTAACTAGATTCAGAGGAAATCATGATGTGAAGACAAAGCAGAGAGAGATTTGAAGATGTTGGCCTTGAGGATTGGGGTGATGGCGCCAAAACCAAAGCACAGTGAGAGCCACCAGAGCTGGAAGAGGCCAGGAACAGATGCTTCCTTAGAGCTTCCAGGAGGAGGGCCCTGTTGTCACCTTAATTTCAGCCCAAACTGGTTTCAGACTTCTGGCCTCCAGAGCTGTGAAAGAATGAATTTCTATCATTTTAAGCCACTAAATTTGTGTTAATTTTTTAGAGGAGCCACAGGAAACTAATATGGATACTCTCTTCTTGTTTGATATTATTTTGTCTGATATTAGCTTTTTTGATTACTAGTTGGCTGGTATATTTCTCATCTTTGATTTTCAGTCTATCAGTGTTCCTACAATATTTCTTGTGGGATTTTTTGAAAGATTACAGTTTGGTTTTAATCTAGTTTGGCATCCTCTGTCTTTCAGCTGGCAAATTTATTTTGCTAACACTGAACCTGAATATAGGGATTATTTGGACTGAATCCACTGGCATATTTCTGCTATTTGTCTTAATTTAAAAACTTTTTATTTTTTTCCTGCTTTCATATGAATTAATGTTTTCTTCACTTTCTATTTTTGTATTTATTATTTAGATATCAAAAACTTTCAGTGATTATCATGAGAATCTTATAATATAATATTATCAAAGGATAAATTTAAGAATATTTACTCACATTCTGTAAAATAAGGACCTTAAAGCATTTTGTTTCCAATATTTTCCTTTCAAATCAGATGCTTTTTTTGGTTAATGTTGTGGAGTTTTTCTTTTTGTTTTTGTTTTTAATTTTTATTTTGCTTCTATTTATTTGTTTTTATTTATTTATTTTTTATGTAGGTTCCACACCCAGCATGGAGCCCAATGTGAGGCTTGAACTCATGACTCTGAGATCCAGACCTGAGCTGAGATTAAGAGTCAGACAGTTAACCAGCTGGGCCACCAAAGCATCCCTGTTTTTGTTTTTCAAAATTTTTTTAAATGAAGTTTGTACACAGCCTTACATTAGTTTCAAGTATACACATAGTTATTTGACAAGTTTATACATTATGCTGTGCTCACCACAGGTCTAGCTATCGTCTCTTACCATAGAAGACTCTTAAGGTATCATTGACTATATGCCCTATGCTATGCCTTTTATTCCCATGACTTATTCATTCCATAGCTGGAAATTTTTATCTCTCTCTCACCTTCACCCATTTTGCCCATCTTCCACCCCTAACTCCTCTGGGAATTACCCGTTTGTTCTCTGCATTTACAGTCTGATTCTGCTTTATGTTTTTTTTTTAATTCACTTGATTTTTTTTTTTTTAGATTTCACATAGGAGTGAAATCATACAGTATTTATCTTTCTCAGTCTCACTTGTTTAACTTAGCATAATACTCTGTAAGTTTATCTATGCTGTTGCAAGAAAAATAATAAATTAAAGGTATCCATATTAGTAAAGAAGAAGTTAAACTGTCACTATTTGCAAATGACATGATGCTACTAAAAAAAATAAAAAAGACTCCACAAAAAACTACTATAAATAAATGAATTTAATGAAGCTGCAGGATACAAAATGAATACCCAGAAATGAGTAGCATTTTTTTTTTTTTAAGATTTGTTTATTTTTGAGAGAGAGAAAGAGTGAGCCCATGGCAGGAGTGCACAGAGGGAGCGGGAGAGAAAATTTCAATCAGACTCCCCACTGAGAATGAAGCCTGACACTGGACTTGATCTCATGACCCTGAGATCATGACCCCAGTCAAAACCAAGAGTTAGTTGCTTACCTGGATGAGTCTCCCAAACTCTTTCTAGCTTCGTTTGCTTTCTATTAGTAATTTTAGATCTAGGTTAATATTTCCTTTTATTTTATATAATTTCTCTGTTGTAAAACTTTACTAAATATATACATTATGCATTTTTAGTTACATTACCATCAACCTATTTATATACTTCAAGATTGAGTGCTCTTTCTATTGTTATTGTCATTTTTGTACCCTAATTGTGGGTTATTTTTCTAATACTTGACACATTGTTAAATAGACTCTAAGCATTTCCTTAAATGAGCATAATGATTATTACCAACTATGAAGTCTGAAAATATTTCACACTACCAGTTGAATGTTAGCTTGTGTAGAACTCTTGGATTAGTCAACAGCTCTCACATATGAAGATTCAGATTGACTGTATCATCCAGGATCTACCAGAATGCTTTCACAGTTGTTATTGGAGAGTGGAATTTATGAAAGGGAGGAGTCATAGATGTATGCTTACCTTGTCATCTCCACAGAATATATGTCTGAGTCCTTTCAGTGGAAGAAGAGGTATTTATTTTTAATTTCGAGGTTCTGTGAAGTTTTAATATTATTGAGAAAATAAGCATTGATCTTTGGTTAGTTTTTAATTCTACTTAGCTATTATCCTCTTTGAATTTAGTGGGGTTTTTTTTCTTCTTAATGTGTGTAGAATTCCAGACAAACATGTAGAATATCCAGAAAATATATTTCAATACTACCGACACTATATAGATTCAAATTCCAATGTTTAGCGCATCTGTGTGGCTGCTTATTTTAGTAAGTTAATGGGAGTGTTTAAATATGCACAGTTGGCGTTTTCCTTGCCCATAAGAAAACATAAGTGGCAACATAAGTGGCAAAATAGCATAATTGAAAACTTTTCAAAAAATTTTCAAGTGTGGCAATAGAATCCTTTTATTAAAGAATAAGTCACATGCAGTGATTATTTGTGGTGTTAGTTTTTCCCTAGTTGACTATGAAAATCAAGTCAGCTTTGATAAAGCATGCAGAAAAAAAGAACAATATTTTTCCACTTAGGTAAATTTCTGAAAGAGATTTGCATCAGCTTAGATATGAGCTGAGACTGCATTAATTTAACTTTAGCTAACATTTATTAGGTGATCATTTTGTCCACATCATTTTTTTTACTGTGAAATGAAACCATATCCATCTTGAGAAGTTGTTTACTATATGTATAAAACAACCTAAATCCATGTGGCTTTAGGGAGAAATTTTAAGTATTTACTTTTAATGGTACACAAAATTATGCATATGCAAATATACAAATAAGTTGTCGTAGATGGCATCTAAGATGGCCCTCAATGGTCTCTGCCTCCTGGTATTCACACCCTTGTGTATTTCCTTCCCCTAGACTGTGAGCTAACCTTCTGTCTCTCTTCTAAGGAATTAAATATGGCAAAAAGTAATTGAATGTCACCTTTGAGATTACATTACAAAAGACTGCAACCTTCATCTTGTTTGCCCACTCTGTGTCCCTGTTTTGTGTCTGTTTCTATGTCTCTCCCTCTCTCTTTTGGTGAATGCTAGAGACTCTGAGTTAGGGACATCTAAGTAAACTATGCTCAGTTTATGAGTCCACAGAATCTTTGAGATGATAGATTGCTTTAAGCCACAAAGTTATGAGATAATTTGTTATGAGGTAATGATAATTAATAACTATTTGATAAAATATGCATTAAAAGTTAACCTACTATAAATTTGTTTTTATTAATACTAATTTGTAGTCACTACTATATTTGTATAAATTATATTTGATTCTCAAATCTTGAAATATAATTTTATTGGTTTACAGCTATTAGTAATAACATTATGATGGACTATATCTCAGCTTGGTTTTTGGAAACGATGTCAGTTTGCTTACAAAGAAGAATAAAATATTTCCTCCCATTTTCACTTATTTTGATTAGGTATTTGGTCCAGAATTAATGTACATATATTTTGGCTACAATTTGCTTATTTTATTGTGGAGATGCTATGAAGATTCCTAGAAGTATACATTTCATTCGTAGATCCAAATTGCTTTATAAAATTGGTTACTTTCTCTTTCTACAAGATATTTATCTAAATTTTGTTTTCAACAAAGTCTGCTTTGATATCATTGGGGTATTATAAATTTAATTATCATAAATATATTATAAACATCTAAAATCAAAAGAAAATAATGATTTTTATCATCTACATATTGATACTCTGTTTTTGAAAAACAAATTAAAAATGAAAGTAATTTAGCTTCATAATTGATGCTTGCACAAAAACAGTATTAAATGCATTACACACTGTATAGAATATAGTCCAGTAGACTCTAGCTAATTCAAATAAGAAACAGTAAAAATGCAGTCTTGATACTGGAAGTAAACTTACAAGATATTCACTTGTATTATAGTCTCAAAAAATCTAGTGACTAGCTTCATAACATTAAAAAAATAGAAGATTAAAAGAATGTAAGCATTGACTGATAGAGCAGAGCTTATATCCAGACCAAAATGAGTTGGAATACATTAGGAAATAGAGCAGGTGGGAAGACTGAAGGCATATTTTAGGTGACTATAATACGATGTCAATCAAAACATAAGGTTCTTGTGTAATGATCAGTTTTTGTGGTTTAGCCTTATAAAGGAGGTATGCACCCTGCATACATCTTTGCCTATCTTTAGCAGCAAGACCTGTTTTTATTTGAAATGTCTAGAATGATTG
Source organism: Potos flavus (assembly GCA_028534135.1). Classification (NCBI taxonomy): domain Eukaryota; kingdom Metazoa; phylum Chordata; class Mammalia; order Carnivora; family Procyonidae; genus Potos; species Potos flavus. The sequence goes on from CM052899.1 coordinate 56,721,936, forward strand.
AATCAGATGGTTTATGAACCAGAATAGGAGAGGTTGTTGACTTTGGTAGAGGTGAGAAGTCTCAGATTTGGTGAGACCTTTATACCTCTGACTGGGAAGAATGATAAGGTTTCCCAACTGGCAACTCCACAGAAGCCTAGTACATAGCAGTAGGGGTGAGAAGCTCTGAGGGCACTGACCAGGCATGGAGAGCACAGATTAGGCAATATGTCAATAATTTAGTTATATACTATATTTTATATAGATATTGTATATGAAACATGTAGCATTTTAAAAGAAAAATCTTAACAGATATAAGATTATGTCTGAAGTATCTGAAATTACTGTTAATGCTATTAATTACTTATTCAGTAAAAATAATGTAATAAATTTCCTTTAAAAAGAGGAGCATAAGAAAAAAACATATTCACACAGAAAAAAAGGTCTTATCTATTTGAAAAAAATGGAAGAGTATATTTATTTAAAATCATACAGTATAGAGTTTATGCATAATACTTTTACACTCATCAGAAGGAATCACATTTTAGTTGGGTTAATTCAAAATCCATTGCAAACAGGATTTTTAATCGAATTTAGTTGATAAAAGTTTTATTAGATTTTGTCTGTGCTTATTTATCTTATTTTCATCTTCTTTAAAGTTCAAATTTTCACTGTCCTTCAGAAGACTTTGGGTATGTCAAAGGAATATTTTTCTGTTGCATTTCTTTACTAATTTCCATGAGGTCTGCATGAAAGACATAAAGAAGTGAAATTGAATGAAATAAAGAATATATCCAGTACAATAAAACTTGGCTCACAGTTCAAGAAAAAAGTCTCCAGAAATGATGAAGGACTCCACATAAATAGAGGACAAAATGACAACAAATAAAACTGAAAATGTTACTCAGGCTGCTACTGACAACATTATCTAAATAAATATATTCTTCCTTCAGCTTAAATTCTGCCAGGAATAAACACTTGTTAATGTTATGTTTAATTATAGGGAGAGATATGAATACAGAAATGTATTTTTGGTAATAAAGGAACATCATAGCATATACTGATCACTATAACTTTCTATTCTCTGAATTCTGTCATATTCTTTACTTCTTCCATAACCTCTGCATGTCACCAAATATTTATTGATTATTTTATTTTGTATAAGATAGCCCACCTGTTGTCTAGGTGATATAAACTGGATTATCACATTTACAAGAAGAAACAAACTCAATCATATAATCCCCTTTTCAAAATGTCAGTGGTTGCCATAGAATGGGTGAATTCTTTACCATGAAAAACATATTTTCCATTTCTGTGTTCATCTACAATCAATGTTTATCTATGTTTGTTCAACTTTGGTTACATTTGAAACAAACACAATTCACAGAGCTTGTCTCACATTTTTCTATTTCTATGTTGCTTTGCAATCTGCTCCTCATTATAATGATTTCACTTGCCAAAATTCTGCAACTTCAAACAGAAAAAAAAAATTAAATAGTTCAAAATTTGTCTTAACTACTTAGTCTTATATGGCTTTTTTTCTCCAGACTTTTTTTAACTAGGTGAGAATCTAAAGTAAAGATTCATGAAGACCTGTTGACTAGTTTTTCTTATTATACTCAGTCCAAAAGCCAATTCCTTTGAAAAATAAATAACCCTTTATTACTTTGAACTGATTAAATTGCTAACTTTTGATCCTAAGAATATAAGTCATACATTCATTTCTTCCTTCTTCCTTTCCTCTATATACAATTAAATATACTGGAAATAATTCAATACAATTTTAAAAAGAAATTTGAAAAGAAGAAGTTGAAAAGAAATTTGAAAACAAGATGAACTAGCCAGGGACATCAAGACTTAAAGAGAAATAACATGGGTGACTTCTAGATTGGGTGGCAGTTTGCTGTACAACTTAGAAATGCCAACAGGTAAAGATACTCACACACAGAGAAATAAAAGAAAAAAGAAAAGAAAAGAAGAGTATATTTTATTTGGCTAGAGAACTAGAAAAGGTACATCTCAGCTGAACTTAGGGAGAAGACCCACATTCATGTCAACAACAGATCCAACCTATTGCAGCAATGTGATCAGCAGGGCTCAGGGGACAAAATCATTTTGTTCCACAACTTCTGGTTGCAGTGACCAATCTTCCCATGAAAATGGCAAAAGCAGGACCTGGGCAGGCCAATCTACTACGTTACACCTGAAAAGGTAGTAAAAGACAAGCCCTTCTGCATGATTTCAAACTACATTAAAAAGGTGTAGTAAAATTAAATAATTATTTTAACAACAACAACAACAACAACAACAAAAAAACCTGTAGGAATCGAAACAGTATGGCATTGGCATAAAAACAGATACATAAATCAATAGAACAGAATGGAGATCCCAGAAATAAACTTGTACATATATGGTCAACTAATTTATGACAAAGCAATGAAAAATATGCAATGGGGAAAGGACAGTTTCTTCAATAAATGGGTTGGGAAACTGGATATCAATATGCAAAAGAATAAAACTGGAACACTGTGTTACACTACACACAAAAATAATTCAAAATGAATTAAAGACTTGATTGTAAGACCCGAAAACATAATACTTCTAGAAGACAATATAGACAATAACATACTTAAGATTGTTCTTTGCCCAGATTTTTTAAAATTTGACATCAAAAGCAAAAATAAACTAGTTGAGGTACATCAAATTAAATATGCAGCAAAGAAAATCATCAACAAAATGAAAAGGCAACCTACTGTGGGCAGCTGCAAGCTAGCTGCTGGTAGGACCAAACCAAGCTCGGACTCGTGCCCCCCGCCCGCTCAGAAAAAGAGCGGACAGAATGTGGGCGCTAGAGAAAAGGCTTATGCAATGGGCCTTGAAGCTTGCAGGTGTGTGACTGCTCACATGGGAAACCTTGTAAGCTGGCCTTATCATTATGGGCCTGTGCTGTCCTTGCCCGGGCTATAACCTGCACCTGCTGTCTGAAGAGTCTGTCCTTAGTGCTGCAAACAGAGATAAAGAAGAAGCTCAAAAGAGCATTACATGACTTCTAAATATAAACACTTCTTTGTAAATGTTTCACTTATACTATATAATCAAGTGCACTCTGAAATAAAATTCGACACTGTTTGGACATCATCCACTGTGTCTCTCCTGCTCCCACACTTTGTCTCTCTACTTCTTTTTCCTCATTCCCTTACCCTCAGCCCTGGTTCGAGATTGTCGCGCCGGCCGCGACAACCTACAGAATGGGAGAAAACATTTGCAAATCATATATCTGAAAAAGAGTTAATATTCAAAATATATAAAAAGGCATACAACTCACTAACAAACAAACAAATGATCTGATTAAGAAATGGGCAAAGGGACGCCTGGGTGGCTCAGTTGGTTAAGCGGCTGCCTTCGGCTCAGGTCATGATCCCAGGGTCCTGGGATCGAGTCCCGTGCCAGGCTCCTTGCTCAGCAGGGAGCCTGCTTCTCCCTCTGCCTCTGCCTGCCTCTCTGCCTACTTGTGATCTCTCTCTCACTCTCTCTCTGACAAATAAATAAATAAATTCTTTAAAAAAAAAAAAAAGAAATGGGCAAAGGATCTAAATAGAAGTTTTCCAAAGAACACGTACAAATGTCCAACAGGTACAGGAAAAGATGTTTAACATCACAATTCATCAGGAAAAAGCAAATCAAGCCACAATAAAATTTCACCTCACAGCAGTTAGAATGACTATTATCAAAAAGAAGACAAGAAAAAAGTGTTGGTAAAGATGTGGAGAGAAGAGAACCCTTGTGCATTATTGGTGGAAATATAAAGTAGTGCAACCACTGTGGAAAACAGTTTGGAGGTTCCTCAAAAAATTAAAAATAGTACTATATGATCTAGCAATTCCACTTCTGACTATTCATCTGAAGAAAATGAATACACTATTTTGAAAAGATATATGTACCCCTGTGTTTATTACAGTTGCAGCATTATTTATAATAGCCAACATGGAAACAAGCTAAGTGTTCATCAATGAATAAACAGATAAAGAAAATGTAATGTATATATTATTCAGCCGTAAAAAATGAATGAAATCTTGCCATTTGTGACAGCACGGATCTTGAGGGCATTATGTTAAGTGAAAAAAGTTGAGTAGAGAAAGAGATACCGGATCAACTTACTTATATGTAGATTCTAAAATAGAAAAAAGAAAAACAAGCCCGTAGGTAGAGAGACCAGTCAGTGGTTGTCAGAGGCAGGGATGGTGGAATGGTGGTGGACAAAATGAGTGAGGGGAGTCACAAGGTACAAATTTTCAGTTATAAAATAAATGTCATAAGGATGTGAGATACAGCATGGCAACTACAGTTAGTAGTTATTACAATAGTAATACTGTTTTACTGTATTGCATAGTTGAAAGTTGCAAGGAATATAATATTAAAAGTTCTCATCATAAGAAAATAAATTCTTAACTACATATAATAATGGATGTTAACTAGACTTATTGTGGTGATCATTTCATAATATATGCTAATATTGAATCATTATGTTATATGCCTGAAATTAATATAAGGTTATATGTCAATTGTAGCTCAGTTTTAAAAAAGGGAGAAAACTATGGAAATAAAAAGGAAAAATATAAACTCAAATTCCTTAAGAAAAAAAAAAAGAAGAAAGAAAGAAAAGGAAGGGATGGTGCTGGAGCAACTGGACATCCCCAGACAAAAATAAAACAAAACAATCTCCCCTATAAAAACAAAACAAAACTTAGCCGAAGTCTCATAACCTATTAGAAAGAATAATTCAAGGAGTGCCTGGGTAGCTCAGTGTGTTAAGCGTCTGACTCTTGATTTTGGCTCAGGTCATGTTCTCAGGGTCCTGGGACTAAGCCCCACATAGAGCTCTGCATTCAGCGGGGAGTTTGATTCTCTGTCACTCTCTTCTTCAGCCCCTCCCTCTTCTCTCTTTCTCTCTCTCCTCTAAGTAAATAAATAAACAACAAACAAATCTTTTAAATATTTTTTTAAATTTTTACAAATCTTATATTTGATAAAAGACTTAGATCCAAGATCAACGAATAACTCAAATAACTCAAAACTCAAAAAATCTTTAAAAAATAAATAAAATGGGGGTGCCTGCGTGGCTCAGCCTTTAAATGTCTGCCTTCGGCTCAGGTCATGATCCCAGAGTCCTGGGATCGAGCCCTGCATCGGGCTGCCTGGTCTGCGGGAAGCCTGCTTCTTCCTCTCCCACTTACCCTGCTCGTGTTCCCTCTCTCGCTGTGTCTCTCTCTGTCAAATAAATAAATAAAATCTTAATAAAATAAAATGAAATAAAATAAAATAACTCAAAATGGATTGTAGACTTATATGGAAATATACTTTAAAACATTTAGAAAAAATGGTGTAAACTTTATTTGAGAAAAATTATAAAACTCCAATGAAAAAATTTAGAAATATTTAAATAAACGGAGCACTTTTCCACATTTGTGGATAAAAAGATTCCATATCACTAAGCCGTAAGCTCTTTCTACCTTGAATTATAGATTAAATGCAATCGTCATCAAAACACCAGCATGTTATTTTGTGGATTACGACAAAGTGATTCTAAGATGTGTATGGAGGTCCAGAAGAGCCAATATAAAACTGAAAAAAAAATCCAGAGGGCTGACATTACCCAACTTTAAGACTTAATACAATAATCAAGACAGGGTGGTACAGGTGAAAGAAAAGACAAATAGATCAATGGAACAGAATAGTTTACAAATTGACCACACAAATGTAGTCAACTGATCTATGACAAATGAGCAAAGATAATTAAATAGAGAAAGGATAGTCTTTTCAGTCAATGATGCTAGAATAAAATGCAAATTTTGCATTAACAGCTTGTAAAGAAAATAAATCTAGACAAAACCTTAAACCCTACACAGAAATTAACTCAACGTGGATCACAGATTAAATGTAAAACACACAGTATAAAATTCCAAGAAAACGACATAGGAGAAAGTCCAGATGATCTTGTGTTTGGCAATGACTTTTCTTAGATACAACAACAAAGCAAAAGCTCCATATGAAAGAAAAGCAGATAAATAGGACTTAATTAAAATTAAGAACATCTGCTCTGCAAAAATCATTTTTAGGACAATGAAAAGACAAGGCACAGAGTAAAAGAAAAGTCTTTGCAAAACAACTTGATTGTAGCCCTGTGAGAGAATAGTAGAAAAATCTTTGCAAAATACATACTTGATAAAGGACTGGTATCCAAAATACACAGAAAACTCTTAAAATTCCACAAAAGAAAACAGAACACCTAACTTAAACTGAGCAGAAGATCTAAATAGACACATCGCCAAAGAAGATACACACCTGGGGCACCTAGGTGGCTCAGTCTGGTAAGCATCTGCCTTCAGCTCAGGTCATGATCCAGGGGTTCTGGGATTGAGCCCCACATTGAGCAGGAAGCCTGCTTCTCCCTCTGTCTGCCTCTCCCCCTGCTTGTGTGTTCTCTGTCTCTCTCTCTCTGTCAAATAAATAAGTAAAACCTTAAAAAAGAAGAAGATACACAGATGTTTAAGCATATGAGCTATTCAACATCAAATGTCACTAGGGAATTGCAAATTTAAATAATGATAAGATATGACCACATACTTATTGGAATGAGTAAAATCCAAAATGCTGACACTACCAAATGCAGATGAAGATGTGGAAAAACAGGAATTCTCATTGTTGATGGAAACGCAAAACGGTATAGTCACTTTGGAACACATTTGCTACATTCTTACAAAACCAAACATAATCTTATCACATGACCCAGTAATTTCACTCCTTGGTATTTAACCAAATAAGTTGAAAACCTAAATCCATACAAACACTTGCCCACAATGTTTTAGCAGTTTTACTCGTAATTCCCAAGATTTAGAAGCAACAAAGATAGCCTTTAATTGGTGAATACATAAACTGTGGTATTCATAAAATAGGATATTATGCAGTGATAAAAATATATGAGCTATCAAGCCACAAAAAGACATGAAAAGACTTTTAATACATACTGCTAAGTGAAAAAGCCAATCTGAAAGCCTACATACTGTATGATTCCAACTGGGTGGAATTCTGGATAAAGCAAAACTACAGAGACAGTTGAAAGCTCAGGGATTGCCAGGCAGTCAGGAGGAGGTAGCACAGGAGAGTTTTGGGGCAATGAAACCATTCCATATGATACACGTAGTAGTGGACTCTTGACATTACACATTTGTCAAAATCCAAAATGTACAAAACAAAGAGTGAACCCTAATATAACCTATGGACTTAATAAGTATTAATGTATCAATATTGGCTTAGCAATTGTAACAAATGTACCACACCAAAGCAAGATGTTAATAATTGGGAAAACTATGAAAAGAGGGTAAGGGACTTTATGGGAACTTTCTGTAATTTAGGCTAAATATTTTATATAAGTTTAAACTGGTTCAAACATAAAAAGTCTGTTAATTAAGATAATTATCATGTAGTTTCACTCATACGTGGAACATAAGGAATAGCATGGAGGACCATAGGGGAAGGGAGGGAAAACTGAATGGGAAGAAATCAGAGAAGGAGAAAACCATGAAAGATTCTGGAATCCAGGAAATAAACTGAGGGTTGCAGAAGAGAGGGGAATAGGGAGGATGGAGTAACATGGTGATGGGTATTAAGGAGGACACGTGTTGTGATGAGCATTGGGTGTTACACACAACTAAAGAATCATTGAACAGTACATCAAAAACTGATGATGTAATGTATCTTGGCTAACTGAACATAATAAAAAATAAAAAGTAAAAACATAAAATACGTAGCATAAAATATTTGGGATACGTGACTAGGCTAAGACTTAAACTTGGCAATGAAAACATGATTCATAAAACCAAAACTTGAGAAATTGGACCTCAAGAAATTAAATATATATATGAATACACACACACACACACACATATTTATATATTTCTCTGCAAAAGACCTTCACTTGAGGATGAAAAGCCGGAGTACATACTGGGAGAAGCTGTTTCCATATCACATATACAGTACAAACTACGGCTTCGAATATAGAAAGTACTCAAAACTCAAAAGTAAATTTTTATTTTTTTTTTAGAGATTTTATTTATTTGACAAAGGAGAGAAAGCACAAGCAGGGGGAGCTGGAGAGGGAGAAACAGGCTCCCCGCTGAGCAGAGAGCCCAATGAAGGACTCATTCCCAGGACCCTGGGATCCTGACCTGAGCTGAAAGCAAATGCTTAACATCTGAACCACCCAGGCACCCAAGAATAAATTTTTAAAAACCCACTAGAAAATTGCTAAAATACATGAACAAGTATTTCACTAAAAGTATATACTGATTTTATAAATGTACATGAAAAGACATTCAATTTCATTAGCTATTAGGAAAATTCGACTTGATGCCTGCCTCTCTGCCTACTTGTGATCTCTCTCTCACTCTCTCTCTGACAAATAAATAAATAAATTCTTAAAAAAAAAAAAAAGGAAAATTCGACTTGAAACCACAATGAGATATCACTACACAGCTATCAGAATGGCTAAAATAAAAAAAATAATGATCACACAAAATGCTGGAGAGGATGCCAAGAAACCCCATCACTCATCTCACACTGCCAGAAATGTGAAATGGTACAGCCACTCTAGGAAAGAGTTTGGCAGTTTCTCAAAAAACTAAACATACAACTTCCGTACAACCCAGCAATTTTACAATTGGGCAATTATCTCTGAGAAATAAAAACTCATGTCTATACAAAAGGTCTGTGAACAAATTTTAATAGGAACTTCATTTTCTATATCCAAAAA
>CM052899.1:56731223-56761283 GCA_028534135.1 Potos flavus
CTCACACTGCCAGAAATGTGAAATGGTACAGCCACTCTAGGAAAGAGTTTGGCAGTTTCTCAAAAAACTAAACATACAACTTCCGTACAACCCAGCAATTTTACAATTGGGCAATTATCTCTGAGAAATAAAAACTCATGTCTATACAAAAGGTCTGTGAACAAATTTTAATAGGAACTTCATTTTCTATATCCAAAAACTGGCATCAACCCTCATGCCTTTCAATAGATGAATGGGTAAGCAAACCCTAGTATATTCATACCTTGGACTATAACTCAGCAAATGAAAAGCAGTCAACTATTGATCTATATAACTTTGGTGAATCTCTACAGAATTATGCTGAGTAAAAAATCCATCACCAAAAGTTGACATACTGTAGGACTCCATTTATGTAAGTAACACTTTTTATTGTGGTTAAATGTATATAAAATTTACCATTTGAACCATTATTAAGTTTATGGCTTTAAGTACATTTCCATTATTGTGCAACGATGATCAGTATAGATTTCTAGGACTTTTTCATCCTCTCTAACTGAAATGGTGTATCTATTACACATTAACTCCCTACTCTCACATCTCCCAAAACCCTAGCAACCGTTGTTCTACTCTCTGTCTCTGAATTTGACCGCTCTAGGTAATTTATAGAACTATAATTATATAGCACTTGACCCTGTGTGACTGAATTAATTCACTTAGCATAATGTCATCATGTTGTATCTTGTGTCTGAATTTTACTCCTTTTTAAGGGTAATATTCTATTGCATGTACATACAACATTTTGTTTATCCATTTATTTATTATGTAAACTTTTCAGAAGAGTATATGTAGGAATGTAAAACTGATTAGTTGTTTTCAATCGCTAGTGCTGGAGCTAGGAGTGGGGGAGGAAGTGGGTGCACTTATGAAACGGCAACATGGAGGATCTTTATGGTGATGAAATTGTTCTCATTATTTTCTGTGATAGTGAGTACACAAAAGTACAGATGTGATAAAATTACCCAGAATTAAATACACACATATGCGCGTGTGCACACACCCCAGAAAAGTACATGTAAAATTGCGGAAATCTGAACAAGAACAAGGTCAATATCCTAGTTGTTCTCTGTTATCATTTGCAAGAATTTATCATTAAAGGTATTTGGAAAACATGTTCATAGTCTCTCCACATTAATATTTACAACTGCATGTGGATCTTCATTATTTCAGAGTAAAATGGTTAATTAAAAATAAAGAAGTTGGGGGCACCTGGGTGGATCAGACAGTTAGACGTCTGCCTTCGACTCAGGTCATGATCCCAGGGTCCTTGGTTCCAGCCCCGCATCTGGCTCCTTGTTCAGCTGGGAGCCTGCTTCTCCTCTACCTCTGCCTGCTGCTCTCCCTGCTTGTGCTCTCTTTGTCTCTCCCTTTCTCCCTTGCTCTCTTTCTCTCTGTCAAATAAATAAAATATTAAAAAAATAAAGAAGTTCATATGTCTCATCTACTTTAGTAACATGTGGGTATTCTTATTCACAGCAGTGTTTGATACATCTGATAACAAAGATTGGTGTAAAGCATCCACATAAGACTTGGGATCATAAAGCTTTCCTGGAAAAAAGATACTTGAGATGTAGATCAAAAGAGAAAATTTTCAAGTGAATAATGAAAGTAAGGTGATTGAGGTCATTCCAGGCATAAAAAATAACATGAAGAAAACCATACAGGCACAAAAGTACATTTATTGAGGAAAGTGTAAGTAGCCAGTTTTGTCCATAAGTGATTGAGCAAAGTAGAAGAGATAAATAAAGAGGAATAAAATAGGAATCGGTCACATAGAATGTTTGTAATTAAACAAAACAAAAAAAATGTTTGACCATATCCTGAAAGCCCCGAAGAAGTATCGAAGAATTTTAATGAGGAAATGATGTGATTGGATTTACATTTTTGAAAAAAGAAAAAGAAGAAGATGATATTAAAAGGGTTTAAAATGGAAACTGGAAGATTAGAAAAGAAGCTATTGAAATAAATTATCATAACATTATGTCTAGACCAAAGCAAGGCCAGTGAACATAGGAAATCACAAATAGAAAATAGGGAAAGGATAAAATGGAATTCAGAAAGAAGAGAAAGACTACTCCTTGCAGGACTTAGGATACAATCTAAAGGAAGAAGGGAGTATTCTAGCAGCACCACATGTCTTGCAACATAGAGTGAAGAAAAATTTTAAAAAGAAAAGTGCAAGGGAGAAAACATGGAAATATTAGATAGCGGGAGGCCGTGACAGGCCATACCTTCCAGAGATAAAGATAGTTTAGTTCACTTAATGTAATGTGAATATTGTTTTCAGATATTTACTTTCTTTGATACTCTAAGAGCTCTAATCAGGCTTCACCAACAATGGGGCTATTGAATTCTGGGTGCAACCCCTTGGCAACATGGTCTTTGGCTTAAAACACAGACAAACACCCCTCAATGATGGGACATTCCTGAAGGAAATGACTCTCCTCTGGGCTTTAATACATTCTCTTTGCCATTGTAACTCTCATAAATCTACCACATTTTATTGAGAATACCTGTTTCTCCCACAAAACTGACCATTCTCCCCTCACTTAATATCCGAGATATGGAGACCTATTCAAATTTGTTGTGATATTCCCAGAGTTTCAATAGCCATTCAGTAATAATCTTGGAACCAAGCAGAATTACTTGATCAACAAAAGACTAATTTCTACACCATAATTATAAAATTCTTCTAGCATGAAAACATTTATATATTCTGTATCCTGTCTATAATTTAGCACTTAGAAGGAATGATGAATTGAGGATATGTGGATCAACACTATATTTTTTACAGCAAAATTAATGTCCTATAATTTCATCTACTTTTAAAAATATTTAAAGAACTTAGATATGCTTCACCTGTAGACTGCTGAAGAACAATATATTGTAAAACAACAGCATAATATATGTTTAATATTAATCATCTCCACTATATAACTTAAATCCAAGTGTTATTCAATACCTGTAAATGATTTATCTATATATAAATATTGTGCTGATTTTATAGCATAACTAAAAAATTCCTACGAGGACATCTATTTGCTGCCTAGCTCAAATTATACTATATATATTGAAACTAATACAAATGCATTTTCTTGAAATTTTTTATTAACTCAATAATTACTTCCCACACACTTCTGAATTATGGAGATTTCAATCTATTATTTCCATAGGTATTCTTAAAAATTCATTTCTTTTCATTGTGGAGTAAGAGGGGAAAAAAGTGAATATTTATATTTAGACCACAATATGCATTATAGTGGAAATTTTCTTAGAGAATCCTTAGGAGGAACAGTTCTTTCAAAAAGTTTAACTGATTTTTTTTTTAATTGGCTAGCAAATTGCAAATGTGAGATTCAATTAAGGACAAAGTGATTTAAAAATTCATGCTGTATGCTTTCCATGGCCATTCCCACAGAGAGGAAATCATGATAGCTGTATAAAGAGGCGATAAGTCATGAGGCTCAGACACTTGGCTTTTGAAGTGAGATGTGATTTCAAGTGTCTATTTTGCCAGCACTAAGACTTTGAACATGAACAAGTAAAACTTTTTCCTTCAACTGTATAGTGGGCATACTAAAAGTAACTACTTCTAAAAGTTCTGTAAAAATTAAATAAAATGATGCATGTTGAGGTTATAGAATGATTCCATGACAATGATGAAATCAACATATTTTAAGCTAGTTCACCTATTATTGCCATTATTAGTGTTCAGAATGTTCATAAAACTTATGCAAAACTGTTTGTGTACATTATCAAGAAAGGTTTTGGAAGCCTCCTGAATGTTTAAGGATAATTGATTATCTAATAGATATATATCAGCATGGATGGACATTTTATCCAAAATATTTTTAATATAAAGAGGTCCTCATTTTTGCATGATATCATAATAACTGAAACCCATCTGTATTGAAACCTCGTCCTCATTTTTACGTGATTCCACAATGACTGGGCCACTGAAGCGCATATGTAGGAGCTAATTATTACATTGTTGTTGAGTTGAATATTATTACCAAGTTTAAATTAGGTGAAACTTTAGAAGTTATCTAGAACATCTTAATTTTTCACTTCTTTTTAAGAATTGTTAGATTATAAAAAAATAATAATTACTAAACCAAAGTCATATATAACTTTTCACTTTTTTCTTCCATGTTTCTCTCCACCCTGGAAAATTTAATTGTCTCATATCTGAACAGCTACGTCTAAGCAGGAGTCAGAAATATAATTTATCTGCTATTGAACTCTCTAACATATAGAATTATATAATTTAATCAGTTAGTATATATTTCTTGTGTTTCCTTTCTAAAGCATATATCTTAAAACCCAATAGCATTATAAAAATAGAAATTTACGTAAGAGATGGATCAGGCGCTTAAAGCCAAACCTCCAAAAAGGTTACAACTTAAAGCTGAATTTAAATTTTCTTAAAGCATGTCTATGCTTTAATAATAATAATAGTAATAATAATATAATTCCTTTCATATTTTTGAAATCTTGTTTTCCTAGTAAATTTAAACTAATATTTCATTTTAAAATTTTCTGTCTTCACTGGAGACAAGTTAAGAAAGTGACATAGTGAAAAGTGTTATGTTAGCAGCAAGTTGTAAGTGCTAAGTGGAGCTCAGTCCGTTATCAGTTAAGCCATGTGAACTTGGCTAGGTTAAAAACCAAAATCAAAAATGGCAATGTCATATTGTTCTCTGTATATGTAACTTCTCTGAATTCAGTTTCTTAATTTCTAAATTAAGGTAAATATTTCCTTTGTTGTAAAGAGTAAAGCTAAGGCAATATTAGCAGGCTTGGAATACCTAAAGGACTAACTAAATAATAGCTATTTTATTAATTCAAGTATATCTCTATACTTATTTCATTGTGCTTTACAAACTGCCATTTAATCCCTCTAGGATTAATTTAAATGCAAATGTTGCATTCAGATTTTAGCAGCTGTAGATTGGGAAAAAAAAAAAGGTTACAGCTTTGAAATAATGATAAATACCCTATTAAGTTTAATTGTTATTTTCTAGGAAGCATGTAAAAGAGTGTGACAAGAACATCACCATAGGCAAAGGTCTATTAGCCAACTAGACCAATAAAAATTATACCTCTTGTCAAAATTAGAAGGGCCAGTAATCATTAACAAGTTTAATAAAGAATTACAGTATTAATTTAAAAGTTTATTTTTATTCACTTGTGAACCTTGATCAAATTCCAGAAGTCACATGAAGAAAATGGAAATATCGTCTGTCTAATCTCCCTGTCTTGCCTTATGCATAATAAGAATAGGAGTTGACTCTCCAGTCAGGAAATCAATTATTAGTCAGGGCAAACATTACTTTAATTTAGAATAAATTTGTTTCTAAAAGTTTGTACTGCTGTTGCTAAATGAATTCTTTCCTTCTCAACAATTTCCACAGCCACAAAGCTACCCCCTGTCTACCAGTAGCAAATTTTGTACTCAGGTAAAAGGGATTTAAAGCACAGGACAAAATAACTGCATTTCTGACCATGTCTTTTTCATTACATTAGACCTACCTGAGTTTGCATTAGATTTACATTTTTATCTCAAATAATTAATTTGGGCAGAAAAAAACACTAGACACAGATATGAAATTTCAAAAATATTTGGTAAATAAAACTAACTCATTAATGTAATATTCTGTAACTATAAGGCCCTGCATAATGCAAAATAAATTTTTTTAAATACTGGAACATGAGTTTGCAATCTCTTGTCTTTTAAAATACTTTATGGAAAATAAAATTAAGGAGGAACAGTAAAGAGTAACCGTAATGGGTTCTAACAGTATTGTTTCAACACCACACAATAAAGATAGATTTACTGCTGTGGCCTCAGTTTTGAGAAGTATGGTCTTCCTTAATTAAGATTTGTCCCATGACTTCAGCCTGTTCAAACTGGGAAGCTTGACATTAACTTTAAAGGTTACATTTTCTTACCATAACCTTCCTTCTTCTATTTTAAATCCTCTGGGGAAGTACCACATTTAGTATGCCAAAAAGTTATTTCTTCCTTACTTCATTTTTCCCCTTCTTGTTTCAGCTCTCCTCTTATCAGTATTTGAAGTCGTTAATGATATAACCAATGGTTAATATGTTGAGAAGACACTTGACTAGGCAAGGTATTGTTTCCATGTTACCTGAATTCCTATTATATATGTGATCTGTTCTGTATAAATCTCTATACATCAGTACACTTAATTATAGAATATCCTCAGTAACATATCATTGGGATAAGATTATTTGATGTCTCCAAAACACCACATTGATAATATAAATATCTAACATCTATTGAGAGTTTAGTATGAATTAGACTTTATATTCAGCTATAAAGAGGCCCTTTAAAGCCTCATTTATGGTTGAAGAAACTGAAAAATATAAGGAATATAATTTGTCCACTATCATATAGTCAACAAGTGTTAAGATTTGATTGCAATAAGTCTGTCTCCAAATCTGCACTCTGAATCTTCACCCATTATTCATTGTCTAATCATGGCACGGATATCCCCCGCATGCCTCTCTCTATTATACTGACAACAGTGACCACATCACCATACACCACAGATTCTATCTGTTCTTCAAACAAAAAGAAATCATCATAAAATATAAGATTTTCCTAGATATTTTCTCCTGGAATTTATATATCTGTGTGCACACACAATCATCTCAAATACCATAAGGGCTACTTTTTAACATTGTTATATATCTCATAAAATCTTTTATCTAACTCATTTTCCTCGATGATGACATATTATGGAAAAAGCTAAACTTTAAGATAAAGTAAAATGTGGCAACATCTTTTTTGGTTTTGTAGAAGGTGACTTGTAAAATATTTTCCTTAAAAACTTGACTTTTTAATAGTCTTGAAAAATGACGTTTACATTTCTACATAGATGAAGGATATTAAGAGTATACTTATTGTGGAGGGCACTGAGTAATGCATAGAATTGTTGAGTCATTACATTGTACACCTGAAACTAATATAACACTGTATAGTAATTATACTTGGATAAAAAAACACTAAGAGAAAGTTACTTTAAAGGAAGGATCAATTTAAATTTAAATTTGAAAAGGATAATTTTAAGTCTCCAACACTCTGAGAGTAAATTAATCTTTATCACACTATCCCATTGTTCTTTTGACTGAGACTGCTAGATGTCCACTGTAAGGAGGACATTAATGGCTACACTAGTCTCTGAAAACTCTTACACTCTCTATTGAGGGACATAAATTTCCTGCCAATCTATTTTATCTTAGCAGAAAGTTTTTATAATTTCCTTTTCAAAACAATAAATTATTGCAATACTGTATGTGTTCTCTAAATCACTTCCTTTAGTGTTAACAGCCATGACTACAAGTTTACACATCATTAGTTTCTTTGAGGGCAGGAATTCACTGTTTCTTATAATGGAAGGATTAAACTTTGGCACAAGTCCAAAGTGAGCAAAATATTTGCTTGCTATTTTCAGTAATATCATAGAATAAAATCAGCTTTCATAATATAGTATTAAATAGAAATTATGTATATGATAGACAAGATATGTGAATCAATTTTGCATTTATTATTTTTTTGGTATATATAAAACATTTTTAAAGGATTATCACAAAATAGAAATGGAAGGAGAAAACATGAGAATATATTTTATTTCCTTCCTCGTTTAATTTTTTTTTAATTGTTTGGACTCTTGTTTAATTGTTTGGACACTTGTTTGGACTCTTAGGAAAGAAAAAAGTCATTAAATCTCCTGACCTGGTGTTAGCATTATTGATAAAAGAAAATAAAATGAACATTTTTTTTCACTTACAGTAAAGAGTAATAAAATGGTATTTGAAACAGAAGTGAAGAGGAAAATTTCCATCTTTCTCTTCCGTCTCAGTGATTGAAACATCTTTTTTTGCATTTGCTAAATGAAACATGACTTGGAAGCAAAGCAGGAAGAACGATGACAGGGTATGTGAGATGTTGAGTTTGATGACTGCAATCTACTTACCAGTGCCACTGGTGGGCCTTTATTTTTATCAGAGGGCAGCACTGTTGCTTAGAGCACAAGTAGAAAATCCAGCCATTTTTGTGTGTTTGTGTGTGAGTAAATCAAGCATGAGCTGCACTGCACAGCAGGAAACATACTTGATTATACTTGATACTAGGATTGCCCATTCCAAGCAATTTCAAGCTCTTTTCCTGTGACAGAGTCAGATATTCCAGTCAATGTCTTTAACAAGGAGGACCCATTATGTTTGTGACTCATTTCCCCTTGATTGTTCAACACTGAAACTCTGATAAATGCCCATATATGTTTTTATAATTGAACCATGGGAAGAGTCATTAGGGATTTTTATTTGCTTTATTACTTTGAATACTCTTTAAATGTTGTTTGCCTACTTCAAAATGACAGCAATAATTTGGAAATGTTTGAAAAATATGTGTTTTTTATTATAAGGACACAGTAAAATTATTATGAAATCAAAATGATTTGTAGTTTAGAATCTTAGTTTCCATTTAGTCATAAATTCTTTATCTTTCTTATTTTTTAAAAGACAATTTATTTGAGAGAGAGAGTGATGAGGAGGGAAACAGAGAGAGAGAGAGAGAATCTTCAATCAGACTCCCTACTGAGCAGGTAGCCTAACATGGGGCTGGATCCCAGGATCCTGAGATCATGACCTGAGTCAAAATCAAGAATCCGACACTTAACTGACTGAGCCACCCAGGTCCAGGTGCCCCATAAATTCTTCTTTAAATGTTTATTTAAAAAAAAAAAATATTTGTTCAGATAAGTAAAGAAACTCTATTCAACAACTCATTCTGCTGCATGTCTTAATATATTTCTAAAATATGTATAATAATGCAAGCAACAGCATAGACACTCTCCTGTTTTGACTTGATTTTCAATAGAGGATTAGTGATCAATAAGGAAATAAGCAATGTTGAGTACTATTACATTTTAATTGTATAGAATTAATTACAAATTCCTAACATTTAAATTGTTCTGGCTATGTTTTTTAAAACGGTCTTAGAAGACTGAACTCTGGCCAGGCTAATTTGCTCTAAGTTTTTTAGCTAAATCAAAAGTGAAATGAACTGCATTAGATGTTGAGTTAAAAACAACTAACAGATCTGCTCCTGTTATATTTTATTATTCTTCCATATGTTATTAACTGAAATGGATAATCTTATCCTCACTTTCCTTGGAACAATTTGAACCTTTTCTGAGTATTAGTCAAAATAAAAACATAATTTGTTATAAGAGAGAGATCCAGAACTAGCCTATCTGAATTTCAATAAATCTGTTTCCTTAGAATTACTGGTAATTTGGTAGAATTTAATCTCCTAAATTTAGTCCTGTAGTCCACGCTGATACTTCTAGCTTGATTTCTGTATTCTCCATAGAACTATTTGTATTTTTCTTGAGGATAATAAGACAAGGCTAATAAAGGCTCCTTAGTACCTGCCATATCATCTCAATAGGAAGGAAATGTTACGACCTCCATGCATATGGATGAGCAAATTTTTTTGATCAAGATTTGTGTTTGTATGTGGAATGTGTAAATAGTATAAGCAGCTTTGAGCTTCTAAGTAATATTAAATTCAAACACTTTGATATAAACACATGGAAAAAGCAGAGTGTAGCTGCTTTAATATAATCTTGAGGGCCCAGAAAGGACAGAAAAGTTGATTTTATTCTTTCTTGTTATACATTTTATGTCCATCCAGGTGGAAGAACTTAGTCATACAACATATTTTGTCACCTGTGTCTGTTTCTAGATATCACTCACAGTTCATGTGCAATCTATTTCAGTGTAAGAAAGTCTCTCTACCTGAAAGAATAAAACTTACCAGGTTAAATTTTCCACATCAGCTGGCAATAATGTAGTCTTTCTCAGTAACTTAGGCCCAAGATGAAATTTTGTAAACTCTCAGGGATATCATATTCAATTTTAACTGTTCTTAAACTAAGTACTAAGAGAGAAAAATAGATTTGTAGGAAGAGGCAATAGCCTACATATGCCAACATTACACACCTGTGTAGATCTCCAAAAGCCAAAAGTTGCTGGCATTGACCTAATACCATTTTAATAATTATAGTAATAATAATAATATAATAATACAAACTCATTTAATCAGGGTTTTCTATGTTCCAATGATTGTTTTATCAAGCTTTTCATGCATTAAAGCTTTCAACCTATGAATATAGTACTCTTTTTGCACAGATTGATGAAAAAGGAAACTAAGATTCAGCAAATTTAAACCATTTGTCAAGTTAGCTAGTAATTGGTAGAAGCAGTGTTCAAAATATACATGTCCGATAGTGTTAAACTATCACTTAAGTTAACAGATGCTCAGTGTTAACTGAAAATAAATATTACTCAACGTTAGTTAATATGCATAGTAAATTGGTAGAAATTCTATGCACAACAATTTGGAAATATCCACCACAGGGAAAAAAATGAATGAAATATTTTATGTGTTGCATATACTTGCAAAAATTCAGCAAGTCACATATTAAGTATATCAAAGCAGTATTTTCAATAAGGAAAAATAATAATGTACCACAATGGAGTTATTTAAAAGAATGTTAGTAATATGTCTCTGTTGATATGGAAAGACCCTCACAGCATATTATTATTATTATTTAAGATTTTATTTATTTATTTGACAGAGAGAGACACGGTGAGGGAGGGAACACAAGCTGGGGAGTGGGAGCTAGACAAGCAGGCTTTCTGCTGAGCAGGAAGCCTGACGTGGGGGACCCTGGATCCCAGGGCCCTGGGATCATGACCTGAGCCGAAGGCGGACACTTAATGACTGAGCCATCCAGGCACCCCATCATTATTTTTTAATCAATCTTGAAGTAAAAGAACAATGACATCTGCAAAATGAAAACAAAGGTGAACCTTACATATGTCTGAATAAACTGACTGGAAAGAGTTTTCAAGGCTGGTGCAGAAATCTTGAGCCCTGAGTTGAAGAAAGGGAAGTGGGCATTTGAAGAGGCCAAAGTGGTCAGAGTTCACAAGGTTGAGTACCAAAAAAGAGAGAGCAGCACATGGAGAGAACACTGGAAATCTGAAAAGGGCCTAATCAGAGAATCTAGAAGTCTAGTATGAGCACATGCTAAAATAAGCTAGTGTGAGGAAACTGGCTAAGACTGAAAATCCATCTAAAGAGATTAAAAAATATCCATAGCTCAAATAATAATTGAGTGGTACACTACACAAACCATAGGACATTTGATAGAGTACACAGAAGTGTTTTACTACAGTAGTGAGAGAAATGAGCCCAAAACACTGATCTTGTCTCAACTAACAAACTTAAAGGGCCCAGAAACATCAAACTCTAAGTAATTCAGCAAGATATTAGATTAAAGCTCAGAGATATTTACAAGAACACAAATATTCAGCAATGCAGTAAAATTCAAAATGACTAATACAATTATCTATTAGGAGGCATTCAAAGAAACAATAAATAACCCACAATAAAAAACCCACAATGAAGGGAAAAATCAATCTAAACCAATATGGAAATGACAATGATAGTATAATTGGTAGACAAGGGTATTTTAAAAAGTCATATAACTGTATTCCATACGTTTAAGAAGGTAGAAGAAACATAAAACAAGCTAAGTATAGCTATGGATCATATTTTTAGAGATCCAAGTTGAAGTATTAGAGATGAAAACTGCAATGTCTTGGATGAAAATTATAATGAGTGGTTGTGATATCAGATTAGATATCACAAAAGAAAAATATTGGTGAACTTAAAGATATAGCAATAGAATCAATTAACAAAAATACACAAGAGCGTTGAGTTGTGGGACAACTTCAGATGATCTAGTTTTCATGTACAGGAAGTCATCGAAGGAGAAGGCTGACTGGTAAGATGGAAAAATGCTTGAAGAAATAATGATAAAAATAATTTTCTAAATTTTATGACAATTATAAACCTACAGATACAAAAGATCAAACATTTGAATAACTAATTAAAGAGTTCAGAATGTAAAAAGTTGGACATACAAAGGTATAAACTGAGAGTTTTTTAAACTGAGTTATTTCATTAATATAAAATTTAAGAAAATGCACAATGATGGGGACTTAAAAGAGATTACAAAGGGACATGAAGAAATTTTCAGGGCTAATAGATAAGTTATTATCTTCACTGTAGATATAACTTTGTGGATGTACACATACATCAAAACTTACCAAACTGTACATTTAAATCTTGTATCTTTCTACTTTTTCATAGCTTGTGTGCTCTCTCTGTGTGTATATTTATATTAGATTATAAAATAATTATTAGTAAGTAGAGTTTTGAAGAAACAAAGAAGGTAGCAAGGAGATGATAAATGTCTGCAGAACTGGGTGCAAAAAATAGAATTATTTTCTAAGAAACCTATTCAAATATAAATGAGAATAAAGTTTGTTAAATGTTAGTATGTGCAGGGTGAAATATGTGAATATAAATATGTGGAAAACATTTTTTTTTATTAATACAGTATGACTATTAGTGAAATAATTTGTGAGGGCTACTGAAGTAGGTGGGTTATATTAACAATTATCCAAGATACCACATTTATAATATAAGAAATTGTTTCTCAATAGAAATAGTGTTCACTTATGGAGTTTGGTAGACAGAACAATCAGGTGGAACTATTGGCATATAGTTAGAGATTTTAGGGATGTTAAAGATTTTAAAAAGTTAAAAATTTTGAAAAGTAAAGTATTCACAACAAAGAATTGACTTCTAGTGTGACCTTCAAATGACCTACTTGCATGGACATGGATGGAACTGGAGGGGATTATGCTAAAAGAAGTAAGTCAAGCAGAGAAAGACAATTATCATATGGTTTCACTCATACGTGGAACATAAGCAATAGCATGGGGGACCATAAGGAAAAGGGAGGAAATCCAAAGGGGGAGAAATCAGAGAGGGACATGAACCATGAGAGACCATAGTCAACAGGAAACAAACTGAGGGTTTCAGAGCGGAGGGATTAGGGGGAGGGTGTAACAGGGTGATGGGTATAAGGAGCACATGTGTTCTGATGAGCACTGGGTGTTATACGTAACTTTTGAATGATTGAACACTACATCAAAAACTAATGATGTACTATACAGTGGCTAATTGAACATAATAAAAAATGATCTACTTGATAATTATGGGTGTAAAATTATCTGTGACTAGGATGTAAATCATTTTACATACAAATGTAAACATTCTGTTTTGTAATACTTACTTTTACATAAGTGCATCTATACCATATTACTGTATATACTTTAATACTGTAATACTTTGATTTTCATAAATATATCTACCATTAAATTTGAGGGAAGAATTTATTTTATATCTTTAAAAAATTTATCGATTTACCACTTGTTTTGCAAAAAAAAGTTAACATTATCTATAGTAAAGCTTCTTGTGGTATTTAAATACCCAGTGCAGTACAATTGTATTTCATATATATTTGTAGTTGTAGCATGGTAGCACTTACACAGTCCATTGTATATTTCATCTCTATATCTTGTTACAAAAGTAAAAGTTTGAGTAGCTTGAGTAAAAGTGGTAAAAATCTTCATTTAAGGGGTTGAAATTTAGTTCTAAAATTCTACATGCACTTGAGGGTACTGATTCTCTACTCTGCCAACATATATTCTTTGCTACTATTACTATTATTTTATTCATGAAGATTAAGTGGACACTTTACAAATAAACATGCTTATACAGTATTATATGTATGTATTATTCCTCATTTAAGTAGAAATACTCAAGCAATATTATTCTCTCTACTATGGTTAAAAAGTCTTCTAATCATGATGTTGTTTTCACTGTATTGTACTTTTGTTGAATGAGATGAATGATAGAAAATGCATAAGCTGTATATCAGAGAATAATTAATAATACCTGCTACTCAATACATATTAGTATGGTGATGGAAGGAAATTTAAATGAAATAACTTATTATATTTTATTGGACGATGCTATGGTTTCATGAAGAATTAATGGAATAGGGAAAATGTTGAAAAAAACTGTAATGAACTGCAGTGAAGCAAATTTTTAGTATAAGTAGATGAAATAGCACTGCATGATAATAAAGATTGACTACTTACATCTGTAATATTTGTAAGAAAGGAAAAGTTGTGGAGAAAAAGATAATACTAACATTTATTAGAATGACTCAATAGTTTTTCAATCAGCAAAATCTTTTAATGATATTTATTGGAAATATATTTATTTTTCTAGTCACTGATAGTGTATTGGAAGAAATGCCAGGTATTGTTAGCAGCATAGATGTTGGCTATCATAAAAAATATGCCAAGTATTTCTAACAATTCATTGTGTTATTTATCAGCAACATTTAGACACTAAAAATCATAGAGAAAAATTAAAAACACAAATCAAGTAGAATTATCAATACCACAAATATGTTAAAGGTGACTTGTCAAATAATAAATTTTTCCTAAGCCTGTGAAACAAGATGAAAAGAAGTAATAGCATTTTAGTCTATAATTAGAAGCAATATAGAATTATTTAAAATGTCTGTTCAATCTGGAAAAAAAAAAAGGTAGACTTTTTGATTCATTTATTGGAAAATGTCAACATTGGAAATAAAATATTTTTAAATTTTATATCATATTTAGGTATAGCATGTAATGTTAAATGAGTATCCTTTATGCTAAGTGGAAATAAAATTAATCTAGTTAAAGCGAAGATATTTATTATAGAATTTACCAATTATCTTAATTTTTAAACTTTTCTTATTTTCCAAAAGCTTTCAGTTTTCACCTTTACAGTTTTTGAAAAAGAGAAGGCTTAAAATTACTGATTTAAAAATGTATTGTTCCTTCTGATGCTATTAAATTATATGATTACTAAATTAAAAGATTTGTCAGAACTTACATAATCACATTGAGTGATTAATGCATTTGAAGCAGTTGTAGGACATGCTAGCCAAAACTCAGGAAGAGGTAGTTGAGCCATAGCATAGTTTATTTTTTTATTTTTTAAAGATTTTATTTATTTATTTGACAGAGGGAGAGAGATCACAAGTAGGCAGACAGGCAGGCAGAGAGAGAGGGAAGCAGCCTCCCCGCTGAGCAGAGAGCCCCATGTGGGGCTCTATCCCCAGGACCCTGAGATCATGACCTGAGCTGAAGGCAGAGGCTTTAACCTACTGAGCCACTCAGGTGCCCCAAGCCATAGCATAATTTAATCATTGGAATCAAAATGTTTTAGATAACAGTTGTTTAAACTTCTATACACATTTCTTTTGACTGAATTTGTTTTTATTTCATTTCTAAATATATTATTTTCATTTTTTGTGTAAAGTGCACAATTACAACAAAAGTATTAAAATGAGCAGTAATTATAGAATAAAAGAGATTCGAGTCTCATTTTAGAAGACAAATTTTTTTTAAATCCTTTTTTTAAAGATTTACTTATTTGAGAGGGAGAGAGTGAGTGGGGGGAGGGATGGAGGAAGAGGGGAGAGAGAGAATCCTCAAGCTGAGCATGTAGCCAAGGTTGGCAGATCCTAGGATCTTGAGATTGTGAGCTGAGATCAAGACTAGGAAACTTAGCTGACTGAGCCACCCAGATACTCCTAGAAGATAAATTTAGAACAAAGTTCCTCTTAATTCACCCTTCACAATTGCACTCTCTTTCCTCCTTCTCTGCTGACTGTATGTTCTATCACTATGATATTAATTTGAGTGACTATCTCCAAATTAGGAAAATTTGACAAAGAATAATTTGCAACTTCATGGAAACTTGACACCCCCTCAAATTAACTCATCTAAGAACTCTCTCTTCCCCTGTTCCTTCTTACTCTTTTTTCTACCTTTAATCTTTCCTTGAGCTCCTTTGAATCCTTCAATCATCCCATCTTCAAATCAGCAACTTTTATCCCTATGTTAATCCTTTTCACCAGACTCTCTTCCTACTGGAGCTCCTCAACTTCCTGTTAGTAATTCAATTTCACACACAGAGGGCACTTGAAGGGCTCAAAGCTCCCAAGAGCAACCACCCAAGGCTAAAAAAGATAATTTGAAATAGACTGGTTTTTCAATCCACTTAGATGGGAACTGGAGATACATAGACAGTTGCATGATCTTGGTCTGTAATCCAAATTTTAGTCTGTAGCCTCCATAAAACTGCAGATAGAGAAAAAAACAGTCTAAATGTCTTCTTCCTAAGTATTCATGGATGTTTATCATATTGTTCAGGTAACCTCAACCTGTTGCATCAGAGAGAAACACAATCCTGGTAACAGTACAAATTTGAAACAAAAACAAGACTCTACTCTTTTATATAAAACAGAAATTTTATATTTCTGTATTTATGCTTGATTCATAGCTAAAATTTTAAAATTGAAGTTATAAGCTTTCTGTGTCTCTTTATGTATGTATAAATATGTATATATGTAAGCTTTACGTATGTAATATTTTTCTACTTCTTGATGATGTTACCAAATCGGATGATAAAAATCCCTCATAATAGCTGTGTATATTGAGGAGTTAAAGATAAATGAACACTTATAAAAGTGAAATATTCTTAAAATTCCCAGAAATTAACACAGTAATAAATTTCTAATACTTTCAAAAGAACTGACATAAGCCTCTCATTAATTCTAGTTCACATAATATAGATAATCTTCAACCAATGGGGCTAGTTTAATATTGTTAATTTAGTAAAAACATCTATGAATTCTTAGTTATTAGTCTTAAATATAATGTAAGCATGTATTTTTATTCTATTTAGATATGTTCCTCCTAAACCTATGCAGGTTTACCAATTGAATAAATTAGCATTATATGTAATAAATGCTTAAGATTATAATATATTTTATATGTTTAACCAAACTAAATGATTATTTTAACAAACTTTATTTGAAAATTTAAATGTGTTTTGTAAATCAACTTGAATATATTTTTCAAGATCTATTAATATCTTATATTTGATTAAATTAAGTTAATCAATTGAGTATTCATTAAATATCTACATCATTTCTATTTTTTTTAAAGATTTTATTCATTTATTTGACAGAGAGAGAGATCACAAGTAGGCAGAGAGGCAGGCGGAGAGAGAAGGGGAAGCAGGCTCCCTGCTGAGCAGAGAGCCTGATGCAGGGCTTCATCCCAGGACCCTGAGATCAAGACCCGAGCCAAAGGCAGAGGCCTTGACCGACCCACTGAGACACCCAGGCGTCCCCAGAATAGGGAATTTTTATGGATTGGTTAATTATTGTTTAATATGGGGATAGTTAGTGTGACCCATCAGGAAAGGACTGGCAGTCAATCAGGGTTAAGAGCCAAATTTGAGGCCATGGGAGATTACGTTTTTTTCTGTCAGTTTGTCAAGTTTTAATTTTTATGGTTTAATTTGGGTACACATTTTGATAGTTCTCACTAATTTTTCAGATGCTTAGGGATGATAAAGGCACCGTATTTTGGCAGAGTGGGGGAGGGGAGAAATGTTTCATTACATGGGTGAGTTTGCCAGTGAAATGGATGCCACAGTTACTTGAAAATATTAGTGAAATTTTCCATATGGGAAATACTCATTTTATTAAGCTTAGAAGCAGTATTGGCAGTGACCCTTTTTGAAGAAAAATTTCAAATTAGTAGGAAAATATGCATATGAGATAGGGACATATTTATAACCATGAAATTTAGGGAACTGAATACAATCTAGTCATCAGTGAAGAAAATGTCTTGGGGTACCTGGGTGGCTCAGTCCTTGAGCATCTGCCTTCAGCTCAGGTCATGATCCCAGGGTCCTGGGATTGAGCCCCCTGGTCAAGTCCCCTGGTCAGGGTCACTGCTCAGTGGAGGGTCCTGCTTCTCCCTTTTCCTCTCCCTTTCCCCTGGCTTGTGTTCCCTCTTGCTGTCTCTCTCTGTGTCAAATAAATAAATTTTTAAAATCTTAAAAAAAAGAAAATGTCTTAAACATTTGCATATTGATGAAACTTTTCAGGCAATTTATGTGAGTCTTCAATTTAAAAACACTCTTCAGAGTATACTGGATTTATTTATTTATTTGTTTGTTTATTTATTTATTTATAAGATTCCATTTATTTATTTGACAGAGAGAGAGAGATCACAAGTAGGCAGAGAGACAGGCAGAGGGAGAGGAGGAAGCAGGCTCCCCATGGAGCAGAGAGCCTGATGCAGGGCTTGATCCCAGAACCCTGAGATCATGACCTGAGCTGAAGGCAGAAGCTTAACCCACTAAGCCACCCAAGCGCCCCAGGTATACTGGATTTAAATTAAAGATGCAAAATTAAAACAAAATGATATATTTTTAAAAAGTACTAAAATTATGTCATCATAATGTTGTTTTCTCTTATTTAGAAATGATGTAGGGGCGCCAGAGTGGCTCAGTGGGTTAAAGCTTCTGCCTTTGGCTCAGGTCATGATCCCAAGGTCCTGGGATCAGAGCCTCACATCAGGCTCGCTGCTCTGTGAGAAGCCTGATTCTCCCTCTCCCACTACTCCTGCTTGTGTTCCCTCTCTCGCTGTGTCTCTCTCTGTCAAATAAATAAATAAAATCTTTAATAAAAATAAATAAAGGCTCTAATCTGATGAATTCAGACATTATAAAATGCTGCAAGGGACTTTTCAAGGATATATTTACTTATCATGAGGTTGAGCCTGTTTTTCCTTCTCTTTCCTTGTCATCTAAATCAGTCCACAATCTGGAAACTGGAGACTTAATTCTCTAGAAGTGAAATCACCAGAAAACTAGTCTTAAATCCCTGAAAAAGAGCTCTTACCTCATCCTCCAGAACACCAATACTGCTGGCAAACTCTAGGTGACTTGACCTGAAATTAATGTCTCAACCAAAAAGGTACAGAAGCTACTCTCTTCATGGACATGCCCTCCAATTGAAGACGTGAATGAGCCTTACTAAGTAGTATCTATCTCTTTCTCCTTACCCAATCTGTTTCTCCCTCAATGATCCTCCCCATTCCTGCGAATGCCCCAGAATCAATGGTATTCCTTCATTCCCTCAGAATAATTTCACAACCTTACTTCTGATTGCTCTTTATGAACTCTCTTTCCTTTAGAAAACTTCAGTTTCCTACAAATTCTTCTATCTATCTCAAATTTCGGGGCATTGTGTTAATATTTAGGGATTTTTTAGCTTTTCTCTCAAGACTTCAAAAGGAATCCCCTTCAAACTTAATACTTTTCAAAAAAGCAGTCTATGCTTCTGCTATAACATAACTAAGGGCCTTTTTATGGGTTTAAGTATCAGCAATTATATTCTTTTCCCACCAACAAATATTTATAGTGATTATGGGATACAAACATACATATTCTCAGTCTTACTATATGCATCTAATAGACCCATATGATCCTAAGCAAAGTTTTACCTGGTACACTTAGGACTGTCCATCCTGGAAGAAACAACCTGAAGACTTTCCTATTCCCAGATGGAATAGGATCTAACCCAAATCAAAAGATCTAACCCAAACTCCAAAATAAAACTCCAAAATAAAAATCCATGGAACAATTATTCCCATGAATCCTGGGTAACCCCTGATGAGACATGTTTTATTTGTGGCAACCATGCCTATTAATCTGCCTGCTAATCGGACTGGGTCCTAATCAAATATTTAATCAGGCTGCCTTCTTTTCTCATAATAACTACTCTGTTATACCTTTGATTTGATGATCCAATATGTCTACACAAGTAATTTACAGTTACAAATTTAGGTTAAAAAATCTAGGCCCAGTAAGACCTTCCTTCCTCATCAAGTTCTCAAGAAACCTTTAAATGAGAGTCTTGAAGATTGGGAGTAAATATAAAAGACTTAGATGCCACACAGCTGCTCTGTATGGTCAGCTTTCATGCCTAGCACTGTGCCATATGGGCTACTGAAAACGTCCAACAGAACTCATATATTTTCCAGGCTCCAATCTAAGTATAAGTATAAATAAGTATAGATCAAGACTATGGACAGCCTTACCTAAACCAACAACCTCACTGCCAGAGAACTATAGTAACTCATTCAAAATCATCTGGTATCAGAGATGATTCTGGTCCTAAGAGAAACTCATGCAGTGGTCGGAACCAACCATTGTGCATATGTTCTCCATAACCTCCCTGATGGCTGTGACAACACCAAAAGTATTCAGATCATACACCAGAAAGCCTGTCAGTTTGACCAGTGCCATTCTTATTTTGCCTTCTAAGGATCCTAGGGTCTCAAAATCCTCTCAACTGGCTTTCTTCCAAACTAAAATCTTGATTTTACTTCTTTATTCATCCATTAATAATTGCTCCTTTTATTATATTCTTAAGTATACCACTCATCAAGTGCTGGGTCTCCAAGACTCTTCAGTAATTGTCAGTTTGACAACATGCCCAGTAAATTACACAGCTATTTCTTTTTTAAAGCCAACAAGAGTGTGTGGCCAACCCACTGTGAAAACCACTTTAAGAACTTCAACTTCACAATGATTATTCCATCTCTAATAGTTTTTATTTTTATTTTTTAAATTTAATTTAATTTTATTTTTTCAGTGTTCCAAGATTAACTGTTTATGCACCACACCCAGTGGTCCATGCAATACCTGCCCTCTTTAATACCCATCACCAGGCTAATAGTTTTTAAAGATGAACTTTGTCTCTCTTAAGCAACAGGGAGGACTGACCAATTGCCTCTTACTTTGCCACTGACTTGGCTTGATCAGTCTTCGGTCAGGCTTCTTTCCTCCCACAGTCCCCTCAATATTGGCTCCCACCAAGTTTAAGCAAACACTAAGGTGTAGAACCACTTTTTATAAGATAATCACTTTTTATTACAATCATTTACACAGGATGAATTACTTCCCATTAAATTTCCTTAGTGATGCTATGTGCAACCCCCCACTTGTTTGCTCAATTTTTTCTCAAAGTTCCAGCTAGTGTCATCCCCTCCCTATAAAAGAAAAGCCCCTTTTCTTTCTACTTAATTTTTAAAAAGATTTTGTTTATTTGAGAGAGAGAGAGAGAGTTGGGAGAGGAGCAGAGAGAGAGAGAGAATCCCAAGTAGATCCCATGCTGACCTCATAGACTGATGTGGGGCTCGATCTAATGACCCTGTGATCATGACCTGAGCCAAAATCAAGAGTAAGATGATTAACCCACTGAGCCACCTGGGCACCCCTTTCTGTTTCATTTTGAGACACACACAGATCTTCAGATCAGATCATCCTCCTTGTTGCAGTAGTCTTTTTGTATAAAAATTGCTCCGTACCTAAGTCCAGATTTGATTTTGTTTAACAATATTATGGACATTAAGAATATTAATAAATCTCTGGGGACTTCCAATATACTCTGTAAATGTTTAATTTCCAAAAAAATTTACAGTAATAAATTTCTATTCACAAATATCCCTTTTATTTGAAAAATTTTCCCATTTAGCTCTTTATAATAGCAGAATCACCAAATATAGAGATCACCAAATGGTCAAATCATAAAGCCAAGTTCCCTGTCATTGCTACCACTATTGGGAAATGATTTATTGACTGGTTGCATTAGACCAGAACTGAGCTTTGCCAAGAAATAGAAAAAACAAAACAAAACAAAACAAAAAGCACAAAATGTGGGAAAAAGGGAGGGAAGAGAGAGGGAGAGAGAGAGAGAGAAAAAGAGAGAGAAAGGGAACCTCAAGTTCTGGTACTTTTGGAGAATCATTTTGGAACAAAGAGAAGTTGTTCTTAGCTATAAATATCCCAGGAGGAGCACTTGTGAATTAATACATTTCATTGGTTCTAGAAGGCAGGACTATTTAAACATCTCAGGTGAACCTTCAACACTCTTAACATATATATCTATGAAATTGCGGACATATGCAAATATAAAATTAATATCTGTCAAATACTTTATTAAACTTATTAATTAATGAGGAAACCAGTAAGGCGATAGTTCAAAAACGATATTGAGGACTGTATATTTAAACATCCAGTCATGTTAATAATGAAATAAACTTCCTAACTGATATAAAACTTCTCAATATCCAATAGGAAAATAAATCTGTAATCTATGTGGCTATACCTTCTACTGTACAAACATTTATAAATTAACCCATAATTTTAGAATATTTTGCTTCATCAAATAATACATATCAAAGATATATTATTCTAGAAAATTAATTCTTGGCTGACTATTAATCAATGACATGAAAAGAATATGCATACATTCACATATTTTATTTCCTACTTTTTGTTAATATTTCTTAACATCACTTGATTATGAATTAAAGCCTGAAGTTTACTACTGTTTTTACTGGTTGTTATCAATTAATGGTTGATACCTACTAATGGTTCCACCATTTTAGAGCCTTTTTAAAGGTAAGTATTTTCTATATTCTGAACTTAAGACAATCAAATAAACCCATCTCTTTCTTCATGATCTTGGTACCGAGTTATGTGTATCTTCTGTAAATCCAGCTGTTGTAGATCATTTGCCTCTCCTCCTCATTTTTTTTTTCTAGGATAATTCTTCAGCCAGTTTTGTTGAAGATCTATCTCTTCTGGTGTTCTGTTATTGCTTTCATCATTGGTAGAGTTTTGTTTTGTTTCATATGTTTTGTTTGCTTTTGATATCTATTTGTTCTTTTGTTTTGTTCCTCTATGAGGAATTAGAGAGTCTCAAAATAATTTCCTCATCCTTATCCTAAATAAGGGAAAATATTTATGGGGTTTCAGAAGGACAATTTAGGCCCTAAGAGAACTCGTAAGCTAGTAACATATTCATATATGTTGTATATGAATACATACATATACAATATATCATATATAATATATCATATTCATATATGCCAATAATTTTATTCAATAAGTATTTCTTAAATATCTATTGACAAATACTTTTTTAAAACATCAGTCTGATTTCTTACAAACTTTTATGAATTTCATTGGTAAGTAAGCTAAACTGACTGAAATTAAATTAATTGTCAGGTCCAAAAAATTCATGTTTATTGAAAATATCTCACAAAGTATAGAGTAACTAGGAATGTCGGTCACAAGGAATGATAGTAGCATTTTCTGTTCTGTTACTCCTATAAAAATCTGTCCCATAAAAATAAATCTCATTTACATAAAGCCTTAAAATCAGAACATTTAAAATCTTGCCTACTATGGTGTTGAAAATAATTTTCTGCAAGTATGTTGTAAATACCGTTGAAATAAGTACATTATCTTTTTTATATTCATACTTATTTATAGCATTATACTTTCGAAATATTGTGTACCACTGATGAACTGTAATGCTATAATCTTTTGGTAGGAATTTGCTATCCTGATGGCTTAAATATCACACCACCTTTAAAAAAATTACCTAATTTTAAAATAGTGAAATAAAAAAAATATTCTATGATAATAGAGGCTTCCTAAGTAAGTAAGATCCATCCAATCAGTAATTTAACTACCTTCCATATGCTTATAAAATAAATATTTATAAATACTATTGAATTCATTTTTCCCCAAAAGAAATTGTTTAAATACTGATAAGTTCGATACAGGGCCAAGCACTATTTATTTAAATCACATTTAATATAAACTAAATAGCTGCAAAATCATCTCATTTCATTGTACTGCATTAATTATATGAAATATTACATTTTCTTACACATCTGGAACAATTCCTAACAATCTCCACATGAAAATTTCTAAGTGCTATTGTACCTTCTGTTATTCCCATTTGAATGTGCAGCTTCAATGGAACAAAGCTGGATTTCTATCTGTGAAATGAGGGCCCCTTGTAGTTTCACACATTGTACTTGCTTTCTTGTATTTATAAGCATTCTTAAGATACATTTC
This sequence comes from Potos flavus, assembly GCA_028534135.1. NCBI lineage: Eukaryota > Metazoa > Chordata > Mammalia > Carnivora > Procyonidae > Potos > Potos flavus. The sequence continues at coordinate 56,755,081 of CM052899.1, forward strand.
TTTGTTTTTATTTTTTTGAATTTAGCAATTATTAAAACATTGCATAATAAAAATACTGAGAGTTCTTTTTCTCTTAAGACATTTCTAACTCACAAGGAAAATTAACACTTATTTTTAATGTGATATTCCTAGATTCTAATGAAATTCTGTGTCTTAAACTACTTACCCCACATTTAGTTTATCCCAATAGTTCATAGCTTTTGAAGAAATATACAAAATATTTGTTATTTGACAGATATATTTTGTGATTAGATTAATCATGAATCTTTTAAGTTTAGTTAAATGTATTTTATACTATGTTCAAGATCATCTAATAAATAATATGAAACCACAATACACAAATAACTTTTGCAAAAAGTCTGCAGAAATGGGGAACCCAATACAATACACAGGACAACATGATCTGTATAGATCCATTGGGATAATTTGCAAATGCTGCATTATTGATTTACTATAATCCAATCTTTCCTTCTTCATAAATCATAAGCAGGGCATTTAGCTTGCATCTACATTTGCAGTGGTGCTGCCCAGAGAATTAACACTTTTTCCTGATATTTAGAGTCAGTTTGTCTAGACAGAAAAGCATGACTTTTGATGATAAAATACTCTTGTATTTTTGTTCCATAATTAAAATATTTCCCTAGCAATAAGCATTACTTGAAGTACTTTTAAAATGATTTATACAGACTATTAATTTCTCTATCACAGATGGCTAACAGAAATATTTGAAAAGTTAGCACATGATAACGAAAAATATTTTCTTTTTTTTCTGTTTATAAGAAGCAGCATTTTTCACAGTATTTGTGTCATTATTCGTATCTAATAAAGGCTAATATTTTTGTAAATTTTATTTTACTTATTTAATTTCTCACCAGTTCTAAGACTAGAGGGAGCAATCTAAATATAAGTGATTTCATTCTGCAATATATGCATACATCTAGTCATTAAGTTGTCAAGAGTTTAGCTTAGCCACTCCATGGTATTGCTGGGGTGGCATCCATTTTGTTTGGCCAACCTGCCAGCAGGGGCCTCATGTGAGCTCATGCCCCAGATAGCACCCCACAGAGTCACAAGCAAAGTTCCTGAAATGACTTTCCCACAGTTCCTTGTGATAAACAATCTCCTGTGTCTCCCAGACAGAGCTTTTCCTCAGTGTGCCCCTTAGATAAGACCTTGTGGAGCTTACCAAGATCTTGTTTTTTTTATTTGAATTGACTAATCTGGCCTTTGCCTGGAAACCCTAAAGCATCCAACCTAAGGACCCTAATTAAGGCATGGGCCTCAGGTCCTTCTTCCTCTCTGCCTGTACCCTGCCTTGACCTCCTCATGTGGCCCCTCAAAGTGTGTTGTGTGCTTCCTCTAGGACCTGTGAATAATAAACTTTTCTTTCAGTTCCCTTGTAGCCTTTTCTTAAAACCCATGGTTCACCATGTGACAGCCCAGACTCTACTTAACAAACAAAGGTCAATTTATTAAAGTCACAATGATGTTTACACCTTAATATTGTATATCAATTATGTATCAATATAGAAAAATAAATTAAATAAATCTGTTTTAATTCTATTATTTTAAAAATATATAGCATTATTTCTATATATTAATAAGGAAAAATAATAGTAAAAATAAATAATATTCATTGAAGCCTAAGCATGTATCGAAAATTGTACTTGATACTTAAAATTCCAGAATGTAATGTGTACACAGTATGAAGTAGAATTATACACTCTTCCTCCATAGATTACAAACGAGAAAGCTGAATTTTATAAATGTTACATAACCCATAACAGTAGTTAGGAATGCTTTGTTAGGGGGCGCCTGGTTGCCTCAGTCAGTTAAGTGTCTACCTTTGGCTCAGGTCTTGATCCCAGAGTGCTGGAATTGAGCATCCCGTCGGGCTCCCTGCTCAGGAGAGCCTGCTTCTCCCTTTCCCTCTGCTGCTCCCCCTGCTTGTGCACCCTCTCTTTCTCTGTCAAATAAATAAATAAAATCTTTCAAAAAAAAAAGAAATTCTTTATTAGTGGTAAACTTTCAGTTTTACTCTAATCTGAAAATGTTACGTCTTGCAACCCCACCTCATCTTAAAACTCCTAAATGAGAATATTCTGAAGATAGAATTCTAGAATGAAGGATATTTTTCCCGAGAACCTTAAAAATTTTATTCATTTTTCTAGTATTTACTGATAATGAGAAGTCAACTATGAGTATATCTTTTTTTTTCTGAACTTAGCTAGATAAGTTATAGGATAAAGATATTTCCTCATTTTAGTTATTATTTTATTTTTCTAGAATACTGTTGCGGATGAAAACTTACCTTTCAGTCCAATATTCTTCTTTCATATGTAACACACATTGGTTTTTTTTTAATATCTTTTAGATCATTTATTTTTTTCCTTTGTGTTTGGCATTTTATCAGAATGTTTCTGGATATTCAGCTCAATATTCAGGTTTTCTTAATAAAAAGCCATGTATTTTTCCAGTCATAAAAAGATTATTAGCCTATTTTGGCTTTGGATAAATTCCACATAGACTTTGTGGGAACTTCTTATTTTATTCTACATTGCACTTAATTTCTTGCTCTGTTTGTTCTGTTCATTTTAACCTCTTTATAGTTTGTTGCCGAATGCTGGTTATTCCCTTCTATAAATCTTGTGATATTTATTTTATCTTAATTTCCACTACAGGATATTAATTTTAGAGGAAACCATTGCATACGTATAATGGACTTAGAAATAACAAAATGAATACTCAGAATCTGCAATTCCAAGAAAGAGACATTTAACAGAACTGTAGCATCTAATCGTGGGCCTCTTTTCTATCTTAACTATGATACTTCAATTTGAATCTGTAATTAATTTTCTGTTTATTCTTCTCTCTCTCTCTTTTTTTAAAGATTTTATTTATTTATTTGACAGAGAGATAGAAAGCACAAATAGGCAGAGCGGGAGGCAGAGGGAGTGGCGGGAGAGCAGTCTCTCCACGGAGCAGGGAGACTGATGAGGGGCTCGATCCAGGTTCCCTGGATGATGACCTGAGCCAAAGGCAGCTGCTTAACCAACTACGCCACCCAGGGGCCCCTGTTTATTCTTCTCTTATTTTCTTCTTAAGATATTTTATTCACATATTCATATATATATATAATGTATATTGTTTCTCATTGTCAGCTTAATACAAATGATTAGTTGTTTTAAAACTTGATTTTTCACTTAGTATTTTGATTATACTATTCACTTATTGTTGCCTAAATCTATTGTTCTTTCATTTTCATTGCTTGAAAATACAGACTTGTTTCTTACACCTGGCTATCTTACTGAATTCTTATTATAACTAGTGACATGATTTCTGGTAACTCTACCAGTATTTCTAGTAATTTCTGTGTTGATTTTTTCCACATTTTTTATGTACACAATCATAACTTTGCAAGAGCCAGAGGTTTTTTTTTTTCTTTCCATTCTTTAGATTATCACTTCTTTTTTTTGGTTCACTGAGCTCCAGATGATCTTTAGGACAAAACTGAATAGTAAGCGTTATCATGGGCAATTGTTTATTTTTTCTTTTCTTTTTATTTTAACTTACATGAAAATAGTCTTATTCTTAGTTTGAAGGGTTATGTTACAATTTTCAAGATACATTTGAAAAAATGTTCTTTTATTACTAATTTACCTTTAAAAATCTTTAATAGATATCTCTAGCTTATTGTACTACAACTGGTATATATTTGATATGACTTCGGTCCTTCATAATGACTTGTTATTTGAAATCACTTTTTCAAGATATTTTACATGTTCTTAAAAAGAACCTATGTTCTTTAATTCTTATATAACAATATTCTGTACATGTGTATCAGATCAAGTTTATTAATGTCTATTCAGCAATTTTCTAGTTTTTCTGATATTTTCTGTTTGCCTATCAATTACTGCTGTGTATAATTTCTGGTCATTTTACTAAATTCATACAAAATTACACTTGTTACATATTTTTGGTGAATTGAAACATTTATTTTTTTGAAGTGAGCTACTTATATCTGGGTAAGTTTAGCTTTAATTTCTATTTTATCTTAATGTAATTACCTCAGCCTTTCTATATGTTTATATATCTACTGGAAATAGCTTACTTTATTGTGTGATTGTTTCCTTGTTATGTGCATTTATTTAACTTTTTATCCATTTAGACAATTTGTGTTTTTTTTTTTTTTTTTTAAAGATTTTATTTATTTATTTGTCAGAGAGAGAGTACAAGCAGGCAGAGTGACAGGCAGAGGCAGAGGGAGAAGCAGGCTCCCCGCTGAGCAAGGAGCCCGATGTGGGACTCAATCCCAGGACCCTGGGATCATGACCTGAGCCGAAGGCAGCCTCTTAACCAACTGAGCCACCCAGGCGTCCCCTAGACAATTTGTGTTTTACTGGAGCATGCACCCATACATAATTAGTGCTATTACTAACACTGTGTGATTTTAATATACTTGTTCTGGCCTTTTTTTTTTCTTTTTGTATAATCTGTCTTTATTCATTTCCTCTGCTTTCTTCCTTCTTTGATTGATAATTCCACATTTACCATACCACATTCTCTTCCATTAGCTTAGAAGCGATATTCCTTGTATTATTTTTTCTTGCAGTAGTTAACTAAGAAAATACAGTATACATCCCTTACTAATCAAAATCCACTGACACACTCATTCTTTTCACAGATAATAAAAAGGAGTTTAGAGCATGTTAACTCCATTTATCTTCATCCCAAATGCTTTTGCTATTCTCTGCTGTGTGAGAGTTAATTCTTTGTAGCAACTTAACAGAGCTAAGGGATGCCCAGAGAGCTGGTAAAACATTATTTTTGGGTGTGTTTGTGAGTATTTCTGGGAGAGATCAGCATTTTTATCAGTAGGCTGAGAAAAGAAGATCACCTTCACCAATGTGGGCAGGTGTTGTTGAGGACCCAGAAAGAGAAAAAAAAGGAGGGGGGCTGAGAAAGGAATAAATTCTCTCTCTCTCTCTCCCTGTCTCTGCCTCTGCCTCTCCCTGTCCTTCTCATCCTCCCTTTCTTCCTCTCCCAGGGATGCCCATCTTCTTCTGCCCTAGAACATTGGAGTTCCTGGTTCTCCGGCCTTCAGACTTAAACTGAATTACACCATAAGCTCTCCTAGTTCTCCAGCTTGCAGACAGCAGATTGTGGCATTTCTTGGCCTCTACAGCCATGAGCAAATGTCTATAATAAAGCTCCTTTCTCTATGTATATCTATATATATCTTATTGGTTCTGTTTCTCTGGAGGACACCAACCAACACAGTATGCAATTTAATTTATTATCCATAAAGTGTTTGACCCCAAAGGATATTACTATTGCTTTGTAGAATCAATATTCACTAAGGTTTTCTTGCATTTTTATTATATTTACTGTTCTTCATTTATTTTTACATCACTAATACCTCATCTGAAAGCAGTTCTTTCTGCTCGAACTTGTCGAATACCTTCAGAATGGCCTTTAGCTTAGGTCTTCTGGTATTGCATTCTTTCTTTTAGGTTGCTAGGAAATATCTTTGTCTGATCTGAATTCTTGAAGTATACATTTTTGCCTTGTAGATTATGTATAAGGACAGCTATATATCTATATATTTAGTGTTTTGAACACAGTCCACAGTCTTCTGGCTTTAATTACTTCTGAGGAAAAAAAGTTTGTTTAAATTTTGCTGTTGAAATATAATCTCTCTTTTTCCTCTCTAGCTCATATATGATTTATTTCCTTTTTCTTTGGATTTCTACAGTTTCGTTATGATGCCTTTGGTTGGAATTTTTTTATGATCATTTGGGGCTATTTGAGCACCTTGAAACTATGAATGGATGACTTTAACTGTTTGGGGAAATTATTGGCTATTAACTACTCAAATATTTTTTTACTCCATTCCCTTTCCTATCTTGCTAGGTCTCCAATTAAATATTTGTTAAACTGTATCTCCTATATCTCTTTTCTACTGGTCTGCATTTTCCATCTTTTTATGTTTGTATTCCTCATTCTGTTTCACTTATTTTGACTTATCTTTCTGGCAATTAATTCTCTTTCCAGATGTGTTTAATCTGCTAAATCCATTCACTGAATTGTTAAACGCAATTTATGTGTTTATCAGTTTTTATAATTTTTCTTAGCTTTTTTTGGTCCAAATCTGATCTGTCACTATTTTTTTAAATTTCCAATTATCTTTTGGATATTTTAAG
>CM052899.1:56761783-56798912 GCA_028534135.1 Potos flavus
GCTCATTTTCAGTCAAGTATACTACATACCTTCGTTTAAAAATGGATAATTGTGTGCTTATGTTTGTTAGGGGCTTTAATTCCTTAAGAGAAAGCAGCTAAATTGTTTCTCATTTATGCATTATAATGCTTATTTTACAAGTAATAAGAGGCAATTGAATTGAAAATTGAAGATAAAAATTAAGTAATATTGGAATTAAGAGGCGGGGGAAAGAGCAGTTCTCCACTATCCCCATTGATTTGTACTATATCTTTTTTCAGTCTTGGTTTATAAAGACCTAGCACTGTGTTAATTGAAAAATGAAGAAACACTGTCAAAGACTACAATGCTAAGACTTTTTTTTTCCCCAGAATCTGGCCAATTGGCTCCAGCAGTGTTTTACTCTGCACAGAACTCAGTAGTGGTGTGGGCAGAGATATCTCCTTGAATTGAGCACAATATGTCTTTCACTCTTCCACTCCCCTCTATTTTCATTTAGTAACTTCTGCTTTTTGACTGACTTAATGTCTCTGCTCGTGTGCCCTAGTATCTATACCTGCATTCTCTTCTCTCATAATCTCCTCTTCTCTTCTTGAATGTTTAAAGAGATATGAGATTTTATAAAATTAGGATTTTAAAACAGCTTTTCTTCATACTTCACATTCCTCAAACATATTCAGAAACCAAATGATTAATGAATACTGAAGTCCTAAACTTATCACTGCTCTATTGACCAGAGTTTTACATACCATTTTTCTATTACTAAACATCTTTTGAACCTAGACTGTCAATCTTTCAAACTGTTTTTCTAGAAAGTGATTCTTTTTCCAGTTTGTGAGTCCATAATATTATGTTCTATTAACGTGTTATATTTCTGTGTATATTTCATATAAAAATGTGAAAATATCACATATTATACAGTTCAGTGCCAATGTTTATACTAGAACTTGTGTTTTAAGTTTAGAAATATGCCAACTTAAAAATCATCTTATGATTCTAATACAACTTTATTTTCATCGTTCATAATATAGGAATGACAACAATAGCTATTAATTAAAGCTATTTTTAGTCATTTTTTAAAAGATTTTATTTATTTATTTGACAGAGAGAGAGAGATCACAAGCAGGTAGAAAAGCAGGCAGAGAGAGATGGGGAAGCAGGTCCCTGCTGAGCACAAAGCCCGCTGTGGGGCTCGATTCCAGGACTCTGAGATCATGACCGGAGTCAAAGGCAAAGGCTTTAACCCACTGAGCCACCCAGGCACCCCTAATTAAAGCTATTTTTAAGAACAAAGTAATAAATTTATGAAACAGGACAACAAATATTGTTAATGTGTATTGAGTTAACTGTTATCCTATGTTTAGGGAAATACAATATTAGCTTCACAAAGGGAAGATGTTTTGTAGTGTTTTAATTTTATAACCTAAGACAAATTGATACATGGTAGATATTAAATGAATAGTGATCAGTTAAATAAAACTTTAGTTTTTATATCCTCAGCACTAAAACAGAATATTTAAAAAAGGGTAAGTCTGGATGTCACTTAAATTGGTTACAATAGCAACACTCAAGCTTATTAGCTGTGTCTAAGATTTGACAACATAAACTAATTTAGCACTCAACTGTTTTATCTGAAACATGAGATAATATTAGCATATAGTTCATATGGTTGCTTTGAGGATTAACTTATGATAGTAGTTATTAATATTTAATAAATATATGTTATTTTGAAGGAATGATTTTGGTTCCAAGTTTGTTGATAAAAGTATAAAATAGACTATTATTTGAAACAAGTTAATACAATTGTGTTGAGTACACATTTCTGGAAAAATTCACAAGAAAAAGATGAAAAATTGAACAATGAAATAGAACGAGAAGAGGCTTTGTTGAAAGCATTTTAGATAATTTTCAAGTACTAGGAAGTTAGGATGTAATGATGAGTATTCCAAAATGAAAATAAACCATAGTAGTAATAATGTGTTCAACAACACATAATTTTGTTTGCATAAGGTCAAGACTAAAAAAAGGAATAGAGGTTATATGCTATAGAGCAATTGACTATTTTTCCAAAGAATGTGTGTGTGTGTGTGTGTGTGTGTGCACTTAGAAGAGCTTGAACATGTTTTGGCTAAGAAGGGAGAGGTAAAGTGGTTTATAAGCCTATTGGGAGTGCATCTCAACATTTCTAAAGTCATGGTCAGATTTAGGAAAGAAAGTAAGGTATTTACCCAAAAATGTAGATGATGTGTTAATATTATTTAATAATAATCTCATTCGGGTGATGGGGATGGCAAAGGAAGGCATGCGTGAAATCTTCAGGGAACTGTTTCCTAAAGACAACATAAAGCTGGTAGCCATTTGAAAGAAACATAAAGATAATTCTGATGGATATTATATTTTGATTTAAAGAGATATTATTTTGTACTGGTGAATATAACTTGACACTATAATGTAGTAATTTGTTAATATCACTTTCCTAAGTAGGTTGTGGATATAGAACCAGTGATATTTAGACCACCCCTTGAATTTAATCCAGAATAGGCATAATGAAGAATATGACCTAATTGTCTTCAGAAAAAGAAATTGTTGAAAAGGCAATTGTGATATAATGAAAAGTACCTGGGTAGGAATGAGCAATAAGAAAGTTTTGAGTGCTAGTCTTGTTTGGGATAATTTAATAAGTGCCCATACTTTGCACCTATAAATATAAACTTGTTAGAGATCAGCAAAAGGAATCACTTGTCGTCTAGAAGAAGAAATTATAATTATAGAATAGAAAAACAAAGAAAAAAATCATAGAAAAACATTATAGAAAAACAAGAAAAGAACCTGAAATCAGACATTATGCCAACATGTTCCAAAATCCAAAAATAAAATTAGCATCAAATTTCTGGCTGACCATATATTTACACATTCATAGAGCCACGTTAAAAAAAAAAGTGATTAAAAAAATGTAAAATGGAGGTTGATGTGAGAAGCTGCTATCCTTCTGAATATGTTCTCCAAACAGGACACACACAGTGTGAGTTGAATTTAAACATTTCCAAAATCCTTTGTTGATTACTAAATTTGTTGATTACTACTTTGTTGATTACTACACAGACAGAGGGAAAACTTTCCAGTGAGACAAGAATAATAACAGAAAACTAGAAATAAATAAAATAGGAAAATCGACAAATGAATACTTAGAAACATAAATCCCATAGGTTGAGACTAAATAAGTTAATTACCTACAAAAATAAACCAGCCAGCCAACCATAGAACAACAAAATTCCAGAAACATTTATCCGATTATAGGCAATGTCCAATTTTCAACTAAAATTTGCTAGATGTTGAAAGAAATAAATAGATTAAAATCATTATCCTATAACAGGGAAATAATTCAGTCAAAAAGAAATGATTCTAAATAGGGCCAGGTGTTTGATTGAGCCGACAAAATTTTCAAAAATAATCCAATAACATGTGAAGAAATATAGAATCTAAACAGAAAAATAAAAACTGTTATAGAACAAAATGCAAGTTCTAGAGCTAAATATTAAAATAGCTGAAAAAAATTCATAGGCTCAAGAGCAGATAAAAATGTTTAAAAGTAAGCAAAACAGAAGATTTGAGATGGCAGAAGTGAACTTTAAGACAGATCAATACAATTTACATGGTCTTAAAAACTGAGAGAAAATGATTGAAATACAAATAAAGTCTCACAGACCTGTAAGAGAGTATCAATACCCTAAAATGTGTATTTGAGTCCCATAGAGACAGAAAAGGGGAGAAAGTCCCATAAAGACAGAGAAAAATGGGGAAAATTAATGATGACAAAAATGATGGGTAAAAAATGCCTCCCTTGTGGGAAAATAGAAACCTATAGATTCAAAGTCAGCAAAACCCAAGCAGGATAAAAAGTTATCTTAGTCTAACTGTTTCAAGAGAAAAAAAAATGAAGAAAAATGTGGAGAGCAGCAATAGAAAATAACACATTGTATTTGTAACAACAATGGTACATTTAAAACTTGATTTCTCATCAGAAACAGTAGAAGACATATTAAAAGTGCTGAGAGAAAAATACTAGAATTTTATATTCAGAGACATACCTTCCACAAATTGAGATAAATTAACTATATTTCCAAATAAACAAAGACTCTGGATATTTCTGGCAACACATATGCACTATAAGCATAGAACAAATGCTAAAAATTGTCCTTCAGGTTGAAGGGAAATTGTGCAACAGAATAAACTGGATATACAGAAAGGAGTAAGGTGCACACTGGTTGCATATGCGTGTATTTGTGTATGTGTAGGCATATGTATATAGCATAAATTTTCTTCTTTAGATTTCTGGACTATTTAGAGTAGGAGTTGAGAAATATTCTGTAATGAAGCAGATGACAAGTATTTCAGCATATAAGGTGTAAACCTCTGCCATCGTCATTCTACTTTTGTGTCATAGCATGAAAGTAGCCATAGACATGGGCACCTAGGTGGCTCAGTTTGTTAAGCAGCTGCCTTCGGCTAGGTCATGATCCCAGGGTCTTGGGATCGAGTCCCACATTGGGCTCCCTGCTCGGCAGAGAGCCTGCTTCTCCCTCTTCCTCTGCCTACCGCTCTACCTACTTGTGCTCTCTATCTCTGTCAAATAAATAAATAAAATCTTTAGGGAAAAAGAAAAGGAAAGCAACCATAAACAATACCTAAATTGATCGGTATGGCAGTGTTCCAACATAGTTTTATTTATGAAAACAGGTGGTGAGGGGTATTTAGGTGGCTCAGTGGGTTAAGTTCCTGACTCTTGATTTCAGCTCAGGTCATGATCTCAGAGTCCTGAGGTCAAGCCCTACTGTGCTCCACATTCAGCATGGAGTCTGCTTGTCCTTCTCCCTCTGCTCTTCTCCCTGCTCATCTTTTCTCTTTCTCTCTCTTAAATAAATAAATAAATAAATAAATAAATAAATAAATAAATCTTAAAAAAAAAAAGGTTTCTATTCAGATCATGGATCATGGACCATAATTTGTGCATCTGTTTAACTGTAAAGTTACAACACTCTATTGTTGAGTTTATGAGACATATACCACGGAATACATGATTCAAACAAAGCATAACCTGGAGAAAATAATAGAAATATAATGGCGAAAACATAGTGGCATTTTATTAAAAGAATTCAGAATTAACTTTAAAATTTAATTAATTAAAGGTGAACATTATAGTCCCTTCAGGAATCACGAAAATGTAATTCAAAGAAGTTTAGCCAAAAATTCAATAGAAAAATTAAAATGACAATAAAAAATATATAAATAAGAAAGCAGCAAAGATGGAGAAAGGAGATAAAAAAAGATGAGATAAATAGCAATGAAATATTAAAATATCAATAACCCAACCATGTTTATAATACTTTTAAATAAATCATTTAAAGCCTAATAAAATGGGAGATACTATCAGACAGGATAAAAAAGTAATATTAAAATACACACTCTCTAGAAAATGTAATTTAATATCATATACATAATAGGTTATAATGAAAAGAATGCAACAGTATTGTGCATCTTGTTTCTAGTCCAGCATGTATGAAGCTGAAAGACACCACTCTATTCTAGTAATTAAGCTGAACAAGTTGCAAAATTCACAACTTTTTAAATATTTATCAGAAATGTGAGGTCACAAGGAAAACTGCTGTCCCCAAAATTAGAGAGACCAAAAGGAGAATACAGAGAATCACACTTACCAGAACGGAAACCCAGGAGCCCTAACCTCAGGAGGGAACTGGTGCCCCCAAGGGAAATCTGAACTATAACTGATGAATTGCTGAAGGTTCAGTGTGGACAGGTCTGAGGGATACAAAATTCAGGGGAACCCAGTGATAGGGGGGTCTCAATAAATTTGTGAATTTCACCTCCAGGAGTTCAACCAGACTTTCACGATGAATACTGGGGATGGGGGGAATCCTCTCCTCCTTTAGGTAGGGATAGGGAAGAGAACTGTTTTGAAATATGTCAGAGCATTCTGTTCTGTTCTTCTTTACAAGGTTCTGCCCTCAGGAGAAACTACTTAAACAGCCTGACCTCCTGGGGTTTTACCGGAGCCTAACAGAACTGGGGGAATTAAAATAGCCCAATTCTAGCCACATAGAAGAAGGAAAATAGCTATTTTAAGCCCACTGTAGCTAACCTGTGCCATCCAATGTGGGGTAGGGTTGGGGAGGGGAGACTGAGAAGCACTTCTGAAGTTCACAGTTCAGAGTCTCACTAAAAGACCAAGATCTAATTGTAGAACCATAAGACACTTCCCCTCCCCTCAATCTTACCACTATATTACTAAAGGCCTATTTACAGAATTTCCTTTAACACGTACATCAAGTGAGGCTGTCAAGAAAAAAATTATGAGACCTACTAAAAGGCAAACACCACAATTTGAAGAGATGAAGCAAGCATCAGAACCATACTCAAATATGGCAGGACTGTTGGAATGATCAGACCTGGAATTTAAAACAATGATGATTAAAATACTAAAGTCTGTGGTGGATAAAGTAATAGCATGCAGGATTAAATGGACAATGTAAGCAGAGAGATAGAAATCCTAAGAAAGGACCCCCAGACCCCCAAAAGAGGGAAGAGATAAAAAATTTACTTTAAGAGGGGTGCCCGAGTGGTGAAGTCAGTTGAGAAGCCAACTTTTGGTTTCCATTCAGGTCATGATTTCAGGGTCCTGGATCGAGCCCCACAACCAGCTCCAAATGAGGTGTGGGGTCTGCTGAAGATACTTTCTCCATCTCGCTCTGCCCCTCCCCCCTGCTCTCTCTCTCTTTCTCTAAAACAAATAAAATCTTAAAAAAAAACACACACACATAAAATAACAGAAATGAAGAATGCCTTTGATGGGCTTATTAGTAGATAGGAAATAATTGAGAAAAGAATCTTCCAGCTAGAGGATCAATAGAAACCATCAAAACTAAAAGGAAAGAGAAAAAGACTGCAAAAAACAAAGCAAAACAAAAAGAACAACAAAAATCACAGAGCTGAATATCCACGAACTGTGCAACAATGATGCAACATATATGCAATGGGAATTTATTTTCTCCTAGAGCACCCAGAAAGGAACATACATCTGCCAATATCTTGATTTAAGTTCAATAAAAGACCCACTTTGAATAGATATTTCTTTTCTTTCTTTTTTTTTTTTTAATTTGATACAGAGAGAAAGATCACAAGTAGTCAAAGAGGCCGGCAAAGAGAGAGGGTGAAGCAGGCTCCCTGCTGAGCAGAGAGCCCGAAGCAGGGCTTGATCCCAGGACCTTGAGATCGTGACCTGATCTGAAGGCAGAGGCTTTAACCCACTGAGCCACCCAGGCACCCCTGAATAGATGTTTCTTTAAAGACACACAAATGGCTAATAAGGTCATGACATGTTGCTTAGCATCAGTAATTATTAAGGAAAGGCTAATGAAATACTACTTCACTTCACACTCATGAGGATAGTTATTGCAAAACAAAGAGAAAATAGCAAGTATTGATGAAGATGTAGAGAATCTGAACACTTGACAGTTGCTGGTCAGAATGCAAAATGGTGCAATTGCTGTGGAAAATAGTATTGGGGTTCCTCAAAAAATTAAGCATAGAATTACCATACGATCAGCAGTTCTACCTCTAAGTATATACCTAAAATTCAAAGTAGGGACTCAAACAGATATTTGCACACCGATGTTTATAGAGACATTATTCACTATACCAAAACCTGGGAAAAACCCCCAAAGTCCACCAATGGATAAATGGATAAACAAAATATGGTACATACATACAAGGGCATAGTATTCTCTTAATAAGGAATGAAATTGAATACATGCTGCACCATAGATGAACCTTCAAATATTCTGCTAAAGGAAATAAATCAGATACATACATACACAAGTATTATATGATTCTAATTACGTGAGTCACCTGGAATATTCCAATTCATAAAGACAGAAAGTAGAGTAGTGGTTGCTTGGACTGGAAGACAAAAAAGAATGGGGAGTTATTGTTTAATGGATATAGAATTTCAGGGATAATGAAAACGTTCTAGTAATGGATGGTGGTGATGGTAGCCCAACTATGCAACTGTACTTAATGCTACTTAATTGTACCTACATAGTTGAAATGGTAAATTGTGTTTTGTATATTTTATTTTATTATTTTATTTTTTTATATAGCTCCACATGCAACATGAGGCCTGAACTCATGACTCTGAAATTGAGAGTCACATGCTTTACCGACTGAGCCTGTATTTTTGTCCTGTATTTTGTATCTTTTATCAAATTAAAAAAAAAAAAAAAAAACTAACCTAGAGGAACAGAGAGTAGATCAGTGGTTTTCTAGAACCAGGGTTCTTCAGAGAGAAATGGGAGGGACTGTTTTATCAAGGAGAACTATAAAACTTTTCTTGGTGAAAATATGTTCCTTGGGGTGCCTGGGTGGATCAGTGGGTTAAAGCCTCTGCTTTCAGCTCCGGTCATGGTCTCACCGTCCTCAGATCGAGCCCCACATTGGGCTTTCTGCTCAGCAGGGAGCCTGCTTCCCCCTCTCTCTCTGCCTTCCTCTCTGCCTACTTGTGATCTCTCTCTCTGTCAAATAAATAAATAAAATCTTAAAAAAAAAAAAAGAAAATATGTTCCTTAATTTGATGTTGGTGATGGTTTCACAGTTGTAAACCTAAATCAAAAGTTTTCTAATTAGACACTTTTTAAAATTTATTATTTAATGTCAATTATGCTTCATCAAAGCTACTAAACAAACATTTCTTTTTTTTTGTTTAAGATTTTATTTATTGGAGAGAGAGAGAGAGCCAGAAAGAGAGCATGAGCAGGGAGGAGAGGGAGAAGCAGGCTCCTGGCTGAGCAGGGAGCCCGAAGCGTGGCTCTATCTCAGGACCCTGGGATCATGACCCAAGCCCAAGGCAGATGCTTAACTGACTGAGCCACCCAGGCGCCCCTAAACAAACATTTCTTTTTGCCAATTATGGGAAGATAGCCTAGTAAACAATGGGTTTGATATCCTTTGTAAAGTTTATCAGACAATTTGAAAATAGAAGGAAAAACTGCAAGAATTTTGGTTCAATTCATAGCAAGTGAGTGCCAAATATCGAACTTGAATAAAATCTCATAATATGCTAGTTAGGGCTTCTTCTAGGAAAGCGTCCCAGACTGAGGAGAATCTGCTTGGTGAAAATAAGGATTAAGTAAGATAAAGACCAAAAAGACAAACTAATGAGTAAATTCAGATAAATTTGGAAAATTAAATATCCAGAATATCTGAGAGTGCAAATCAGTGTATATATTATTTAATAAAACACACACAAAATAAATTGGAGACCTCAATGATTTTAGAAAAGATATGTGAACTACACATTGTTCTAAGAGTTCTAAAAGAAAAGTTTACGTAACTATGACAGAAAATATTGAAGCCAAAAATCATACATATTGAAATTTTTTTTTAAAGTTTAACATTTCTACAAAGAACATATTCCTTAAAGAATCGCTAAAAATAAGAAATAACTATATGTATAAGAAATAATTTTGGAAGTTAGACAAAATTAGAAGAAACACAAAGTTAGACAAAATTAGAAGAAACACAAGAGAAATTAAACATAAATAATTCCTTAAGGTAAATAACAGTTTTAAAAAGCAGAAAATTTTAGAAATAAATAATAGTGAAGATAAAAATAAAGGGCACCTGGGTGCTCAGTTGGTGGAATGTCTGCCTTCGGCTCAGGTCATGATCCCAGGGAGCTGGGATAGAGTCCCACACTGGAATCCCTGCTCAGCAGGGAGTCTGCTTCTCCCTCTGACCCACCCCCTCTTGTGCTCTCTCTCTGTCTCAATCTCTCTCTCTGAAATAAAAACATAAATAAAAAAATAAAAACGTTTTATAAAGTGACATATGGGAAAAAGTAGGCAGACAATATTCAGCATAAAGATAATAAGATTCCCTGAAGAAGAAAAATAAAACAAAACAAAACAAGAAAAACTACAATTTTAGAAGACAGTCCAGAAATTAAAAGAATGCTTTGAATCTCCACACTGAAAGATCACATTGTGTATCTGAAAATATTGCTGAGAAAGGCCAATAAAGCACGTTTTAGTAAAATGATTTAGCTTAAATTAGTATCTTTGCACCTATAAATAAATTATACATGTGGCATATAAAGATATGATCAGATTTTTTTATATTTTTTATGTTATATTAGTCACCATACAGTACATCATTAATTTTTGATGTAGTGTTCCATGATTCATTGTTTGCATATAACACTCACACAATCCATGCCCTTCTTAATACCCATCACAAGGCTCACCCATCCCCCAACCTCCCTCCCTTCTAAAACCCTCAGTTTGTTTCCCAGAGTCCATTGTCTCTCATGGTTTGTCTCCCACTCTGATTTCCCCCCTTCATTTTTCCCTTCCTTCTCTTAGTGTCCTCCATGCTATGCCTTATCTTCCACAAGTAAGTAAAACAGTATTATTGATTTTCTCTGCTTGAGTTATTTCACTTAGTATAATCTCCTCTAGTCCCACCCATGTTAATGCAAAAGTTGGGTATTCATCCTTTCTGATGGCCGAGTAATATTCCATTGTGTATATAATGAATAGGGGGTTTGTAATGGGTTTGTAATGGTTTTATAATGGTTTATAAAGGGTTTTTAAATGACAGAAATATACCAAGGAATTGTAAGCCAAAATAAAGCTAGAGTAGCAAACTTATTGCCTTAAAATTATAAGCAAAAAAAAAAAATCATGTGAATAGAACATCACATAAAGCATAAAACTTCACACATTAGCAAGGGAAAAGAAGAGCAAGACAATAGAATGAGTACATATGCTGCATGATGAGAAAAGATGAAAGCAAGATTATTATTGGCCTCAAAAGCATCTGGGAGAGATGACTAACAAACTTAGTTTAACCTGAGACCTCACCAATGAGAAGGCATTTCTTTTTTCTTATGTCAAAGCAATGTTTTTTTACAGATTAAAATCAAACATGCATTTTGGATAAAAGTTATTTTGAAAAAAATTATCGTTTCTTATAAATAGTTACATTTTGGAAATATATATTTAATAAATATTTCAATATTTGATTTCTACTTTGTGTCTATGACATCCTATTTTTTAATTCATGGTGGTGATTGATCTGTGGTGGAAAAAGCATGATTATATTAGAGTTAGATCTGTGTTCGAATCCTCTATTTAATGCATAATAATAAATTTGTTCAGTCCAATTTAGACTTAACATTTTAGGTTGCCTCATCTGTAAAAAAAGCATAATCAATATATGCCTATTATTTATAAATCTAAAACATTTCTCAAAATTATAATAAAATTCACTTTATTGTGAAAATTTTATACAAATTACTTAGCACATGCTTTGGTACATATTAGGGATTGGTAAATATTTTACTCCAAGGAAATAAAGACTGTAATTTAAGAAGACTGTAATATAAAGAGGATTTTAAAATTTAGATAAATTAATTGCTAACACTCTATGACAACAATATCCAACTTCCTATGATGCTATAAATACATCTACAAATTATGCACCCAATAATCAGACAAGACGTCAATGCCACAGGTAATAAAGACATCATAGCTTATGACCATAATGACTAATCAAAAAGATATATTCTACATATTTGGCATTTAAATGAGATTAAGTCCCATACTGAGCTTTGTAGTTACATACTCACACTGATGGTTATCTACACTGTTAGTTATCTTCCTCAAAGAGCATAGTTTTTAAAACACTGGAAATAATCATTTTTTAAAAAAGAATCACATTGACATCATCTTTTGTATTTGACAGACTATGAAGAAACCTGCCTTTCACCAAGTTTAAACAGATTTTTGAAAATTGTATTTGTCTTACTAGAATGTTTGGAGAATTGAAGATCTATCCTAAAGAAAGAAAGTGATGCAAAATATCACCTCGAATAACAATTTAATTTATAGTTGAGGAAATTGAAAAGAAGAATAGCTAAGGATTCCATTTGGGATCACTTAAAATATGAAATAGCATTAGCTAATAACCTGATAGATTTGCTTCAACAAGTCTTGTCAATTTTTCTGTTTTATATTTTGTTGTATAATACAAAATATCAATAGTATGTTTGATTAAAACATCGTTGAGGATTTTGAAAATGCACACATTTGAAATATTCTAAATAATAGGCCCATACTTAAGGTATATAAAATACCCCATGCGTATTTAGTGGGTACAGGAAAATTAGAAAGTGTCTAGAATTTGAGAGTAATTAAATCATTTTTTTAAAGATTTTATTTCTTTAGACAGAGAGAGAGAGATCACAAGTAGGCAGAGGCAGGCAGAGGGAGAGGGGTAAGCAAGCTCCCTGCTGAGCAGAAAGCCCGATGCTGGGCTTGATCCCAGGACCCTGAGATCATGACCTGAGTGGAAGGCAGAGGCTTTAACCCACTGAGCCACCCAGGCGCCCCAAGATCAATTAAATCATGTTTAATAAAAAAAAGTTTCAGGCTGATGAGGTATCTCATATACTATTTATGAACAACATCTTGATGGGAGAGAGATCTGAATTATTACTATGTCTCTGGCCTTATTTTATATTTATGCTTATCCACATTTATTTTGGAAGTACATGACAGCTTGTTGCTAAGGTGATACTGTAAGTAAAGTGCATTTAATGAACTCATAATGACTTTTTAAAAAATATTTAATAATGTTGAGTTTTGCCATGATCACAACAATTTCTTTTCTAGGAACAATTTAATTTTTGCTAAACTTAATTAGTTATTAATAACTATAATATTTTGTGCACTTTGAGTCTTAAATCTATCTTATAGTTACATTATTTTGTGAACAAAACCATGAGAGGTGAATGTTGTTTTTGTGCAATATGATTCTAAAGTTATCTTTTATCTGTAATAAATACAGGAATAATTCTAAGAGCATTTTCACAAACATTTCAGTTTCTACAGATTGTCCGGTCCCTGACTTACAATGGCTTGTCTTAGGACTTTTCAACTTTACCATGGTGTGAAAGCAATAGCATTCAGTAGAAACTGTACTTAGAATTCTTAGAATTTGGCATTTTGATCTTTTCCTGGGTTAGTGATATATGGTACATTGGCAGCTGCAGCTCCCAGTCAGCCAAGTGGTCACAAGTGTGAAGAACCAGTACACTTATAGCCATTCGTTACCAATACAACCATTCCGCTTTTAAGTTTCAGTACAGTATTAAATTACATGAGATATTCAACACTTTATTATCAAATAGGCCTTGTGTTAGGTGATTTTAACCTAGTATAGACTACTGTAAGTGTTCTAATCTTCTTAAGGTAGGCAAGGTTAATCTATGATGTTCAGTAGATTAGGTGTATTAAGTGCATTTTTGACTTATATTTGCAACTTACACTGGTTCATGGGGATGCAACACCATTCTAACACAAGGAAGATCTGTACTTTTATTATTTTGTTCTACATACATTTCTGGGAAAAGCCTTCTAGATAGAGGCATGAGAAAAAGTAAATATTATCATCTATCCCTTCCTTTCTCCCTCCCTCCCTCCCTTCCTCCTACTTTCCCTCCCTCCCACCCTCCATTCCCTTCCTCCCTCCCTTCCTTCTTCCTTCCTTCCGTCCTTCCTTCCTTTCTTCCTTCCTTCCTTCCTCTCAACCATTTGTGGAATACCTATGGGAAAAATAAAAGCTAAGCTTTTCTTTCTACTATAATATCTTGTATCTTTGGTCAGTATTTTATTTAAGAAAAAATTCCAACTTTTGTATTTGCATGGAATTTTTAGACCACATTGTAAAACACAAAAACACAAACAAAAAACAATGTTTTATTGTGTCTGCCTTTGAATAGTAAGAATATAACCATGTTGAGGATTGCAGAAGTTTACCTTAGAAGGAGATAATTGTTTTGCATATGACTTTGTATTCCTTGTGTATTCACATTGCATTTTTTCACCATCATAAAAATAAAAAGTAACTTTTATTTGTTTTTCAAGTTTTTATTTAAATTCCAGTTAGTCGATGTACAGAGCAACACTAGATTCATATGTAGAATTTCGTGATATATCACCCACATACAACACCCGGTGCTCATTACAAGTGCCCTCCTCAATTCTCATCACCTATTTAATCCCTCTCCCCACTCACCTCCCCTCTGGTAACCATCACTTTCTTCTCTATAGTTAACAGTCTGGTTCTTGGTTTGCCTCTTTCTTTTTTGCCCCCTCTGTTCATTTGTTTTATTTCCTAAATTTCACATATGAGGGAAAGCAGATGGTATTTGTCTTCCTCTTACTGACTTATTTTGCTTAGTATAATACTCTCTAGCTTCAACTGTCTCATTGAAAATGGCAAGATTTTGTTCTTTTTGATGGATGAGTAATATTACATTGTATGTTTCTCTCTCTCTCTCTCTCTCTTTATATATATAGTGAGATTATATATATATATATATATATATATATATATATATATATCTCAATTCTTTATACATTTGGGCTCTTTCCATAATTTGGCTATTGTTGATAATACTGCAATATGCATCAAGGTGCATGGATCCCTTCAAATCAGTATTTTTATATGTTTTGGCTAAATACCTAGTAGTGCAACTGGTGGATTGTAGGATAGATACATTTTAAGTTTTTGAGGAGTCTTTAAACTGTTTATCAGAGTAACTTCACTAGTCTGCCTTCCCACCAACAGTGTAAAAGCATTCTCCTTTCTCTACATCCTTGCCAAAACCTGCTTTCTGAATTGTTAATTTTAGCCATTCTGACAGGCGTGAAGTGACATCACATTGTAGTTTTGATTTGTATTTCCTGGATGATAAGTGATATTGAGTATCTTTTCATGTGTCTGTTAGCCATTTACATGTCTTCTTTGGAAAAATGTCTATTCATGTCTTCTGCCCATTTCTTAACTGGGTTATTTGGTTTTGGGGTGTTGAATTTGATAAGTTCTTTATAGATTTTGGATACCAACTCTTTACTAGATATGTCATTTGCAAATATCTTTTCCCATTCTATATACTGCCTTTTAATTGTGTTGATTGTTTTCTTCACTATGCAGAAGCTTTTTATTTTGATGAAGTCCCAATAGTTTTTTTCTTTTGTTTCCCTTGCCTCAGGAGACACATCTAGCAAGAAGTTGTTACAGCTGATGCCAAAGATGTTACTGCCTGTGCTCTCTTCAAGGGTTTTTATGGTTTCAGGTCTCACATTTAAGTCTTTAGTCCATTTTGAGTTTATTTTTTTGTGTGGTGTGAGAAAGTGGTCCAGTTTTGTGCTTTTGTGTGTTGCTGTCCAGTCTTCCCAACACCACTTGATAAAGAGACTGTCTTTTTTCCATTGGAGGATACGCTTTCCTGCTTTGTCGAAGATTAGTTGACCATATAGTTGTGAGTCCATTTCTGTGTTTTCTATTTTATTCTATTGATCTATTTGTCTGTTTTTGTGCCAGAACCACACTGTCTTAGTGGCTACAGCTTTGTAATACAGCTTGAAGTCCATAATTGTGATGCCTCCAGCTTTGCTTTTTTTTTTTTTTTTTTTTTCAGGATTGCTTTGGTTATTCAGGGTCTTTTGCGGTTCATACAAATGTTAGGATTCTTTGTTCTAGCTCTGAGAAAAATGCTGGTTGTATCTTGATAGGGATTGCTTTAAATGTGTAGATTGCTTTAGGTAGTATAGACATTTTGACAGTATTTGTTCTTCCACCCAAGGGCATGGGATGTTTTTTTCATTTCCTTATGTCCTCCTCAATTTCCTTCATTAGTGTTCTATAGTTTTCAGGGTACGGATCTTTTACCTCTTTGGTTAGTTTATTCCAAGATATCTTATGACTTTTGATGCAACTGTAATTGGGATCAATTCCTTGATTTCTCTTTCTACTGCTTCATTATTGGTGTATAGAAATGCAACGGATTTCTTTACTTTGATTTTGTATCCTGATAATTTATTGAATTGGTTTATCACTTCTAGCAATTTTGTGGTGCAATCTCTCAGGTTTTCAACATAGAGTATCATGTGATCTGCAGATAGTGAAAGTTTGACTCCCCCTTGCCTATTTGAATCCCTTTTGTTTCTTTGTGATGTGTGATTGCTGAGGCTAGGACGTCTACTATTTAATGATAGAGGTGAAAGTGAACATCCCTGTCTTGTTCCTGATCTTAGGGAAAAAAACCCTGTTTTTCCCACTGAGGATTATATTAGCTGTGGGTTTTTCGTATATGTCCTTGAAAAGCAACTTATTTTTAAACATTTCATATATCTATTTGACAGAGAAAGAGAGAACAAGGGAGCACAAGCAGGTGGAGTGTCAGGCAGAAGGAGAGGGAGAAGCAGGCTCTCCAGTAAGCAGGGAGCCCAACGTGGGGCTTGATCCCAGGACCCTGGGATCATGACCTGAGCCAAAGGCAGCTGCTTAACCAACTGAGCCACCCAGGTGCCCTGAAAAGCAACTTTTAAAGAAGAGACATATCTAATGAGAAATCTTGATGAAGATCCTTTAGTAGCATACCAAAATACAGACAGATTCAGTATGTAAAGACAAAGTCAGATCTTTTATTACATAAAGGTAATTTGAGAATGCATTTTCTCAGTGCACATAAGATGTAAAATTTAAATTTATAGGTTAGTTCATATTAAAAAAGAAGGGCATATAATAATTAAAAAAAGAAAGGATTATTCCACAGAGACAAATCTCGACCTAATTTAGCAATATTTCTGTCTTTTTTTTAAAGCTTTTATTTATCTATTTGAGAGAAAAAGCATGAGCACAAGTAGGGGAGAGGGGCAAAGGGAGAAGGAGAAGCAGAAGCAGGCTCTCTGCTGAGCAGAAAACCTGACATGGAGCTCAAACCCATGACCTGAGCTGAAGGCAGATGCTTAACTGACTGAGCCACCCAAGGTTCCATAATATTTCTCTTGCTGGCTTAATTAAACAGTCGCTATTTTGCATCAACCTGTTTGAGCAAATTTTACTCTACTTTGATCACAGCAAATGAGAACCTCAAAACATAATAACATAAGAATAGTATAATTGACCAAATTATGACTCTAATTAGAAAATCACTAATTGTTTAAACAAAATCCTAAGAATAGCCTTCAAAGTCCTTGGTATGTTTGTCACTAGTCTCACCAAGCTGAGAGTTCAGTTTTCATTACAACTCAAACCATAATTAAAATTTATCTGTTTCTGGATGTAATTTTGGAAGTGGAGAATTAATAGAGCAGAATTATTAAACAAACTGATTGCATTTCATTTATCTTCATTTTGAAAGTTTGATAGAAACAAAATGCAAATATTTTTTAATGATTTTATTTTTTGTATTGCTTGCTATTATTTTTTTAATTAAGCTGTCATTACACTTCAGATTAAATCCTGCAATATGGAATCCTTTACTTTAAATATGATCTGTGGAGAGCCAGGCAGTAACCCTAAGGAACCAGTTCTGAAACCAGACTTTAAATAGTGAGAAAAGTAAACTATTTTAAATTGTGTAAGTACCTTAACATTATATAAAACTAGTCGATAACAAGGTGATTGGTAGCAGAAGGCTCATAGAATCATGCCATCTAAATCAGTTCCTGCTTGGATCAAACATTTATTAACATACTCAAGACAGTTCTTTTCTTCTGCACTCGAGCCTTGCAACTCTGTGAATTGAAATCTCATGCTTCTAGACATTCAACTCAAAGTTTAGCAGAGTGTGATTTTGCTAAAGTTAATCAAAATATGAAATCAAGAGATATTTCTTCAATATTCAGGATGGGCTATGGACCCTATAAATTCAAGTTCAACCCAGGGAAGGCAAAACAGCTGAGATTTGAGCACTCACTCATTCCTAGGAAACAGAATTCTGAAGCTGTCACCTATGCCTTTTTCTAATTGTTACCCATCTCTTTCTTTTAATCTAACTTTGATTAAAGGTATTCACTGAAATGCCTCAAAAGAATCTCAGTCATTAATACACTGAAAGCCTCATAAACAAAAAACAGTCTTTGCATACATGCAAAATATAAAAGTACTTTTTCTTCCTTAGCCAGGTATCTGAGGCAGTTTGAGACTAGTACTCTAGTACTCTAATCATGAGGAAACATAAAGAAAATTAATTTGTAAATGATAGAGATTACACGTGATATGGACAAACTTTGTTGAAATGCTAGAATGTACATAAGAGTAGACATTATGTAAACTTAAATTTTTTTCCTTTATGTTTTAGAATAGACACTTTTATTCTTCTTTCTTGGAAATGATAGCCAAGAACACTGTCATACATATTATTTCTACCATATTATTGATAACTAAAGACATAATTTATGGGTCCACTTGACTTGGCTAGGTAAATATTAAACATTAAACATCTCCATCCTTCTTCTGGTTAAATACATTGTATTACACTTTTGTAAAACTTTATATCTTTACAGAATTTTTACCTTCACAGTAAAACTGAGGGGAAAATGTATAGAGATTTTCCATATATCCTTTGCTTTCACATGCATAGCTTTCACCCCAAATCCATAGTTTACATTATAGTCCATTCTTAGTGATATACGTTTTATGAATTTGGACAAATGTGTACAGACATGAATCTACCATTATAATATTATACAGTATTTTCACTACCCTAAAAATCCTCTGTGCTCTACCTATTTATCTCCCTCAACCTGACACTGATAACCACTGATCTTTTCACTGTCTCCATAGTTTTGCTTTTTCCAGAATGTCATATAGTTGAAATCATGCAGTATGTAGCCCTTCCAGATTAGCTCTCACTTAGTAATATGCATTTAGGTTTCCTCCATGTCTTTTCTTGACTTTATAGCTCATTTCTTTTTGGAGTTGAATTATACTCCATTGTCTGGGTGTCCCATAGCTAGTTTATCCATTCACCTACTTAAAGATATTCTGGTTGCTTTTGAGCTTTGGCAATTATGAATAAAGCTGCTATAAACATTTCTGTGCAGGCTTTTGTGTGGACATAGTTTTTGGCTCCTTTGGGTAAATATCAAGGAGAAGAGTTACTGAATCATATAGTGAAAGTATGTTTAGTTTTGTAAGAAAGTGTCAAATATCTTACAGAGTGGCGATAACATTTTGCATTCCCATCAGAGATGAATGAGAGTTCCTGTTGCTCCACAACCTCATCAGCATTTGATATTATCAGGGTTTTCATCTTCATTAAATTCTAAAAGGGTGATTATTTTTCTTGTGACTTTGTCCTGAAAAATGCAAACTTATTTTCTTATATTTGACAATTTCTCAGATATTTTTCTGATGCTGTATTTAGTTTAATTATAATCTAATTGCAGACAATACTTTTTGTGATTTCAATTTTTAAAAATATGCTAACACTTGTTTGATAATCTCAGGATACATTTTATTTTAGAGATTGTTTCTTGTTCACTTAAAATTGTTTCCTGCTGCTGAGGGATTGTATTTTCTACAGCTGTCAGTTAGGTCAAGTTGATTGATAATACTGCTCAGATTGTCTATATTCGTACCGATTTTCTGACTGCTCTATCAATTACTGAGAAAGAAGTGTGGAACTCTCCAACTATAATTGTGTATTTATCTGGTTTTCATTTCACTTTCATATGTGTTTTGCATCATAAATCTCATAACTCTGTTATTAGATATATACACACTTAAGCTTATCATATATTAATGGTAAAGTTATTCCTTTTATGAATCTCTTTATATGCTTGGAGTTCTGAAACCTATATCTTCTGATCTTAATATAGCCAGCTTCTCTGTCTTTAATAATCACATGGTCTATCTTTTTCCACTCTTGTTTTAATCTGTATGTCTTCGTGGGTGATTTTTTGGAGACAACAAATAGCTAGATCTTGATTTTTGCATCAAATCTCACAGTACTATCTTTAAGTTTGTAATCTATACCATTTAATTTAATGTAACTATTAACATAGTTGATTTAAATCTAACATTTTTCAGTTCTCTACTACTATTTGTTCCATCCCTTTTGTGTTTTTTTCCTATTTTTCCATCTGCTTTTAGATTATATTTTCATAATTACCATTATTATTTCATTTTATGTCAGTATTGGCCAAGTAGTTATACCCTTATTGTTAAAATTATATATACTTATATTACTTTTTATTTTTCCATTTTATGGTATTATCAGTTGAGTAGATATACAACTTTTATCTATCTTTAATTTATCACAGTTTATCTTCAAATAGTATTATACCATTCCATAGATTATAAGAACCTTAAAACAGTATACTTTTAATTTTCCCATTCTTCATGTTATTGTCATGCATTTTACTTTTTCATATATTACTAACTGTATAATATGTCACTTACTTTATTTAAGACTCTCAATTGTCTTTTGGAATAAATAAAATAACAAAATTTGTATTTATTTAAATCTGACTTCTTCATTTTTTTCTCTTAGATATAAGCTTCTTTTTTGTATCATAAAGTTTTTTATCTGAACTTTTTTTATTTTATTTTTATTTTTATTTATTTTTTTGAACTTCCTTTAACATATCTTATGGAATAATGATAGCAATGAATTCTTTTATGCTTTTTTTCCCTCCAAAAATATGTATTCTGTCTTAATTTTTGAAAGACAAGTTTTCTATTAATTAGGTTGCATTTTTTCTTTATAACTTTTAAGGTATTGTTCCATCATCTTTTGGCTTGCATCATTTCTGATTAGAAGATTGCTATAATTCTCATTTTTTATTTTTCTCTATAGTTTCTTTTCTTTTTTTTTTTTAATTTCATTTATTTATTTGACAGAGAGAGAGCTTACAAGCAGGGGGAGCAGCAGAGGGAGAGAGAGAAGCAGACTACCTGCTGAGTGGGGAACCTGATTGTGGAGCTCAATTCTAGGACCCAGGGATCATGACCTGAGCTGAAGGCAGACACTTAACCCACCAAGCCATTCAGGTGCCCCAGAACTATAGTTTCTATGTTTTGCTTATTTGTCTATTAAATTTTTTATAGGCTTTTCTTTTCTTTTTTTAAAGATTTTATTCGTTTATTTGACAGAGTGAATAAGAGATCAAACAGGGGGAGCAACAGAGGGAGAAGGAGAAGCAGACTCCCTGCTGATCAGGGAGCCCAACGTGGGGCTCAATCCCAGAACCTTGGGGTCATGACCTGAGCCGAAGGCAGATGCTTAACTGACTGAGCCACCCAGGTGCCCTACAGCCTCTTCTTCTTGGTGGAGGCTTGCCTCTTAATTCTCTGGAATTTAATTCATAGTCTTCATTTTACAACTTTTTTTTTTCAAAATTGATAAAATTTGATAAAATCAAAAGAATGAAACATGTTAAATCTAAGCAAATATAGTAAGGTTAAAAGTCAAGAAAAATACACATTTATCAGACTTGAATTCAGAGCCAGAAATACGAAACCAAAGAAGTGATAATTACAAGACTGCTAAGAATGTGAGGTAAGTCCCACAAAAGAGCTGCCTAACTTTGAAAGACTGCATATAGCTTTTCCAGATAAAGGTTATTAGAAAAGATTCCTGTTTGAATTTATCTTCAAACTCTAGGCCAAAATACGATTGCAAAAAAAAAAAAAAAGTCTTAGATTTAGAAGCCTGCCATCAGGAATTTTCTTAGGTTGAGAACAGGTTAATTGAGCTTCACACAAGCTGTAGTTTTAACAGCATGGAGTTAGTAATTCTCCTATCACTTTTCAGTTTATGTGGGAATGTAGCAACTTTTCCATGAAATTTAAGATATTATCCTCTTAAAAAAATGACATATGTTTGCAGTCTTAAATTAGGTTCAATAGTTGATTAAAAAGCCCATGAGCAGTAGTAAAATGCCAGCTTTATGGTGGGACAGTGAGATGGCAAAGACACTTAACAATTTATGATAATTGAGTCTTATATGTGAATTTTGGAGCCTGAAGCATTATCATTTTTCCACTTAGCATATATTGCCCAGGGTTCAGGTTCAGGCTGCTGAGAGAATGCCTAACTGAAAATAGATCAAGATGATATTTTTGAGAAATTCTTTGCAGTCTATTACATAATAATGTTCTCATAAACGCTATGCGTACTTTTAAATAAAATGTATCCATCATAGAATACAAAGTTTGTTATTACATTTATTTACTTAACCATATATTCATTAGATATGTACTATCTACTGTATTCTTATTTAAACAATTTATTGTACCTGTCACATGCCTATAAAAATAATAATAGCAATTTTATTACATTCACTATTTATAATACTGGGAAGAACTCTCTATTACAGAAACTCAGAACAACTATGCCATCGTACAGAGGTACATTGTCAGATCTGTTGTTACAGTAAAGTCATTCCTGGCTCCAAACCATGATATTTTTGGCTTATGATTATTTCCTGAGCCAACTCTATATGACCAAAGATAGTCACTCCATTATAGTCACTCCACTATTGAAGGCAATCTCTTTCTGAAATGGCCTCTGTACTCGTAGTCTTTCCTCAATTAGTTTTCTTTCTAAAAGTCAACCTTCGTCTATTTTTCATTTTTCCAAAAACTTCTTGTCAGGACAAAAATTAAAAAGCAACAAAAGATAGAATATTATCTTCTGAGTCTGTGAGACCATTAGAATTATCAGTTTTTAAGTTAGATTATAAGGCAAATTAAGAAGAGTTTTTATTTTTCTATTCCTGATAAAAACATGTTGTGTGACATTAGTTAAATGAAGATAGAAATAAGTATGTTCTTTAATCCAGCCCCCTAAAGCATATGTTTTTTCTTTTCCATTCTGGTGCCTATTTAACCATTTTCTTCCATTTAAAGTTTAAAAAATATTGTTTTTAAATGTCTTTCTTTTTGCACAGTTTTGCTAATTGTTACTTTTCTAAATATTTTTACTGATATTTAGTTTAAGACATTGCAGTATCAACCTGCTCTCTTCCTATGCAATGATCTAAACTCGCGACGTTTACTGGAGATTTTACTAATCATTCTCTCTAATACCTTAAAAATTACTTAAAAATTCACTTAGCCACAAATAAAATCAAAATATATTTCCCAGAAATATTTATACTACCAATGTGTAAGATGTATCTATTCTAGTTTTCTACACAAAGCCCTTTTAAATGCTTCTACCATTAAGAAATAATTGCAAAATGCTGCATTTTTGTTTTGTTTATGCTTGTTTGTTTGTTATCCTAAATATCTTTCCCTAATCTTCTTTCAGGAGAAGAGTGGCAAATGATCAAATTTAAGTTGTATTTGATGTTTTAAATTATTTCAAAAAATTAAAAACTCAGACAAATAATTAGTCGAGATGACAATGTGCATTAAAATGAAAATTCATCAATGTCTGATTCCTTTCTCATTAAAACATTCATAGAGATTAATTGTATTATCAGGTTTAATGCTAGCTGAAGGTGATTTAAAAATGTTATTTAAAAGATTTTATTTATTTATGTGACAGAGAGAGAGATCACAAGTAGGCAGAGAGGCAGGCAGAGAGAGACGGGGAATCAGGCTCCCCTCTGAACAGAGAGCCTGACGTGGGGCTTGATTCCAGGACCCTGAGATCATGACCTGAGCCGAAGGCAGAGGCTTTAACCCACTGAGCCACCCAGGCGCCCCTAAAAATGTTACTTTAAATATTGTCGAGATCTTCTTGAGGAATGAGGTGACTTTGCTGGGGAATACGACTTGACAAGCTCATCTTGGAGTTGGAAATCTTTCCAGGCATAGGTGTCAGCCCATTCCAGATATTCGAGGGGGAAAAAGAACTAGTACAGCAGCAAGGCTGCTCCCTCTGTGGTGAAATGATAAGAAGAGTTAAAGGTATTTTTGATTTCCAGTTGTGTGTTAGTCTGATCCTGTGAAGCAGATACCCTGTGTGTATAGATACTCTCAGAAGAGAGGGGTTGCATAGTAATTTTAACAAGGGAAGTTTAATA
The DNA here is from genome assembly GCA_028534135.1 of Potos flavus. Taxonomy (NCBI): domain Eukaryota; kingdom Metazoa; phylum Chordata; class Mammalia; order Carnivora; family Procyonidae; genus Potos; species Potos flavus. The sequence goes on from CM052899.1 coordinate 56,785,669, forward strand.
TAAGAATTTTAACTATAACAAGGAATTGGAATAAGAGAGACTGGATAGTATGTAGAATAGAGAAATTTAAAGCATGTAAAACTAGTAATAAATACAAAAAATAGCCACTACCCAAGGGCTGAGATAAGGAATAAAAAAAAAAAAAATCCCATTTCCTAGGCTTGAGATCTTGACTTTGTTAGAGAAACCAAGGTCACGGTTTTCTTAGTAACAGAGAAGCTGCTATAGTGTTGTTCTAGAAAACTTGCTATAAATCTGCCTTCTGGAGTTTGCTAAAAATTCCTCTTTTAGGATACTAGGGGAAGATGTTTATAAGGAGAGGAGATGTCTCACTACAGATATTTTGCTTATAAAACCGCCCTAAGGGGAGATGCTAGGGATACCTGCTGGGTGCTGGGTGCTTCTGGTCATGGTGCAACTTAACAACCAGTAGCCTGAGAAGTTGTGAGTGCTGCAGGAAACTGATCCTGAAGGAACCTGAACAGCGAAGTCTGTCAAATGAGCACATGGGAATCAAGAAGCAAACACCCGTTTGTCCTGCAAACGTCTTCTGTCTTGTGTGTGTGTGTGTGTGTGTCCTCCACTGCCAAGCTTAACATCATGCCAGTTGTAAAGCTATCTAAAGGACCTAGATCCATTTTCAAAGATGAAGAGATTAATAAACTGATAAATAAGTTGATAATAGCCAAAATGTGATTAAATTGCAAAGATTTTATTAGCGGAAAATGCTGTGTGATAGACTATAAGGAGGGAGGCAAGTGAATCTGGGAGAGCTATCTGACCAAAATATAAGACTGAACTGTATGAAGAAGAGAGGGAGAGAAAGTTTGTGAAAGTATGCTAGAATAACATATGAGAAAATTCAACAAAGCCTTCAAGGTGTCCTCTAGCCGAAACTGACAATCAGAGGGGTCCCATATCTGCCAAAAATAGGCCTGAAAATAAACCTGCTTAATTGATTGATGCTCAGACATACAGTGGAAACATTCACTGAAAATGTGGAAGCAAACATGGCAATAGAGTTTAGAATGCAATAGTTTAGACTTTAGTCAAATATTTCCTAAATTTTGAGATTTGCAAGTATATTCTCATGGACAACATGAGTATTTGTAATACTCCTGAAGTGTGTAGAAGAGATAAATGAGTATGTCCATGTAATTGGAGAGTTTATAAGGTAACAAGTAGAGGTCATAGTGTTTTAGTGCAGGTATTTTTTGGTATATTTTAGATTCTGATAATGTTTTTGTGAAATTGTTTTAGATCTAATCAGACTGGGAAGTATTTTCTTTTACAAAGGACATATGAACTGGTAAAGAAGTAGTTGTGCCTCATCTCTTTTACTCTTACTTCTTTCTGAAAAAAAAATGTAGCTATAAATTTCTATTTCATCTGGGAGAGAATCATATTTTTACTATGGTATCCTCTATTCATAATGGCACAAAATAATAAAATATAAAATATAAAAAACACTGTCTTAATGCCTTATCAGTTTTGCATGTTAATTCACATGCATATGCTGCTTAAAATAGTGAGCAGTAAAGGTGACATAGCAAATAGAGCATTAAGATATTAAAAGTTTATTTAGCAAATCGGGTTTAGGTCAAAGTTTCTTTCTTTTTTTTAATATTTTATTTATGTATTTATTTGACAGAGAGAGAGAGATCACAAGTAGGCAGAGGGGCAGGCAGAGAGAGAACAGGAAGCAGGTTCCCCACTGAGCAGAGAGCCTGATGCGGGGCTTGATCCCAGGACCCCGAGATCATGACCTGAGCCGAAGGCAGAGGTTTTAACCAGTGAGCCACCCAGGTGCCCCTAGGTCAAAGTTTCTTGATAGTATTCAAGTATATTTTACTTGGGACCTACTTTGCCTTTACCTAGTTGGAATTTTTGAGCAGTTATATATTTATTTCTTTACCTTCAAATATTTGGTTATGTCCTCAAATTTTATTTATTTTCCTGTTACCTATTACTTTTACAATCACTTGTCATTTGGAAAGAATGCCTTAGCCAAAAAAGAAAAAAAAAAGTTACATAGTCAAAGGAAATGCAAGTGTTCATTTAGTCAATCTTATTTTTTTTCCCAAGTACTTTTATTTTATTTTTTCAGTGTTACAGGATTCATTGATTGTTCATGTACCACACATATTGCATGGAGCACGGGGTGTGGCAATCTTATTTTGAATTTCACTTACATACAATATGGTATTATACTACTAGCTTAAAAGATATAGTCACACATTTCAAAGAGATTTCAGAAGAGGAAACAGGTAAAGCAATACTCAGGAGTTGAAGGGTAAATGTTATTAATGTTATAATTTATATTTTTCCCTTCACCTCTAAACATTATGCTGAAACAAAGTAAGTTTACAGTAACACTTGATGGTGGTGGGTGCTAAAGATCACAGAAGTAAATGCATTTATTGTGTTTATTCCCATTTAAATATAATCTTTTTTTAAAGATTTTATTAATTCATTTGAGAGAGAGAGAAAGAGACAGAGAGAGCTAGAGAGAGAGAGCATAAGCAGGGGAGAGAGGTAGAGGCAGAGGGAGAAGCAGACTCCTTGCTGAGCTGGGAGCCTGACGTGGGGCTTGGTCCATTTAACCATCTGAGCCACCCAGGCTCCCCTTAAATATAATTATGTTTCTTTATTCTATCTTTTTTTTAAAAAAAAAGATTATTCATTTATTTATTTATTTGGGGGAGAGATAGAGAGAGCAAGCAAGAGAGCACAAGCAGAGGTAGTGGCAGAGGGAGAAGAAGGCTCCTTGCTGAGAGCAGTGAGCCCAAGGTAATAGGACATGACACCCCAAAATATGTTGTTGTAGTATCCTATTTTGAGCTGTAGACAAACACACACAAAAAAACGGCAAATGCAGGGAGAGGCTTTATCTGAATTCCCTGTACTTCCCTAAAGCAAAATCCTCCAAAAAGAGCTCATTTGCCATAAATCCTTTCCCCTAAAAGTTTAATCAACCAGAGAAGATTGACTCTTATCAGAGGAAAGGAGACTACCACATCCGGACAAACATTGTCACAAACTAGCAAATCTTTCATCTGTTCTAAGGGCCCATTCATCTTTCCTAAAAATCATTTGTTCTCCTCTAAGGGCCTGCATCTATCTTCCTCTCTCTCTATTAAGATGGTGTTTCAGCCTAAATTTTAAAGCCACCTCTTTGAGTTACACATTTTTGACTAAGTATCTCCTAGATATCCATGAGATACATTATATATATATATTTATATACTTGAGAGAGAGAGAGCACGCATGGGATGAGGAGGGGCAGAGGGAAAGGGAGAGAGAGAATCTCAAGCAGGCTCCCCACTGAGTGAGGAGCCTGACAAGGAGCTCAATATCACCACCTCGAGATCATGACCTGAGCCAAAATCAAGAGTGGATGCTTAACCCACTGAGCCATCCAGGCACTCTCATGAGATACACATACTAATAAGCTTTTGCTTGCTTTTCTCTTGTTAATTGGTCACTTATTACAGGAATCTCAGCCAGGATCTTAGAAGGTTAGAAAGAAAGTTATTTTTTCTCCCCTTTATTAATAATCAGGTAAACAAAATGAACTGTTCTTGAGATAACAGCCATCCTAAACTTGGTTATGAACAAAGGGGTCATGATGACAGGAATGGATTTTAAGCTTGAGGTTAGCCACCTATACTTTACTCAACAAGGCAATCTGGCTATGAACATTGGTGAATGCCAAATTTATCAGCAGAAGATAGCAATACTGAACATATTTCAGCACCATTCACATAAGGGGCCAGCCATTCAGCCATCATGGAAGGAGAAACAACTTGTTAGCAATAGAATAAACCATGTGGATTGTCTTCTAGCCCATAATCACCATCAGTGGGCTTATAGAATATCTAACTCACAGTGTGTTTCCTCATAGAAGTCTTCTGACAGGGGATTGACTTAATTGAATTCACTCATCCAGAAATGCCTCGCCTGATTTTGTAATTGTTTCATTTGGAAATTAAATGTGATTAAAACAGTTATGTAAGGAGGCCAAGTTGACAAGAAGTAGGCTGTGATGATTTAGATTCCCAGGTCTTAGTTAAACTGGAAACTCAAAGTACCCAAAGGCTCCTTCTTGTATTCTACCATGTTAGGCTTGGTCAAGATATGAATTCTTAAGGTATTTGATCAGTGTGAGTAAAGCAGTAATATTACTTCCTAAAGATTGTCATGGTTAGAAGTGGCAGACAGTTACAAAAATGCTATTGAGTGACAGCTTGTTCTCACTCTCTTCCATCTCATTTTTAACTCCTCTTTCTGCTGAATGAACTCCACTGAGTGGAGTCCATCATTTTATATCATTTTATATTAGACTACACGTCCAAAGAGTCAACAGCTCCCAATAAATGTCATCAGTTTGCTCTTCCTTATCACACTTTGGCAGTTGGCCATACTTCGGTTTTCAGATTCATTAGTTTAGTGACTCCTCTGTTCTTAGAGTGTCTCTTTCTGGTGTTTATTCCACCAGCTGTACCTTATCCCATAACTCGCAATTGTTCTGCCGTTGAACCCTGACTGGAACACCCATTGTCATGACTTGATTCAGGCAAGAATTATAAATGGATGCTAAACTATTAGTGATGGGATACTTCCTCCGCCTCTCCTCCCAATGGTCTCTAACCGTCAAATCTCAGATTTCTTTCTGGCCATTGCCACCCATCAGGGAAAGATCTGTTTTGCCTTGTAAAATTGATCTGACTTGGTATTATTAGTATTAAAAAACAACAAGCTATGTTATGAGATATGATTTTGTACATATACATATCCCAATTTAGAAGCACAATAAGTATATTTTGAAGAAAAAGATTTGTCAAATCTATGCTTACGCTTAGTTGTGAATCAAGCATCTTCCTAAATTAATGTGTGTGTGTGTGTGATCCATGTGCATACACTGATGAGTGTATTATTTTGTTTCTTCATTTTTACTCTGTAAGTATTGGTCCCAGCAAAGTACCTTGTACTCTGGTGAACTTTTGAAGTGCAAATGGAACACAAGGCCTCCAGAAAGGAGCTGAATTTCCTGGCTTCTTCATGGGACTCTTCCTAGATGACCCCAGTAGCCTCTGCTCAAGTTTCACCAGCTCATATTGTAACTTTTTCTGAGACTTCATAGTCTAGAAACATAGAGGCAGAATTTCCTTGTCTATGTGTAAAAGAAATAACTGGGAATCAAGACAATTTCCTTTTGAGTAAGATAATGTTCTGATTATATCAGTTAGATAAATGTAAAAATGCTTCTAAGAAAATAGAAAATAGCAGCAGAACATTTGCAAAAGAGTAACAGTATTTCTCTAATGATCAAGCTTTTATTAAAAAAAAGATCCGAAACACCTTATGGACATACATCATGGGGGTAGTAATAAGACAAAATACTGTTTTCACAAAGTCATGATCATTGTAATCCATATTTTATTGCTTAATTGCAAAGAACCCATAAATCATACACATAATAATCCCACCATTTTGAACATCATCATCTCACACAAAACTGAATTTTACATGGTGGTTTTTATCTCCCCATGAAGATATTTGTAGAAACATATTGAAATGTCTCTTCTTCATTATTTTGCATATTTTTAAAAATGAGACTTATAGTAGGTCCCAGAAATGTTGTTGTATTAAGGCTTTGTGAAAATGGGTTGTTTGGTTCATAAGGAAATCATCAATCAGAGGAGCAATCTTATTAAGGTTTTACTAAAAGCAATGCTTCATATGCTTAAACAATATAAATTTTGTCCTTAACAGGATGATGCTGCCATAGATAAACAAATGTGAATGTCAAAGCATATGGTTTTGTTATCAAAAGCATATAACTGAATCTTCTAGAGTCTGTACAATGTTACTGTACATGGACTTTTGTTCTGTTTCCATTTTAGTGTAAGAGTATCTTTTAAAGGATGGTAGCTGAAGGTAGATATATTTTCTTGAGCTTTTCTCTTTTTCCCATTTTTTCAGCCAACTAGCTGAATGAGATAGTTGCCAAAGTTTGAATTTTTGTGATGATGAATTAAAAGGATATGAAGGGTGATATTATAAAGAAAAAAAAGATTAAAATAGACTTCTAAAAACATACAAATTAGCAACGCAAATATCTGGGAGAGGGAGATAATAGAGGAGGGGAAAAAAAATCCACAACAACAAATCCTAAAGACAAACTAAAAAAAAATCCACAACAACAAAACCTAAAGATGAGAAAGTTTGGTTCCTTAAAGAGGGAGAAATTCAGGAGCAGCAGTAAGGCCAAGAGAACTGTAAATTTCAAGATTAAAAAGTATTACTAAATATTAAGAATTGGATTGTTCTGCATGCTCACAAGAAAGGCAGTGAAGCTTTGAAATAACTTATAATTATCATTTTTACTTTTTGTTATTAGACTTTGTTTCATTATGTGCAAATTTACACAGAGACTGAGCCATGGGAATCTCCATATTTTATTAGAAATACATGATCCAAAAAACTCAATAAGAGTAAAACCTGCAATTTATAGAGTTTATACAACTGGACTTTAGTTTTGAAACTAGAGAACACTAAAAACAATATAATTGATCACTTATTTTCTATTTAAACATAACCAAGAGACAAGCTATTGATAAAAATCTCTCTCTCTCTCTCTTTTTTTTTTTTTTTTGGTTTAATTTCATGTCTGTAAAGTTATAATAAAAAGGTGCTTTTTATTGATGTGGAAAACTGATGATGACATATTTGTGTTTTTAATATTATAATGACCTTTGAAAGAACATGCTCCTAAGGAATATTCATACACATTTATTTTCTCCTTTGAGAAATCCACATCAACTTACAGAAAGCCTTTAAGATGTTTATTTAAGTTCTGCCTTGTACTCAGAATTTCCTGCAAGCAAAAGCCAGGTTATAACTATCTTTTCATATAATTTTTCTTGAGTAAGTTTAATATATCTGGAACAAGTTTAAGCATAGTAATATTTTTCTTGCAAATTCCTACCAAAAAAATAAAAGTGTATTAACTATTTTTATTGAACTGTAGCAGGAAAGTAAACTATTTGCCAGGAATTATATTAACTAAAATATATATTTATCAAAATATTTTTGAGATGGTATTGCTATTAGAATTTTTCTCATCTCAGAAACATTATAAGATATTCATTTTATGATGAAGTTACATATGTGGTAAATAAATATGTTTGCTTCATTTTGTTTTTATTTGTTTTATTAAAATATACTTATTAAATAACAGCATAATAGCTGTAGGTATGGGATGATGAGAATATTTTTGCATGAATGCTATCTATTGGTTATTAAGATGGTTCAGTTTTCACTTTCTTCAGACATACAATTTCAAAGTCACCTAACTATTCATGTAAGATAATGCTCACACTCACTCTGTCTTTTATGCCCTCTTTATTCTCTGTGGTTTTATCACTAACCCATTTAATATATATTTATGTTTTGAATAACCTGAGATTATAAGTTCCATGAGATCACAGATTTCTCCTGTTTTGCTCATTCATCACCAGCACCTAGTAAAAGGTCTTCAGCTCAACAAATAACTTTTGCATGAACAGACAAATGAGGTTGCATCTATCTTAAAATCAGCAGAAAAATGGGATTTATATTTGAAACTGTAATATGAGAAAACTGAACCAGAATAAAAACATAGGTATGGCGAGATGATATTCCGACAACTTAACTAAGCAAACACAAGCACACTCTTTTTCTCTCTTTTTCTCCCAAACTTAATATATAAATACAGACAAATACATTTCTTAATTTTTATTTAGTAAATTCATTTTAAATAATAAATTATAAGTTTTTAGAAAATTATAATTTATTTATTAAATATACAAAATACATATTTTCTTATAATCAAATTTATATAATTATACATATTATTCTCTATAGAATTCATTAAAGACATTACTAAACATTTTAATACTCATAAGTTATATTTGATAGATTTGTGACATGGGTTGAGAAATATATGAACTAAGACTTTGTACAGAAGAGAATGGAGTGAACAAATGACTTGTGCTTTTCATATGTAGGCAAAAAGGGCATAAATGTACATGGAAAGCAGAACATGGTTGTGACTAGAGTAAATTTTTTAGTGCAATATATCTTTATTCCTGTTTATTTATGTGTTTTTAAAGATTTTATTTATTCATTTGGGAGAGAGAGGCAGAGAGAGCACAAGCAGGAGGAGAGGCAGAGGAAGAGTGAGAAGCAGACTCACCGCTGAGCTGGGAGCCCCACGTGGGGCTCCATCTTAGAACCTGCAGATCCTGACCATCCTGACCCCGCTGAAGGCAGAAGCTTAACCATCTGAGCCACCCAGGCTCCATGCATCTTTAAACATGGGGACAAAACTAGTATGATGATGACCATCTATACAGTAAAATTAGTGTGTTTTTTCCATAGAAATAAAATTTATGTTGATTGTTTTGGCAACAACATAGTCAGGAAGTTAAAGTGCCCTGTATAAATTAAAATTAAAATTAAACACATGAACAAACAAACAAAAACAAAAAGCAATATAATTAGCTCTATGAAAAACAGTTGGAGTAAGAAAGTGATTTGTGATTTTAGCAGAAAAATTTAAATAAACAAAGAATTCATATAACCTGGTTAAAGATAGACAAGAAACATAATGAGAAAGCAACAAGGAAGATATAGAAAGTAATTCAACAGAGACTACTTGCCTGGAAAAACATAAAAGAAAGAAGAGGAAGGAATATTTTCAAAGAAATCTATGAGAAAATAAAAGAAAATTACTAGTAAAATGTAAATCTCAATAAGAAAATTGGTATGGTTTGGAGGAACAATATAAAAAAACAGACAAAATAAGAAGAGATAGGGCATAGCAATCAAAAACAGAACAAAATAGCAAACAAAAACAGAAGAATGGAAAATTAAAACAAATCATTGAACACCTGAATCAACCCTTCAGTATAGACATGGATTAAAAAATCTTTAATAATTATAGAAAGAAATTATAATACAAATATATATATTTATATATATAATTTGTATACGAGAGTGTGTGTATACATATATATGTGTGTATATATATGTATATATATATATATGAAAAAAGAATACTACTTGAAAACTAGGAAGTTATTTTAAGAACAAGAAAAACTATGTGAGTTTCTAAGAGGAAATGGATGGGTAGATATTTTTCAATATTTAGCCTTTTCATATTTTGAATGTCTATGGGTGTGTAAATACATATATGCACATATTTGAATATATACGTACGTATTCAAAATATAAACAGAAATACTAAAAAAAATGATGTCACCTATTCAGAAATACAAAAATAAATAAATCAACAGAATTTCTGCTGTGGTAAAGGTGAAAATAATTGCCACATATCTGGAAGTATGGGAGTGGGAAATGTCTAGTGAATAAGATTTAGTGTAAATAGAAACAAAAACTATATTTGTAATGAAAAATGATCATATGGAGAAATGCCTTTAAAATCTCTTCAGTCATTCAGGGCTGACATTCAGTGTTAATAATTGTTACAAAAAAAGGTTCTTTAGCCAAAGGTTTTATAGAGGAAATAGGCCATTGTGAAGTGTAGTATAATAATGGGCATTGGCTATATTAAAAATAGCAGCAATTGAAAAAAGAGTTAAAAAGAGAAAAGTTTTAAAAGAAGAGTAGTTGTTATTTCCATTTGATAGACAGGTAACTGACACATAAAGAATTGGAGGCCAGTAGGAGGTGGTGGAGGACTGGAACTCACCCTCTCTGATTCCAGGACCCTTCTTTTTATTAGCTTCACCTCATGTAGACCCCAGATCATCTTGGAGCTGGAGCGGTAGTTTTCAATCTTCATGTTATCCTGGAAAAGACCCTTTAAAGATCATCCAAACCTGTTATTTGCAAGTAAGTTTCAGTTTCCCATAGCAAGTCAATATCAAAGCCAAGACTAGAGCCTAAAATCCCCTAGTCCCCACACTGGGGCTCTTAACACCACACTATTGTCTCCACTGTCTTCTCTAGAGAATTCTGTCCTTAGGAAGATAATTTTAGAGTCAAAAAAAGAATAGACACGCAAATGTTTGATCAGAGAGCTTCTGTGTCTGACTGCCAGGGGCCAGCCTGCATCTGTGTGGTTTGGCTACCCTGACAAGGACACTATATTTCCCTTCACCCAAGCATGTTTAGAACTACTGAACACTGTGTGGAGTGAACTGCTCACCAGCTGCATGACCTTGGGCAGCTAGGTGCTCTTATCTGTATAAATGGATGGGTGAGCCTGGTGGTGGGTATTGGGGGGGGGCACGTATTGCATGGAGCACTGGGTGTGGTACATAAACAATGAATCTTGTAACACTGAAAAAATAAAATAAAAGTATTTGGGGATAAAAAAATAAAAATAAAAAAATAAAAGAACAGTAGTAGAACGAGAAGAAAAGAACCATGATTTGTTTATTGTAGAAATGATAACAGATGATAATAGTGATATCAAGTGATAAATAGTGTGTGTGTGTGTGTATCTGTGGACATATATGTTTTCCTCCAGAATATAACTAAAGATACAAAGATATAAATAATGGTATTAGAAAAAAGCTCATAGAATAGAGGAGCCACTCTTAGATGGCACTGCTTAAAGTAGGAGAAAGTTTCCTTTGGGAAACCTCACCTTATTTTGGACATCAAAAAATGATTTTACATCACTCCCTATTGAGTTGAATAACTGAAATGGGAGTGAAATACTTAAAAATTTTGGCTGACACTTGATTCTATTAGACTTTTTAGATTTATCTGAATAAACTTTTGTAAGATCTTTTCTTTATGGGAAGGGTAAAGTGACCAACATAATAAATGAAAAAATAGTTTTTCTTTCTTTTAAAGGAGAGATGAAGAATACTGGAATAGAGAACTACTAAGATCATTTAACAATAATGAATAGGAGTTCTTTTTTCAGATTAGAATTTTTTGTCTTCAGATTTGTCTTCTCAGCAAACGCAGGATGAATAAAAGAGAGAAGATTCACTAGTGTACCTTAATAGTTCAAAGAATAGAAGTGAACCACAAAGAGAACACAGAATATTCCAAAGATGTCAGAGTGGAAGGACTTTTTAAAATCAAGAATACATTTAAATGGGAATAAAGCTCTGCTTTAATAATCTGTAAGGAAATATGCCAGCATAAATTTCTTGATTCTGTCACAGAGATAGATGATCAATAAAGTGCTCCTCATTATCCATGAGGAAATATAGAAATCAATTAAAATTAATAAGAAAAGGAAGACTTATTGTCCTTTCTATATACATGCAGTTTGTAAAACTGTAAAGATAAAACATTTATAAAATTTAAGCTGTCAAAAATAAGAGATACAAAGTATTGCAGGTCTGGATATTAGGCAGATTAAACAACTCAATAATTGAATACAGTAGAGCTTAGAGAAATATATTTGAATATATTAGAGCAAGACACAACAAATCAGTAAAGCAAATGGGATATACAGAGAACTTATATGCTTTTGAATTAATACACATAGCAAAAAAAGAAAATGGAACTGTGAAAAAAGTTGGACACATTTAGAAGGGGATTATCTACTCCTTTAAAAATGAATATATGGTTATCACAGAAGGATTGGTGTGTGATGTACGGAAAGATGTCAAAATGTATACATAAGTAAGATAAAAATACATTGGTCAAGTCATGTAAATCGATAAGAATGGTTACACCAAATAGGAAATAACAGAGTTGACTCCTAAACAGAAGTGAAGTCTCCTTTGTCTCCAATGAGCCCATATATCAGTTAGGAGAGAAAGACACAACAATTTGAGTTTGCCATTTCTGTCAGGATTTTATGCTCTTCTCCTAGCACATCTAAAAGGTCTTCTGAGAATTCTCTATGACTAAGGCTGCATAGCATGCTTGCAACTGCAAACAAGCCATGATACTCCTAAATGTTTGCTGTTGTTCAAGCAAACCCAAGGTCATTTTTCCTGTAATATCTTTCAACCAAGCCTGATTTCAAGACCTTCTAAAAGATGGATCCCAGAAAAAACCAGGTAACTGTGTTGATAAGTGGGAAATTGTTATTAGAATACAGGAGACTAATTAAGCAGATTCTGGGGTCAATTTTCTATTGTGTTAGTTATATATAACTGTCACTGAAGCATGCAGTCTTATCAATGAGAGCCTTATTTATGTAAATGGAGGAACTAAGGCTGGAATGAGGAAAGTGGCATTATAGCAATATTAATGCTTTTATGGCCACATTTTTAAAAGCAGAAAATGGAGAGAGGAACTAAGATAGTGGAGTAATAGGAGGTTCCTACACTTGCCTCAACATTTAAACACAGCTAGATAAATATCTAATCATTTTGAATACCCAAGAAATTGATCTGAGGACTGACAGAACAAACTGCACAACTAGAGAAAGAGAAGAGGTCACACAGTGGAAGGTAGGCAGTGCAGAGACATGGTTAAACAGATAAGGGGTCCTGGGGAAGGGAGAGAACCCAATGTCAGAGAGAGGAGAGAGAGAGAGACAGAGAGAGAGGAGAGCGCAGGGGATCGCACAAGGAAAACACTTTCCTAATGCCATTCACTGGGAAAGGAAAAGGGGCTGATTTTCATGAATTTTTACAACCAGTGGGGCTCAAAGACTGGAGTTTTGGAGGTCCAAAGTGTGGCTGGTGTGTGGCCAGGAGGGTGCTGAAGTTCTCCTGTGGAGAAGGAGGGCAAATAGTCCAGGGGCAGATAGTTAATCCGAGGATCCCCTGGGAGGCAGGAATGATTCCCCCTTCTTGGAGTCATTTCTGACAGAGGTGGCATTGCTTCTCTTGGGACAAAATAGTCGGTAGATGCCATTTCCATACCCCACCCCTTAGCATAAACTAACTTCACCAACAACACCAACATTGATGGCTTAAACTGCTTACATCAAACCCCACCCCCTATGATCTGCTGGTACTGCATTTCTCTAGCAGGTGTGCCTGAGAACCAGTGCACTGGGACCCTCTCCCAGAAGACCAAGAGAAACCCCCTGCATGCACATCTACTGGCCATAAAATTCTGCAAAGCTTCAGCTTTAGTGGAAATAACATCAATTATTTTTAACCAGCAGACTGGAGCACGCCTAGTTAAAACTCACCACACTCTAGCCAAGGTCCAAACATTTCCCGCTGCAGGCAAAGAGAAACTCTGCAGAGGACTGACCTGAGGAAAAGAGCAGCCAAAACATAGCAGCAGAGTGCACACAGCATACT
>CM052899.1:56799412-56834741 GCA_028534135.1 Potos flavus
AAAAAAGGTAGAAAGGAAAGAAGGAAGGGAGGAAGGAAGGAAGGAATGAAATCTAAAGCCAAAAGAAGAGGGAAATAACAAAGATTAGAGCAGAAATAAATTATATAGAAACAGCAGCAACAACAAAAACACATTAGAACAGATCAATTAAACCAGGAGCTGGTTCTTTGAAAGAATTAATAAAATTGATAAATCCCTAGACAGTCTTATCAAAAAGAAAGAGAAAGGACCCAAAGTCACGAATGCAAGAGGAGAAATAAGAACCAACACCACAGAAATATAAACAATTATAAGGCTATATGATGAAAAATTATATGCCAACAAATTGGGCAATCTGGAAGAAATGGGTTAAATTCCTAGAAACATAAACTACCAAAACTGAAACATGAAGAAATAGAAAGCTTGAAGAGACCCATGACCAGCAAAGAAATTGAATCAGTAATCAAAAATCACCCAACAAACAAAAGTCCTGGGCCACATGGCTTCCCAGGGAAATTCTACCAAGCATTTAAAGAGTTAATACTATTTTTCTCAAGCTGTTTCAAACAATAGAAATGGAAGGAAAACTTCCAAACTCCTTCTACGAGGCCAGCATTACCTTGATTCCAAAATCAAAGATCCCACTAAAAAGGAGAAATACAGGTCAATATCCCTGATGAAGAAGGATGTAAAAATTCTCAACAAAATACTAACAAATGAATCCAACAGTACATTAAAATAATTATTCACCACAAACAAGTAGGATTTATTCCTAGGGTACAGGAGTGGTTCAATATTCACAAATCAATCCACATAATACACAGCATAAATAAAAGAAGGGATAAGAACCATATGATCCTCTTGGGGTGCCTGGGTCAGTCAGTTAAGCATCTGCCTTCAGCTCAGGTCATTCCCAGGATCTTGGGATCAAGCCCAACATCAGGCTCCCTGCTCATCAGGGAATCTGTTTCTCTCTCTGCCCCTCCACCCACTTGTGCTCATGCACACACTCTCTCTCTCACAAATAAATAAATAAAATATATTTTTAAAAAGAACCATATGATTCTCTCAATAGATGCAGAAAAAGCATTTGACAAAATACATCATCCATTTTTAATAAAAACTCTCCTTAATAAAAGTAAATATGGATAGAAGGAACATACCTCAACATGATAAAGCTCATATATGAAAGACCCACAGCTAATATCATCTTCAATGGGGAAATATTGAGAGCTTTTCCTCTATGGTCAGGAAGAAGACAGGATGTCCACTTTCACCACTGTTATTTAACATAGTACTGGACATCCTAGCCTCAGCAATCAGACATCACAAAGAAATGAAAGGCACTCAAATTGGCAAGGAAGAAGCTAAACTTTCACTATTTGAAGACAACATGATACTTTATGTAGAAAACTCAAAAGACCAACATATTGCTAGAACTGATACACCAATTCAAAAAGGTAACAGGTTACAAAATCAATGTATAGAAATCCGTCGCATTTCTATACACCAATAATGAAGCAGCAGAAAGAGAAATCAAGGAATCCATCCAATTTACAACTGCATCAAAAAGCATAAGATACCTAGAACAAACCTAACCAAAAAGGTAAAAGATCTGTACTCTGTAAACTATAGAACACTGATGAAAGAAATTGAGAAAGAGACAAAGAAATGTAAAAAGAAAAAATCTCATGTTCAAGGATTGGAATAACAAATGTTGTTAAAATGTCTACACTATCCAAAGTAATCTACACATCCAATACAATCTTATCAAAATACCACAGCATTTTCCACAGAGCTAGAACAAACAATCTTAACATTTGTATGGAATCACAAAAGACCCCAAATAACCAAGGGAATCCTGAAAAGAAAGGCAAATCTGGAGACATCACAATTCTTGACTTCAAATTACATTACAAAGCTGTGGTGATCAAAATATTATGGCACTGGAACAAAAACACATAGGTCAATAGGACAGAATAGAAAACTCAGAAATAGACCCACAACCATATGGTTAATTAATCTTTGACAAAGCAGGAAAAAATAACCAATGGAAAAAAGGCAGTCTCTTCAACAAATGGTGTTGGGAAACATGGACAGCAACATGCAAAAGAATGAAATTGAACTTCTTTCTTACACTCCACACAAAAATAAATTCAAAATGGATGAAAGACCTAAATGTGAGACAGGAAACCATCAAAATCCTAGAGGAGAACAGGCAGCAACCTCTCTGACATTGGTTGTAGCAAATTCTTACTAGACATGTCTCCTGAGGTAAGGGAAACAAAAGCAAAAAATGAACTATTGGGACTTCATCAAAATAAAAACTTTGCACAGCAAAGGAAATAATCAGAAAAACTAAAAGGCAACTTTCAGAAAGAGAGAAGATATTTTCAAATGACATATCTGATAAGGAGTAAGTATCCAAAAATATATAAAGAATTTGTCAAACTCAATAACTCAAAACCAAATAATCCAAATAAGAAATGGGCAGAAGACATGAATAGATATTTTTACAAAGAAGACATACAGATGGGTAACAGACACATGAAAAAATGCTCAGCATCACTCATCATCAGGGAAATACAAATCAAACTACAATGAGATATCACCTCATACCTGTCAGTATGGCTAAAATTAACAACACAGGAAGCAATAGATTTTGGTGAGGATGGGGAAAAAGGGAAACCCTCTTACACTGTTGGTGGAAAGGCAAACTGGCGTAGCCACTCTGGAAAACAGTATGTAGGGTTCTCAAAAAGTTAAAATAGAACTACCCTACAATCCAGCAGTTGTACTATTAGGTATTTGTCCAACTACCCTACAATCAAGCAGTTGCACTACTAGGTATTTGTTTAAAGAATACAAAAATACTAATCTGAAGTGATACATGCACCCCGATGTTTATAACTGCATTATCAACAATAACCAAATTATGGAAAGAGCCCAAAAGTCCACTGACTAATGAATGGCTGATGAAGATGTGGTATATATATACAACGGAATATTACTCAGCCATAGAAAGAATGAAATCTTGCCATTTGCAATGACATGGATGGAACTAGAGTCTATTATGCTAGGGAAATAAGTCAGTGAGAGAAAGACAAATACCGTATAATTTAACTCATATGTGGAACTTAAGTAATGAAGCAGATGAACATAGGGGGAATAAAAAGAGAGAGGCAAACCATAAAATAGACTCTTATCTATAGAGAACAAACTAAGGATTGTGGAGGGGTAGGTGGGTAGGGGGTTGTGATAAATGGGTGAGTATTAAGGAGGGCACTTGTGGTGAGCACTGGGTGTTATATGTGATGAATCACTAAATTCTACTCCTGAAACAAAATTACACTATATGCTTACTAACTTAATTTAAATCAAAACTTGGAACAACAAAAAATTAAGTAAATAAATAAAAATAAAAAGCGAAAAATGATCATAAGTTTGTGTGTGGGGTTCTTCTTCCACTTTTACTTTTTTAAGTGTCTAGTGTGAAAGAACTGCTCTGTTAGAAAGAATCTCACTAATTTTTAAAAGGGCAAAAAATAAATTATAACATATGAAGATGATGCCTGAGAATAGAGTAAAATACATTTTTTAAAAAAACAGAAACAATATATTAAAATCATAAAAATAAAAAATGATGATATTAAAATTGTTTGACTAGGAAAAAAAGAAGATAAGGGGAAAAGGAAGGAAGGAAAACAAAGTCATGTACGTAGATACCCTTATGGTTTTTGTCATTTTGAAGTTTCTGCCTGTCTTGAATGTTTTCCTCACTCTTTCTCTGCTGTGTTCTCTGTACAAGGTGGCTGATCCCAGCAGATTTTATTCCAGATACCCATGTCTATGAGCTTTTGGGTGTATTTGATCAACAGAGATTGCTTGCAGAAGAACTGGGATGGGAGAGGTAGAAGCTTTCTGATGCTGCTAATGTCTGGTTCCCTCACTGTTCACTTCCATCACTGGTACAACCAATCCCCTACATTCACTTCCTGTTCTGACTGATGCAACACTATGGATTCTAGATATCAAGCCCTATCTCCAGGCATCTCTTAGAGAGTAAGGAAAAAAATTTTGATTTAGTATTTTCATTTTGATGATTATATAAAATACATTAGAAATCTGAGGTTGATGATAAAAATCTATCTGGAGATAAAACAGAGCAGAACTAGGGCTTGGATGTGATTTCAACTCAAATATTTGTACTTATATTCATGATCTTTTCAGTGCAAATATACTATGTTTTCCCTGGACAGCAAAGGAAAAACAAAAACAGAAAATATATAGACATTGTTTTCATATCAAGTGAAAACCAAGTTATAATGGCATATTAAATTATCCAATAAAAAGAAAGTAACAGAAGAAAAACAACAATAAAAACAGTTGACTTCTCTAAGGAAAAAAGCAGAAATCACAGTGTTAATTCTCAAAAACTGTGGTTTTCTTTAAATATTTAATGAGCTTTTAGTATTTTTATGGTAATTTTCAAAAAGACTACAGGAGCAGACTATTAAAAATGAATGAACCTGTTTTATACTAAGTACTTCAGTGTACTTTTTTCTTTAACATTTTGTCTTTTTACAAAAATTAAAACCATATGCTACCTGCAATGATCTCAGTGTAAAATATCCTTTCTCTTACATAGTATTTTCATGGTCAAATAAGCAAATTGGAGATAGAGCTGCTAATAGTAGAAAGATAGAAGTACGTTGACTCATATAAGGTTTTAAAATTTAACTCAGTGAGCCTATCTCCTATAAAATGTTATATGAATAGCATTGTATATTTTTAATTATATTTTTAGTTATGCTAAACAGTCAATACTATAAAATTGAGAAAATGTATAAAATTAAGAAAATGTTATGTGATATTCTGCAAATGTATAAACAAATCCTATAAAATTATTTTAATTTTTATTAAAAATTATAGAATTCATGTGACTAATATAAAAAGAAATAATCACAATGTAGAAAATAATTATTAAATGTTAAACCACCTGTCTGCCATTTGGTCAAAAACTGGAAAACTATCATGACTCACCAGTCCATTGTATGTATGACCTTCCTGATTTCACCCACCTTCGGTTCCTTCCTAAATAAGTCAACACAAGCTAATGCTAACTTGACAGCCTCATCTGTGTCGCAGAGACATTTGGAAGCCAAATTCCCTCTATATTGTCGTCTCCTGAAGTCTTAGAATCTTCTGATTGATTATCCTCCATTTGTCTGGTAGGCAGGGACATGAGAGTGCATGAAGCACATAGTTCAACAGGTTTTATTTATTAGTCAAAACATATTCCATTAACCAGAAGTATAAAAGGGCACCAAGAAATGACCTATGAGCATTAGAATTATTATTCCTACATTTATTTACTAGACAGAGAGAGAGAACACAAGCAGGGGGAGCAGGAGAGGGAGAAGCACGCTCCCTGCTGAACAGGAAGCCAGATATGGGGCTCGATTCCAGAACTCCGGGATCATGATCCCTGGACTCCAGGATCATGACCTGAGTCAAAAGCAGACACTTAACTGACTGAGCCACCCAGGCGCCTCCCCCCCTTTTTTTTTTTAAAGATTTTATTTATTTGACAGAGAGAAAGAAAATACAAGCCAGAGGGAGCAGGAGAGGGAGAGGCAGGGTCCCTTCCTGAGCAGGGAGCCTGAGAGCATATTTTTGAATTTTAAATAGTTAACATATGACTGTTGAGTGAATTTAAGGATGCATGCAATTTAGCCATAAAGACGTCTGGAACAATAGCATTTTTTCTTATGTGTATTCCTAAGTATTTTGGTTTTGCTTTTAATAGAGCATAGTTTTAAATATCTATTCTTAAATTGTTATTGCATATTGTAATACAATTGATTTTTATATATTGACCTTGTATTCAATGTACTTACTTAAATCTACTTATGAATCCTAATAAGAAGTATACAATCATGCCATCCACAAAAACAATATTCTCCAACATCTCCAATCTTTATACTCTCAAACAAAAACGATTAAACTTGACAAAAGTGAACATTCTTATTACCAAACTCAGGAGAGAGCATTTAATATTTCACCATTAAATTTGAAGGTGCATAGTTCCTATCTTTCTTTCCTTTCTTCCTCCCTTTATTAGTAGATATGTTTTATCATATTAAGGAAGTTTCTTTTTATTCCTAGTTTGATGAGAGGTTTTATTTTTTCATGAATCAGTGTTGGTTTTATATAATATTTATGAGCACTTATTAGATGACAGTATAATACAATTATTTTATAAGTGTATTAAACAACATTGATTAATATTTAAATATTAAACAACGTTGCTTCCTTGACCAGACACATCTGAGTCATAAATGATTTTTTTATACAATGTTGTCTTTGGTTTGTTAATATTTTCATGTTAATATTTTCATGAGAATCATTGCCCAGTAATTTTCCATGTAATATCCTTGTCAAGTTGTGCCATCAGGGTTCAGCTGGTCTTATTAAAAATACTGAAAAGTGTTTTTTCTATTCCCTTCATTGGAAGAGTTTGTTTAAAATTTATATTCTTTTCTCTTTACATTTTTGGAAGAATTTCTAAAAGTAGACTTCTATGGCTAAGATTTTTTTATGGGAAATTTAAAATAATGTATTTTTTAATTTAATATAGAATGATTCAGATTTTTCCTTGGTTAGTTTTGGGAAATTGTGATTTTTAAAGAATTTTCTAATTTACATTAATGAGTTTTCAGATTCATTAATACATATGTAGTCTTATCTTTTAATATCTACAAATTCTTTCTGAAATCCTATTTTTCTTCCTATTTGGTGATTTTTCTTTACTTTTCCTTTTTTATTTTATTCTTTCATTTTTCTAAAAAATCCATTTTATTTATCCTTTGTATTAATATTAAAATTTTGGCTTTGTTATTTTTTTCTATTGAACATGCGTTTTACATTTCATTGATTTTTGTCCTTAAATATATTATTTTCTTTCATCTATTTTGTTTGTTCTTGACTCTTTTTCTGCTTCTTGAGATCTAGGTTTTAATCATTGGTTTTTAGCATTTCTTTTTTAATGCATGCATTCAGAGCTACAGGTACTGCTGTAGCTATATTACAAGAGTTAAGATTTTGCATATTTTTATTACTGTTCAACACAAAATATTGTTGAGTTTCTATTGTATTACTTTTTCACCCCTTAGATACTTTTAAGTGTGCTGTTTGATTTGCAAATATTTGAGAATTTACCAGTTATCTCTCTGGTACTTGTTCTTATGTTAATTTCACTATAGTAAGGGGACATAATTCTTTATATTTGTTGTGTTCAAATGTGTTGTGACTTGTTTTATGTCCCAACATCTGTTTTCTTTGGTTAAATGTCCCCTGTGTTGTTGAAAAGAATGTCTTTTGCAGCTGTTTGGTGTAATGTTCTATATATGTCAATTAGGTCAAATTGATTAAATGTTTTGACTGAGTTATTTATAGTGTTATTAATTTTTTTTGACTTCTTCTTTTACCAGGTACTTAGAAAGATGTGTTAATATGCCCAATCATGATTGGGGATTTTTTTTTTCCTTTTAGTTCTATTAATTTTTGTTTTATATATTTTAAAACTCATATTATCTTATATGTACAAATTCACACTGAACTTTTTTATGAGTGAAGGAAAACAGTAAAACAGTACAAATATTTGTGGGATGGAGTTGGCAAATTATGGAGGATGAAGACCTTGTGGGTAATTGGAAGAACTGTCACTTTACTAGGGGTAAAATGGGTGCTATTGAAGGGTTTTGACCAGAAGAGTGACATAAAGTGACTGATCACTCTGATCTTCATGTGGGAAACAAACCGTGATAGAACAAGCAGAGACTCAGGGGGATCATTTAAAAATACATTGTTTTAATCTTAGTGAGAGATGAGGATGACTCATGAAAGTGAGAGAAGTAATTGAGTTCTGTAAATATTTTTAGAGTAGAAGCAAGAAGAGATACTCTAATGGATTTTGGGTGGTAGGGGTAGGAGGAGGGAGTGAGGTAAAGAAAGGAGTCAAAACAATTCAATTTTTTCACCTGAAAAATTTGAAGAATGGCATCATCATTAACTCTGATGCGGGAGGATTCTTGAGTGGTGGCAATGGTGAAGCATGAAATTAAATGTATTGCCACAAAAACGTATTGCCTAGCTATTTATCTAAAGAAGATATAGCACTTGTATTTAAAAGCTATTCTCTCACAAAAAGACATTCCAGGGGCGCTTGGGTGGCTCTGTTGGTCAAGTGTCCGACTCTTGATTTCACCTCAGGTCATGATTTCAGGATCCTGAGATTGAGCCCCACATCAGCCTCTGAGCTCACCATGGAGTATGCTTGTCCCTCTCCCTCTGCTCCCACACACTCCCTCCTCTCTCTCTGAAGAAATCTTTTTTTTTTAAGATTTTATTTATTTATTTGACAGAGAGAGAGAGTTCACAAGTAGGCAAAGAGGCAAGCTGAGAAAGAGGGAAGCAGGCTCCCTGCTGAGCAGAGAGCTCATGCAAGGCTAGATCCCAGGACCCTGAGATCATGACCTGAGCCGAAGGCAGAGGCTTTACCCCACTAAGCCACCCAGGCACCCCTCTCTGAAGAAATCTTAAAAAAAAAAAAAAAAAATTCCATATTCTTTGTGTTTTGAGTGACAAGCACAGGAAAAAAGAAAAGAAATGAGCATGTAGTTGTTTTAATACATTACACATTTAAACTACGTTTTTGTAAAGTAAATAAAGTATATTTGTTTCAAGAACTAGAAAGGAAAAAAAATTATTTTTCAGAGATTCTGGGTTTTCACAGACTTTTTCCAGTAATTCATTTAAGTGTAAATGACAGAATGCAAAAATATGTTTATACTTAGTTCTATTTGCATCCTTTATAAAAACTTTATAATGTATTCTATCAATTAAGATAATTGTGAATTTTACTTCTGTCAAGACATCACACTTAGTTTAAATTTAACTTGATATATTTAGCATAATGCCAAGTGACTACAAATGACACCTTCTTCTAATTTGAAGAAGGCACAGTTTATTTCCTGCTGTGGTTTAACAGTATCTACTCTCCTTTTTTAATGTTTTTTTAATTCCTAAAATGTTATATAATGGATTGTAATTTTGATACACTTCCTTGGGCTAAATCACTCCATTTCCATTAAGACAAAAGCCTCCTCTGGGTCACCAACTAATTATCCACTCCTTTGTGTCCAGTCCCCAATGAAGCTTGAAATCCTCTACAAATTATTAATATAATTTTCAAAGACATACACATAATGAAAGGCATTTTAACATGGATAATAGTTAGAGAACTTCTCTAATGAAAAAAATCTTCAATGTAATGATAGTATCAAAATTTTACTCTCTGTTGTTTTTTCATTGTCTGCTAAAAGTGTCCTCTCAAGAAGAAAGAAAACAAAAAAAGTAAATTGGGAAAGATAAACAAAAGTAAAAAATCTTTACAAATGAATGAGGCGTGTTATCATTTAAACTCACTGTTTCTATTCTACTATTTAACTCTAATAAAATTGTCCTTATTGGGAAATGAAAAGTTCCTATCACTTAAGCATATATACTAGAATGAATTATATTTTGCTTCTGCTTTCACAGGCTGACCTAAACCCTTCATTGATGACATGCAAGTTAAAATATAAATGTTTCTATTAAATTTGTACAGTGCCATGTGTCTATGTCTCAATAAAACTGGAAACAAACATGTTTCTTAACTTGAAACTATTCTTTGGGGCGCCTGGGTGGCTCAGTGGGTTAAAGCCTCTGCTTTCGGCTCAGGTCATGATCTCAGGGTCCTGGGATCGAGCCCCACATCGGGCTTTCTGCTCAGCAGGGAGCCTGCTTCCTCCTCTCTCTCTGCCTGCCTCTCTGCCTACTTGTGATCTCTCTCTCTCTGTCAAATAAATAAATAAAATCTTAAAAAAAAAAAAGAAACTATTCTTTACTCATAGTCTAACTGTTCCCTTTTGTAACGAAATGATATAGGTAGAGAGCAAAATGAAGTCTTTCGTGTCAAGCCATGATGGAAGCTGTTAAGGTATGAAGCTAGGAAATATCTCCTGGACCACCATCAGCTGACGCCTCAGAACAGGTAACAAGCAGGAACAGAGGAGGTCTGCGGAGACCCGAAACTGATTAAATCCCTTTCAAAAGGGAAAGAATTTGGAAACAAACTGTCAGAATCTTAAGACATGACCCCTCTGTATCTAGCCATTTTAAAAAGGCAATTGCCATGAAAGGCTCTGCCCCATTGATCTGTGAAAAGAACCATGGAGATCCTTCATTGCTTGATCAGAAGCAGCAAGCGCTGAGAGCTGACCCAGATGAGACGGAGGCCTTATCTCAACTGCATGCCCGTAGACTGACTTCGCGTTTGGTTCCTTAACTTCTTGCACCTTCTGTTATCTTGTTTGTTGTGTGTCTTGTCTTCTGTCCTGCCCTGTGTGCTGTGTAAGAAGCCAAGTTTAATCACATGGTGAATTGTCACTGAGTTTGGAGTACTTTTGTCTCTATTTTTTTTTTATATAAAAATCTTAATTACATCCTTCACAAAACTTTGTGGCTGCTGGATTTTTCAGGTTGGCTAGAATTGTGTAATGCAAAATAAAGATAAAAGAAAAGAACCCATATTTTTTTTTAAATGGTGTTACCTATGGTACACTTATTTACTAATAACATTTCCTTGATTTGGATATATTTACCCTTTGGACTTAATATATTAATTTTTTGGCATATACAAAAAAATTATTAATAGAAATAGTAATTTGAGTAGTCTGGTTCATGGTCAGCAACCATACTAAACCCCTTCTCACAGAGGCTATCAAGAAAATCAGTGACATCCTAATTCACCCAATCTTTTCTGCACCAGCAAAGGCTCTGAGGGCTGAATGGGCCTCAAGGTCAAGGCTCTTGGTCCTACTTCCTCCTGTGACTTGGAGTTGGTGTATAGAGCAGTGATGCCCAGCACCTTGCACCTTTGGGCCTATCATAGATGATCAACATGGTGGATATGGTGAAGATTCGTCTCACGCAGCCTTCACCTTCATCCCACCAGGAACACAGTAGATGGTCTCCTTCTAGAAAGATAGTGACATGTGATACAGTTTTTGAATATAGGCGAGGTTGGTGGGGTAAGATCCAGAGCCGATAGTGAAGAAAGAATTCTTGAGGCATCTTGGTGCAAAATGGTGTTTTTTTTTTTTTTTTTTAAAGATTTTATTTATTTATTTGACAGAGAGAGATCACAAGTAGGCAGAGAGGCAGGCAGAGAGAGAGGGGGAAGCAGGCTCCCTGCTGAGCAGAGAGCCCCATGCGGGGCTTGATCCCAGGACACTGAGATCATGACCTGAGCCGAAGGCAGAGGCTTTAACCCACTGAGCCACCCAGGCGCCCCCAAAATGGTGTTTTTATTACAGCTCGGCTTGGGGACGGGACGCATGGGCAGAAAGCTGCTGCTGTCTGCTGCTCCCTGCTGTCTTGGGATTATGAGGAGCTACTGATTATATACTTACAGGTTGAGGAAAGTAAAGATAAAACTAAGGTTGCTTTTTCCTCTAACAAGGCATTATATTAAGACAGGAGCTTCCTGCAAGAACATTATACTCTGCCTGCCTCAAGTATTTGTCAATGGGCTGCAGGTTATAATGACATTTAATTTTATCTATTTCCTTCTGCCTTTGTTTCCCACATCAACATGGACAAAAATGTCATCAAAGGATGTGAAAATGGGGCAGACACCACATAGAGTCTTTTCTCTAGTTACCTAAGGTCCAAGGCTAATTGTTTTTCATATATATATACACACACACTCACATATATATCTTTCCCCCCTTTAGAGGTGCTGTTTTTTGTGGTTGTCTCCCGATTGCCACCAGAAAGAATATAGACAAGCAAACCGAAAACCAGACAAATAAATAATAAATGTATGTGTTAAAATGAAATTAGAGCCATGACAATTTTGTTTTCAAATTTTACTACAGTGGAACAGTATTATGTTTATAGAACATTAATTGTTCCATGAAAGGGATTTATATTCAAAAAGACCTCCAAAGACTGAAGGAGCCTAAGATCAAACAAAACAGATCAAGGAGCCCAGCTTGACTAGAAAAGTTTTTTTAAGGGACTTAGAGACAAAAACTTATCTTGGGCAGCAGCAAGCTGAGTAGGTCTCTGCAATCCCACTTTTCCTAAAACCTGGTTTTATAGCCCCAGGGGCTGCGAGCAGGTTGGGAGACCACCTGGAGGAAATATTCTAGCATTATAGCCATCAAAAACAAGTATGCCCCCTAGGATGTACTTAAGGGTGTAGTTAAATAAAAAGAAAGAATGAAGGTGGTAAGTGTTGTGCTACAGAAGGCTTCAAGTCACAGAGTAGTCCCATCATGGCAGTTTTTTCCAAGATGGTTCACACACTAATGTAGGTAGACTCTTCCTATATCAGGTTATGTCCAGAATTTGAAATTCATACAATTTCCTTTCCTATACTTGAAAAAAACACTACAGGTATCACAAAGAGCATAGGCAATATGAGAGTGCATTATAGTTAAAGTATATAAAAAATAAGTTAATCTTTAGATACATATGTATCTGCATACAAACTGTACAGACTTCTGATATGGACTCTCTCACAGTGAACATAGACCACTATTAGAAATATTAAACATGGTGTGACATATTTTGGAGGAATAAATCATTTCTTCATGTTCATGCTTATAGTGACAGAAATAATAAATGGTGAAAATAATATAAACATATTTGAAAATTCAGCAATATAATTTTTTAAAAATTTATTTTCATGTTACTTTATTAGTGATATCACTACAGTCTTGTGTGTCTTAAGCAGATTTTTTTTTGTGTGTGTGGCTTCTATTCATTATAATAGCCTTGAATACATACATGGTTGATGAGAGTGCATTTGAGTCCATAAGCTTTTGAAACTGTTAAATAGTTCTTTGGCTGATCTAATAATATAAATCTTTCAAAATGTTTTTTTTTTTTATTTAGTTATTTGACAGAGA
The DNA here is from genome assembly GCA_028534135.1 of Potos flavus. Classification (NCBI taxonomy): domain Eukaryota; kingdom Metazoa; phylum Chordata; class Mammalia; order Carnivora; family Procyonidae; genus Potos; species Potos flavus. The sequence goes on from CM052899.1 coordinate 56,812,414, forward strand.
GAGAGAGATCACAAGGAGGCAGAGAGGCAGGTGGGGGGGGGGGGAAGCAGGCTCCCTGCTCAGCAGAGAGCCCGATGTGGGCCTCGATCCCGGGACCCTGAGATCATGACCTGAGCCAAAGGCAGAGGCTTTAACCCACTGAGCCACCCAGGTGCCCCAAAATATTTTTTTTAAAACATGTTATTTTAAGCCGACTCCAGAAAGAACTCATTAGCTTTACATAAATTTTCTTTCTACGTGGTATATAAAAATAAATAGCAGATTTTCCTCTTCTCATTTAATATGTACCATTAAATCCTCTCTTCTAAAACTTTTTTTTTTTTTTTGGCAATAGAGATAGCAGATTAATGTCTGATTTTTGAATAGGAGAAGTTATATATCAAATTTCTTAGTGTTTTCATCTGTAGTTTTAAAAATATGTGAGTCAAACTGATTCAAAATCTGTACAAAAATTTTCAGTAAATCAAAGTAAAATAGAAAAATATGAAATAAAAAGAATCTCTATTGACATTTTAATTTCTCTCTCATTTTCTCTCAGCTTTCTTATTGTCATCATTCCTTTTCAGGCATTTTGTATATTAAAGTAATGATTTTGGAAGCTCCAATTTGTTTTTGTCTTTACTTTCTTTGTTATTTAATCATGCAACACCAACTGCAATATTTATAATCTTAACAAAATATATAAAAATATAAAAAATGCAACAAAACAATACTCCACCCTAAATAAAATAGAGACAAAAAAATAAACAAAATTATGATAAAACCACCTTTTTTTTGTTTCATGATTAAATAAAAATTATTAAGCTGGAACCCAAGACTCTTCATTATATGTTTTCAGATTTGCCTTCTAAATGTATTTCTTTCGGGGCGCCTGGGTGGCTCAGTGGGTTAAGCCTCTGCCTTCGGCTCAGGTCATGATCTCAGGTTACTGGGATCAAGCCCAAAATCGGGCTCTCTGCTCAGCAGGGAGCCTGCTTCCCCCTCTCTCTCTGCCTGTCTCTCTGTCCACTTGTGATCTCTTTCTCTCTGTCAAATAAATAAATAAAATCTTTAAATAAATAAATAAATAAATAAATAATAAATAAAAATAAATGTATTTCTTTCCATGAAATTTTTACCTATATTATGACACATTCAAAGAGATTACTTTTGCAGGTAATCTCTCCCTTGCTTCTTTTTTTTTTTCTCCCTTGCTTCTTTTTACACGAAATGATATGTACATGGATAATGAATATTCTAAAAAATATACTCATTTTCAAGCTCTATCTCATTCATTAAATATTTCTTAATTCCTGGTATCATTCTAGTCTCAAGGCAGAAGTGATATCTCCCATTTAAAACTCACATTTTATTTATTTGGATATTTATTAATGAGATTTCACATATATCCGTATATATCTTTTCTCCTTAATCATGTAATACAAATCCAGACCTCTCAATTTTTTGGAAGATCTTTATGGACCCTACCCCTTGCAGTGCTGTGTGTGTGTGTGTGTGTGTGTGTGTGTAATTTTTTTCTTCCTGGACTTTATTTTTTTTCTATTGGAAAAAATGTAAATTAAATTCAAAGAAGATAATTAAGTAGGCATTGGATAAGCACTCTCATATATAAACGAGTATATTAGTATCTCATATATAAACATGAGTATGAGTTTACCACACATTTACCATTAATGTCCATTTTTTCACTTAAGCACATGCTCCAAAAACACACATCCAACTTCCCAATATATTGGTAAATACTTCTGCCAGGAATTTCAAATACTTTAAAATATCCCTTTGTTTGTCCTAGTTCTCTTCTAGACAAAAATATCATTAGATCTCCCTTTCTTCCCATACAGTGCTCAATAATGTACCAGGTTGCCAATCTTATTTTGAAATGGAAAAATAGTTTCAAGGTGAATCTTATTCTTGAAAAACTCAAACGATTGCCATGCTGACAATCAATGCCAGTGATATAAAATTTTGATCAAAAATATTCTAATCAACAGGGGTGACTGGGTGTCTCAGTCATTTAATTGTCTGCCTTCAGCTCAGGTCATGATCCCAGGGTCCTGGGATCAAGCCCTGCATTGTGCTCCCTGCTCATTAGGGAACTTGCTTCTCCCTCTCTTTCTGCTGCTCCCTCTGCTTGTGCTCTTTCTCTCTCCTTTTGTCAAATAAATAAATAAAGTATTTAAAAAAAACATTCTAATCAACAAATAATTTGAAGAAATATTAGACAGATAATTGATGTATTAACTAATAGTATAATGGTGATCATTCTCAGTACATACATATATCAAATCATTATGCTGTATACTTTAAACTTATACAATGTTATATATCAACTATATTTCAATAAACTTGGAAAAAGAAAGAAGTATTATACCTATTGATACAGATTCAGGGCAAGATTGCTACAGTTGTACCTACATAAAAATCATGACTTGACCTCATCATTTGAGTCAATTCATTGCCAAACATCCTTCCCTTTGATGATTGTCCTTGGTGTCACTTTTGAACTAGTGTTACAAATAAAAAATCCCCGAAGAGATACTAATATTTAAAATCTGAAGTTTTCTAGATCAAACACTTTGTCCTCACACTTGATTTTGTTTGACATCTCATTTATTTTTTTCCAATGGAAGGGCATATATTGCAGAAACAAACAAAAATAAGAAGCAGAAAAGAACTTGTATTCCCTCCACTAGCTGACTCAGGTGAGAGAAAACAGAAAGAGCCTGAAATGCATACCATGGTTGGGGCACCTGGGTGACTCAGTTAAGCGTCTGACTTTTGGTTTTGGCTCTGGTCATGATCTCCGGGTTCTAAGATGGAGCCTCCTGTTGGGTGTCATGGGGCTCCCCGCTCAGCGGGGAGTCTTTTGAGATTTTCTCTCTCCCTCTTCCTCTGCCCAACCCCCCTCTAAAAATAAATAAATAAAACCTTTTTAAAAAGTGTGTACCATGTTTTACTTTTCAAACTCAGGAATTAGATTGGTTGCTCTATTTTGCCAGAGGAAGTGAAATAGCAGATAGACTCCAAGAGGGTTGCACTATTAGATGTCATTTCACATGGAAAACAAGATCAAGAGTGGGAGAATGTTTACTTCTTAGTATTCTCCTATTTCTATCCTCTTAACCTTACTGGTCTTAACTTTTAAGGCTACAGTCAACTAAAAATGTGGCTATCTATTTCAAAGCACTAGATTATTCACTTATATAATTTTCTTTGTACTGGCACAAGACTAATTCCTTAATTACTACTGCTTCTTTTGGGCCCACAAGAGAATGAATTATGACACAGTGAATTAATTAAATCTATATCAAAGCTACCTTGTATCAAATCCCTATATTTACTCTATATTCTATTTCCATTTCCAAACTGCATCCAACTTTGAAGTCCACTATCACTTGTAAGATGTATTGTACTATGATTAAATAGCATAACAATTTTCCAGCTATAAGACATATAATGATTTTCCAATGGTAATGCTAAAAATATCAAAATGTCCCCAATTAAGAAGGATCCCTCCTATTATAAAATGTTGAAGGATACATTAAAACACAAACATTAAAGCCTCTTGAAAATTAAAGTACATAATGTCAAACTTTAAGCATTAAAATTGATTTCCTTGTGCTTTTAAGTAAAAAAAAGATTTATATTATTATTATTTTTTTTTCTACTCAATCTCAGTCAGATACTAAAACTGGGCTAGAATTATTTTCAGCAGGTGTAGTCTTTGTATTGCCTCAGTCACTAGATTAATAAAGCTCCCATCACGGCCTCATGTATTACATATATATATTCCAAAGTGCTTGTGAACCTCACTTTTATAGAGTGCACAGAGTTAATAAGAGACAAAACACTATTGTATTTATGGATCTGTGCCCAATTTGGAATCATCCCATCTCCAATTGCCAGAGCTGTGACCTGAGACAAAATTATGATCATAGAACAGTTTCTAATGTTGCCATAGCACCATATTAAAAACAGCAATATCTGTAGGCAAGAAAAATCCTGGTTTTGGCTTCACCAGAATTGCAATCAATACCAGCTGAGAACCATCTAAAACTTATAAACTTAAACTCATTTGTGAAATATTTTCCTGCAAAAGATGAATTGTGTCATGATTTATTTACCATACATGGGAGAATATCCAACTATCCATATGTCCTCTCTCGGAGAAAGATATTAAAACACTGTTGACTGCATGCAAAATTTAGACATCTTCAATTGTGGTAGTTCTATTCAACATATCTTATTTGAGATATATTTCTTTTCTTTCCAACATATTCAAAACATATTAACATTCATTACCCTGAAACTATGTTTCTGGCACTCTTGGATTAGTAAACTAAACATGTGTTTTTTGATTTGATTACATAGAGTTTAAACTATTTTGGGAAATGCATTTGAACTGAGTCACAGTGTCTGTGTCTGTTGCCACTTGGTATAGAAATCCTTAGGTCCAATAAATCTGTCTCATACAAAATAAATGACTCATTCTTCACATATTAATAGCCAAAATAGAGCCAACTTAAAACTCTGATAGGTGATGACTCATGTACCTACAGAGAGATTACATGACTTCATGCCTCTTTCTTTTCATTGCCTTGACCCTGAATGGAAAATAGAAATTTAGACAACTAATACAGAGTGGCCTATGTAGACCTGAATCTAAAATTTAAAGCTGGCACCTCACCAGTGCTGCAAAACACAAATTAAACTGTTTAAAGTAACCTATTTTTATGACTCCTTATGTCTAGAAAAACAATATTTGAAATGTCTGTTTTCTTATATTTGAATCTTTGCTTCACTGTTGCCTGCTTGGGTAATGTCCTAATATAGAAAGACCTACTCATTTTGGGAAAAAAATGCAGAATAAGCTACAGTCACCCTCTAAGGTCGTAACACTCCATGACCTCTAGCATAAAGCTTCTTGTTCAAGCTGTAGTACAACTATAAATTCCAGCTCCATAATTCAATATAAACTTCTGTGAACTGCTAAATTCACAGTGCCAGGCCCTCTTGCAAAACTTCAAAGCTGAAGCCATCTGACCTGAATGTATAAAAAAAACCCCAATTAATCCATATGTATCTTTTCCCCTGAAATTTTACTCCTTCCTTATTTCTCAAAGTCAAAGGCCCTTCTCCTATAAATTGAATTTGCCTCCCAAAGCCAGTCTCCCAATCCTTTCCTCCCATTCTTGTGCACACACACATATACACCATACTGGCCCAACTCCTTAAGGTGCATGTCTTGTTAGAAAGGTGAGAATGTGTGCTTTCTGTGAGTAGCTTCTTCCAAAGAAAAAATAAGGATAGTGGACCAATGAATGCAAGCCACATTTCTTACCAATCAGATACATAGATCAACCTCCAAAGCAGATGAGTGAGGAAAGAGGTAAAAAGAAGCCAAGAACATAATGTATATTGATACTTTCCACAAAGAAAAAAAGTCAGAAGAGTTTTTATGGGTGAAATGAAATAATATTTTTACTTTAATTTTTAATTTATAGATTTCTAGGTAAATTGCTAATTTTTTTTAGTTATAAACTATAATCATACTTCTTTATTGTGAATTATTTTTCCATGTTCTTGACACACATTTTTCTTCATTTATATAGAAATAAATTAGCCCTTTGTTGCAAATTCCTAGAAATAAACTATTGATAAAATCTAATCTAAAAACCTCACAGGTTAAACCACACATAATATGTAAAAATATGGATATATGAGCACTATTGGTTACAATATAGTTCTGGCTATTACAATACAGGTCAAAATAATAATGGCTTAAACAAAATAAAAATTTATTTTTATTTATTTATTTATTTTTAAGATTTTATTTATTTATTTGATGGAGAAGACACAGCGAGAGAGGGAACATAAGCAGGGGGAGTGAGAGAGGGAGAAACAGGCTCCCCACTGAGCAGGGAGCCCAAAGTGGGGCTTGATCCCAGGATCCTGGGATCATGAACTGAGACGAAGGCAGACGCTTAACTGATTGAGCCACGCAGGAGCCCCTAAAAATTTATTTCTTTATCATGTAAAAAGTCATAGCAGCCAGTGGGAAGTGAAGGGAAGGAGAGCATAGTTCTTTGCTTCCAGGGCACAAGCCATAAGTTGCACACATAATGTCTGCATCTGCATCCAGGGTCTTGCCACAAGGCCATATCTACCCTAAAAGACTCCTGCAAATTTATTCTTTAGCTGAACAGACATGCAGCTAACTCTTCTATTACTCTACATCAGGGATCAGCCAATATTATCTGTAAAGGGACAGAGACTAAGTATTTGAAGTTTGAGGGACCATATGATCTCTGTTAGAACTATTCAATTTTACTGTTGTAGCACAAAAGCAATCACTAATAACATGTATATAAACAAGAGTTGCTCTGCTTCAGTATGATTTAATTTATGGACAATGAAGTTTTAACTTCAGTGAAGTTATCATTATCACATTATGAAATAATCAGTTTTCAATATTGTTCAACCATTTAAAATGCAAAAGACACACAAAAATTGGTGGTGAGACTGGATTTGACCCCCTGGCATAGTTTGCAAGCTCCACTCAATAGGGAAAAAGAAATATTGGGGATCATTTATTAGTTTCTGGCACAGGTTATCTAGTAAGATACAATTCAGGAATGCAAGAATGACACAATCTATTAATAGATTTAATTATGTTAATCCTTAGAATCATGAAGCAGTTCATATTATCTCAATAGATATTAAGTATTGTTTAACAAGTTTAAAATCTATTCATAAATTGTGAAACAAAAAATCCTAAAGCGGATGCAATTCTGGCTGTATATCTTTCTAGATGTGAACATTAAATAAATGTTTCAACCACACTGATGCTAACTTTCCTTATTTGTAAGTGATAAGATTAATTTTGCCTATTTTAAATCATGTGGTTAATTACCAAATGCACTGAACACTTTCAATTCTCATTTGTCTTCTCTTGAGAATTTCACACGACATAGCCATTTCTTCTGGTGGAAAATGTTTGTAAATAAATTCCAAATTCCGTAATTCAATTCCTTTTTATTTCTTTAGCAATTCTTTCTCAACCCCTTTCAATGTTTCTTTTGCCTTTATTTATTTATTTATTTTATGTCAATTTTTCCTTGGATACCATTTTTTTCTCTCTTTTCTTAAGTTTTTATTTTAACTCCAGTATGGTTAACATACAATGGCATATTAGTTTCAAACGTACAACATAGTGATTCAACAATTCCATATGTCAACAGTGTTCATCACAGAGTGCACTCCTTGCACTCCTTAATCCTCATCACTTTTTCACCCATCCTCCCACCCCTCAACCCCTCTGATAACCCTCAATGTTTTATATTTAACTCACATCTTCTTTACCCATTCATCAATTGAAGGACTTGGGCTGCTTCCACATCTTGGCTATTGTAAATAATGCTGCTATAAATATTGGGGTGTATATATCCCTTTGAATTAATGTTCTTGTATTCTTTGGGTAGATTGCTGAATTGTAAGATAGTTCTATTTTTAACTTTTTGAGGAAACTCCATACTCTTTTTCATGGTCGCTGCACCAGTTTGTCATCTTGCCAACAGTGCATGAGTGTTCTTTTTTCTCCACATCTTCTCTCCAGCATCTGTTGTTTCTCATGTTGTTGATTTTAGCCATTCTGACAGTTATGAGGTGATATATCATTATAGTTTTGATTTGAATTTCCCTGATGATAAGTGATGATGACCATCTTTTCATGTGTCTGTTAGCCATCTGGATGTTTTGAAGAAATGTCTATTCATGTCTTCTGTCAATTTTTGAAATGGATTATTTATTTTTTAGGTGTTGAGTTTTATAAGTTCCTTTTTATATTTTTAAATATAATCGTTTATCAGGTTAGTCATTTGCAAATATCTTCTCCTTGGGTGCCATTTATAGTCTTTTGCTCCCTATGTACATTTTTCCCTTAAAGATCACAACTTACTTCATAGCTTCAGTCATCATTGATGACTCCAAGATCTATAATATCAGTATATTTAAATGTCTACCAGAAATCTCCTTCTGGATGCTCCCATTGCACAAAATGTGATTTTTCTTCTGTAATGATCATTTTGGTCATTTGTATCACCATATAGTTGTCTAGGTGACATTATTTATTCATACACTATTTGTCACACGTATTTTGACCTAAGATTCAGTTCTCTAGGCACTATGCTGTAATGATGAGTAACAGAATAATTCTCAATTTTCCTGAACTTAAATGCTAGATGGAAGAACAGAAAAAAAAAAAATCAAGTGAAAAAAATACCACATTAATAATTATTTCACTTTGAGCTAAGAATTATGAATATAAAACAAACCACTCTGTTGGAGAGTAACTCTGATGGGGTACAAATAAACAAGGTGGTCAGTAGAAGCCTGACCCAGGAGGTGGCATGTGAGTTGGATTCTAAATCATCAAAAGAAGGTGGCCATGGCAAGAAGCCAGAAATCTGAATGTCATCCTTAACTGTGGCCTCATGATGTACCATGTACCCAGTCTGGCAATTCTGTTTACTCAGTAGCATTCAAAATAAGAAACTTCTCTTTTTTCCATCTGCTTGTCTTGTTTTCTACCATTAATTCTTCACATTTTGCAAGAGAGATCTTCCTATAATGCAGATCTTATCAAACAACTCCCCTAATAGCATCCTTCATTGGGTTCTAATTTGGGAATAACCATTGTCCCAAAATTCAAAATGTTCAAGGTCCCCAGATATGCCCTGGTTACATCTTAAACTTATGTTTTCCACTCCCATTCTGTCCATCATCTATGTCCAGACTCTACTAAATCACTTGAGTTCCTTAATATTCACTGTGTAATTTTGCTTCCTTGGATTTTTGGATGGTCTTTTTATTTGTTTGGAGTGCTCATTCTAGCTAGTAAACTATTGTTCACATCACTTAGGTCTCAACTTAAGTTTGATAACTTATACATTGTAGAGATCATGTCTGTTGATTTTTTTTTTTTTTTTTTTTTTACATTTCTATTAGTTTCTAAATTCCTTGAGTGCTGGGAATTTTGTTTGCTGACTTTTGTATACCCACTGCTTGGCAAAGAAACTTACAATATTGTAAGTAATGCACAATGATAATTGACTTGATAAATCAAATAACTTTTTTAAAAATTTTGGTCATTTAAACTGAATTGCTTTACTCTAATATTTTATAATGACATAAATCGAGGCCTTTGTTATCCAACTTCAAATTTTTCATACATGCACATGGTAGTTTCTTAGCAAATATTTAGTTTTTATATTTATATGTATTTATATTTATAAAAGAATCAGTGAATGAATGAAGTTATTTTCCCTTAAAAATAAAATATAACATGACTTATTTAGGGCAGGAAGATACATGACACAACCTAAGTGCTCTTTGGAACAGTACTATTCAAAGTGTGGTTAGAAGACCAGCCCTATTGAAGTTACCTGGGGCTTGTTAGAAATGCAATGTTAAGGTCCATCCCAGACCTGATGAATCAGAATCTCTGGAGTTGCCTCGGAATATGTGTTTTAAAAAGCTATACAGATGATGGAGGTCATGTCACATTACAGGTTGTTGAAACCCACACACCAAAATGCTGATTTTGTAGGTCTGAGGTGAGGTCTGATAACTGGCATTTTTAAGAAGCTCTCAAGGGATGCTGATAGTATAGTACTCATTTGTGGACCACACTTAAGGAAGAACTGCTTTGGAGCGGAAGTTGGCAGACTATGGCAGACCAAATTTGGCCAGCTGCCTATTTTTATAAATAACATTTTGTTGAAACATAGCCATTCATTCCTAAAAGTATTATTTGTGGCTACTGTGGTACTACCATGGCCCACAAAACCTAAAATACTTACTCTCTGTCCCTTTATAGAAAGTTTGTCAAATCTTCTTGAAGAGAACATTTTTTTCTTTTCTTGAAATTTTGTTCATTTTAAGTTGTATTTAATAAATTGAAATAAGTTTTTGTTAAGAGGGAAAGTAGGAAAATCAATTAAAGTAGTTGCTTATAAAGTAGTTTATAAGCAATTTTTATGTCACTTACCTGTTGGTGTGAACTCTTCTGAATTAATTGTCCATGGACTATAAGAATATTTGCAGAACTGTATTTAATATTGCAAACCATTTAAACCTTACTTTTTAAATAAATAAATACCCTATTAGTCACTGAATAGACCAACTCATAGTAAAGCTTCAAAAAATGTCTTTTTAAGTTTTTGAAAGAACCTCTAAATTAATATCAAATGATATAAATACAACATAAAGTAACATATCTAAAACGTTATTACAACGGGGCTCATTTAAATGAATAAGTATGGAAGTAACAGAACAATTTAAAAGATATATAATTTTGTATTCTTAACAGAAGAAAACAAATTCAACATATGTCACAAAAATTGAACAAATAAGCTCTTTAGTGATTCACATTCTAAGCACTAAAATATAAAATACACTCGTTTGAACTATAGATGTACATTAAAATAGTAAAGCTGTTAAGGTGCCATTTCTCTACAACCCAATAAAAACACATTAATTTTCTGCATTTACAGATTATACTACAGAGAGAATATTTCTTCAGTAAAAACATATTGAAGAGGTTTACCAATGCATGCTTTAATAAATAAATGTTTCAAGAAACTACAAGTAAATATTTAAAATTTTTTGTATTAAATATTTAACACATTTCCTGGAAAGTGTTCTTATCACTGAAATTGGCTTATGTTTCTGATTAAATCTGCTATGTGGCAGCAGTTTTAGTATAAAATAATTCAACTTTCATTTATTTTTTTAATATTCCAAGACATAAAGAGAATGATTAGTTTGGGAAATTTTCTGGTTTGAATTAGCATCTTTATAAATGGTTTATGCTTATCTATAGCGAAGTAGCACTTATATTCATAAGTAGAAGATAATTCACTGTTACCCCAGAGATATTTCAGTGTCATCCTAGTAACTAACAAAGAGAAGAAGGAGTTATCTTATTTTAAATATTTTATTTAGTTATTTGAGAGAGAGAGCACAAGCAGAAGGGAAGTGTAGAGGGACAAGCAGGCTCCCCGCTGAGCAGAGAGCCTGATGTGGGACTCTATCTCAGGACCTGAGCTGAAGGCAGACACTTAACTGACTGAGCCACCCTAGCACCCTAGATGGAGGAGTTATACATACAGGTGTATATGAACATAATATTTGTAATTATACTGCAGCTCCATTTTAACAAGAAAAAATATATGTATAATATTTGACTACACCTTAACACTGAATGCTAGAGGTTCTGTTTTTTAGGAAAATCCACCAAATTCTTTGTGGGTATAATTACCAGGATGTTGAAGGAGGCATGCCAGGGCCACAGCTTGGTGGGAGCTCCCTATACCACAGTATGCTGGATTTAAGTAAAGGACACCCTTCAAAAACTTCAAAAACTTCAAAATCCCTGCTCCAAATACTTATATGTGTATATACCAATACAATCTCTTTAAAGCAAAAAGTTAGAAAGACAATGATTGAAATTAAATATGGATAGTATAAAATATATGAAAAATAATTAAATAAGAAGTAATATTTCTCAATTAATAATGTAGTCTGTCTTAAACTTCATCATATATGTTCTTTTTTTATCATCATATATATTCTGTAGAAATAGTCTGTTTGACTCTATATTGCTCCTAAAATAGAAATAAATATTTAATTCCATATTGTATTAAATATTTAGAAATTATTTGAATAATCTTCATTTTTAAATTTGAAAAAATATTCTTAGAGTTGCTGTGTTCTACAGGTATTCACATTTAAAATGGTAATAGATGCTGATTTTTTGCACTTCAATGACCTTACACTAATTTATAGTCCTGCAATGTAAGAAAGTATCTATTTTCATACATTTTCTTTATGATCAGTACAGTCAATATTTACAACTAATAGAAAATTTAATTCTAAGTTTTATGTGACTATCATTCAATTGTCTGTGAATATAAAAATATATTGACTTTTGAAATATCTTTTTTATATATTCAGACCATTTTCATTGTTCTTTTTTAATTTTTAGTTTTTTATTAGCATATAATGTATTATTTGTTTCAGGGGTACAGTCTGTGATTCTTCAGTCTTACACAATTCACAGCACTCACTACAGTACATATCTTCCCCAATGTCCATCACCCAGACACCTCATCCCTCCCAGCCTCCTCACCTCCAGCAACTCTCAGTTATTTCTTGAGATTAAGAGTCTCTAATGGTTTGTCTCCATTTCTGGTTTCATCTTGTCTCATTATGTGCTTTTTTTTAAAGATTTTATTTATTCATGTATTTATTTGAGAGTGGGGGGAAGTGCAGAGGGAGAGGGAGAGAATCTTAAGCAGACTCTGCCTAGTGCAGAGCTGACATGGGGCTGAATCTCAGGATCCTGAGATCATGACTTGAGCCAAAATAAACATCAGATGCTTAACTGACTGAGCCATCCAGGCACCCCTCATTCGGTGTTTTTTACTAAGTTTTTATTTATTTATTTGTACAAACTCATAAAATACACATTTTAATTCTTGTTACGAATGTCACCAAATTTCTCCAATTACTAATTACATTTTAACTTTGATTATATTGAAAATTTCTTTCCTTATGCCTCTCTTTATAATTTTTAACAGTTTATCTAAAACTTTGTTTTGTTTTCATATAGAAGTAATCTTAGTTGACATTCTACAATCACACGTACATGTGTTCTATGGAAAACTACCTTTGTTAATTAACATATTATCCAAGCACTCCTGATAAATTAAAATATAAGGAAGTGGGGAGCCTGGGTAGCTTGGTCAGTTGAGCAGTTGACTCTTGATTTCACCTCAGGTCATGATCTCAGGGTTCTGGGATCAAGTCCCACATTGGGCTCCCCGATCAGCAGGAAGTCTGCTTGAGGATTGTCTCTCTCTCTCTTCTTCTGCCCCTGCCCAGCTCACACTCTTTCTCGTTCTAAAATAAATAATAAAAAAAAATTAATGTAAGAAATGTATAGACTATGCAATTTCCCTATTGATTATTTTATAAGATATTTTCATAAAATCAGCAAATTTATCTTAATATAAAAAAATAGATCTTTGGTAAAAAAATGGCAAGTTGAAACCTAAAATGTTCTAGATGCCACTCTTGAAAGCTTATTTCACATTTGGTAACTCAAGTGGGCATCAAGTCTTAGGTTTATATTTTCACTCTACCATCAAATGTTGGGCACTGAGATGAAAATTCCAGTCTCAAACTTTCCTCAAGGCTCCAAATGTGGACATCAACTCTAAAGCCTGAGAGTTGGAATCCCAGTATTATTTGAAATCTCTTGCTAACTGAGTAAGCCTTTGGAGTGGTTACCTTGCATTAGCTATGATTTTCATTCCTGTGCCTCCCTCTTTAGTCAATTTTGTCTCTTCTGGCTTTCCAGAAATACCCCTTTCTAATCAGTTGCAGATCTTCTCCACAACGGTGGTTCTGAAGAGTCTAATTATAGCTCTGGTACCCTCTGTTTGAATAATCCTTATTATGATTGTTTTCTGATTATAATTTTGCAAACTTTTAAGCCTGTTCACTAAAGTAAACATTGTATGGATAGGAATTCAGATACTGGTGGTGCCTGGGTGGCTTAGTCATTAAGCATCTGTCTTCAACTCAGGTCATGATCCCAGGGGCCTGGGATTGAGCCTCACATCTGGTTCCCTGCTTGGCGGGAAGCCTGCTTCTCCCTCTCCCACTTCCCCTCCTTGCGTTCCCTTTTCACTGTGTGTCTCTCTTTTTATTGATAAATAAAATCTTAAAAAAAAAAAGAGAAATTCAGATACTGATAATATTTTAAAATATAGTTTTGTTATCCATCACATTCAAACAACAATTTTTAGAATGGTTTGGTTTATATTTATGAATTCTCCAATTTCAAACCCCCATTTTTAGGAAGTTCTTAATATGTTAATACTATCCACTTTCAGATGCTCAAGTTCATGTTCTGTATTCAAAGGTGAAGGCTTAGTTTATGAAAGATCAGAAATTTAAAAGGTTTGAAGAAAGGCAATTTTCACTGGAATATATAATGCACTGTATGTGTTAGTATACATAATAGAAACAACTATATCTTTAAACAGATCTGATACTTACTACCTAATGCACTCTGATTTCTAGTCTATCCTATCTTACACTGCCCTCTCCTACTCTACCCTAGCCTACTCTAACCTAGGCTCTGCTATTCTTTATATTGCTTATTGCAATACACTAAACTGACTTTATAATAATACATTAAGGTGGGAATATAATTTAAGATGCTTTTGGTTATAGGTAACAGAATATTAGAAGTTGTTAAAAATTGGGAACTCATATTATCCCAAAGAAAATGCATCCAGATTTATTATTTCATACAACAAGCAATTCCAGAGTACATTAATTCAGTAGGTAAATTAATGTCAGCAAAACTGCACAAACGTTTTATGTGATTGTTTTGCCATCTTCAGCATACTGGCTTTTGCTCACAACTTTACATCCTAATAGTTGTAAAATGACTGCTACAGCCCCAGACATTCCAGCCTCATGCAGCAATTTGGGGAAAGAGAAAAGGCTTATGTTTTCCCCAAATCTCCCCAACAAATATCTCCTCTTTCATGCCCAAGACCTAAAATAACCACAAGCAAGGAAAATGATTGGTATTGAGTGATCCACACTTTCTACAGGGGCTGAGGAAGGGCCAATTTTCCTAAGCATATTACTACTCATTTGCTGAATAAAATCACATTTCCTTAGTAAGGACAAAGGTGAAGAATGGCTGCTGGATGGGTGACATAGAGTACAGTGATGATGCTCCACCCATGTCCCCTTAATGCTATTGTGTAGGTGTCCTAGTCCACAGTCCTATCTAAGCCAGCCTTCCAAACACCTTATCAAAGGATGCAAATATGTGAGTAAAGCTCATTAATGTGCTGTCCATACCAGCCCATCTGCCAACTGAATACCACCAGGTGGTATATTTCCATGTCTCATGGAACAGGAGAATCAACCAGCTGAGAAAGGCCTGAATATCTGTCCGACAAGATGATGAGATGCAACAAAACTGTTTTAACCCACTAAGCTTTTATGTGAGGCTTCTACAGAAATAGGTAACTAGAACATTGTCTAATTTAGTTTTACTATTTGAATGTACCTCCTGGCCTATTTTGCTTTTCTTTCAATCATAACCAGCATTTAGCTGGTTATTCCTCTTTTTCTGAGGAATGCTCTTGGGCTAATAAAATCTTTATTTAGATGAAAGGATGGCCTGGAGTGCCTGGGAATTTATTTCACCTCCTGGAGGAAGCACTTATGTAAAGAGGAATGTATTTGAAAGTGTGAAAACCACATCAACCTTACTGAGACCTAACTTACACTCCAAAATTCCTCTGATAAATTAGGCTGAGGTTACCTCTATAGAACTTGGGCTGAGATCAATGGCTTACTCCACTTTTCTATCCTTCTTCATTCCCTTACCAGTCTGTATAAATTACTTGCACTGGAATTCTTGCCTTAGGATCTGCTTCTGGAACCCAACTTACAGCAATAGACTTGGAATCACCCAGGGGGGAAATGCTACATTGCCTAAAACTCCACAGTCTAGCAGGGACAGATGTGTAACTCGACTACTTTTGAACGAGGTACCCAAAAGGACTTTTTTTTTTTTTAAGTAGGCTCCATGCTGGGCTTCAACATGAGGCTTAAACTCATGACCCTGAGATCAAGATCTGAACTGAGGTCAAAAGTCAGTCACTTAACCAACTGAGCCCACCCAGGCACCCACCAAATGGATCGTTTTTTTTTTTTTAAGGATTTATTAATTTATTTGAGGCGGGGTGGGCAGAGGGGAGAATCATCAACCAGATTCCCCACTGAGCAAGGAACCTGGCACCAGCTCGATCCCATGATCCATGAGATCATGACCTGAGCCAAAAAAGTCAGTCACTTAACCAACTGAGCCTCCCAGGAGCCCCCCAAATGGGTCATCTTAAATAGACCTAGCCCTTTCCAAAGTGATAATATCTTTTATTTAGTTATTACTGTTATTGTATGTATGCATGGTTGCAAACATATCTTTTGACGGTTCAATATTTATTTTATTTTATTATAACTTATTTAATTTTAATTTTCACTTTCAAGAACTTTAGTTAAATCAAGACAATTTCCACAGCAGAGTCAGTTACAAAAATGTCTATTGATAATAGAAATAAAAACAGTTAACATTTTATTGGATGATAATTACATGTTGGACACAAATCTAAATATTTTCAAAAATATTATAAACTAAGTATATTAGAATATTACATCCATTTTATAACGGAAGCCTGATGAGACTGTCCCATGTGAAATTTTGTGGATCTTGATATTTGACTCTCCTAAACAACCTGGCTTTTGCTCATTTTCTCACTATGACCTTCTAGCTTCTATGGGGTGTTTGCTGATAGCAATTAAAAAAAAAAAAAATCTTCTGGGACGCCTGGGTGGCTCAGTTGATTAAGCGGCTGCCTTTGGCTCCGGTCATGATCCCAGGATCCTGGGATTGAGTCCCGCATCGGGCTCCTTGCTCAGGGAGCCTGCTTCTCCCTCTGCCTCTGCCTGCCACTCTGCCTGCTTATGCTCTCTCTTTCTCTCTCTGACAAATAAATAAATAAATAAATGTTTTAAAAAAAAAAATCTTCTTGGTGATAAGTTAACCAGTCTTTCTGTCACTGTCATTTCCCCAAAACAAGGACCTTTACTAATAGACTATGTTTAATTGAGAAACGTTTCCTTCTTTGTACCTGTAATTATAAAATCAAATTCATTAATATTATTTATTTTTATACAGATCTCAAAAATTTCATTTGTATTACAAAGTATGAACTTAAATGCTAATATTTCCATTTCCAGCTTCCAAATGTCTAGCTAGGGCCAAGAATTCATTTGAAACAAATATATTTCTAAGCCTATGTTGATGAAATGTTAATGATAAATCTCTAAATTTAAGATGTCTTTATAATAAATGTGTATAAATGTAACATCTGAACAATTCCTTATGCTGAGTCTTTGTGTTTAATAAAACAAACAAACAGAGAATAGATACGGCTTCATAAATTTTCAAGAGTGAGTCAATAAATGCATAGTTACATCTGATGTAATACAAGTTTGGATGGGTTTTATTCAAGCTGGAATGGGGTGAGGGGATATTGCAAGGCTTATATATCTCAGTCAGATGCCCATAGTAAAAAACAAGAGGAAAGAAGCAACCACTACATCTTCATATCATAAGATTTATACTCAAAGACCTACAACTGAAGACAATCTATCATGAGATATGTATCCATATGTACCATGTATCCTGGTTTATAATCATGCCCCATCCAGTTTGTCTTGTTAGGTATGCATCTGTTGCTATTGTCATTATGGTCTTGGTTTCTGAGTCCATATACTCTGTATCCTCCTCGTGTTCATTCCGCTTCTTTTTGGCTAAACCAACTAGATCTTTAAAGGTATGAGAAATAGAGGTATTAGAACTTTAATGATGCTCTCCTCCTATACAACGTGATATGCATTATTCAAAGCTATAGCCATAAGCATAGTCAACTAAATCAGTTATTTTTGCCAGACTCCTGATAACACATTGCATATAAAACTTAATTGTGTGGCTTGTGTTATAAAAACCTTCTACAGGATTCTTCCTATAAATATTAAGGTTTATACACCCCATCCCTCATCTGAGATCTTAGAACCCAAGCTACTGTGTTCTAGTTCAAGGATCTAAGCAGTATTTAGTCATAACCCTGCCCATCTCACTGTTCCTTTTTTTTTTTTTTTTTTTGAAATGGGCAAAAGGCTTCTTTATCCTTTATACTCTTTTTATGGTTTATAACTTACATATCAATATTTGCAGACTTAGGCACCATTTCTCCAGTTTATTGATATATGTCAATAGTAGTACAATTCAAGAAAAGGACAAGACATGGTATCATGAACTGTGAAGTGTCTTAAATTTTACCTATTTTGGAAGCTAACAAGTTTGCACACTAGCGTACCACAGTGTAATGCATCTTTAGAGAAGATATGAAAATACTGAATCAGAGATAAAGGAAAGTTCACTGCTCATCGCAACAGCAGTAGCCAGAGTATCCACATTATCTTATACTGGTACCTCAAGCTCCAAACCACACAGGACAACATGAAGAGAATCAGCTGACATCTGCTTATGCATTGGGGTTGTGTTTCAGGAAAGGAACTCTAACTTAAGGAATTCACGTCTTTTATAATAGATAGTAAATATGTCCACTCTTCTTTATAGGAGGACATTATCTTTATTGTAATAAACAGTAAGCCCACCTGTCCTTTCTTCTAAAGGAATTGCACTCTGTTTATCCTTTATAATTTTTTAGAGAGGGGGGAGGGGCAGAGGAAGAGGAAAAGAGAAATCTTAAGCAGGCTCCACAGCCAGCACAGAGCCCAACTATGGCTCCATTTCACAACTCTGAGATCATGACCTGAGCTGAAATCAAGTCAGTCACTTAACTGACTGAGCCACCCAGGTGCCCCACTATGTTTATCTTTTAAGGATGAAAGTAAACATGGCTTTGCTCTACATAGAACCCAACTCTATTTTCCAAGACTCTCTGGTATACAAATATATTTTAAAAAATAAGCCAGAACAAAGGTAGACTGTACCCCTGCTCAGGAGACATACAGAAATGGGAAACATTTATAGACAATTTCCTTTCAAGAGTACCACCAGTCATTTCTACAATGTCTTGGCTTCTGGCACATTTCCCAGTATGTGTACTCCATGAGCCATTCTTATTCATCTAACAAACAGTCTGGAACCAAATCTGTTTAATTTTTCTCTTTCGGCTTTAGTTAAGGCTATTATAAACAGGAATCTAAAAAAGAAGGATGAGGCCACCCTGCAGTATTGACCTCAATCATATTCCAGAGGGTTACAAAACCAATCAGCTGAACAAATCTCATAAACTCTCAGGGATTCTCTTGCAAAACCTGGTAGATTTCTCCTTAAGTTTCCTTATTGACCTTCCTAGTAGGGCCAAGGCATTAATCTGGGTACAATCATATATAGTAAAAATTGCACATATGCTCAAAGAGAACACTTACACAATCCTGGCCAACAAGGTGGGGCTGCTCTAAACATCTAGGGTTGAGTTGCTGTTATTGGTCACTTTAGCTAAAGCCAGAGACAAATTTTCAACACCTTTTCTAATTGGATAATTACCATTCTAGAGATAACTGCCTGTTTAAATAACAAGTCAGTAATTTCTAAGAAGTTTGCCTAATTAACTCATTTTGGAGAATTATCCACATGAATTTATCAGTGTGACATGATTTACCAATAGTGTTTTCTTAAATCCTTGGTGGTATCTTCTGACCAGCACTTAAGTGCACAAATCTGTGTTTTCAGGAGGAAGGTAAACTAATGTTTGACACAAAATAGTAAATCTTGAGGGTGCACATGTTGTCCCTGGAAAGAAAGGGGGCACATGTTAAAACACGCATATTTGAAGAGCGTTGCCTTCTTTCAAGTAAAACATGTATCATTGAGGAGACACACATTGCCAATACTTCTGGCCTCTTGGACACTGGTAAGACTTGCACTTATCAATTCACTTAAAAAAATTGAGGTTAGTGCTTGATTTTGGAGTGACAATCTAAGGGCAGTTAGTCCTATCTGTCCTGTTTGTCCATGAAACTAGCTGAATTGCATTTATTCACCCTATGAAATGGGTAAGTGACAGCTATGGGAATGAATATGGAGAGGATATCTGGAGATACTAACAGATATTTTGTGTGTTTTCAAATAACTCTTTATAATGCCCAAACTCTTTTATTTTGATCATTACCCAAGAATTGGTCAAACACAGATCATCCCTTCTTAAAGATAAGCACGTTCATTGACCAAAATGCCTTAATAAGACATGTGTTCTTGGGGATAAGGGAAGTAGAGTCAGATTTCTGAGAAAAATGTTCCAATGACAGCAGATGGTATGGATGGTTTACCTTGACTATCAATCCATTGTTAAATGGCTTTTGTGATGAAAGGCCCACCATTGTTAGATTACAAAGAGTATAGGAATGACACAGATTAGTTTTAAAATCACAATTGAAAAAATAAAATTAAATTTTTAAAAATCACAATTGCATTTCCTGGAGTCAGCTAATTGGACTGAAGCATGAATATTTAACCTAAATAATGTCAACAACTTTGAGGAGCTAAAACTAGCCCCAGAAAAGGGATGAAAGGAAAATTTAGTCAATTGCAAGGATCAGGCAAAGGCAACCCTATGGACAGCATTGGTTATGAGTTTAACCAAACCATCAGTGAATCATGCCCAGGCATTTAAGGGAACCTCTGTGAGTTTGTGGCTCTATTAAACCAGTGGCTTTGCTTGCATCAACAGAGTGAGAAAGTTTTCCCCAAAGGAAAACTTTTTCATAAAACTGAGATGTCCCTGCAATCAGACCAGCTACATTCTTGAATATATAATTTCCATTTAACAAGTAAGGCTTATTGAACTTTCCTACATTGTTAGTTTTTAGATTTGAGCTCACCACTCCAGCCTCCAAAATGGAAGTATCCGGCCAGAGAGTCACAAGGCATCCAGAGGTAAGGAGTCATTTTGGAAGAGCCCAGTAGCAAGCTGTTTTTCTAAGGGTGTTCTCGCTATCTACATCAGGCAGGTGATGAGTCAATATCAAGGGGCACCTCTGGATAGAGGCTGCCTTCCTTTGCTAGAGACTCCAATTGGCAAAATGCTTAGCCATGGCGACTTATAGCTCAAATGGGTTATTATGTTTGTGGAGCCTCAAAGGTATAGCACTTCTCCAGAAGCAGTTCTTTCTGATAGAGAGAATGCCTTCATGGACAGTATAACAATTATATATTTAGTACATGAAGCCATAATAGTAGGATAATGATTTGACTCAAATGGACTCACTCACACAGTTGTGTTAGCTTCTTCACTTTACTGCAAGCATTGCCCTAACTTAATTAAGTAAATTCAGCTGGTCCCTGCCCTAAGGGACAGTGTAGGATGGTGACTCTGATGCCTGTAATCTAAAGAACCATAAAAGTTTGAGTCCTTTCTCTTCCTGAATTACTTTACACGTGCATATAGACTTTGGGGGACAGAGAGGTCTCAGCCTCATACATTCATTTTGCTTCTTAAATAAGTGCTGTTAGAGCTAGAAAGAAAAGGAAGGATTAGTGGGCATGGAGGGAGAGAGAAGCTTCAGACAAGCAAGGTAAATTGTGAGAGCTGCTTAAGGCTCACCCAAATGAAATGCCAATGTTTTTAGTATATGCCCTACATAAGATAGCAAGATCATCTTTATTGAGAGCATCTATTTTAGTCTTGGGAATCCCTTGACTCTATAGTCAAAGCCATACTACTTTCTGGCCAAGACCTCAATGTTTATTATCTTTGACTGACCTAGTTGATTCACAGAGTGAGAGAATTATTTTAAGGAGTTCTATTTAATCTGGGCAATTTGCTGCATAATTGTCATGATAACAACTCTTAAATATTCTCCCTGGGTATTTACCCCAAAGACAGAGATGTAGTGAAAAGAAGGGCCATATGCACCCCAATGTTCATAGCAGCAATGTCCACAATAGCCAAACTGTGGAAAGAGCCAAGATGCCCTTTGAGGGATGAACGGATAAAGAAGATATGCTCCTTATGTACAATGGAATATTACTCAGCCACCAGAAAGGATGAATACCCAATTTTTGCATCAACATGGATAGGACTGGAGGAGATTATGCTAAGTGAAATAAGTCAAACAGAGAAAATCAATTATCATATGGTTTCATTTATTTGTGGAACATAAGAAATAACATGGAGGACAATAGGGGAAGGAAGGGAAAAATGAAGGGGGAGAAATCGGAGTGGGAGACAAACCATGAGTGATTATGGACTCCGGGAAACAAACTGAGAGTTTTAGAAGGGAGAGGGTGGGGAGATGGGTGAGCCTGATAATGGGTATTAAAGAGGGCACCGATTGCATGGAGCACTGGGTGTTATACATAAACAATGAATCATGAAACACTGCATCAAAAACTAATGATTTACTGTATGGTGACTAACATAACAATAAAAAAAATTCTCCATAGCTTAAAGGGTAAAACAGTTTTTTAAAATGGCAGGGTTCACCATTGTAAGAAACAATTTCCCCAGATTATTTTGTGTCACTTTCTCATTCTCCAGTGGCTTGGTGATGTCTATGGAACAGATAAATGGACAAACAAACTGGTAAGTCCATACAGTGATATATGACTCATCAATTAAAAGGATAAACATTTGTGC
>CM052899.1:56835241-56864145 GCA_028534135.1 Potos flavus
CTCAGTCTGTTGCTCAGAGTTCACAGCCTCTCATGGTTCATCGCCCCTCTGATTTCCTCCAATTCACCCCTCCTTTCCCTCTCACAATGTCCTCCATGTTTTTCCTTGTGCTCCACACGTAAGTGAGACCATATGATAATTGACTCTCTCTGCTTGACTTATTTCACTCAGCATAATCTCTTCCAGTCCAGTCCATATTGAAACAAAAGTTGGGTATTCATCCTTTCTGATGGAGGGATAATATTCCATATGGACCATATCTTCTTTATCCATTCATCTGTTGAAGGGCATCTTGGCTCTTTCCACAGTTTGGAGATTGTGGCCATTGCTGCTATGAACACTGGGGTACATGTGGCCCTTCTTTGTACTGCATCTGCATCTTTGGGGTAAATATCCAGTAGTGCCATTGCAGGGTCATAGGGTAGCTCTATTTTTCTGGAACCTGTGTGTTCTTACCTTTTAGAGATCCAGTGCCAAATAAATGTCATTGGTTTAGTTGTAAACTGCATCTCCTTGAGGGTAAAATCCAATCTAGAGGATATCATTTCTAGACTGAAGACTCTGTTTACCCTTCAAAAGTTTTCCCATCATTATATTTGGAAGCTTCTAGGTATTGTGGTACGTAACAGAACAAGTGAGTTCCATGATCCTATGTACATCATTATAATTCAATTGCATCAATGTGTGCTCTTTTATATTATGTGATATTTTGCAGAGTCATGTGTCAGTTGATCATATGCTCTGTAGACCATTAGATTATAGTGGTCTCTGAGGCTTGGTGGTCAAGGAAGGAAAATCCATACCCTTAACATATGCTGTGTCCAATAAAAATCCCTGAACTTTTTAGAGATGAATAGTTTCAATGTATTTATGTATTTAACTTGTCAACAAGGGGCTGATTTCTCTCTGAGTACTGGTGCTGCCATGACAGCTCAGCATTGGGGTCTTTTGCTTTGATATTCAACAGCAACACTAATTTGGTTTTCATTGATAAGTGGGAGTTCATGTTATTGAGTGTATTTACAATTTCATCCTTCTTAACATGGTTGTTCCATTTGTGAGCCCAGTTTATTATCACTGGGGATAGCCAATGAAAGAAACCAACTGATGTAAATTTGCCAAGTCATTCCATCTACTTGAGATCTGTTGTTTTATTTGTTAGCATTTTTTGTTTTGGTTTGGTTTGGTTTTGGCTTTTAGATTTTATTTATTTATTTAAAAGAGAGTGAGAGAGATCAGAGATGGAGAGGGTGAGAGAGAAGCAGACTCCCCAATGAGCAGAGAGCCAGACACAGAGCTCAATCCCAGGACCCCGAGGTCATGACCTGAGCTGAAGGCAGAAACTTAACAAACTGAATCAACCTAGCCAACCTGTTGGTTGGTTTAATGCCTTTTCTTTTTATGGCTTCTCTGATGGGCTTTGGTATGCAATACAAAGACCTTTACAATTCATATTCACTTCCAAAAGTCTTTGCACATACTTCTATAGAATTTCTTGTACTTTATCTTCTAATCCTTGTTCCTTCAGAAGTCTAATCACAGGGCTCAGCAGCTTGACACTGCCCATAAATCTGTGTATATTCTGTGTACCACTTTTCTTTACATACACTCAAAATGAGTGTGCATGGCTCAAACCTCTAATCGTTGGAATGGTTTTTGCTCATTGCTGTCTTTCAGTGCCACCTTTGCATTGGACAGTAACATAATAACAGGCCATTTTCAACTTGCACCCAAATACCTAGACAATTAATCTCTCAACCAAGCCATGCCATTATTTGTTTCCATCCATTGGTATTAACTTTCCTTCTCCTGCCTACCAGGTAAGCATAAGTGTAAGCTAGGGGAAAAAAAAAAATGTTTTTATTATACTATTTTTTTTTAGTAGTGAGACATATGAGATATATTAATTTGATAATTTATCATATACTTTGATGAGAATTGTATTGTCCAAACATGCCCCAGAAAACAAGACGTATTTGAAAATTCATTAATCTATGGGTCCTGAATTTTTGTAGAATTTATCACTCATCCTCAGGAGTGCTTGTATCTCATCAAGGCCTTTGTATTCATATGGCCCAATTAACACAATTGAATCAATAGAAAGAAATAATGTGCTATTATGCAGAGTGTACAGATATTATAGGTCTTTTTGAGCTGTATTATGGCAGCGAGCTGGAGAATTAGTATAATTCTTGGATGAGAATGAAATATATTCTGTTGTTTATTCCATCAATGAGAGCTGCTTTTGGTCCCTCCCTCAATGAAAAGCAAGCAAAGGAAAGCAAAACAAAACAAAACAAAACAAAACAAAACAATATTCTCCAGATCAATGGTTATATACCATATGTGTGGGCAGATGTTAACATGCTGTAACAAAGATATATTTGACTACTACTTCAGCCACTGCCATCGTCCAGGGCCCATACAGTTATAGTAAAGACCATATTTGTAACTTAAAGGGGGGTATGATGAGGATCAATATACTCTAAATTTTTAAGAATGGCAGTGATTTCTCCCATTTCCCTTAAGTTGCAACATTGCTTTTGCCTTACTATCTTGGTAGGGTTAGGACCACTTTCAACAGCCACTATTTGGCCTTCACAACTATGACAGCTCTTGCCTTACAGGCCTCTGAAAACTACCTAGTACCTTTATTATAATTATCATTTGAGAGATCAGGGAAATCACTATCGAGTGGTCCATGGACATACTAAATGCTACTTTCCCTAGTGTTGAAGGTTCTTTCCTCATGGGAAACTGTCTTTTTTTTTTTTCAGTAAATGCGTTCTGGGTTTTAAAACTGGCTCATGTCTGCAAACTGTGTAGTGAATTATGATGTTTTATATGGTTGGCTGCCCTTCATATCCTAATCATCCATGCTTCATTTCTTTTGATTGCACAAATTGAAAAATACTCTTAAAGGTTGCCTTCTATCTTGTCCTTAGGGACACTGTATTCTATTAACAAATTCCATAGTTCTCTAACTATCTGGCTCTTACTTTCCATTCTGTATTTTTTTCTGCTCATTTCAATAATTGTGTCCATTATTTTTTCTAATAAATATGTACTACCACCTGGACTCTATTATTCCGAGATCCTATTATTCCCATTTCTAACAAGCAACTGTTATCAGCCATGGCATATATAGGGAATCACCATTGACCCTATAATGGTTTTAACCCCTTTACAGTGCATTCCTTAACATGTTGGTAAATGTGGACTTTTGGGGAAATAGTCAGCTGGTAGATTTTCCAGTCTTACACAGTATATCTGCTTTAACCTGTTGTCTTTACTGAGGGTTTTATTTCTTTTTCCCCCACCCCACACAGAAATTCTGGCATTTCTACTGAACTTTGTGTGGGCCATCACTTTTCTCAGTCTTCCAAAAGCCATCCAACAGGATCTTAACCCTGTACTTTAGGGTCTTTGTCAAGGTATGAAATCCTTAATCAGAAAGAGTTTTCCCAGACTAAAAGACTCTTTTTAATCAACTTTATACTTAACTACTTTTGTCGACTCTCTTTTCGACCTTGTCCCATGAATATACTTCTGGTTCTTGACAGTGTATATTGGCTAGGCCCTATATTTTCATTGGAGTATAGTCCCATTCATCTCTTAGCAGGAATACTTATTAGTAGCATCTTTCTGAATAATATATATTGAAGCTTATCTCTACTTATTTGTTTAGTGAGCATGAAGGAGGTTAGGGTACATCTCGAAGAGGTGCAAGTCATCTTATAAGATAGAAATCTCTGCATCATCTTCAAACAAGGGACAATCACTAGCCTTTAACAAGAAGGACCATATTTGTAGGCTTAGAGAGTTAAAAAAAATCTGGGGATTCAGGATTTCTGGCCCAGACTCTCCATCCTATATGTCACCATAGCTTTTCGTTTTAGTCAGCTTCTTATCTTTGGCATAGCACTCTGGATTGAGGATTTAATTTTTCCGTATTTCTGTTATACTTCTAATTAAGTCCCAGGCCTGAATGTTAATATTTTCTGCCCTCTGGATGTTGTAGATGATTATATTTTATATTTATGTTCTGTGTTGCTTAAGTTAGTGATTAATCACTCTAAGTCTTTTATTGTCCTTTTCCTCCAGTGTACTAATGGCCTGAGCAGTAAGTGTCCCATTCTGTAGTCCCATAATTATTATTTTTCTCAAATTTCTCTAATAGCAGAGATCTGGGATATTTCACCAACCAGAGCTTCCCCCACCAACCCATAGAATCCCATCCTGGTTTATTATCATGGAAGTTTTAATAACTGCACCATTACTACGTGTCAGGGACTCTCAGTATCCCATCTATTACCAGTAATGGGGTTCCTGTTGCCAATTGGCTAGCAGATGCTTTTATTCCAAAAATTTCATTTTAGCATCTACATTTTTTGGACCATAATTCGTACCAACTGACATAGATAAGGTTCCCTGGAAAACAGACTCTGAAATGGTTATTCAAATGAAAGCAGTTTACTGAGATGAATTCAATGAAATGACACCTGAGAGTGAGAGAGAGTTAAGACTGGGTAGAGAGCTCTAGCATGGTCTTTTAGATAAGGCAGATTTAGTAAATATAAAAACAGGATGCCCAGTTAAATTTGAATTTCTGATAAATAATGAATAAATTTCTATGTAAGTGTACACTGATATACTTTAGCATAAGTATGCTACAAATATTGCTTGGGACACATACAAAAATTTATTTATTACTTATTTGATATTAAAATTTAACTGATGTCTCATATTTTTTTCTGACAACCCTACCTTCATAGTTATTATGAATTGGGACAAGAGGCCAGGCCTTTTATTCTTCCTGAATTAAAAAGTCTTTAGAAGCAGGTGCCCTATAGAAGGGCAAACTAATGTGAGGCAGCATTTTTCGGCCAAAGACGACTCTTGGAGGTGATGTTAACTGTGAGTTGTTAGCAGCTATCATTCCTGAAATAAGCCCTTCTGTATTGGACAGAAGGACTAGGTAGTTGTTCATAGTCTTTGTGTATGGGAGGGGAGAAGGGAGGGGGAGAAGAGGAAGGGGATAAGAAGACGGAGAGGGAGAGAGAGGAGAAGGAAGAAAAGAATAGATAAATGGCAGGAATTTTTTGCTATCTCATCTGGGAAGATACACATAATTAACTTGGGATTTTACAGTACATAGTAAGACTATAATAAAAAGTGTAATAAAACAAACAGGCATAAGCTTAAGCTTCATCAAGAACTCTTGGTCTCACCAGATCAGTGAATCTTCCTCAGGTTACCACAGTTTTGGTCTTAGAGCTGTGGAACTAGAACAAGTTTATTAACTAAATGTTCTGAAAGCCATGCAAACAGACTCTTAGGTTAGCCATATGGCTAGCTGTACTACAACTTTGATATCTAAAACAACCTGTAGGTTTAATGTTTTTTTCTCTAAAGCTTCTGAAAGTCATTGGAAAAATGTGACTTTGAAGACCATTGCCTATGCTCTCATTACACAAAAGGCTACTTAAGCATCAAAAATTAAAGATGTTAGTGTTCTCTGCATTATTCTTACTATACAAACATTAGAAATGGAGAGGCATAGTTGCCGCCCAAATGAGGTAGAAATAACAATATATTGCATAGCAAAAGCATGCCTATGAGCTTACTAACCACAATGACTCATTGAAATATATTAACAATGAAACTGGTGTAAGATATTCTGTGAGATTGCTAAAACTAAAGTAGATAAAAAATTAAAAATTAAAAACACATGTCTGACATATTTGTACTTCTTGTACAACATGGCAAATATAGATAATAATACTGCATTATATATTTAAAAGTTCTTTTTTTTCCAAATACTTTTATTTTATTTTTTCAGGGTTACAAGATTCATTGTTCATATACCACACCCAGTGCTCCATGCAATACGTGCCCTCCTCAATACCCACCACCAGGCTTGCCCAAACCCCCACCCTCACCCCTTCAAAACCCTAAGTCTGTTGCTCAGAGTTCACAGTCTCTCATGGTTCACCTCTGAAGAGAATGGATTTTAAAATTTCTTATTATAAAAAAATTGTAACTATGTGAGGTGATGAATGTTAGCTAGATTTATTGTGGTGATCATTTACAATATATACATATATCAAATCATTATGTTGTACACCTGAAACTAATAAAATATTATATGTCAATTATATCTCAATTAAAAAAAAGAAAAGACAAAGAGTTTCAAATCAATAATCTTTGCTCCCACCTCAAGAAACTAGAAAAATAAGAGAAAAATAAACACGTAGCAAGCTGAAGGGATGATTTTTTAAATATGCTAAACAAAGAATAATTATGGAATATTAACTTTCTTTTGCATAGACATTGAGGTTTATTTAATAATTATTATTTCCATATTAAATAGTTATAAAGCTTATCATAATCATTTCATTTGAAACTTTTATTTATAGATCAAAGTATTAGAAATAAAGAAACAAATAACTATCTAATTGATTCCTAATCATAAACAAATACAACAATAGCTTGTGATTAGAAATCAATTCTATTAGAATTAAAAAAAAAAAAAACAGGAATCAGAGGTTTTTCCTCCTTAATTCCATATTCTGTTTAGCTGTGAAGAGACTTAATCAGAAATCATTCCAAATCAGTGGTTTTCAACTGGATATGATTTTGCTCCTTGAGAGATATTTGGCATTGTCTGGAGACTTTTTTGATTGCTACAGCTAGGAAAGAGGAGGGTTTGCTACTGATATCTAATGGGTGAAGGCTAGACATACTGCTAACTATCCCACAAGCTACAAGATAACCCCCCACACTAAGAATTTAATGCCTCTAAATGTCAATAATGCTGGGACTGCAAAACCTTATTCAATTTATTCAAAATGATAAGTAAACATCATTTGAGAATAACTACTCATTTGCAAATATTTATTGAGGATCTATTACATATTAAGTACAACGCTACATTTTAAGTACAATGTGGGTGATTCAGTAGGATGAAGAAAATGGTATATACACTATCATTGTTATGTTCTTTTAAGTTTTCTAGTGTTTCTTCCCTGTTGAT
The DNA here is from genome assembly GCA_028534135.1 of Potos flavus. Classification (NCBI taxonomy): domain Eukaryota; kingdom Metazoa; phylum Chordata; class Mammalia; order Carnivora; family Procyonidae; genus Potos; species Potos flavus. The sequence continues at coordinate 56,842,278 of CM052899.1, forward strand.
TAACTATCAAGGATTGCTATGCCAACTAATAAATACAAAAGTGCCATTCTGGACTAGTGGTGTTTCTAGGCAATTCGGAATGGAAACTACAATAAGGAAATTATTTTAAATACCATTCTAACTAGAAATTTTTATTTCATCTCTGTCATCAATTTCTAGAAAAAAAATGAGCAAAATTTAAAATATGTTTTCATTTAAGGAGGAAGAATGTCATTTTGATTTGAGCAATTGTCATTATGACCAAAATATATCAGAAGTAATGAATTTTAAAATATTTAAGATAGTAATTCTGTTAGTCCTCAGACATAGTAAGTGCACAGTAAATATGTGTAAGTAAATAAAAGAATATGTAGGAATAATACTTGTAAAGTATATTTTATACATGGTTTTGTCTTTTTTTGTATGTATCACATAACCAAAGTTCTGTAAGATATTTGTGTATTTTCTTATTTAAGTTATAAATGGGAGAATTAATCCCTGATTCCTTCTCATGTCATAACTGGAAAGTGCATTTTATATTTAAGTTTGTAAAATTAATATAATTCATAGGAGATGGAGAATAATTTTTCTAATCCATCTATTGCATGTGAATGAAAAAAGAAAACAAGGTTGATAGTCTATTTAGTGCTTACCACCTTTGCCTTGGAGGAAAGAAGAGCTATGAAATGAAGATTACATAGATTCAAGAGGGGTGAGCCTATGTTAGAGGTTAATTGGACACTTAAGTAGTCAGGGTCAGGGGTCCCCAACAAGAAAAGAGGGAGCCAGGACAGCTAAGACAGAACTGCACTAACATCCTGTTTGACAGCTTAGGCAAGACCACAATAGCATCCTGTCTAGCAACCTCTGAAAGAGTGACTTTTGCAAAACATCCTGAAACAAAACAATTAACCATAAAACACGGATCACTATCACAAGTTGAGGCAGTTAGTCTCCAGATGTTAGCCCAAAAGACGAGCAACACGTGAACAATAACCAGATAGGTAGACAGGTACATGATCAAAACCCTGATTAGCACACTTCAACAGCCAATCTTCAGGGGCCCACACCCAGAATGCTTAAGATAGTTTCTTGAAAGCGCTTATAAAAACCCCTAGGTTTGAAAGCCAAATGGCAACCCTGTCAGGTCCCCTCCCACTCTGGGAGATTTGTACTATTGCTCAATAAACTTTGCTTTGCTGTCCACCACTCTTCATCTGGTCTACTTCTTCCTTCTTTGAAGTGGCATGACCAAGAATCACAGGCACTAATGAACAAAAATCCTGTAACACTATCACTGTTAGGATTTAATAAGGACTACAAAGATTGTAGGTACCGTTGTATTTTGTGATGTCTTTTCCAAAGCCAATTTCCTCAAAAGAGTGTCGAAATATAATGAAAGAAACCAAAGCCCTTTTGACCCCCCTCACTCAGAATATTTCTGTGCTAGTGTAAATAGTCATATTCTGTCAATTTAAGTAATGCTTTGATGATGGTTAGTTCTAATGTATTATGGCTTATAGATTAACTCCAGAATCCCCTAGTGCTCACATCTATTGATAAATTCTGGACAGTTCATAATGTTTGGGTGGTAATTCTTGTCAAAGCACTCATATCAGTAAATTTCCTTATTACTGTTTTGATATTTGTACTATTGTTCCAACAATTAGCAGTGACATCTAGGGAAATAAGGGGTATATCTAACCATGGGTAGTCCTACAGTTAAGTTATTCCACTTATAATTAGTTTTGGTTTTCTATCTTTTTGACCCAAGAAGCAAGTAAAATTTATGTGAAACAGCAAAGCTTAATATGATTCTACCTAATCATCTTTAGGTGTTTAGATTGTATCAGGAGTGCTATGGAAGTTTTGTTTTCTTTTCTTTTCCGAAAGGAAAACACCTTATAATATTATTAGAAAAAATGTTCTAAAATGATATATTTTACCAGTTAGTAAAGCAAAATTATAACTACGTTTTTGGATATTTGATGTATTACACTTGATGACAAGAAAAAAAATAGGAAGCTTTTGGGAGAGTTACTAATTATTCAAATCTACCATGTGTCATTCAGATCTTCTCTGGGGTTATAAAATTATTTATTCAGTCTGTATTCTAGAATGTATTTTATAAGATTTTCAAATAAAAAAGGAAAATAGCGAAATTTACATGCAAGGGGGCTTAGAAAAGGCACCATGAATAATGACAAAAAGAACACAAATTGTAACTTCTCTGCTAAAAGCAAATAGAAACAGACCCAGCTTCTGACGAATAGATCTCGTTAGATCTGACAAAAGATAAAATATCAATTCAAAAGACTATAAAAAAAGAATAGAACCTATAGACAGCAATCAGAGACACAGATCTTCATTCAGAATGAATTCAGATTCTGCCAGGAAAGGTAAATCAATACCAATATGCTGACTCTTTCAGCATTGTTCAAATATGTCAGTCACTTTATCTAAGTGAGTAAAGAAAAAATATATTAAATGATTCATCTTTATAGAAAAATAGTTTGGCTACTTTCCAATTAAGTAGAAGTTTGAATTTCTCAAAATTATTCTGACTCTAAATCAGAAGAATGGATCCATTCAAAATGTATACAAATTGTTCCATTGTATCTCTATGTAGACTCTGTGAAATGGATTGTGACCACAGTAAATTGTGATATAACTATTGCAGGATATTTGGATGGTAATACTATTAATTATCCCTAATACATGTCAAGACTTGAAGACAGGAAACAAACAAATGTCTAACAAAAAAAAAAAAAAAAAAAAAAAAAAAATTGGAGGTTGGAGGGTAGAAAGCAATATCATGGAAACAGAAACATAAATTGCTCTTTGTGGTAGATTTCAAACAGCTGAAAATCAAACACTGAAAAGATCAATGAACCACATTGCATGAGAGTGTAGTGACAGCTACAGCATAACAGGGAAAATTCCTATAAGGAAGTAACATTTATGTAATACATCAGAGATGCCATTGCCAAGATGTTATAAAAATTCAAATAATGAATACAATTACTCTAAGAACTTGAAACATTGGCTTCTGCTTATAAAAATGATATTATCAAAAGAGTGTTTTTTATCCAAATTGGCACATCAGAAAAAAAAGTCTAGCATGGTTTTGTTAAAAAAAAAAAAAAAAGATTTTATGTTTCAGTCGATCTGATCCTTTTCCCAATGGGCTAATTGAGACAAACTTTAAATGAGTGTTCTCCCTTTACCGTGAAATTTGTGTCAAGGGCACCTGGGTGGCTCAGTAGGTTAGAGCCTCTTCCTTCTGCTCAGGTCATGATCTCAAGGTCCTGGGATCGAGCCCTGCATTGGGCTTTCTGCTCAGTGGGGAGCCTGCTTCCCCCTCTCTCTCTGCCTCCCTCTCTGCCTACTTGTGATCTCTCTCCTCTCTGTCAAATAAATAAATAAAATCTTAAAAAAAAAAAAAGAAATTTGTGTCAAACAGTCATCAGTTTCGACAGATTATAGCAGGGCTTCTCAACCTCAGCACTGTAGATATTTTGAGGTGCATAATTTTCTCTTAGGCAAGGGTGAGGATGGGATGTTATGTGAATTGCAAAATTTGTAGGATCATCGCTGGTGTCTACCCACTAGATGCTGGTAGTACTTTCCTACCATTAATGATACCCCCAAAAGCTCTATACTTTGTCAAATGTCACAAGTTAGGAATATTGATACAAATGTATTAATGTATTAAATTATGTGTTGTTTTTAAGTGTTAAGAATGTTGGAGAAATAAACATATCTACACAAGTCTAGATAAATGCATGGTATAGGTATATCGGAAAAAACTGGACAAAAATATCAAGATTGGCATACTAAATTGATCAGTTACTTGCTTTGATGTCTTTATATAGAAATAAGCAGAGCACTGTGGTAAAGTAGAATATGTAAGCTAGTGAAAAGAGTATAAAATTATAAATTTGTTCAACATTTTAGCATTATTGCATTTGTTAATATTAAAATGATTACAAATCAGTGAAAATATCTGAATATGAACTAACATTTAATTTTGGAACTATCTAGCAGTCTTCACATCATGTCATAACAATTTTCATTTCTTTCCATGGAAAATGTGAGGAGGAATATTTCTCTAAGAAAAACATGGTAAAACTGTAGTATTCCAACTGTAGACATTCTGGAAAAGGACAAACTTTGGAGACAATAACAAGACTAGTAGTTGCCGGTGGTAGGCAATGGGAAAGATAGACAGAGGAAAGGGAAAAAAAAAAGTCATGGAAGGACTTCAAATTTCGACTCTCATGTGTGTAAAGAGCTTGAAAGTCACCACTCCCCTCTTTATAAGACAAAAAATTAAACAAACTGAAAATCAACATCCTTTACAGCCAAAATCTGCTTATCAGATGTAGAGCAGGATGGAGCCATTTCTGATAGGAACACATTAATGGTATTTTTGAGGAATTATGGGAGGTTAAGAATAGAATAGTATAAAAATGAGACAATTCAGTGGGCAAGTCCTATGGGAAAGGTGTCCAAATGGCCATGAGTTTTCCCTCCAGGAACCCCACCAGGCTCTCATCATGGGGAAGATTTGAGAAAGATATCTTCATGGCCCCGGCAAATGGAGAGGAAACATAGATCTTCATGAAATATACCTATGGCCTTCCCCATAACAAAAACTTACCAGGAAAAAAGATGGTTAATCCTCCTCCATGGTGGAAGAAGGAATTTCCTTCCACTCCAATACTTTCTACTGTTCCAGTTCCTCCTAAGGAAAAGAAAAAAACATTGTCAACAGGGGTCAGAGATTTAAGGAAAATGATTGGGAACACTGAAGGTTGGGAAGAGAGTGAGGAACAGGGAGGGAAAAAGCTATACTACTGGAGAAAAACTTGCCCATTAAACATAGTGCCACTGGAAGATGTATTCAGCTGGAGGATTATAGAATACCCCTTCCCTGTACTTTATCACAAACAGGGCTTCAGTGTAATAACAATGGCTTGTTAAAAATAAATACAGTCACACATTAGTTAAAGTGGTGAACACAGATTTTATTCAGTAACTACTGAGAGTAGGAGAAAACTCTGAGAACCATTCCAATTTGTGCAGAGGTGGCTTGGTGTCTTTAAGGGAGAATGTGGGAAGGAAAGAAGTGGAGGCTCAAAAGAGTTAGAAAAGTGAAAATTATGGGTCAGTAAATGTAAACATGATTAGGCCAGCCATGTTTGCTAGCTGACACTTATCTAAGTTAGGACCCTATCCTCCCACAGAGAATAGGAAAAAGAGGCCCATACTTCCTGGTGACCACATTTCAAAAGAATGGTTCTCAGTTCCTAAAGAAAGATACTTCTGAATTGTAAAAGATACGTATTCACAATTGTAAGCCATTTTTAGTAAATGCAATAAAAAAAAGGAGGCCAGGGATGTAAAAGATATTGGCTAGAATAAACAGTAAATTCTCACGTCAGCTTTGACCTTTTCAGGGCAGCATTTTAGATGGGAGAGTTGAAGCCATCTTAGGGACACAGCTTTATGTTGGTGAGAAGCCAGGTTAGATTTTGGTCATCTGTTAGTTCAGAGGTTTGGATACAATTCTCATGTGTGAAAAGTTCTCAAGATTACAGCTTTTCAAGATTACAGCTGAAAGAGCTGCAAGGAACACTCTTTGAGGAGGAGTAAAGAAGTCCAAAGTCAAGAGTGGAGACAAAAACAAAGACAATGAAGGACTTTGGAGCCTCTGCTACATTTGGCTACAGAAAACTTTAAACACAGTTCAACTTCTGGCCAAGTTAACATAAAACCCCACACTAAAGGCCTATTATCTCATTTCCTATTTATCCAATAAACCATGCCTGGCTTTTAACCAATAAATCAATGCATGCTAAAAGGCAAGAAAAAACACTGTGAAGAAGAAAAGCAGTCATCACAACCAGACTTAGATAGGACAAAAACGTTGGGTTGGGTCAGCCTGAGAATTTAAAATAACCATAGTTAATATATTAAATGCTCCAATGGAGAAAGTAGGGAACATGCAAGAACAGATGAGTAATATAAGCAGAGAGATGGCAATTCTAAGGCAGAATCGGAAGGTAATGCTAGAAATAATAATTTTAAAAACTCACTTTACTAGAAATTAAGAATGTCTTGATGAGCTTATTGGTAGATTTGACACAGCTGAGGAAAGAATCAAGGAGGTTGAAGATATGTCAATAGAAACTTCCTAAACTAAAATTCAAAGAGGAAAAAAAAAAGCATGGAAAACAAACAAAAGGAATAAAGCATCTATGAAGAGTGAGTAAAGTGCATAAAAGTTTAACACATGTATAATTGGAATAAAAGAAGGAGGAAAGGGAGATAAGATGCAGAATAAATAAATACTTTTAGTAGTAATGGCCACAAACATTGAAAATATTATGGTAAGAGAAAGAACCCAGTTATACAAGAACACATACTATATAATGCTAACGATATGAATGTCAGAAAAGAGAAGTCTGAAATAGGGACAGAAAGAAAGTTAGCGTTACCTAGGGCAGGGGGGAGAGGATGGAAGCTAGCAAGCAATGTCTAAAGAGCATAGGGCTTTATTATGAAATGACAGAAATGCTTTAAAATTAACTTCGTGATGATAGAACATATCTGTATATAGAACAAAAACCATTGAATGGCACACTTTGAATGAATTTTATACTACATAAATTATATATCAATAAAGCTATTAAAAATAAAAGTAAAATTTTAAAATTAATGATCCAAAACCTTCCAAATTAGTGACAAAACACCAAACCGCAGATTTAGGAAATTTAGGGAAGGCTGGACAAGATAAATGTCACAGTAAAATCAAAGACAGTGAGGAAATTTTGAAAGAAGCCAGAGAGGAGACAGTCACCTTAGAAATCAATGAATAAGCACAAGAATTACAGCTGACTTCTCATCAGAAATAATGCAAATAAGGGAACATATTGAAAGGGCAAAACCATCAACCTATAATTTTATTTTATTTTATTTTTTTAACCTATAATTTTATATCCACTGAGGTTATGCATCAAAAAGTGAAGAAGAAATAGACTTTCTCAGACAAACAAAAATTGACAAAATTCAGTCTTTTCCTGAAAGTAACATTTAAAATTCTTCAGGCAGAAAAAAATATATATATTGTAAGTCAGAAACTTGGATGTACATATAAGAAGGAAAATCATCAGAGGAGAAATAAATGAAGATAAAAAAATATTTTATTTCTTATTTGTATTGATTTAAAAGAAAATTATTTATTTAAAATAAGAATAGTAACAATTATTTTAGGGTGATTCAAGCATATGGAGAAGTGAAATGAATGACAGCAATGTCACGAGGGATGGGATATAGGAATTGGGAATATGATGTTTTAAATTATCTGCCCTGAACATGACAGGGCATAGTGCTGTTTGAAGCTGCACTTAGATTAGTTAAAAATGTGTATTGTAAACTCTAGAATAATTACTTAAATCTTTTTTAAAAAGAAATATAGTCAGTAGCTTAAGAGAATTGATAAAAATGGAAACATAAAATTTAAACCAGAGATGGCAAAATGATAGAAGGGAAAAAATAGCAAATGTAATAAATACAAAAAAGTTATATACATGATAGGTATTAATCCAATTTTATAAATAATAATTTAAAATGTTTAAATGCACATATCAAAAAAAGAATGTCAGAGTGGGTAAAAAAGGCAAAACCCAAATGTATATTGGCTACAAGAAACTCATTTTAAATATAAAGATTTATATAAGCTAAAAGTAAAATATTGGTAAAAAATATACCAGGCTAATAATAATAAAAAGAGAGTTGATAAAACTATGTTAATTATAGATAAATCAATCTTTAAGACAAGGAATGTTATCAGGAGTAAAGAAAGCATTACATTATGATAAAAAGGCCAATCCTTTAAGAAAACATAATAATCCTACATATTTATATATCTAATAACAGTCAAGAAACCTGAGATAAAAACTTAACAGTGGTGAAAGGAGAAACAGACAAAGCCACTATTACTATTAGGGAATTCAATATCCTTTCATCAATAAATAGCCAATCAAGCAAGCCAAAAATAAGTAAGAATATAGAAGCCCTAAAAGAACTATTTATCAAGTTGATCTAATTAACAGTTATAGAATACTGTAGCCAACACCAAATTACAGTTTTTTCTCAAACTCACGTGGAACATTAACTTAAAGAGTCCACATTCTGGGCCATAAAATACACCTGAGCAAATTTAAAAGAAATAGAAATCATGCAAAATATATTCTCAGACCATAATGAAATTAGAACTCAATAGCAGAAAGATACTTGAAAAATTCCAAAATATTTGGAGAATAAACAGTACACTCACAAATAACTCATAGGTCAAAGAAGCAGTCTTAAGAGAAATTAAGACAATAGCCCTAACTAAATGAATGTGAAAATAGAATTTATCAAAATCTGTGGGATGCAAAAAAGGAAACAGTGCTTAGAAAGAAATTTATAGCATGAATGCTTATATTAAACAATTTTTAAAATAAATAATCTAATCTCTTACTTTAGGAAACTAGAGAGAAGAAAGCAACGTTAAGACTAAGGTAAACAAAATAAAAGAAATAATAAAAATTTGAGAAAAAGGTAAATTAAATTGCAAATAAGAAAACAATAGAGAAAATCAATGTAATGAAAGGCCGATTCTTTGAAAATATCAATTAAATTGAAAAACAAAAGTTACTTTGTTAGCATTTTTCAATTCTGTTAATCTAACCTAAAATGATATATAAGAGCATAGAGCATGATACATCAATGTATTAAAGATTGTACTCTGTGTAAATATTTAAGATCATATCTGTTTAAGCATACAGCTTATAATAACAGAATCATTCATCTCCTAGATGACCATATTTTTTTATCTTAATGACATGCATATTGTTAATTTTGTATTGATGTTATACTTTTCTTTTAGTTTAAAAATAAATAATACATTTAATATGAGGAAATAAAAATTTAATATTACCAAAAGTAGCTTTTCCTTGTTCCATAATGATATGTATTTTTGTTTTGTTTTTGTTTCATTTTATTTTTTTGAATCTTTATGACCTAAGGTGTCAATTATCTGCAGACTTAGAAAAGTCATTGTTAATACTGCAGGATATTATTTTAATAAATGTCACAATCTTTTTTTTTAAAAGATTGTATTTATTTGTCAGAGAAAGAGAGAGAGAGAGAGAAAGAGCACAAGCAGGGGGAGCAGCAGGAAGAGGGAGAAGAAGACTCCCCGCTGAGCAGGGAGCCTAATGTGAGATTCGATCCTAGAACCCTGGGATCATGACCAGAGCCAAATGCAGCCACCTAACCAACTGAGCCATCCAAGCATCCCTAAATGTCATGATCTTAAAAGACGAGGACTATATGAAAAAAATATGAAAAGCACAATATCAAAAAGATCATCTGGAGAGTAAAAAAACTCTCATCTTTGATCTCTAACATGAGAAAAGGGCCCAAAGGATTTAATAACATTTATTTAAATTATTTTTGTGTAATCTATTTTTAGAAGAATTATAAGACCCTCTTATTTTCATAAAGTGAAATTTCATGTGGACCATAGATATTTGTACATAAATATAGACTACAGAAAAGTACACAATTGATATGTTTGCATTTGGACATTTCACAGTGAGTCTTCATCTTCTTACATAGAGAGAAAAATGAGGACTCTTAAAATTTGTGAAATGTATTTTTGTTTATACATGAAAGACAAATCAGAAATAAGGGGTTCATACCTTTTTTGTTTAGAATATACAGTTAATACACAATCAGATGTAAAGAGGTTGTAGAGTCCAGGACAAGAATTATGAACCCATAGAGTTGAATATCTTATGAATCTTATTTTTATTGAAAAAGGGAGACTTATATACCATGACACAAATTTAAGGAGCCTCATTCTTGCTGACTGACTCAAATAGTCTCCTGGAACAATCTCTAGAGCACTGAGAGAAAACTACAGTTGCATATATTCAGCTAGTATCTGTCAGACCTGTTCTGGATTAGAAACCACATTCCCACAGTTGGATCTCAGCAACGACCCTACTAGTAGCCTCAGTGCTCATACTTGCAGGCATCCCTGTGACTAGTACTAGACATCTAGTTCATAGAAATGTCTCTCCTTCTTTTCCCATTCTTTTTTTGTTCTGTCTATAGATAGCTGCTTTTAACATTCTAGTTCTAGTTTCATCAGTAAAAGGCTAGTTTAATTATGCTTGTAATTTTGCCCACACCCTAAATAGTTCGTTAATAGAATAAGACCATTGACCTCAACTCAGTCTTAACATTTTATTAATTCTTCAATTTATAGATTATCTTATTTTATTAAACTCAAATATAAAATACACTTAAATGCATTACCATATGAATCTGTGAATAGAAAAAATTCAGCAAAAATATAAAACCCAGTTTAATACTTTCTAAAGGTGAGCTTTGCCAAAGGATATGCAAAACCTCCAAAGTTTTTATATTAATGAAAATAAAATATTTCAGGTAATTATCAGCAGAGATAATAGATATAAATCTTAAACCAAAAATTATGAGATAAATCTCCTCAAGTGACTCTCATATAATTTTGGAAACAGAAAACTTCTGTATATGTTGCCATTTTTTTTAAGCAGAGAAACTCAAGTCTTTGTGCCTACCAAACTAAAACACAAATTATAAGTAAGTAAATAGATACTTTCAAAAATTGAAGAAACCTGCAGCTATTATATTTTCTTCAGTCCTTATTCAACAAACATTCATATGATTAATTACCATTTAGTTTTCATTAGTAAGAATGATTCTAAATTATACGTAATAGGGAAGACACATAATTTAAGATTGGTAATTCAAAGTGTTCATTTTCCAGATTCAGCTGATTATAAACACATAAAAACTAATTCTTCACAGAGTTTTGGTTTTAGTGCTCCATGTTTTATGTATTATATTCCTTTAATTACGAAAGCATACACTTGACTTAAAATTCTGGCATACAAAGGAATTCTTTATGCATATCATGAAGATAAATGCCACAATTAGGTTATGATGATGGTAAAGATATTAAATGAGGTTATGAAAGTGACTGTTGCTTTGTATGTGAGAAATAAAAGTACTCTTTAGGGACAAAGGATGAAGTTTGTGCTGCTTAAAGAAAAAAATATGCACACATTTGGATTAGTGGGGTTAGCCAACAAATTGTTGTTAGAGAAAATTGCTGAACAAGCAAAAAGCTGTAACTATAGATTTTTTTGAATTTCAGAGAAATAAAGATTTCTTTAGATATCATTCTTTGGATTCTTAAGACATCTTTAGGGCTATGAACTATGTCAATAATCAAATAATTTTAATTATATATACTAAACAGTACATTCTTTGTAATAGGTAAGCTGAAAAAGTCATTAAATTGTCCTTAATCTATATTTGTTAATGTGTTAGTGGATCTTGCACACTTTCAAATTTTACCTAAATATATTCAAATATATACTGACTGAAAATTTAAAAATGATCCCGATTGAATAAAAACAACAACAAAAAAACACATTTTATTATTAAACCCAAGAAGAAGTAAAGATAAATGTTAAATTCACTCAGAATTTCATATGCAAGAGTGCTAGAAATAAGCACATGTAAAGTATTTAACGTATGCTAAACACTGTTCAAAGTAGTTTGTAAATAACATCTCATTTAATTCTCACGAAATTGCTTAAAGTTTGGTCCTACTGATATCTCAGGATTGCAGAACAGCTAAACATCTTATCCAAGATTGCCTAGCTAGTAATAGTGGATCTTGCATTCGAATCCAGACAATGGATCAAGAGTTTGGCTCTTCCTCAACAAGAAACATTGCCTCTCAAAAGGAATTATGCTACGTGTACCACATCTTAAAAGAAATTAAAGTCCAAAATTAAATTATCTTGCCCTTTTGAGATAAGGCTCAAATTCTAAAATTATTAAATTATATCAGAATTTAAGAAATCATCCTCTTCACTTTCATTTTCTTGCCAATATGGAGGTGACTGAAGAGGACATTGTAAATTCTTAATTGTATAGCAGTTGAATTGATCAAGTGTCAAGTGTCTCATCTTATAGAGATCAGAAATAAGAAAAGGAAAGATCACCATTATCCTCTCCTAATACCCTTAGGATTTATAAAAGTAACCTACCACCCAATCATCAGGTCCTATTGTAGTTAACCCGGGTGAAATAATGTTCCCAAAACTGTTAAAATACTGCAATAGACCCAGCACAAATTTAGTGGTAAAGAGAGGATGAATTTTGTCAGTATCATGAACATGATAATCAATGGATAGAAGTGTCAGGAATATAAAACCTCTAAATTTAAACTTATTTGGATCAATCTCTCAACATCATGCTGACTTTGTAGTAAGCATGTGTAGTATCTGAGGGGTGATTCCACTTATGCGGATGAATCATAGTTGCCTTTTTTTGCAAATCTTAGAGATTTGTCATGTTGATGAAGCCTCAGCTAACAGAAATAATTCAAGGTGCCTTTATTTTATATCCAATATATTCAGAACATCTTAATTTCTATTTCTTCTGAGTCCCATGTTTCTGGAACTTTATATGTATTGCACTGAGGATGGTACCAATCTACCGTCTTAGCCTCTACAGTTTTGTGAGTAAGCTTTTTTTTTTAAATCCTGAGGCACAGAGGATGTTTCCTGTCACTTGCTATGCACTTTTTTATACCTTTGAAATCCATCTGCAGTAGAGATTTCACCCTAATCCTCAGCTTTGATCAACTGAGGGATTTCTCCCAAGAAACTTCCTAGTTAAGTTTACTTTCATGGCTTCCTTAGAATACAACCATCACCCATATCACTGTCATGTACATCTCATAACTGTGATTCCTCAAGTTTGTAATGTTTTAGCACTACCTTCTCATACGTCATTTTCTAAACTAAAGGAATAAACCTTGTGGGATAGATTTTACTTCTGTCTATTACACTTAGTGTCTTTTTGAAAAACTCGACTAAATTAAGTTTATCCTGTTTTAGGTCCATTTATTTCCTTCTGTTAGGATAGAGGACTGATATAGTTAGCTGTAATTGAATACAGCCTTCATTTTGCTTTTCATTGTTTTTTGGGGGGAGACAATACATTTACATGTCTAATATATTCTCCATGATTTTTAACTTGTTATGTCTCTCTCTCTCTCTCTCTCTCTTTTTTTTTACTGGTTAGATATCTTTAACAAACTATTCACTTTAACCATTGAGTTGAATAATCCTACAAATGAGATATGCTCCCAATAGGCTCCCTATTGAACCTGCCTTGAACACAACCTGCCTATTTTACTGATTTCATTTCAATGCATCTCACTTACCTTTCTGTGAGGTCCTCATTCTACACATTTCTGGGTATGTTTCTTTCAAGTCAAAGGCAATAATTTTACTCCCACTTACAATAGCTGTATAATCTTGAAAGGCATAGAAAAATGCAATACCTTTCCAATGTCTCCACATATTATATATTTATTTAATAAAACCATCATAAAATTTAAGGGGCATTTCCCCAGTTACTGTTACTATGGATTCTCTACTTTTAGTTACAAGATATTGTCTCTCAATATTTTTCTGGTTCTTGAATATCGACTCATACTTCTTGGCTGTTGGTTTTGGCTCTAGATAACAGGGTATTTCATGCTGCACTTTGAAATCAGTACCTTAGCCTTAAAATACTCTGTAGCCTATCAAGGCCTAAAAAATGACCAAGACTTTATATTCTACAGAGTTAAAATTTTTTTCCAGATTATTGTACTGAGGAAAAGTGTACCCAACACCGTGTCCCTGCCTGCATCTTGGCAGGCCCATACCCTGTAAACGTCCCATGCTGTTGCTTGGGGTCTGCTTGCTAGGTACCATAGTACATGGAGCCACTCAATTGTTAGGCTTAGAAAAATTCAACCTGAGGGCTATTACTTAAATTGGCCTCTCCTTGCTTACATTAGGCACCTTTTATCTTCCTAAAGCTACTCATTTGCTTTGTCAGTGTAACTCCTCCTCTTTTCTAAAGCAGAATTGGGTGAGGCCCAGAGTATGTCCCTGAAGCTTTTATCCTCTTTTATACATAGCCACCATAAGCTGCAGTTACTACAAATCTAGACTCATACCCAGGCCACAGGCCTAAAAAAAAAAAACAACTTCAGGACTGAAAAACTCATCTGGCCTGTAGACTCATAAAATTCAAAGCAGATAGCATGCTACGGGTATATAAATCCAAGGCCCAAGTCATGAATTCTGACTCCACTAAAGTTTCTTCTCTTTATGCATATTTAGTTCTCTGAATTCCATTCTTGATTTTATATCTCAATATTTCAAATAAACACAATTAAGTAATAGTCACTGAGAAAGTCACCAATAGATGGTTGCCTTTTTTTTTTTACTTTGGTTTTGAACAATTTGAGAAATGAAACAAAGAAGAAGATGAAGGCCAAATTTTATTTTACCTTATTTATTTTATTAAAATACAGGTTTGTTTATTTATTACTGACAGAAGCTTATTTATTACTTACCGATAAAAGAAATATTGAGCTGATCTCTTCCTCTCCTTCCCAAATTCACCAATTGCTTAACACCCCCCAGAGAGGAATGAGGAAAGGGATGAGGAATATTTGGAATCTATTTAGGAACATTCAGGAAGTAGACATTTTTTTCTCAAAATTTGGTTCTTTTCTATTTATTTTTCACTATATACAAAGCAGGCATTTGAGTTGTTTACTTATATTAGGAGGTTTTTAGTCCTCAAGTCCTTGCACATTAATTCAAGAAAAATTTTATATTGCATCTACACTGTTGTTATACTTGACTATTCATAGAACTCTTGAGACATATCCTTTTTGCTTAAACATAACTTTCATTGATGAACTTTCCCCTTTTTTTTTTAAAGATTTTATTTACTTATTTGACAGAGAGAGAAAGAGATCACAAGTAGGCAGAGAGGCAGGCAGAGAGAGAGCGGGAAGCAGGCTCCCTGCTGAGCAGAGAGCCAGATGTGGGGCTTGATCCCAGGACCCTGAGATCATGACCTGAGCCGAAGGCAGAGGTTTTAACCCACTGAGACACCCAGGCGCCCCTGAACTTTCCCTTTTATTTATACTTTTATTGTATCATATATTCATTTGAGTACTTTTTTTTTTTTTTTTTTAGAGAGAGAGAGAGAGCATGAGCAGGGGTCTCAATGTGGGGGTTGATCTCATGACCCTGAAATCATGACCTGAGCCAAAACCAAGAGTTGGACACTTAACTGACTGAGCCACGCATGCACCCCCATTTAAGTACTTTCTTTAATGTTTTACAGTTTGAATATGGTACCAGAATATATCTAATAATGGTTCTCTATTCACAAAGTTTTCCTATAAAATATTACGAAAATCTGAAATTTCAGACAAAATATTTTTTCAGAATTTTGGGTAACTTTTCTTTAATTGTTTCATTCTATTCATAAGCCCTTTCATGTAGCTCAGATCAATGGAATAGTATATGCAGCCCCAGATTTCTTTAAGAATTTTGTGAATTCATCAGGCATACTTTGCCTCAGGATTTTACACTGGCTGTTGCTTCTGCCTGAGATGTTCATGTAACCATTTAGATCAATCCCTTTTCTCTGAACTAAGATTTTAAGATCTTTCTACATGAATACAACTATCTGTTCTCTCTGGGATTGCAGATGTATCAACCCAGCTCTAACTTTCGTTTAAATAACATTGATTTGTAATATAGTTGATTTATTATATATAATATTTATTTTGTTTCTTCTGTATTAATATGTCATAAGGCAGATATTTTTTCTTTCTCTGATATAACACAAATGCCAGATTGACATGTTGACCAAAGAAGTACTAAAAAAAAAAGTTAAATGAGGGGTGCCTGGGTGGTTCAGTGAGTTAAAGCCTCTGCCTTTGGCTCAGGTCACGCTCTCAGGGTCCTGGGATCCAGTTCCGCATCGGGCTCTCTGATCAGCAGGGAGCCTGCTTCCCCCTCTCTCTCTGCCTGCCTCTCTGCCTACTTGTGATCTCTCTCTCTCTGTCAAATAAATAAATAAAATCTTCAAAAAAAATTAAAAAGTTAAATGAATGACTTTTCATTAATGTCTATATTATTTTTCATATGTTTTAGTTAGTAATATAACTATTAGTAAAATTAGTAAAAATTAATGCATTTAAAAATCATTTTCCATAGTTTCACTACAAGACACAAAAACATCTATATTTTTATTTGGGTAGGTGTTGAAATATTTCCTTTGAAAGAGTTTGTACCACTTTATATTTCCTGAAACATGTTTTTTCTTCAATTTTCTCATTAACAGTGATCATTACATTTTTATATCTGCAATGTGATAGGCAAAGCGTTTCCACTTAGTCATTATTTTTTTCAACTTTCATTTATTCTTTCAACTTTGATTGAGCATCCTACTGTGTGCCAAGTTGTGTTACACATGCTAGAGAATAATATTCAGCCTGCCAAATGATGCCTTCATACTCATGAATCTTTGTAGTGCACAAGGTTAAGAAAAAATAATCAGTACAATGTCTGAACTAAGTAGAAATAATCAAGATAATGGTGATGATAGCAGTGACTGGGGAGGTATTTTGCAGACATGGACAGGAAAATATTTAATAGACATGTGGAAAGCAGAGAGACAAGAGCCACCCATGCAAAGATGGACAGAAACAGCAGGGAAGAGCACTCTAGCAGTGGGGCCAATTAGAACAAAGGCAATAGGCAATTTTGGCATGTTTGTGGAACTTAAATAACAAGTCAAATATCTGTGGGAAAAGGATGAGTTTAAAGAGGGAGAAAAAATATGAGATCTGAAATTCAAATGATTGTTGGAGAGTCGGGGATGATTCAGCAAGAGAGAAGAGAAGAAACAGATAATGTTTTATGAAGCTTTTTCATTTGTAAATAGCTAAAGATGGCTAGTGTAAGTATACAAATACATTTAAGTATTTCAAATGATTTATCCAGAACAAAGTTCAACAAATAGATAATGCTATGTCAATTTCAGAACTAGTTCTACTACTTTATTCAAGGTTTGAATGATCAAAGCTTTCAATCCCAGTATCAGTAGACTTTAATGTATTGTTCCACTTATTTTATTTATTGGAAGTTAGAGGTAACTACACATTACAGTAAAATAGGCCTCTTCTAGATTATACTGATTGTTTACCTGGCTTTGAATAATCTTAGCTGATTAACCTATTTAGATAGCATTTACAAGGAAATGTATATAGCACTTCAATATATACTGTATTCTGCAAAATTTAACATGCTTCTCTAGGAAAAAATCCTTTAAAACATCTATTTCTGCTTACCTTTTAGTATAAAAACAATATTTCTTTTTTCCTAAGGAAAACATGGCTCTAGTAAAAGTACCATATAGGTCAAAGTATATGTATCCCTTTCACTTGTTGGAACAACCAGTTAAGATTTGTACCACAAAGGGGGTGCCTGGGTGGCTCAGTGGGTTAAAGCCTCTGCCTTTGGCTCAGGTCATGATCTCAGGGTCCTGGGATCGAGCCCCGCATTGGGCTCTCTGATCAGCAGGGAGCCTGCTTCCCTCTCTCTCTGCCTGCATCTCTGCCTACTTGTGATCTCTCTCCTCTCTGTCAAATAAATAAAATCTTAAAAAAAAAAAAAAAGGATTTGTACCACAAGGAATGGATGAGATCAGTGAACCAGAAACAGGAAACATCGATGTGATAAGTAATGACTTAAATTCTTCCTTTCAGATTTTTTGTTTTGCACGAGTTGAAATATTTGTTCCCAACTGAAATATAGTAGAGAGAATCTGTAGTGAATAAAATCTCAAAAATCAATTGACAGATAATACTTATACTCTTAGAGAAGTTTAAAAAATAAATGAGTAATAGAAGTGTATATCGGCTAAATACTAGTGTATTAAAATCTCAATATGCTTGACAACATACTCTTATGACAAAAAATTATCAATATGTTTGTGTTTATAAGAAAATATTTCAAGAAAAGTATTAGAAGGCTTCTTTTTAGAGGAAAAGTCCCAGTTATTTTTTTTTAAGATTTTTTATTTATTTGAGAGAGAAGGGAAAGAACACAAGTGGAGAGGAGGAACATGGGAGAGAGAAGCAGATCCCCTGCTGAGGGGGAAGCCTGATGTGGGGCTAGATCCCAGATCCCCAGATCATGACCTGAGCCCAAGGCAGACACTTAACTGACCAAGCCGCCATATGCCCCTGACAATTTCTAGTTATGATCCTAATTGAACTTATTTCTTAGAAGGATGAGGAATACAAATATAAAACTTGCCATGTGAAAGATATATTCCTGAGAAAATATAGGAATCTTATGATAATTTCATCTCAATATGGCAAATCATTATTGAAAGATGCTGTTACTAAAATATTGATAACATTGTTCTTTGGCCTGAAAGATGGTGGGGTTGTCTTTGTTTCCTGAAAGATTTCACAGTGGTTTATAGAATATGTTGCTTCATAGTATTAAATAATCAGTTGGGGCGCCTGGGTGGCTTAGTGGGTTAAAGCCTCTGCCTTTGGCTCAGGTCATGATCTCAGGGTCCTGGGATCAAGCCCCGCATCAGGCTCTCTGCTCAGTGGGGAGTCTGCTTCCCCCTCTCTCTGACTGCTTCTCTGCGTACTTGGTGATCTCTCTCTGTCAAATAAATAAATAAAATCTTTAAATAAATAAATAATCAGTCAACAACATTTATATAAAAGTTTATGTAAATTTTATGTAACAATAAGTTCTATATGATGTTTAACTAAAAATGAAAATATCTAGTCAAAAAATGTTCTAGGTTCTATTTTTTTATATACCAGTATAAACTCAGTTACAGTTTTGTATCACTATTTTTCCACTGTATATTTCAAAAGAAAATAAAAATAAACTAATAATATACTGATTAGATGAACAGTATTATGCATGCATAACTATGTAATTCACACATATGTCCTGAATAAACAAAATGATATATGTGCCTCCAGTTGAAGTTGTAATGAAGCCTATTAAAATAATGGATGAAGTACATGCAGCACTCTTAAAGATGTTTTCCCAAGGACCTTTCATAATGCCAAGAGTCCATATATTTTATTAAAATGTACCCTGAGTTGAATTTCAGAAGAAAGAAATTGATATTCTGGAGTCATTTTACTACTAATTTACTCACTGTGGGTTTTTTTTTTTTTTAAGATTTTATTTATTTATTTGAGAGAGAGAGAGAGATATCACAAGCAGGCAGAGAGGCAGGCAGAGAGAGAAGGGAAGCAGGCTCCCTGCTGAGCAGAGAGCCCGATGTGGGACTCGATCCCAGGACCCCGAGATCATGACCTGAGCTGAAGGCAGAGGCTTTAACCCACTGAGCCACCCAGGTGCCCTCACTGTGGGTTTTTAAACACTTCATAGGCATTTACATTCTCTCACTGAATTTCAATTTGTGTTAAATAAAATATATTTTATTGAATTTGAAACACAAATTTCAATTTGTGTTAAATAAATTTAAAAACTTAAAAATATATATATTTTTAAAGATTTTATTTATCTATTTGACAGAGAGAGAGATCACAAGTAAGCAGAGAGGCAGGTGGGGCGGGAGAGGGGGGAAGTAGGCTCCCTGCTGAGCAGAGAGCCCGATGCGGGCTTGATCCCAGGACCCTAAGATCATGACCTGAGCCGAAGGCAGAGGCTTTAATCCACTGAGCCACCCAGGCACCCCTAAAAATAAAATTTTTAAATGCTCTGATCACTTAAGAAGAAAGGGACCATATAATCTAAGAAGCTATATGACAGCTGTTATTGCTAATTTTATATTCCTGTGTTCTCATTGCTTAAATGATAAAAAAAAGTTTTGGCTCACATGTGATCAAGTTCAAAGTTCTCACCAGTATTTTATTGATCTTTCTACCCTTCATAACATGTATTAAAAGTGGGTCCAAAAGTGGACTTACTCCATTTCACAACAGTTTTTACTTCCATCCACATGACCCAAAATTGAGTCCCAGATATAGGACATTTTTACCAATAGAAAAGGACATTTTTAACAATATTTGGTGAAATTACATAATTTAACCAGGGTCTCTTAAGTAGAAGATGGCAAAACTGAGACTGGAGCATCAAGATCTTATTCTTAGGAATGATAATAACAAAGTATCTCCGAAGTTATCTTATGACTATGAACGTGATTTCAGATGGTATAATATTTCAATTATTCATGGTCAAAGAGGACATTTAATTAATTTTTAAATGAAAATTATGGATGGTATTTGGTTTTCTGTTGCAAATATTCTTTTATTTCACTGTGATGTTACAAACTACTATAATGGTCTTTATGTCTTGAATAATAATTATTTTATTTATTTAAAAATTATTCTGTATAATATATTTCACTATGAAATTATTTTTTAAATTTTTTTGAGGATTTTATTTATTTATTTGACAGAGAGAGAGGTCACAAGTAGGCAGAGAGGCAGGCCGATAGAGAGGAGGAAGCAGGCTCCCTGCTGAGCAGAGAGCCCAGTGCGGGGCTCGATCCCAGGACCCTGAGATCATGACCTGAGCCAAAGGCAGAGGCTTTAACCCACTGAGCCACCCAGACGCCCCTGAAATTATTTTTATAATAGTTACTTTTAGGTGAAAATAATAGTAAATTTAAAAATTACAGTGGTATAAAATATTAAGTTTAAGAATTACTCTGCTTTTCTTAAAATTTTACATTTCAAATAATAACTATTAAAATTTTTCAAAATGCAACTATTTTATGACTTTTTGGACAATATTCCAACACTACTATCCTAATGGAGATAATACAATGATTCAGTATATGCAATAAAATTAGTGGTGTGGGTTAAATAATTTCACAATTTCTCGGTCCCAAAATCTAGGCTTATATAATTTGACTTATGTGTCTGCTCAAAAAAGATTTATATATTTTATTTTGCAATGTATGCCCCAAGGAAGAAGAATTCATAATTTATATCAAAGGCAAGTAAATGCCTTTAAACTCATAAAACAGCACTTTTAGTTACATGGTTTATTGTGTGTTGACTCTAAGACCACTTGGAACTTCAAAGCTGAAATGTCTTATGCCCAAGTTCTAACTTTATGAAGACTAAAATGTAAGAAATGGTCTTTCACTTCAAGTTTTAAAAATGACAGTCCAAAGATAAAAGCGAGTGATTGCAGTGATGTGGAAGAAGTATGTGCTTATAGAGAATTTATGGTGTGCACTACAAATGGCTAAGATAGAAACTTCTCAATTTAGACCACTGTGTAACTCCAGCTCAGATGATTCAGTTTTAGGATTCCTGTCTTTTATGAAATACAGAAAGAAAGGTGTAAAAACACCTTCCTTTTCCTCCATACAAACACGTTTTTTTATTTGTTAAAAATTACTATAAATAATAGTACCTTTAGTAAATCTAATTTATTTAATTCTACTCTAGTTCATACCATCTCTTTCATTCCTCTTCAATAGAAAATATAAACATTTCCATGTAAATCATTTTACTGGAGGAAATATTCAACATAAGCAATTATCTACGTTCCACTAGACAGTAAAACAGACAAACACAAAAAAATTAAATTTAATTCTGTAGCACTGTAATGGTAGCTTATTGAGCATCATGGCTTCTCAGAATTCTGTAATTTTAAAGTTCAAGTGCGCGCACAAATGTCAAAGGAATAAGTGGGAACAAGAAATCTTTGGAAAGCTAAGGATGAAAATAATAGCTAACATTTATTAAGTGTCTTTATATGTCAGCTACCCATCTAAATGAACATATACTTACATGTATAGATAACTTAATATTCAGTTAAGCTCTCAGAAGTGGTATACTATTTCTAACTGACTTCTTCCACAATTGCCTTTTCTTTAT
>CM052899.1:56864645-56903171 GCA_028534135.1 Potos flavus
CCCTTAGTCAAAGCAGCCGAGGGTCGCGAGTCCGGGCTCTGCCTGGGTTCCATTAGCAGCCAGCCTGCGGCTTCCCACAGTCATGTTCTGGGTGGCATCACCAATAAGAAAAAAATCCATAAGTCAACCATATCAAACACAAGACCTATTATGTTAAATGCAGAGTCTCATGCAGTATATCTATTTCAGATATCTACTAAACTACAATCATACTTCTCTCAGTCAAGTGCTCTGAGATTTCATTACCAGAATCATTTCCCAGAAAAATGCTGATAGATAATTAAGAGTTTTATTTTGTACTTGCTCCCTTGGTACATGCTAAGGTCCGTGTTTAGTTCTCTCTCTTGTAATGAATGTGAGGAAAGTTAATTATTATTATTATTTTTATTATTAATAATTTTCATGGAGAGGAGAGCCAAAGATTTGCAATCCATGTAGAAACAGCTTCTAAAGACAGATCATTGAAAGCTATCCTCTAGGCATTAAGGCTTGAGAAACTTTGATTCCTACAAATAATATTGTACCAATGATCGAGGACTTAGTTTCCTCCAAATAATGCCCTAATATTCACATGAGTGAGCAAGAGAGATTATGAATTCTACTGACATTCGCAATCTAGAGAATCAAATTTGCAATTTTGTTTTCAGTACTTGAACATGAATCTGCATAAATAAGATGTAATCAGGATTATCATAGAATATTTGAGAGTTACTGATTTTGCACCCAAAAACAACATATAAATGTAATATTGAGGTAAAAATTTTTTTTTTCTAAAGATGCCATTGGCCTATGATAGACATAGACTATGGAGTTAGTTTAGATTTCATGGACACTGGTCTTGCACCCTCTATTGTCCAGGGGCTTAGAGATCGTTTACCTCTTATTTTCTTACCTTCTTGTTGAGACTGGCTCCTCAGCACCATTACAGCTTAACATTGGTAACAGGGAACCATCGTGGGCACCTGGGGGCTCAGTTGGTTCAGCAACTGCCTTCAACCCAGGTCATGATCCTGGAGTCCTGAGATCAAGTCATGTGTTGGGCTCCCTGCTTGGCAGGGGGTCTGCTTCTACCTCTGACCATCCCCCTCTCATGCTCGCTCTCTCTCATTCCCTCTCTCTCAAATAAATAAATAAAATCTTAAAAAAAAAAAAAAAAACAGAACACCAAATTCTACATGAATTCTTAGCTCCAGTAGGACAAAATCTGACAATATTCCTCATCATTCATTCCAAACTCAATAGAATCCGTCTCATGATCAATTATCTAATCTTGAGCCGAGTGGATCAACTAATTTGACTCAATTATTTATAGCCCATGCTAGAGATTATAAGATCAAGTTTGAGATGTCAAATGAAGAATTTGAGTTTGTCAGTCTCTTGTTTTAAACTATGACAGATTGTCAGACAGAGCCACTTCATATGATCTTAATTATAGTATTTTATTTTAATTTTATCTGTTTTGCCAAAAGACATGTCCCCTGTTTCCATGTGTTCAGAAATGCTAACCAATTTTGGTATTTCACCACAGCTCTCTCTAGCTCGCATCCTGGAATTTGAATGCTTCCTTCTCCTTCTTGACTAGGTAACCAATTCCAAATACTGTTTTTCCCTGCATTCACAGTCTGCAAGCCATTCTAAGTAGCAATTTTTTTATCAGTGTTTTTGGTTCAAAACCAGCAGAAATAAACCTGAATATTGTTGGCAAAACTAAAATTTATTTTAAGAGTATTAGGAGATTATACAAATGAAGTGATGGCAACATTGGAGTGGGAGCAGAAGAGAGGAAGTTCTGGGGTATTAATTCAATTTCAACTCTAGAATAGTCTTGATAGCAGCGTCAGTGGGACACCTCTGTTAGGATCAATGAATAACTTCTCCTTCTGGTCTTGGACCATTTTTTTAAGATTCCAAGTCTGAGGATAGGTCATCTGACTGCTACAGTTTAAAATATGTTCTTGCTCAGTGGTTCTTTTGGCACAACCATTAAATGGATAGTGCCAAAATGCTTTCAGGAAACATAAATCTTCTATAGGGAATGACAGGCACTAGGCTATAATATCTCACACACACACAAAAAAAGAATAAATAATGGGATAGCTTTAGTTTTTTTTTTTTCCCCCAAATACCTTTATTTTTTCAGTTTACAAGATTCATTGTTCATGTTAGTTTTTGTTTTTTTACAAAAAACAAATGCAAAAACACTAAAGTAGTCCTTGAAAATATTGTTAAGAGAATCAAAAAGAATGCTATGGGGGCGCCTGGGTGGCTCAGACACATTCTGCATTTGTTTTAATGTATTTGTTAAACTGTCATTCGTTTTCATTCATCCATAGCACACATAATTTGGGTCGATTTTTTCACTGATGGTTGTAAAAACATGAACAATTGTACTGTTTACTAAACACTAAATTTACTTAAATTTCACACAAAATAAACACCAATTATTTACTAAAAGTTAAAGTGTAGAATGAAAAGAACACATTTTTTACTTATAAATATTTATCAGATATTTAAAATATGATCTAAATAGTAGGGCGCCTGGGTGGCTCCGTGGGTTAAAGCCTCTGCCTTCGGCTCAGGTCATGATCTCAGGGTCCTAGGATCGAGTCCCACATCGGGCTCTCTGCTCAGCAGGGAGCCTGCTTCTCCCTCTCTCTCTGCCTGCCTCTCTGCCTACTTGTGATCTCTTTCTCTCTGTCAAGTAAATAAATAAAATCTTTTAAAAAAAAAAAAAGGATAAAAAAAAAGGATGCTATGATTACCTTGAAAATAATCCAACATAGTGCCTCTAAGGATTAATATAATCAAAGATAATTTTAGGTAATTAGGAGTTAAAGTAACTGATTTTTCCTTAGTATTGTTTTCAAATATAATTTATTTAGAATATATATTGTCCAAGGCTTTTCCTCTTTTATTCTGCTTTCTCTAGATTCTTTTTTTTATTTCATTTATGTCACCACACTTTAAAATCATTTAAACATTTAACATTAAACATTAAACATTAAACATTTATGATCATTTATACATTTATGATCATTCATAAGCCTGGAAATAATATACATAGACATATAGATACAGAAATAGCATATAATTTCAGAAATTTTATGAGTTACCATTAGAATTCACTAATTTCAACTTAGGAGGTCTGTGATTCTCATTTTAAGAAACTTCTTCTAACAGATGACTCATGGATATAATTCAACTCCGAGGTAACTCCCCAGTAATACCATTACTGCTTCTGTAATTTTTAACTTCGTAAATATTTATTGTAATTGTTATTTGTAAAGATTATATATAGAGTGCCAAAAGATTTTATTTTAATGTTATTTTTATGATTTAAAAAATAATACATAATGATTAGAGAAGATTTAACCCATCTTAAAATCTATAAAGGAAAAAAAAAAATAGTCCTAGTCCTATCACCCAGAGCTAATAACTTTTTTTTTTTTTTGAGCAGGGGGTGGGGTACAGTGGAAAGGGGCAGAAGAAGAGGGAGAGAAAATCTTAAGCAGTTTCCACACCATTATGGGGCCTGAAACAGGGCTTGATCTCACAACCTTGAGATCATGACCTGAGCTGAAAACAAGAGTTGGATGTTTAACCAACTGAGCCACTGAGTGCCCCTCTCAGAGCTAATAACTATTAAATTATTAATATGATAAAGTACTTTCCCTCTCTGTTCAATTTACATTTTTCTATATAATTTAATATTTGATTTCTTGTATAATGCTTTTGTTCTAATATTTTGTCATACACATTTACACCTTACCACTAAAACTTATTTACAACTTCAATTATCCATTCACTAGAAATAGAAAAGTCATCAGCAGAATCCATTTCCAGATTGATAGACATCAAGGCCCTGTACTCTGTCTTTCTCTGCTTGACTTATTTCACTTAGCATAATCCCCTCCAGTTCCAACCATGTCGATGCAAATGACAGATATTCATCCTTTCTGATGGCTAAGTAATGCTCCATTGTATATATGAACCACATCTTCTTTATCCAATCATCTGTTGAAAGACATCTCAGTTCCTTCCACAGTTTGGCTATTGTGGACATTGCTGCTATGAACATTGGGGTGCATGTGTCCCTTCTTTTCACTACATCTGTATCTTTGGGTTAAATATCTAGTAGTGCAATTGCTGGGTTGTAGGGTAGCTCTATTTTTAATGTCTGGAAGAACCTCCAAATTATTTTCCAGAGTAGCTGTGCCAGCTTGCATTCCCACCAACAGTGACAGAAGGTTTCCCTTTCTCCACATCCTCGCCAACATTTGTTGTTTTCTGTCTTGCTAATTTTTGCCATTCTAACTGGCGTAAGGTGGTATCTCATTGTGGTCTTGATTTGTATTTCCCTGATAGCTTGTGATGCTGAACATTTTTTTTTTATGTGTCTTTTAGCCATTTGTATGTTTTCTTTGGAGATGTGTCTTGTCTTTGCCCATTTCTTGACTGGATTATTTGTTTTTTGAGTGTTGAGTTTGAGAAGTTCTTTAAAGATCTTGGATACCAGCCTTTTATCTAAAATGAAATTAAGGAATCAATTCCACTTATAGTAGCACCCAAAACCATGAGATACCTAGGAATAAACCTAACCAAAGAGGTAAAGGATCTACTCTAGAAACTACAGAACACTTAAGAAAGAAATGGAAGAAGACACAAAGAGATGGAAAAGCATTCCATAATAATGGATTGGAAGAATAAACATTATTAAAATGTCTACATTACCCACAACAATCAACACTTTCGATGAAATCCCTATAAAAATACCATTGACATTTTTCACAGACCTGGAACAAACAATCCTAAAATTGATATGGAAATTTATATGGAAACAGAGAAGATACAGAAAATTATGGAAATGATTAACAGAGCATTGTGTCTATAGGGTCAAACTATAAATTCTGTTTAATATCTACACACAAAAGAAGGCATTAATGAAGGAGCAGGGGGCTACAAAAGGCCATTCCTAAAACAGACAAACTCCCTTCTCTGATCCTGGACCTAGGCCATTTTTAAAAACCAGAATTTATTAACTGAATGAATGGCTGGGTCCTAGGAGAAAGATCAGCAACTTCATAGCAAGTATAGAACATGATTATTCCCTAAATCTATCTCTAGTGAGATCTATGGTCATTTATTCAGGTCACTGTATACTGAAGAAAATATATATGCAGGCGTTTAAAGATGGCTGAACAAAATTTCAAGTTGACATTGACCTAAAGCACTAAACTTTTGTTAGAATGGAGAATTACAGGAGCCTGGATAATAAATAATAATAATAATTGGAGTCCTGGTTTACAGTGGTTTCACTGGGTCATGGATCCACCCAATAGTCTTTCTACACACTTTGAAACCATAATTGGGGTTGACGTCTTTGGAAGTTGGATTAATTCCAACCCTGGGTCCTTGGTGCAAGAGTTACAGAGTACATAGTACAAAAGGCTAAGTTTGGCTCTGCAGTAATGGATGGATTCTAGGGAATTTCTGAAAGGTACCACCAACTCAACCAGTGGTAGCCTCAATTATAATTTCTGTACTAAATATGGTATCATTGCTAGAGATTATTATCAAGGTTTTAAATGCATGCTATACAGGCACTGGTTTAGCAAAAGCATTATTTTCTATAGCGATCAGGAAAAAGTATAAGAAGCACAGTTCATACTCACATGGAACAAATAAGAATACTCAGAGTTTTACCCTTTGGCCATGTTTATTTTCCAACCCTTTGTCACAATACAGTCAAAAGAGATTTTTGTCTGTGCCTTTCACAGAACATTAGATTAATTAAATACATTGATGTCATCATGTTGGTCAGGCAGGACAGACAAATGATGGCTAGTATATGAGAAGCATTGGTATAAAACATGCACTTTAGAGAGTAGAAAGCAAACCCTATGAAGATTCAGGGATATGCCATTTACAGATATTTTTCCCACTAAATCTCTTATCCATTTAATTCTGCTTGACTTTTGCTTCTCAGGAGTTTCAAATTAACATAAGCATTTACCAAAAAAAGCAGCATGATACTTAATAGTGAGAGATGAGAGTATTTTCTTTCGTGATTGGAGAATGATGCTATATGATTTCGTGATTAGAGAATGATGGCTATACCTAATACTAGTATTCAGTGTGCACTTGGAGGTCATATATGGTACAAAAAATCAAGAAAAATTAATACAGAGTATGCAGTTTGGAAAGGAAGAAACAAATATGTTATTTATTTGCGCTCAATATGATTACATGTAGAATCTCCTAAATCCGAAATCATTTTTTATTAGAATGAATATGCTAACTTAGCAATTACAAATTACAAATTCATCATATAAAATTAAATTGTTTTTATGTGCTGGAATTTAGTAACTAAAACTGTAATTTAAAAATATTGTTTACAATGGTATCAAAAACTATAAGGTACTTAGTGGTTGATTTAATAAAAACAGGCAAGACTTCATAGACTACCACAAAACAAGAGAAAATAAAAAAGAGAATAAAAACAAATAAATGAATAGATATATGATGTTAAATTGAAATGCTCAACTTAAAATGTATATACAAGAGCACAAGATAGCAAAAATAATATTTCAAATGATGTACAAGACTAGAAAACTTCTATTAGCTTTTCCAAGTTATTCTACAGAGCTAGAATAATCAAAGCATTGTGTATTGGCATAGAAATAGACATATAGGTCAGTGGAAAAAAAAGGAAACTCAGAAGCCTCAAATATAGTTCTTCACAGATAAGGTCCATTGCGTTTTGACTATGAAGCTAAAACATTTAATAGATAAAGGAAAATCTTTTCAACAAATAGTGCTAGAATGTCAAATATCTAGAGAAAAAAAATGAACCTCGATATTTATCTTATACCACTCCCTAAATTAGGTAAAGATGTGTTTAAAAACCTAAAACATAAAAGGTATGGAATTAATGTTTTTAGAAGAGAGCAAGAGAGAGAGAATGATTTTGCCATTTGAGAGTAAGGAAAAATTCCTGTTTTTTAGGACAGATAGCATTCAAACAACATCTCTGGCACCTATCACATTTGTACTTGACAAATATCTGAATTCACTTTCACTGGCCTGTACCTTTTCATTCTATTGACTTGCTCAGGAAAATGCCATTAATCTCTACCTACTAATTTTACTTATTCTTCAAGATTCTACAAATACATATCTTTTCTTAAGTATTTCTGTCCCACATTCTTTTCTTCACCTGTGTCCATCTCCCTCTCTGCTCTCATTGTGGTTTGTTCACTTTTATTTAACATTATTTTCTCACAGGATACATCTTATTCATTAATGTGTCACCTACACTTATTGCCTAGAATGCAGTTTCATGCCAAAATATGACCTTCGAAAAGTCTAAGATCTGAGAAATGTTCCTTTTTTTAAGTCACTTCTCAAAAAAACAACTTTGTTCAAGTCAAATGTTCCCCAGAGTGGCCACCTGTATAAGCTTGCAAGGGCTATTATAACCAAGTATTAAAGACTAGTTAGCTTAAATGGAAATTTGTTTTTTCACAGTTTTGGAGGCCAGAATTCCGAGATCAAGATGTCAGCCAAATTGGTTTCATTCTTAGTACTCTCTCAACTTGTAGATGGCCATCTCTTCCTTATGTCTTAACATGGTTTTCCCTCTGTGTACATCTACATCCTAATTTTTTTTTAATAAGGGCACCAGTCATTTTTGATTAGTGGCAACACTAGTGACCTCATTTAACCTTAATTACCTCTTTAAAGGCCCTATACCCAAATACAGCCACATTCTGAAGTACTGGTGCTTAGGACTTCAACATATGAATTTTGGAGACACACAGTTCAGCCTATAACACCAAGACTCAAATCAGGTTGGTGAAATCATGCTTTGTTGGAGGCACTTATAAGAATTAGGATTGTAAAGAGTACATGTAAGAAGCTGGGTTTTTCTGGAGTAGGAGAGCATTTAGATTTAGAAAGCTCATTGAGAGATAACAGTGATCAATTGAAAATTTTTCTTGTGCATCAATCATTTAAAGTTGTGTCTCAGCTCAGCCACATTTAATTGTTGGCCACCTCTTCATGCAGATCTAACTATCAGCAACGTCTGGAAGGCAGAAAACCAGGGATCTTTGGGTCAAGGTCAAACTCTCAAGATAAAAAAAAATGAAACAGGAGGAGAATCATTTCTGGTTTTATTGGTGACCAACAGCAGATTTGTCCAAATGGAGGATGACTTGGTGAAAACAGCAAACAATGGCCTAGGACCCATTCAAAAAAGCCTCTAAGGTATATTTCTGGGCTCTAACTCATTAATATTTATATTCTTTGTTGGACACTTTTAGACAGCACAACACAAAATAGGAACACAAAAGAACAAAAAAGAAAGAGAAGAAATGCCCTGCTTCCATCATGGATTCCCAAACTAATAGGAACCAATAACAAAATCCAGCAAACAGACTAAGAAAATAAAGAACCAATGCTGACCTATGTAAATGAAGACTCAACAAGGTGTGAGAAGCAAATCAAAGGTGCCTACCCTGGCTGAAACTATGTCCAGGGTAACTTGATATCTTGATGCCAGCCTCTAGGAAACCTGTGGAAATAAACGAAGACCTTTTTATTCAGAGCTTGCTATAACAAGAGTCAGCTATTAACGCTAGCATTTTATAAAGATTTAAAAGCAGGGAGGAGAGTGGGAAAACTTTATAGTGAATGAAAAGAAAGGTTCCAGGCATGCCACAGTTGGAGGTCATCGGCATGGGAAAGGTGGAAGTAGGGTAAGTAGAAATTGGGCATCCTATGTGATTGGTTTGTGGAGAATATTTGGTTTCTCTGTTTTTTCCTGAGTTGGAAGTATGAGCAAAAACAGGAAAGCTTGTATTTATTAAGCCAAGTCCTAACCATCTTGGGATGGTTAATGTAGACTTTGTTTTTGGCTCCTTGACTGATTTCTTCAGTTACAGAGTTTGTGGTTGACTTCTTAGGCTGGTACCTCAAGACACTGTGAGCCAGAGTTCTATTGTCCTATGTGCTCTGGAAATTGTCTTTTAGTATACTCAGCGTCTCATACATCATATAGGATATATATTATTTAATACCAGCTTCTTTCTCTTTTTATCTATTATCCATCTATCTGTCTATCTAACTATCTAGATACGCACACAGAGAGACACTATCTTCTATCCAACTCCATATAGTACTCCCTATTCAAAAATATATAACCAAATTGTATAGATTATTTGAGAATTATAGAAGCATTTCTGAGGAAAAATTCTGAACTAAGTTTATATGTGTGGATTGAGGAAAAAGGAAAAACTTTGTTTAAATAGTAAAACAAAACCAAACAAAACAGAGCGTGGGATCTAGTTAAAGAGAGAAAAAGAAAGGATATTTTCTAGTAGGATTAGGATGCATGAGCAAAGACATCCAAATTTTTAAATAAAATTGTTTGCAGGAACATAAAATCAGTGAAATGTGTTTAAACATAAAGAGAGGCTAGAGAATGGATGGACAAGTGGGCAATAGCTATACCATGGATGATCTGGTTAAGGAGCTTATGATTTGATCTTCATATGATGGAAAGATATTAAAGCTTTTAAAGGGAAGAGTAACTTAATATGATTATCCTATAAAGAAATAGCCTAGAGGACATTAGAGGATGGATTTCACTGAGTCAATATACAAACAAAGAAAGCTTGTTTTAAGTTAGTTTAAGGATACTAGAGTGATAAGTTCCTGAAAAATGGCTGTGGAAGGTAACAGAGATGAGAGTAAGAAGCAGAATCACTCAGCAGTTAGAAAGTAAAGACAAAAGGACTTTGTGATTCAGAGAGGGACAGGGAGGAGATGGATGGAAGGACAAATCACTGACACAGCTGGGTAGTGCAAGACAATGGAGTAACTAATGACGTTGTTTCATGTTGAATATGTTGAGTTTACCTTTCCCCGGAGAGTGCTAGAAAAATATTTTCAATAAATATTTTTATGCAATCTCGAATTAAAGGAAGATGTAAGAGAAGAGGCTAGGAGTTTGCAGGAGAAAGTTGGCACCATTACAGAGTTAATGAGACTAGGTAAAGTGGAAAATGACAGTAGGTGTCCCTGCATATGTTTATATAGAATTATTTCCTTCCTCCAAAATAGCACTTACCGCACAGCTCTAGATTTTTAAGTGGTTATTTAGGTGCCTGATGTATAAAATCCTGTTGGTATTTGACAGGAGAGAGTTTAATATCATGTTTACCATTCTAATTACAGTGCCTCGCATAACCCTAGAATGCTTTAATAGCTTAATATTTTAAATAAATCAATGAATAGAGAAATGGATGACAATATAATCTTGAGGCAAGCACAAATGTAAAGGATATAGGGAGAGAGGGGGACACATAAAAATGACCATGAAAGAATGGATGAGAAAATGAGAAGAATCACGCAAGTGTAGTATCAAGGAAGGTAATGGAAGAGAGAATTTAAAGAGGTAAGTAATAAACTCTGCAGTTCAAATGGAACAGAAAAGCCTCAGTAAGTAAAAGCCTACAATCAATTGGCTTTGACAACAGGATATTTGCAGATAGTAGCTAGAATTATTTCCATAGAGTGAGAAAGGCAACATCAGAATGCAGTGGATTGCAATAAAGAGCAAATGAAAGAGAAAATTAAGACAGAGATTGTGGTGTACTCTTTTAAGAACATGAGAGAAAAAGTACAGAAATTAGAGGTTGGTTATAGAAAGGCCAGGATCAAATAATGTATTTTTTTTCAAATAATGTATTTTGTTTGCAATTTTGTGCCTAGGAAATTTGTACATGTTTTTAAGTTAAGAGAAAGTGTTAGTAAAGAGAGAGAGAGATTGAAGATGCAAGAAGAAAAAAAAAAAAAAAAGGAGTAACTAATGAGGCCAATTCCCTGTTGGGAGGAAATGTCTTTAGAAAAGAAAATAAAGGAGGTAAATAAGAGTGTGGATGAAAAAAACTATTTACAGATCCTTAGGGAAGAGATTTGAGGATGGGCAGGAGGAATAAAAAGACATCATACCTGATTATCTCCATTATCTTATGGGCCAGGATTTGATTTCACATATTCTGGTTTTGAATTCATATTGAATCTCAGCATAAAACTAAGTATACACAGATATATGGGGAGCAGAATTAGAAAATAAGACAAGGTCAATTGTTCCCACACTCAATCTGTGGCAGGTCCTATTTGTTATGATGGCATCAACGCATTCTCCCATCCCCCATCCTCTTGTTAACAATTTGATATTGATACTTATTCCACTGAGAGATGGGATCTATTTCCTGATCTAGTATCTGGGGGAAAATGTGACTACTCTTAAAGTAAGGTAATATGAGGTAATGTCAACAAAAATAGTACAGCTGCCTGTTTTCCTGGGGTGTTCATCCTTGAAACCCAGCTACCACCATGTTTTGAGAGAGCCCTGGCCATTCAAAGAAGTCATGGATGGCACTGGGACTCACAATTCCAGAGCTCCTACCCAACAACCACCTCCGGCTTGTGAGCCACATGAATGCGCTGTTTGGAAGTAGATTCTCCAGCCCTTGTGGAGTTGCTCCAGCTGTGGCTGCATGAAACAAAGATGAGCCTTTCCCTGTAAGCCCTGCATGCATTGCAGATACGCAAGCGAAATAAGTGGCTGTTGTTTCAAGCAACTGAAATGTGGTTAGATTATGCAGCAATATTTACTTAGAACAACAGCATTATATATGTTCCATTAAACAGTTTTATGCAGGATAAAGCCAAAAATCTCAAGGCTCACGAAGAAATGAAAGTAGAACCTTTTTTTATACATTCTTGTATAAAATAAACCATTTTTAAACCATCTTTTATAAAATATTTAATTTATGTGTTCTGATGGCAAGTTAGCTAAAAGACATTACTGAAAAGCATTATATAGGGATTTTGTTTAAATGTTTATAGCTATTAGACTTGGGAAATACCTATAGTAGAACATGAGATTAAAAAAAATTCTAAGAAGAAAGATAAGGAACAGAAAAGAAGATACGATTATGACTTAACAAGTTCACTGAGCAGCAGATGGAGTTATTAGTGAAGGATGAAAGATACAAGATAGGAAATAAAGAGACAAAGGTAGTGGGGTTAACAATCTGGAAAAACATCAAAGCATCAAAACTAAAAAGGAAGATGTGTCTATTCAAAAAGTGAATCTATTACTCAGATATTAGTAAGGCCAATACTGTGGGTGTTTTGAAATCAAAGTAGTTTCATTTAAACACCTAAAAATGGAGAAGAAAACCATGTAGAAAAATGTGAAGAACTGAGTTGAAAGACTATATCTGGATTGATATGTCAGCCTTTAGATATTTAAATAAAGTCATGTGGAATAGTTTCAACATACTCTCAAAAGGTCTTACAAACCATTTTTAAATAGAAATTATAACTTTGAAATGTGTCCTTTTATTCTGATCTCCTTTAGTTAATAGTTAATTGTATAGAGAAATATTGAAAGAAATGTCTATTTCTATTATATCATATATAGAAGAAATTATAGAGATTATAAAAAATCTATAAAAGAAAAAGGAAGAGAAGCATTTTCCTGTGTACTATAGTATGAAAGGAAGATAAATTTAAATAATTAACAAATTCAGAAGCAAAATTAATTTTATAGCAGTATATTAAAACAACAAAATAAGTTTTTTGTTTTTTTTTTTAACAAAATAAGTTTTTAAAATGTGATCAGGGGCACCTGGGTGGCTCAGTGGATTAAGCCTCTACCTTAGGCTCAGGTCATGATCTCAGGGTCCTGGGATCTAGCCCCGAATCAGGCTCTCTGCTCAGCAGGGAACCTGCTTCCTCCTCTCTCTCTCTGCCTGGCTCTCTGCCTAGTTGTGATCTCTCTTTGTCAAATAAATAAAAAATCTTTTTAAAAAAATAAATAAAATAAAATAAAATGTGATTAAATTAATTTATTAATTTATTGAATTTATTGCTCTATTAATTTAATGAATATTCAGTAATTAAGTGAGAATATTGCTAACTATTTTAATATTTATAAAAAGTTACTAAAAATGCATTTAAAGTAGATCTCTGGAGCAAATTTCAAATGATAAAATATTATATTTAAATAGGAAACATTAGCCTTTGCCTCAAACTGTGATATTTCACAGGGTTTTGTTTTACTTAGAACACTGTATATTTTTAATATATTAGTGATTTAGAGGCTCAGTTACAAATTGAGAGAGATATAATAAATCAATGAAAGTAAATAAATTTTCTAATTAGAAATGAGACTGACAACTTGTACATTTCATAAAATAATTGACTATTAGCAATCCAGTGAAGAACAAAACTTTGACATGCTATTGCACTAAATTCGAACTGTTGGTAAGGATTCTAAAAGGATAAGAAAGCTGCTGGTTCTGACGAATATTATTATTCTTACAATTATGATTATTCTCACATTGTAAGTGTGATCAAATAGTCTTGAGGCATCAAACTTTTGGTTTGGGAGTCTCCTATGACACATATCAATTGAAATCTCAACTAGGGGATCTGAAGTAAAAAAAGAAACAAAAGACAAAACCCTCAATAATAAGTATAATTAAACAGTAAATTTCAGTAGCATGCCTACTACATCACATCATATATTGCCGCAAACATAAAAAAAAAAACAAAAAAACAATACTTCACAAACTGAGGGTTGCTGGGGGTTAGGAGGGTAGGGATAGGGTGGCTAGGTTATGCACATTAGGGAGGGTATGTGCTATGGTAAATGCTGTGAAATGTGTAAGCCTGATGATTTACAGACATGTACACTTGGGGCAAATAATAGGTTATATGTAAATTTAAAAAAAAGAATTGGAAGAAAAAAACAATACTGGCATAATATTGTCATTGATCCAAAATTATTTAATTTTGCAATATTCCCTTCATGTTATTAAAAGCCATGAAAAGTGTATTTTCCAAGTCATAATCAGTTGCTTCTCTTTCAAAACTGACTGTTTTAGAACAGAAGTATTTTGTACCTTAATATTAACAGTTCACATCTGTATTACACTGTGTAATTTGGTGGTCAAATATTTATTTCCTTCTCTAAAGTCACTATCCCTGCAATATGTATTTCCTGATTTCTTAGAGTCGCAAGCTTCCTTTACTTTCAGAACCTTCCAGTTCTGAATTAATCCATTAATCCAATAATCCAAGAACCATTAATTCTTGAATTAATCCAAAGGTCTTTATAACATCATTACAAAACTTGCAGTTATTTGTACAACTAACTTACCATTTCTTTCCTAAAAATTATCACCTTAAGGTCTTAAGCTAAACAAATGAAACACAGATTGAGGATCTAAAAACCAGGAGATCCCATTATCATTGCATACAAATAACAAAGAAATCACTGATTTAAAAAAAAAATCACATGATTGTGTAAACTATCTTGCTATTATATATTTTTATGTATAAAATTCTGGTTATCTAGGGGCGCCCGTGTGGCTCAGTGGGTTTAAGCCTCTGCCTTCGGCTCAGGTCATGATCTCAGGGTCCTGGGATGGAGCCCTGCATCGGGCTCTCTGCTCAGCAGGGAGCCTACTTCCCCCTCTCTCTCTGCCTGCCTCTCTGCCTACTTGTGATCTCTCTCTCTGTCAAATAAATAAATAAATAAATAAAATCTTTAAAAAAAAAAAAAAAAACCTCCGTTTATCTAAAGGGAAAGATAGTCATTTAGTCAAGAAAATCCTTAAATGCATAGTCCCTAAAATGTTTAGAGAGATTTTACTTTGTATTAATTTAGATATTTATCTGCTTTTGTGAGGAGATAGCAGGGTTAGTACAGAAGTAGGAAAGATATTTTTCACTTTCTACTATTTTATGTATTTATTCTATGAATGTATTATTTATGCAAAAAGTTAAATAAATAATTTGAAAAAGGTGATGATAACCGCAAAGCACTGTTAATGTCCAATACAAACCTGTTTCCCTGCCTTTCTAGGTCATACCATAATTAAAAAGTGAAGACAAATCAAAGTATTTGAGCTTGAAAGAGAAATAATAGGTGACTCAAGAAACATGTGAAGAATGTAGGAAGGAATAAATGTGCTCTGTGACCCAATGGTTGCTGCCATTAATTCACTTCTTCAGTCACTGAGGTAATTACAGTAATATTTAGGAACTCTCCTAAATTTGTGCAATCAGTGGATATTTAGTTATTTGCTAAAAAATCAATAATAATAAAAAGAGATAAGAATATCTTATCTGAATTTTGCTTATTTCAGTAAAGAAGATTATTCAGTATAATAGAAAATATGTATCAGATAAATCCCTGGGGTTTTGCTTTTAAACAGTATGACAATTGTTTGGAAAATACAAGCAAAACTCAGTCGGACATGGATTAATTCAGAACTGGAAAAGCAGTGGCTCTACAGTTGCCAAACAGAAGAGATAAGAATCAAGACCAAATTTTGGCTATATAGGTAGCCTGGGGAAGTTAAAGAACTGATCATGTTTGGCTATTTTTAAATATATTCTGAGCTACCTAGTAGTTCTACTGACTTAAAAGCAGTAGCACTTTACTGGCTTTACTGCTTTTTGTGTGAATTGATCTACCACTACCTGAAATTGTAAGCAAATTCTTCTTCGGAATGGGCTTGTTATCGTCTAGAGTTAACAACACTCATATGTACATTTACGTTATCAATTAATATAAGGACTAAAGCCTATTTTCATTGGTGCTTGCTTAAGTAAAAGCTCCTTATTTTAGTGGCATTTATAAAACTTTCATTTCTATTCTGGACATGTTTCAAAATGGTTACTTTGCCCCTCCCCCTGCCTGAAATGTGAGACTCTTGGATCTCAACCTAGAGAATCTGGTGGGTTTCCTGGAGGTAAAATAAAGACTAGGTGCCCAGGAATTTCTCAGTCTCAATCTAGTCCACACTCAGCCTCCGGCAATTCATAAAAATTATTATCTAAGTATTTATCTGTTTATGGCTCACAAGTACTACTGCTTTAAACAAACTAATCTCAGTTGCGAGTCTATGTTTTGCCCATCTAGCCACATATTGAACTGATGGTTTGCTCTGTGACATCAATTATCTGACGGATCAAAGAAAAGTCATTGATTTCCAGTTTGTTAGCTTTTTTTCTTGTTGAACCGATAAGAGTGATGACCTCCAAGCTTTTTATATGTCAGAGCAGGAAACAGAACTCTTCACACTAAACTTTAAATACTTTAAAAGACTTTTTTAAAGATAATTTTACCAGAAGAAAATATATAGATAGATATCAATGAATAGACATATAAAAATGTATTTTAATTTTGTGCTCCTAAAGCACCTTCTGGTTTCTTCATGATAACATAAATATCAACTGGTTTTTAGTCACAGACCTTGACTTCTACACTTCTGTCTTCCCAGGTATATAAACATTTTGAATTAAGGTAATTATTAAATACTCTTAGGTCTTTAGAAAATATAACTTTTTAGTTTATATTTATTTCTACCATTCTCTAAAATCCTCATAAATTTTTTTACAAAGTAGACATAATTTTATGATTATTTATATTACTTACAGGTCTGCCGTAATCATGACTTTATTTTTCCAAGAAATGTTATTTTTTTCTTTAAGAGATATTATATTCCACACACAGTCCTCCAATGTATTTCCAAAAAAATGTATGGTTTTTTTTAGCAAGTTGTTTGTATGAAAGAATCACAAATCTGTTTACTAAAACTTCTGGGAACAGTATCTTATAATTTTATAAATAGTGTTGATCAAGATAAAAAAAGATGAGAGCACAGTAATTAAAAAATATATAATATTATTTCTGTGATTCTTAATTGTATGATTACTCATTCCAGCCCTCCTACAGTCTCTGAAGTTGCCAAAAAAAAAGAGATTGTAGAATGTGACATGAGAAAGAGTGGCAAGAAATGAGATATTTCACAGTTCAATTCTTCTCAGACATCCCCTCATTTTCCCAGAGTCAATCACATGGCTTCCATAGTGAGAAGAAAGAAATGTAGGGAATTTTGAGGGATGCTAGAGTTAAATAAAAAGGTTTTCAACTTTCAAAGGAAAATGATATGTGTTTTAAACATTGTCTATAAAATTCTTTAAATGTAAATTGTTACTGTAGTCAGTCATAATGAAACATGAAACTAAATATGACATCCGTAACATTGGGAAATGTCTTCATTATTTTAAAGTTCTGTGACTGGATTAATTATTTAATCTGTTGTATTTGGTTGCCATACTGCCACAACTGCAGATACAGTGTCATTTACGTGGTTGAAATGAATTCCAGTGAAAACCCTTCATGAAGAATCTAAGGGAAAGTGGAAAAGTAAAATGAGTTTCAAGTAGAAAGAATATGGGGAAAATTACAAAATCCTGAAGATTTGGATATAATATACATAAAAGCCAATGCTACTAGTGAAAAGCAAAAATTACATTGTACAAAGTTAAACAGATATGGAAGACTTTATTCAAGGCTGTTGCAATAAGGGGCAGAGACCTGAACTGCAGCAAAGCAAAGAGTAGAAGAGATTTTAAGAGCTGCGGTGGGGGAATCCAGACCATTTTTCTTGTATCTTCATGACAATCAGTAATTGTACAACTTGGAATAAGGCACCCATCAAAATTGAAGCTATGCTCCCATGTGCCCACAGAGACTGGGAGTCAGGGGCATTATTTTCCTTGGTGATTACATTTCAAAGGTCTCTGAAACCTGGGAATCCTGGGTCCTTGAGAAAGACAGCCTTAGGTTATAAAACTGGCAAGACTCCTTTAGAAAGACTTTTTCTCAAAGAGGTAGAAAAAGAAATTGCAATTACAAATTTTCTCAGTAAATGCGTTAAGAAAAGAGAGGAGAGAGGTCTCTGTGGTTAGGCCGCCTGTGGTGACTGGGAGGTCAGGAGCCTGGAGGCAGGAAGAAGTTTGTAAAAAACTTGGTCAGGAGGAAAGAAATGTCGAGGATATCCTGCTTTTTTTAAAAACCAACAAAAGCTGCACGTGCCTGTATTATTCCAAATTTTACATTGAAAATATCCACATAAATTATACTTACACATAAGCATACCCTCTTTCAAAAAAATTAAAATAAATTACAAATGTTTAGTTCTTTAATTAAAATGACAAAAAAGATGTTAGTATTTTATATGCATTTCATACCATATATGCACATAAAGATGCATGCATTTTTATAACATATAAATTCATTTGAAAAAATATGACAAATAAATGTAAACCCATTTCACAATTTTATATGCATATATATATATAAAATCTTAGACATGTATTTAATATTAAGTATACATATGAAATTTTATATATATCCACACTTAAGATTTTATATATATTATACTTATATATAATCTTAAACCAATATCATTAAAACAATAATGAGCAATTTAGAATACGGATTATAGTTTTATTTGGGAGGATAATTATATGCAGTACTAAGTTCTATGAAAATAAGAAGCTATTAATTCTACACAAATATGAGACCTTTGGGGTAAGGTAGTAAAATGTTTGCAATACAAACCCAGAAACATTTTGACTTATTTTATAGTGACATAAATATTATAAGTAAATATTAGTAATATAAATGATTTAAGGAGCATTAAAAATGCAAATGGTTATGGTTCTCATTTTCAGTGTAATTTGATTCTAATTTAAAATTTTTCTTTGATTTCTTCCCTGGAATTTAAAGGAAGTACAGTTTTTAACCCTAATACATGTAGTAAATACATTAATTATAGCTCAATACTTTTATTGATAACAAAAAGTACAATTCTGGTAACTTTTTCTCTCCCAAGTTTTCTGGTTCCTGGTATTTACACAAAGAAAATACAGTGCTTTGGTTTCATGTCTTGCTCACCTACTGTAAGTTGACAAAGATCAAGAGGCACAGGACAGGACAAAGTCCTGGTGAATATGGTTAGCTTCTACAGGCAGAATTGTTAATATTGTTAAAAATCATGTTTTATTGAGGGATTACAATTAAGTGCTACTATCTTGCCATTAATGGATAAAATAAAACCACTGTTTGGTAATCACTCTACTCCTTTAAGTTTTTGTTTTTGTTTTTTCTATTTGTTTACAATTATTTTAACAGTAACAACAACAACAACAACAAAAAACTCATAAAATTCTAATAGCTCAATATAAGAAATAACCTGGCACCCATCAGCATGCTAATAGGGGAACATGAAGTCACTATAAGCTCCAAAAGGAAATATTATTAACCAAATATTCTTAAAAATTACAAGCAGTCAGTATTGCTAGGTCTTAAAAACAGTATGCTGAGTGAAGAAAGCCTTGCACCAAAAAGTAGATATTATATAAGTCCATGTACATAAAATTCTTCAAAAGGCAAAACTCACCAATCTGTAGTAAGAAAAACTAAATCAGTGAATGCCTAGGTCCTGAGACTGAGGTAACAACAGTTGGCTAGAAAGAGGCATGAGGGAAATTCTTGGGAAAGAATATATGGTGGCTATTATATCTGTGTATAGATTATTGACAGGTTCTTGAATGTTCACTGAAGCATGCAGTTTATTTTACGTAAAATAAAGACTTTAATAGGGTAAAATATAGTGTGATGAATTATTTAACCTCTTAAGATTCTTGTTAGCACATTGTATTATTAAAATTTGAATCATTGGAACAAATATTTTCTTACCTTAAAGTTTCAGGAAAATTTTAAAAACTGATAAGATAATTACTATGATAAATAAATTGTTAATATATATCCTTAATAATACTAAGAGATGTCATAGAGAACAAAACCAGGAGCAAGATACAAGGAAAACAGGCAAAAGATTCTAAACTATAATTTATCAGAGAAAAAAAACAAAGACCTAATGAACGTATAATGTTCAAATTCATTAACTATAGTCCAAAATGCCATATACACTTATTCGAAACTACAAATTCTATCCCTTAGATTATTGGATTTTTATTTTTTTATCTTTATCATTTTTAAATAATAAAACTATGTTATCCAGGGCAGGGGAAAATAGATGATCACATATAAAAATGTGACAAGGAGTTGCTTAAATGTGAGAATGAGTTGACAGGATATATTAAAGACAAGTATACTCACTGACATTCCTCTAGAAATTTAAACAAAATATTAAAATAGGCTTAAATTATTGGCCATATAATGTTTGAAAAAAGTCAACACTAGTAAAAGGCAAACTAAATATCAAAAACACAACACTTTCAAAACAAGGTGAAGCATATTTTATACTGGACTTAAGCAGTCATTCATAGTAATGTGTTGGAGGAGTATTGTTTATTAGGCTGCAGTATGATTACATTTCATAATATATGTGTGTATGCATGAGACTATATTATACACATTTATAGAAGAAGCATACATTAATCATTTGCAACCCAGATAGACACAAATTAGATGCCCCAGAATATATATAGAAACAGTGTAGAATTAAGGGAGGAATATTTTTCGCCTGCTACTTAAAGTAATGAAAGGAAAGGTTAGTAAAAAATATTAAATTAGTATACATTGAATAAAATAATTTTACTTCATTTCTTCATGTAATTTTGAACTTCAGTCCCTAATTTATTTGTATTTTTAAAGAGACAAAAAGAGACTTTTTTTTTAAAGATTTTATTTATTTATTGAGAGAGAGAGAGAAAAAGTGAGAGAGAGC
The DNA here is from genome assembly GCA_028534135.1 of Potos flavus. NCBI lineage: Eukaryota > Metazoa > Chordata > Mammalia > Carnivora > Procyonidae > Potos > Potos flavus. Next base: position 56,885,282 of record CM052899.1, read on the forward strand.
ATGAGAGGAGAGAAGGTCAGAGGGAGAAGCAGACTCCCCATGGAGTTGGGAGCCCGATACAGGATTCGATCCCAGAACTCCAGGATCATGACCTGAGCTGAAGGCCGTTGCTTAACCAACTGAGCCACCCAGGTGTCCAAAAAGAGACTCTTAATCTCAGGAAACAAACTGAGGGTTGCTGGAGTGGAGTGGTGTGGGAGGGATGGAGTGGACATTGGGGTATGGACATTGGGGTAGGAGATGGACATTGGGGTAGGTATGTGCTATGGACATTGGGGTAGGTATGTGCTATGACGAGTGCTGTGAACTGTGTAAGACTGATGAATCACAGACCTGTACCCCTGAAACAAATAATGCATTATATGTTAATAAAAAATTTAAAAATGTCTTCAACAAAACCATGAGTCTTTTCTATTGTGCATAGTAAATATTAATAATATAAAGCTTTATGCTGATTTTTAAAAAATATTTTCTTTAATAAGCATCATACAATTGACTCTTGAACAATGAAGGGGTTAGAGGCATATAACTTTCAACTCCCCCAAAACTTAACCAATAGCATACCTTCGACTTGAAGCCAATAACATAAACATAAACAGTCAATTAACACATATTTTGTATTTTATATGTATTATATACTGTATTTTTATAATACAGTAAGCTAGAGAAAATAAAATGTTATTAAGAAAATCATAAGGAAGAGAAAATACATATACAGGGGCACCTGGGTGGCTCAGGTGGTTAAGTGTCTTCCTTCAGTTCAGGTCATGATTTCAGGGTCCTGGGACTGAGCCCTGCATTGGGCTCCCTGCTCAGCAGGGAGTCGGCTTCTACCTCTCTGTTTGCCCCTCAGCCTGGCTTGTGCTCTCTCTCTCTAATAAGTAAATAAAATCTTAAAAAAAAGAAAAAAGAAAATACATATATAGTACTGTACTCTATTTGTTGAAAAACATCCATGTCTAAGTGGGACCCACACAGTTCAAATCCATGTTGTTCAAGAGTCAACTGTGTGTGTATATTACATCAGATATATTATTTATATATTCTATTTTTTATCTATCTATCATCTATTTATCTTATCTGCAATCTACCATTTCAAATATATGCTCTCTGGGGTTTCATTTTTAAAAAACCCTCAATCTCTTGGCTGATTGCTCAATAATGACCACAGATTGGGAAAATGATATCAAGGATAAATCATGAAAGAATCTCTTCCAATCATTTCTTTACATTATTATTTCACATTCTATGTTCAAGGTAAACCATTTGATGACACAAAAACTTCTTTCCTGTTATTCTATTCAAAGTTGGAAGCTTGATAAAACATTATATAAAAAACAATGGGTCTCAAATGTAGTTGTAATAGGTGGTACGTCTCCATGTGAATATAGTGTTTGGTAAAGTTAAAAAGAATTCTTAGGCTAAATTAAATTTTGTATCTAAAGAATTTACAAGTTTACCAACCAATTTTTCTTAATGCTCATGTTATCTCGTATTATTGATTTTTATTCTACATTAAATTTGTTTTTACACGTTCACATTTTCTTAAGACTTAACACATGCAGCGTCAGCAAAGCCTCCTTTCTCGATCTCTTTTACTTAGACTTGATTGTTTTACAGCAGTTTTAAGTTCACAGCAACACTGAGTGGAAGAACATGGATTTCCCACATACCCCTTCCCCTATACTTACATAGTATCCACCAATTTCAAAACTCCCCACCAGAGTGTTATATTTGTTACAATTGACGAACCTACACTGGGGAAATGTATAAAACAAAAGGCAATAAAGAAAACTAGTGCATCCCACTGCTTAAGCACAAGAGCTCTCATTATTAACTGTGTAACAGAAGATAATGTATAATACATATATATATATATAAATCAGATGTACATCTAAAATTAATACAATATTGTCTGTCAATTATTCTTCAATAAAAGGGAAAAAATTAAATATGTAAACTTACAACAAAAAACTAAGCCGAACAAACAAACAAACAGGTAAGTTTCTTTCCCTCCCTTTCCCTGCTGGAAGCACCAGTGGATTTCTTTCTGACATTTATTTTGGGAACCTGATTGAGGTCCTGGTGGTCTCACAATATTGTGAGGTCACCCTCTTACAACTCTGCAGTTCTTAACCCTCAGATTTTTCCATATTAAATGTCTAGCAATTCATCGATTTAAGTTTAGGTTTTCCTACCTGGCACTAGTGCCCACAGTGGTTTCTCCAAATAGAAAACAAAACTCCAAGACTGTAAATGAGATAATTAAATTACTGTCAATTTTGCTGTGGAGCATGTTCCATTTAACTATAAAACCTCTATCACTGGAAACCATTATAGAAAAAATAACACCATAATTTGGAATTGGCTGATTGCTTCTTACAACTCTCAAAGGGATCTATTAGAAAGAAAGCAGTTTCAAGTAAACATTAAAAGAAAGGGAATGACTGGGGACACATAGCTCAGTCATCTAAGTGTCCAACTCTTGATTTTGGTTTGGATCATGATCTCAGGATCTTGAGATCAAGCCCAACAAGGGGCTCAGTGCTAAGCGTGGAGTCTGCTTGACCCTCTTTTTCCCCCTCTGTCCCTCACCCCACATCTCTGTAAAAAATAAAATCAATAAAATCTTTAAAAAAAATAAAAGGGAGTGACCAATTAAAAATATGTGATTATATAAGATAATTTCCCAATAGTTAAGAAGGGAATAGAGGGAACTACAAAAGAAACCCATGTGAATACAGGGTAACAACATCTCAGATTAATGAGACTATCTAAATAAAACTAAACATTTTAAAGGAGAAATTTAAAAAGGAATCAAAAAAGAGCAATTAAATAATAATCTTAGCCAAAACAAAACGAAAGGCAATAAAGAAAACTAGTGCATCCTACTGCTTAAGCACAAGAGCTCTCATTATTAACTGTGTAACAGAAGATAATGGAACAATCCCTACCATGTCTTGGAAGAAACAATGTATTCACTAAGAATGCTGATCCTGAAATTTCTGCCCCTATAAGATTCTGTGGGAGTAAAAACCCTGTGGGGGTGGGGTAATGAAAGTATACAGGCAAAATACAAAACAAAAACAAAAACAGTTGCATGAAGTCACTGGAGAGGAGAGAGTGAGATACATTCTGTGATTAGGAGTACACTGTGAGAAGTTGGAAATTTTATAAGATGAATTTCAAAGTTGTTTTTTTTTTTAAGATTTTATTTATTTATTTGACAGAGAGAGAGAGAGATCACAAGTAGGCAAAGAGGCAGGCAGAGAGAGAGGGGGAGGCAGGCTCCCTGCTGAGCAGAGAGCCCGATGTGAGACTCCATCTCAGGGTGTCTCATGACCTGAGCAGAAGGCAGAGGCTCTAACCCACTGAGCCACCCAGGTGCCCCAGAATTTCAAAGTTTTTAACCTTAAATCCAGAGTCAGCCTGTAATATGCCAGGGAAACCCCAGCCACTGAAAAGAGTTGTAAGAATCCCGGAAGAGATATGTTAGAAGGGGGATTCCTAAACTCTGCTAGCAAGATCTCAGACTGATCCTTGAACCATGCAGCTCGAGTAAACAAAAAATGAAAAACTGAGGAGTTTCCACCCAAAAAAATAAAATATCTTGTCCAAACAACCTACTTTCTTGCTAAAACAAAAGGCAGGAAATTCATTGGAGAGAGAGAAAAAAACAAAAACAAAAACAAAAAAGAATCCATTACGTTTACAGCTTAATCCAGAACTCCCAACAGTTTAACATTCACAATTTTCATAATACTAGGCAAAGTTCCTCAACATACAAAGAACCAGGAGAATAAATATGTTCTCAACAGAAAAGAAAATCAAATGACAAAAATGTTGAGATGAGCCATGCATACTGGAATTTTCAAGAGGCCATTAAAACTACCCTGGATGAAAGAAACCAGGGGTGCCTGGGTGGCTCAGGGGGTTAAAGCCTCTGCCTTCAGCTCAGGTCTGATCTCAGGGTCCTGGGATCCAGCCTCGCATCCAGCTCTCTGCTCAGCAGGGAGCCTGCTTCCTCTACTCTCTCTGCCCTGCCGACCTCTCTGCCTACTTGTGATCTCTCTCTCTCTCTCTGCCAAATAAATTAAAAAAGAAAGAAAGAAAGAAAGAAAGAAAGAAAGAAAGAAAGAAAGAAAGAAAGAAAGAAAGAAAGAAAGAAAGAAAGAAAAGAAGGAAGGAAGGAAGGAAGGAAGGAAGGAAGGAAGGAAGGAAGGAAGGAAGAAAGAAACCAAAATATTCTGCAAATGAATGAAAGCAAGAAAATTTTAGCAAAGATATTGAAACAAACAAAAACAACCAAATCAAAAGTCTAGAACTGAAAAATTCAGTATCTGAAATATTTTAAAAACACTAAATAGACTTTATCACAAAATAGATATGAAGAAGCCCATACTGAAGAAGACAGCAGGTAATAATGAAATGATTGAAAGCCAAAAATTAAGAGTAAATTGTAAATGCAGTATGAGACAAATGATCCATTATAATACTTGGGACCAACTATTCAATTAAATATCATAAAAAAATTTGGGACATAAGTATAGAGTAGGGCAGCATTTTTAAAATGCTGAAAGAAAGAAAAATAATACACAATTCTCTATGTAGTAAAATTATACTTCAAAAAAAAGGTGAAATAAGACATTTTCAGAAAAAGGAAATGTAGGAGACTTTATTGCCAGAAAATGTGCAATAAAAGAAATGCTGAAGAAAGTTTTTCAGACTGAAGAAAAATTATTCCACTTACAAACTTAGACTTTCAGAAAGGACTGTTTAAAATCAGACATGTTAACCATCTAAGTAAATATATAAAGTATTGCGTGTGTGTATGTGTGTCTTAAATTTTTATATAATATCATTTAAAGGGAAAAAAACATTTAAAAAATCCTTATAGATACTTTACAAACATTATAAATATAATACAAGTACAAATCATAACAGAAATAAAGAATATGAACATAAAAAGATTTTTACATTTTACATGGAATAATTCAATAATGCATAAGTTGTGGAAATTTAAAGATGTATATTTGAATTCCTAGTAAGATCACTACAAATAATGCAAATAAGATAGAATTAATGCCAAAATGAAAAATTGAAATGGAATTGTAAAAAATTAAGCAATCAAAAAGAATCCTGCAAAAGAAAACAAAGTCTGAAGATACAAGTGGAAAAAAAAAATAAAATGGAAAATAAAATACATAAATAAAATGGCAATCTAAGCTGACCACATTAATAACTACATAAAAAGTCAATTGATGAAAGATTCCAATTTAAGGCTAGAAATCACCAGAACGAATAAGAAAATCTAGGCACAATAATGTGCTCTTCAAGAGACACACTTTAAACATACATGGCTAAGGGGTGCCTGGGTGGCTCAGTAGGTTAAAGCCTCTGCCTTCGGCTCAGGTCATGATCTCAGAGTCCTGGGATCAAGCCCCCATCGGGCTCGCTGCTCAGCAGGGAGGCTGCTTCACCCTCTCTCTCTGCCTGCCTCTCTGCCTACTTGTGATCTCTCTCTCTCCGTCAACTAAATAAAATCTTAAACAAATAAATAAACATGGCTAAGAGAAGTTAAAAATAAATGGTTGAAAAAAACTTCAACAGATGAATGGATAAAGAAGATATTGTCCTTATATACAATGGAATATTATGCCTCCATCAGAAAGGATGAGTACCCAACTTTGGTGTTTTGTTTTTTTTTTTTTAAGATTCTATTTATCTATTTGACAGAGAGAGAGAGAGATCACAAGTAGGCAGAGAGGCAGGCAGAGAGAGAGGGGGAAGTGGGCTCCCTGATGAGCAGAGAACCCGATGCAGGGCTTGATCCTAGGACCTTGAGATCATGACCTGAGCCAAAGGCAGAGGCTTTAACCCACTAAGCCACCCAGGTGCCCCAATACCCAACTTTTGTATCAACATGGATAGGATTGGAAGAGATTATGCTGAGTGAAATAAATCAAGCAGAGAGAGTCAATTATCATATGGTTTCACTTACTTGTGGAGCATAAGGAAAAACATGGAGGACATTGTGAGAAGGAAAGGAAGGGTGAATTGGGGGAAATCAGAGGGGGAGATAAACCATGAGAGACTGTGAACTCTGAGCAACACACTGAAGGTTTTGGAGGGGAGGGGGGTGGGGGGTTGGACGAGCCTGGTGGTGGGTGTTAAGGAGGGCACGTATTGCATGAAGCACTGGGTGTGGTACATGAACAATGAATCTTGGAACACTGAAAAAATAAAATAAAAGTAATTGGAAAAAAAAATATCCAGTCAAGTAAGAATAAGCAATCTCAAAACTATATTACTATCAAGTAAAATATGTACCAAGATAAATAGTATTGTTGGATATATAGATAGAGATCTCCATAATGATAGAAAGAACCCATTAACGGTAGTAACAACAATCACAAATGTGTATGTACATAGTGACACAACATTTTTTTAAGATTTATTTATTTATTTGAGAGAGAGAGAGAGAGAGACTGGGGGGAGGGGCGGAAGAAGAGAATCTTCAAGCAGACTCCACAAGGAGCCTGGAGCCTAAGGAGGGGCTGATCTCCCAATTCTGAGATCACCACCTGAGCTGAAACCCAGTCCATGCTTAATCTACTGAGTCATGCAGGTGTTCTGATGAGAGAAATTTAAAATACATGAAGCAAAAAGGGACACAATTAAAGGAAGAAATAAGTGATGACTAAGATAACACAATAAAAAATTAAAAAAATAATAAAATAAAATAAAAATAAAAAAATTAAAACAACCCCTCGGGAATGGATAAAATAAGAAAAATAGTAGAAAAGACTGATCTAAATAACACCATCAACTACATTTCCTTAATATTTACCTATGGAATACTACACCCCAAATTAATATATTGTTAGTTATTTTCAGCATACATTATACATTTATTAGGCTGTGTTAATTTGAATTAATTACCAACCATTAATTAATATTGGTAATTAAATTTTAATAAAATATTGAAATCATGCAGAGTATATTCTCTGGCCATATGGAACTGAATTAGAAATCAGTAGTGATAAGATAAATAGGAAAAAATGCCCTCAAATATTTGTAAATTAAACAGCACACTTTTAAATAATCCATGGGTAATAAATAAATAAATAATAAATCCATGGGCAGAGAAGTCACACATAATTAGAAAATAATTTGAACTATATTAAATAATAACACAATATATCAGAATTATGGGAGACAGCTAATATAATACATTGGGGGAAACTAATAGCCTTTAACTCTTATTTTAGGAAACAAGAAAAATCTAAAATTCCCAAACTTAGAAATTAAAAATGAATTCCTAATTTAATAAATTAGGAAAGAAAAGATCAAATTAAAACCAAAATAGAATGAAGGAAATGATACAGATAAAGCATTAATATGAGAAAAAGAAAATGAACAAATAATGGAGAAAAATAATGAAATTAAAAGCTGGTTTCTTAAAAAGATAAATAAAATTAATCAGTTTTTAAATAAACTCATAAAGACTAAGAGAAGACAAACTACCAATAAGATGGAAAGATTATGAATAGCTTTATGTTAATCATTTGAAAAATTAAATGAAATGTACGGATAACTTTAAGAAACATAGATTTTCAAAAAAAGAGACAAATAAGAATTGAAAACCTGAATAGTGTGTAGCTTTAAAAAATTCTTTCCACAAAGAACACTCCAGGCTCAGATACCTTAGGGGTCAAGACCATTTGTTATTTGAGGAAGAAATAATACCAATATTACTTAAACATTTTGAGAAAAGATAGAAGAAAGGGGCACTTGCCAACTTACTTTCTGAAGGCAGTATCATTCTTTAACCAAGGCAGACAATGTTTTGACATGAAAAAAGCCTGTAGCTTTAGACTTGACATTTAAAAAATGAAATTGTATCTTATTTCAATAACTATATATTGTGACTCTTTCTATAGAAATTTCATCTGTATTTAGAAACTAGAATATAGTTCCCATTTTTAACTTTTTCTTTCTGTTTGTGGTTTACTATGTTATTACCTTTACTTCATTATAATACCTTCTTTATTAATAAAAAATAAAACATTCACAAATGACAAAGAATGCATAGCCAAAATAAATGACATTTTACTATTTGGCTTACAAATTTCCATTTTTTTCTGTACATTTTTCTATGTTTAATAATGTGTATAAACATGACCCAGGTTAATTTTATAATCATTTAGCATTTTGTTATATAAGAGTCATAATCATTTTTAATGACTAAAAGTATATTGACAACAATAAAAGTAATAAATATAATTAATTTGTCAAAACTATTTGCCAACTACTGTACTGAGCTATTGAAATCAATTATTCGTAATATTCACTATAACTTAACAAGTTAAGTAATATTATTTCAATTTTTAGTTCCTACAGTTTAGTATCCAATTGTTTAAGTAGTTACATGGCACAGTTGAAGTCATAGGCATGTCTACGTAGTTTCTAAGCATATATTACACAAATATAATATTTGATAAAATATTACTTTATAATAAAATATTTCATTTAGAGATGATATCCCTGTAGTTGGTCAATTAGTTTGAATATAATTGGTTCTATTTTCTCAGTATAGTTGTCTGGAAGACTCATATTTTTTAGGCAGTTTCATATATACACATATATATTCATATATATATTGTATATACATATATTCATATATATGTATATATTAAAATGTATATTATTCGTGTGTATATATATTCACATATATAGTATGTATATGTATTCATATATGTGTATATATATTCAAATATATATATATAGTTCATATATATATTTTAGAAAAAATGTATTCCTGCAAGTGGTGTCAAGAAAATTGACTTAAGGTAGATTTATATATAGATATTTAAAGATACTTTGTATTTTAAAGTAATTTACAGTATAAATATTTTAGCAATATAACTGACTTATCACATACAGAGGGAAAAAACTGTTGGTCATTTTTCTTTTAATTTGCTAGAAAATTTGAAAGAACAGAAAGTATGGTGTTTAAAATTCTTAACGAGTACATAGCTTTCATTAGCTTTCAAATATACTTAACCTTACTTTATAAAGTCATAGATTCTCAGACCTGGATAGGACATCAGAGATAAACTAACATAAGAGTATTTAAAAATGTTCATTTTAACATAAAAACTGAAAGCCAGTAAAACAAAAACAAAATGTGTGTCTTTACTGAGTTTTACTTTATTATTCACCCAACAAACACTTACTGAGCATATTTTAGGTTCCAAAGATTGAAAACAAAACAAAACAAAAAGGACAAACCCTTTGCCTTTTAGAAATCATGTTCTGCTGCTAGAAACTGAGGAGAAGAATTGACCCTTCGGTTTAGAATGTCCTCAGCAAATCCACCCCTTGCCTTTTCTTGTGGTTGGCAGCCAGGGGCTTCAGATGCACTGGTGTCTGTCAGTGGGCAAGCAGCAAAGTGTCTCCTAACATCAGTACACTCAACAGTGTCTCAGGCACCTTAAACCATATTTATGATCTAACTTCCCGGACCTAGATGCCCTTGGTTTTACATATTCAACTATATGGTACTTACTACCTCTGAATTCAATCTATAAGTCTTAAAAAAAATAAGTAGGAAAAGAGCTCCCACTTCTTGAACACTGCACAGAGCATTCAGCTCTGCCTGACCTAAATACACCTGTGCAAATCAAGGAGAACCTGGAGGATCTTCTGTACTTTTCTGCTTTTCTATCTTTAAATTTCCACAATCCATTTTATTTACTTTACACCAAGAAGCTCTAATGATGTTATGTCAATGATTCATTAATTTCACATACCTTTTTTTTTTCAGTCCGTGCTTTCGGAAACTAAATTATTTTCTTTTGTAAACACACACACACACACACACACACACACACACACCCCCCACACTCAGTCAACCAATCTATTCCATTATTGGCAAACAGCCCTATCTGATAGTCAAATCAAATTCCACCTAGGCCATACATAACAAATATCACACTTCATTCATCTTTAACAAACCTTTTTACAAATCTAATATTAATTCTTATAAGTCACAGATGCTAACTCAGTTTTCCTTGAAGATTTATCTGTTTAATATTGCCTCAAATTGATCTTTCACATCTTTTATCTCAAAAGTTACAGACATGCGCTATATAGCCTTACAAGTCCCTTCAACTAGTTTAAGACTCATATGTTAAAGAGCCATCAGTGCGCATAAAACTGGGAAACCTAGGATATAATTAAAATATGCTCGTTGAATAAATGAATAAGTAATCACACTGAACATTTTAGAACATATAATTTTTATGTTTGATAATAATTGACCTTTGTGAAATATGGATATGTAAAATAAGAGTCTTCTCACAGAAATGGAAAAGGAACAGGTATATCGCATTCAGAACATGTATGGTTTATTCTTATTCTATCATTTGTTAGCAATGTGTGATTGTTACCTTAACTTTCAGTTTTATGAACTATATAATAGGAATAAAAACATTTGTCTTCATTTTAGTACTTAAATAAGATAAATCATAAAAGACACTATCAAATATTAAATATTCTGTATAGCTATTACTCTATTTTTGCTGTTTCATTTAATTTTTAAATCTCTGAATTTCTACAGAGCTCCATGCCTAAAAATAAATTTCAAATATCATAATATTTGAAAATACATTTTATCTTGATTATATTTGTCTTTTTTCATTTTTTCATGCTATACCTTATTAAGGACAAACTATATAGTGTTTCATATGAGACAAAATCTTAAATATGGGCCTTATGGAAGAACTATATTTAGTTATTAAAGCTTCTATTTTATTTAGCAAATATTTTATGAGGCTTAGAAAATAAAATAGGCCCTCTGCTAGATTTTAATGGGAAATCTGTTTTGTTAGTCCAGTTATTCCCCTTTGACATTTTCTTCTTTTCTTTTCCTTCAGCTTTATTGAAATATTATACACATATAACATTGTATAAGTTTAAAGTATACAACTGTTGACTTGATGTATTTATATACTGCAAATGATTACCAGCATAGCATTAGCTAACACCTCCATCCCATCACATAATAATCATTTATATCTGTAGTGGTGACATTTGTGATTTACTGTCTTAGCAACTTACAAGTATATAATATAGTATTATTAGCTATAATCAACCTTCTTGTACATTAGATCCTCAAAATCTGTTAATCTTATAGCTGAAAGTTTGTACCTTGAACAATAGTTTTCCCTTTATCCCACTCCCCAGCCTTCGGTAACCACCATTTTATTCTCTCTTTGAGTTTTGCTTTTTTTTGGGTTGCACAAATGTGATATCATGGAATATTTGCCTTTCTCTATCTCACCTATTTTACTTAGCATAATACCCTCAAGACTCACCAAAGTTGACATAAATGGCAGGATTTCCTTCTTTCTCACGGCTAAACGATATTTCAGTGTATACATATCACATTTTCTTTACCCATTTTTCCATTGACTGGCACTTAGGTTGTTTCCATCTCTTGTCTATTATGAATAACACAGCAATGAACACGGAAGCTCAGATATCTGGTGTGTGTAGTGTGTAGTGATATAAGCCTGTGACAGAAAGCAGGACCTGATCCACAAGTAGCTGTGAGGGACTTATAGCTATGAGTGTGCTCATCCTTAACTACTCACTCTCCCTCTGGGTATGCGTACTGCAATGAGGCTGACGAAGGGCATTCGATCTGTGGGGTGCAGGTACACAGCTGGAGGGGCTAGCCCTAAGGGTGGGCACAGTGATGGGGGTCGACTGGGAGGGCTAGGATGGTTTTTCACACTCATGCAGCTGCAGAAGTTCAGGCTGGCTACCAGCATGCCTCCCAGGCTCTGACAGAGCAGGGAAGAACTCAGGGAGCTGGCATCGTATAAGTGCAAGCACAGAGACGTTGGATAGCTACAAGTGCCAGTCCTAGGTTCCAAAAGGGTTAGGGCAGAGGTGGTGGAAGGAGCAGGGAGAGACCAAGGTGGTTGGCAAGTAGATGTCATCAGCAAATCCAAATACCTGTGGGGTGAAATTTGGCAAGCTCCAAAGGGTTTCTGCAGAGGATGTGCTGTCCATTGACTTGTCAGTGGCAAATTCTGTGATTTTGCCTACAGAGCAGGTTCCTGGGAACGGATATCTCTCCTGCTGCATGCATGCTAGTAATAGCTTCTGCTTTCCTTCCATGGTTCTAGCTAGCTCAAAACATCTCAGTCTTGCCAATCTGGTTGGAGTAAAACCAAGGCAGGATCTTTCTGTGATGCTCTGAGAGGCTGGAGATCTGGTTGCTCATGTTATTTTTCTTTTCCTGGTGAGAGAAAGTCTAACTAGGCAGTTCCTTCTTGACACTGAAGGATGCCAGATCAGGGGATGAGATGATGAAGGCAAAAAGAAATTGCCTTCCTTCTCTCCCTGTGCATTCTGGTTTTTTTGTTTGTTTGATTGTTATATTGCATTGCTGAAACTTCCTAAGTGGATTTTACAGTCTCCCATAGCTATTTTTGTGCATAGATAGTTTTCCAATTGATCTTTGTGGGGGACAGGAAAGCTGAGTTCTCCTTTGTTGCCGTTTTTTTCGGCAATCCCTCTTGGGCAATTCATTCTTTCTCATTTTCTCATCAGATCCTCCAGTGCGCACAATATCATGTAAATGTCACGATTCAGAGTTGTGAAAGAAAGTACTCACTTGGAATTGAGATTTAGTAGATTAAAACTGCAAAGTCGGCAAACCTGTGAACCAGTTGAAATAATGTAGATTTATAAACTAATAATAAAACTAGCCATAGGAAATATAATGTGTGAATCTCTTGCTAACTTGTGTGTCACCTCTTTCGTGACCAAAATAAAAGAGCAACTTTCGGCTCACTGTGACAAACCACATTTCTGATACCAAAAGTTATGTGTATATGTGTATCTGGTAAATGTGTTATTTCCTGTGATATTAATTAATATGTAAATAGATACGAAGAGCTCTAAAAAGCCATCTAAGACCATGTCCCTTATAAAGCTGTAGAAAACTTACCTTGCAATAATATGATGCTTGGTCTGGCTTGAGAGCTGAAATATGGGTTATTATTGTAAATGAGGCAGAAAATAATTGATTGCAGTGCATTTAATATGTATTGAGGGCTTAGCTCCCCAGAAGTATATAACTAATAGGAATTTTTAAGCCTTTTTTTTGGTTCAAAATGTTTACTGTATTTTGTGTGTAAGTCTCCAGAATCAGTGCTTATAACAGTTATATTTTGTTGGTGTAAAAACTGCTATGAATGAAAGTTCTTGATAATTAGAAAGACAGCATCAAACTTAGCATTTTTCTTTACATGAAACTTAATGTATTACAATAAAACTATCATCTACAAAGAGAAGGAGTCAACAATCTTTCTTCTTTGGTCTGACCAAATAGATGACTATTTTCCAACCACAGGTATCCACACAAGATTTTCCTTCAAAAAAATGTTTCTTCATGTTGCTAAAATGAAGACTGACCATCACACTGAATAATGTGTTTCACTGCAGCAAAAGAACATCACTCCCAAGAACTACCAGTTAAGAAATAATTATAATCTCATGGCATAAAACCAGAAACCACTTAAAATCTTAAGTTTTCTTATAAAAATTGATTCCCAGAAGTTTATCATTGGTTATAGAGAAAGGAAAATCCAATGTTATTTATATCTTATGAATTACATTTTTGTGATTTTTTATGTCTCTAATTTTGAATACGGTTTGTTATTTTTCTATTAACCATGCCTGACATTTCATAAAAATCATAATTTTCTCTTTTAAGCTTCCTACCAGATAATTTTTATCAACAGTATTTTATTTCCAGTGAGTCCTAAATTCAAATTCTGTCTAACTTGATTTCTTAGTCTCTACTTTTTCTTTCTCCTCAAATACGGGTCTTAAATACAAAATTCAACTCCTTCAACTCAGGATCACTTCAAGTTCAGATAAGAGTCAAAGACTATTAACTAAGCCCTGAGCTTCTGTTCGTCCTTGCCACAAGCCACATTCCATGTGATTTCTAAGATTGGGCTCAGCTTTGCTCTTATGAATCTTCACCTCTTTTCAGGATACAGACTGGCACTTTCCCCTAAAGTACAAACATTACTTGCTATGTCAACTTGTTGGACTCCAATTCTGGTTGCCTCTCTGGAAATGTTATCATGAACTTCTCATAATCATAGCGCTTATGCAAAACTTATTCTCTGTTACTGCATATTGAACTCCCTTGTTCAGATCATCCCAGGTATATTGATTCAGGAACTTCAAATGTAGTAAAGGAGTCTAGAACTCACCTTGTGCCCCACCCCCCACCCCCCGAGGTCTGTCGATTTCACTGCAATTAACCAAACTCTTTTAAATTAAGACTTTGAAGTACAACATTAAAAATTAATGATATGAACAGGCTTTTGAGAATTTGACATAATGAGGTGGTAACAAATGGTAACTTTAGGCTAAATTTAACTGTTAAAGACCCTCAGAAATAGTGTGTTCTATAGCTATTATAATTATCCTGAACTTGCTTCCTTATTTGTATTTTTATACATATTATTTCTTTAAGAGTTAAATGATTCATTTTTTATCACTATTCAAATTTGTATCTGCATCTAAAATTTATTAACTATGTTTTGGTCCGTGGGTGTGACAAACCCAATGGGAAGTCTTAAAAATAAACCTGTTTTAATATTTGTTATTCTCAGATCCATATTTATAATTTTAATATTCCAAGATAGAAAATTCTTTTAAACTTACATATAATTGGTTAAGAAGGAGAAGTTAATTATATTCTGAAATAATAATTCTTTTTTTTTTTTTGAAATAATAATTCTTAAGGACATATAAGCTCCAGCTACTTATTACCTCTACAGGTTCGCCAGTGCTTAACCATAATAGTAACTGTTTTCTAATTATTTCTATTTTGACACCTTGCTGAGTCCCCAACGTCAATACACACAAAACTCAACTATGTTTCCTTTAATAATCAACACACTTTCTAAATCGTTCTAGCTCTAGAAATACCATGTACAAATAAAAAATTATGAAATTATCAACCATTGTTTCTGCTACAAAATAAAATGGAAAATAATGAAGAAAAAAACATATTTAGTGTAATGTGCAATTTAATTCTCACCTCACTCATTTATTTAACGATACTGAGTGTCTACGAAGTAGTAGGTATTGTAGATCCAGGAATACTATAGTAAGTGGAATGTATAAGTACCCTGCTTAGTAGTGGAGAGGGATAGTCAATTAACAAAACATGTAAATGCGTAGCATGTCAGGTTGCAGCAAGTGCCCTGGATTGACTTCTGGAATGACAAATGAAAAATGTTTATTTCAGTCAAGAACCACTCTTCCTCAATGAATGGCTTATCATAGCCCTCAGCCTACATAAAAATATTAGAAAATGTAGTAGTATAAAATGAATACTTCTGGAATTATGTAACTTAAACACCTTAATAATAAACAACTTAAATAATAGGATAAAATAGTCTAGATCGAGGCTGTAATAATCTCCTTTCTACATCTATTACAATATGAGATTTTTTAAAGGCATGCATGTACATTCTAAAGGACTGTCTACCTTAACTCTGCATAAATTACCAGAAAATAACAAATGAACAACTGAGCAATTAAAAACTCAAACCAGAAAAAAACAACAACAATAACAACTAAAAAAAACCCAAACCAGAGAAATCCATATCCAGTTTGTCAAGTATATACGCAACCATAAGAATGTATGATAAGTGAAGACATTTTCTAGAGGACCCAAAACGACCTTTTACATTAGTAGGCAGAGGTAGTTAGCTTCTTTTGCCATGTTTTCCCCTCAAATGTCTGTATTTTAGAGAATATCTTTAGTGTATTTTTGCCTATGTATGCACTGACAATATGCTTTTTTCCCCCAAGAATAAATGGTATTTCTCAAAGTAAAACAGGGCCTTCATCAACTTGAAGAAAAAAAAATATGAAATAGTTGAAATATATTATATTTTAAAGTAAGCTCTATGCCCAATGTAGAGCTCAAAATCACAACTCTGAGATCAAGAGTCCCATGCTCTACCGACTGAGCCAACCAGCCACCCCAGATTATATGTTACTTTTTATGTTCTTTGTCAAAGACAAAAATAAAAAGTGAAACAAAATATTTCTAGAGTCTAAACTTACCTGAATTAAACTTATTACAAATGGTAATATTCCTATTACAGAGATCAGTACATTGTGGATCATTAAGCAATGTCATTTTATTTCCTTTGTCTTCTATTTCACCTGGCAATTAATTGGTTAACTGATCTCCAATCCTTCACCCTGATCTATATTTCTTGCACATAAATGATATCTTGCAAGTTGTTTCCTATTTCAAATAGGGAGACATATTTGCTTTTTTGGAAAATATCACACTTATCATTGTAAAAGTTAAGAAGTCAAACTGTTCTGAAAGGCACTTATCCTTTTCTTTAATTGTTTGGCATAATTTTAGTGTTAGCTCTTAAATGCTTTGTTAGTCCAAGATCTTACTTACGCAATTTAGGTACAAAGGAGGCACTTAATAGTATCTTATTGATACATTGCCTGATGAGTTTAGATGTTTTTCTAAAATAAACTGTTGTATTATGTATAATTCCACTTATGCATTCAAGCTTTTTTGAACTCTTGAATGAATGCTTCTGCCAAAATACATCATATTTACACAAAATATAGCAATTTGACTTTAAAATAATGTATATGGCAAAGAGGAGTCCCTAGATAAATTTAGAGAGAGAGTTGATAAGATATGAATGACAGGAGAGGATGAGTATTTTTACAGTATAATTTTAGGGAGACAGGAAAGTCAAAGAAATGATTAGAATTCTGGAAACTGAGTGACAGGATTTTTCCAAGTGACAGTGAATAAGCAAGTCAAAAAATAAACAAAAATATTCTTTTTAGAAAGGGAGTAGAACTGTATTTGATAAGGAATGGTTTGGTAAAAACATAAGTAGATAGGCAAAGCACTGTTAAAAATCATCTAAAAATGGTGTTGCTGTATGTGAGAATAAATTCTTATTTAAGGAATATTAATATCAAAAATAAAAAAATAATTTAAAGGTCAAGAAAAGTAACCTTTAAAATATCTAGTTTTAATTGAATTGGGTCTTTTAAAAATATAGGTGAAACACTTCCATATATATATATTTTCTTTCTTTATTGAAGTGAAATTCTCATAAGATTAAATATTATAAAGTGTACAATTCAGTGGCATTTAGTCCATTTATAATAGTGTGCAGCCACCACCTCTCTCTAGTTTCAAACTTTTTCATCATCCCAGAAAAACATTCTGTGCAGTAAGTAATTATTCCCATTTCTACCTCCCCCATCCTCTGGTAACCACTAACCTCCTTTTGGTCTTTATGGATTTCCCTATTCTGGGTACATGATATAAAAGGATTCACTCAATATACGGCATTTTATGCTTATCTTCAGAAGACAAGAATTGGTAATTCAAAATAAAGCATTTAAACCAAAGTAGTTTTAGAAAATTTGAAGAAAAATTTCAGAATAACATCTCTGACAAAAATAACTAGGGTTGAAATATTTGTCTAGTCAATTTTATTGTATCATTATTTAAATGATTTTTATTTTTGAATTATCAATGTGATTTATCAACTGTGAATAAATTTGTCACAAACATAATTTAAATAGCCTATATAGGTTGGGGCACCTGGGTGGCTCAGTGGGTTAAAGCCTCTGCCTTCGGCTCAGGTCATGATCTCGGGATCCTGGGATCGAGCCCCACATCGGGCTCTCTGTTCAGCGGGGAGCCTGCTTCCCACTCTCTCTCTGCCTGCCTCTCTGCCTACTTGTGATCTCTCTCTCTGTCAAATAAATAAATAAAATC
>CM052899.1:56903671-56927101 GCA_028534135.1 Potos flavus
TCAGTAGAATGAGTGAATGAAGAAATATGTAGAGTAGGAATAGAAGCACCATGAGAAAAGTTTTTTAGGTTAATTAAAAGATAAAGGCTATTATTATTTCTTTGGCTGCATGTCCTTGTTCAAAGATATATTTTCCTAGAAAGGTTTCCTTTATTTTCCCAAAATAATTTGACTTGTGTGAATATCAAAGTCTTATTTTTAACATACATTTAAAATTATATGTCATTTTTAGTGAATTTCTTTATTCTCCTAGTAAAACTAACTCTTCCCTCCTTTGGGCTTCTTTCTATCCCTCCAAGTTTTCTCCAATGAAATATAGTTAAAGTTAGTACTATATTCCATTAATGGTTGAAATCTACATCTTTAAATATAAGACTTCTGTGCTATAAGCTACAGAAGCATAGGCATGTTGTTTATTGCTTTTGTCCTGGTGATTTGTACAGCAAATGGTACACAATTGGCAGCCATTATATGTCTATGGTAATATTCACAATATGTAAATGAATAAAGGAGCATATTGGAAACAATGTTATGGTGAAAAGTTCTGCATACTTAATAAGAGTTTATGGTATACTTTAAAGTAGTTTTATAATTATTTTCATCTTCAACTCTATGTTACTGCTTTTCTGTCCTTTGTGGACTGACATCTTTGAAATACATTCTGAATTATGGGAAATTTTACTGGAGATATTCTTTCTTCCAGCTGTTTTTGGAAAAAAAAACTGAGGCGATTTTTTGGTCTTGTATTCAAAGACCAGAAATTTTCAGAGATAAAAGCTTTGGGGGAAAAAAAAAAAAAAGCTTTGGGGCAATGTTAGGAGACCAACTTCACTGGGTTTGTGCCCCCATTTCCAGATGTTGTGAATGTTGGCTGATAGAATTTACAGATCTTTCTTCTCTAGAAAACGCACTCTCAATCTGGGATAACGTACCCTGAGAGGTTAACCTACCCTATCTCTTTCCTAGGCAGTCAATACCCAGTAATCGATTGATTGAGGTGTCCCTCTTTTATTTCAAAATGTATAAAACCTGTGTTGAGACATCCTGTGGGACCAGAGGGATGCTACTCTCCAGACAAGACAATCTTAGCTTTACCTCTCTATTCTATGTCTATCATTTCCCTTTTCCCAGAGCACCCTCTTCAATAAATAACTTTCATAGAAATCCCCAAAACTCTACTGCTAAGGAATCCAATTGAGACACTTGATACCCGACACAGTCCTTCAGAATCAAACTCTAACATCTAAGGATGGTATTGTTCTAGAAGTGGTCATTCTCCAGGTGGGTTGCAAAGAAGACCACATCGCAGGTAGTATGTAGGATAGGATTGACAGTATTGTTATTAGTAGCAGTGCAATTTTCACCTGGGAGACTTGTGATGGAATATAGGTGTAAAGAGATATTCTAACTTGTGCATTATCCCCTGTCTTTGAGAGGTATGGAGAAAATAGCAAACACAAGGGATGTGGAATTAGGTGGCTTGTAACAGGTGCCTGATGCACTTAAGAGAAAATGACAGCCTTAGATCATTTGAGCAGCAAATTAAAACAAGGTGTAAGATTCCGTAGTGTTCCGGGGTTGCAGGATTCTTGTCTTGTGGAATGGAAGAATGAATCTTGCAGACCCAAAAGGGTGAAGTAATAGTTTATTAAGTGAAGGTGAGAACAGAAAGAAAGCTCTTCAGAGTGAGAGGGGTCAGGAATGAGTTGCCGCTGAGGGCTTTTATGGTCAGTCTTTTATAGAAAACCGACCAGGGAACTTAAATCTTCTAAATGTCACCACTAATAGCACCATCATTGCTTTGCATTTCAATATCTCATCTCTGTTATTTAAAACAAAAGAGATGGTCTGGTTATGTTCCCTTACCTCTGGTTTCCTTATGCCTCAGCATTTCTGGGATTTCTGATGAACTTGATCACGTAGCCCACCTCCATGAGTCTGGTCATATAGCCCCCTAACTCTCTCCCTACCTATTCCTGCCAGTCCCTTACTCAATAGAACTTCTGGGACAGCATTGAAGGGACACTCTTCTGTAGCTGGAGGGCCAACCCAGCTGAAAGTCAGACACACAGCCTAATTGTTAAGAGAGACAGAATGTCAAAAAGGTCTGAATTGCCAGGCTAGAGAATGTTCTGATATCAAAATCAGAGCCACTGTAGGGAAATATCAGAATACTGAAATTTGGGGTGGGGCATATAGAAAGAAGAGTTTTTTTAAGAAAATTGAAACGCCAGATTGTCATAGACCCTCCAAACTTGCAGTTCTGATTCGGGGCTTTGTCTTGTACCGTAAGATTTAATTTTTTTTTTTTCTTTCCTCTCTCATGCCCAAGGAAGTCAAGCCCAAGATCCCAAAGATTTAATTTCTTAACAAGGGCTCAGTGAGATGGGTGCTTGGAAGCTTAACAAAAGAAAGAGCCCACTTACCTGGAGGTCAGAACTGCTATGACAGCCTGTCCTAAAAGGGGCGATTAAAAAAAAAAAAGAATCTTAAAGAAGTAGGCATACTAGCATTGAATTAATATTGAAATTTAGTTAATATATCAAAATGCAAATAAAATGGTGATGGCTTCAATAAATGAGTTGACTGCTAAATGGATGGAGATTTGTGAATATACCCATTAAATTACAATACTTGTTCAACATCATTAACTTTCATACTGTTTTGTTGGTTCCATGGTCTTAGAAATAACATATTTTAATAAAATGACCATGAAAATACTGTTTTGTCTCTTGAAATGGAAATGATATCATGAGATAGCTATTTTTGGATTGGTTGAACTGTTTTTTGTAGAAAGATTTTTTTTTGTTTTGTTTTTTGTAGAAAGATTACTCTGTTAGTCATTATTTTGATTAAATGCCAAGGATTGTTCTTTTTTTCATTTAAAGTTTCACAGGATAAGTGAATCTTTCCACACAGGATCATCCCTCAGTTCATTATGCTGGTGAATTAGAAGCTTTGTCACGTAGTTATATAATGATTATTAAAAAATGAAAAATTAGGAGCATTTTCTTTTGTCTGTTTTGTTTTCCTTTTTTTTTTTTTTGTCTGTTTTGTTTTCCTAATCATTAGCATTATAAACAAGTCAGTGTGGTATAAAAGAAAATAAGATTAGTAATATGAAATCAATGGGAAATTGATTTCCCATTGATTTCCTGTCTCATGGAAAATCTAATATTATTGTCTTTAGAATTTCAAAACCCATGGATTAATATAATAACTATAATTATATAATATAATATAAATGCATGTTAATAGCAGAATCAACATTAAACTTTTCTCTCCTAGTTAATATCTAACATGTAAATTAGAATAACCATATTCCAATGGAAATGTGCAGGCTTATGGGTACTGTATACCCTTTATATGGCTAGAGATAGAGTTGATTTTGTCAAAAATAAGTATTTATTGCAATTGGATGGCATTTTCTCAAATGAAAATGTAGTAGGGTTTAATAATATTCATAAAGAATATTTTATTATGAAGCAATGTCTAAGAATTTCAAAAACTATTTCCCTGAACTAGAACAATACAGACTAAGGTCACAGATAATTTCACCATTTCCCTTTTCTTTTTTTTTTTTCTTTTATGCCCAAGTTGCTTATCTGATGGAATGGATTTTCTTCAGTGAAATTTTATTGTAAGAGATTTAAAAAATCTTTTCTGAAGATTATAATCCTTATTGCACAGTGTTTGAAAATCTAACCTCTGTAAGATTAAGGGCAAACATTATGCATATAAAGACCAAAAGAATGATTGTGGTGGTGCAACATCCCTTCAAAGACCTTCAGTGGTGCTGAGTTAACACTAAACATCTGAGAAACATGCTTCCCAACAAAATTTAATTCATCCTAATAGTATGGGAGGTCAATTGAAAAACAGTAGTTGTCCACATCACTACATTAAATTTCTATTTTGATTTTATAAGTGTTTTTCTTGCCACAAAAGTGGCACAGCAGGCTCTGGTTAAGTATTTACAATGAACACTGTTCTTTGGTAACCGCTTAGTGAGGAGTTGGCAAACTACAGCCTGCAGGCGAAACTCTGCCTATCACCTGTTTCTGTAAGTAGTTTTATTGTCACATGGGCACACCCACTTGCTTAACATTGTATAGGGCTGCTTTCATGCTATAATGACAGAGTTGAGTGGTTGCAACAGAGATCATAAGGTCTGTAAAGCCTAAAATACTTATTTTCTGGTCTTTTATATAAAAAGCTTCCTCATGCATTTTAAGCTGACCTTTAGGTCATTAAAGCTTCCCCATACATAGTCAAACATAGTGTTGAAATTAGAAAGTGTATCCATAACTAAAAACAAAAATCTAATCTTTCAACACTTTATAATTCTACAAAAAGAAAAAAAGATCTTTCAACTGGTTTAATATTTTTATTTAAAAATATTTTGTGATTTTAAAGCTGAGGGAATACAAAAAGTTGGTTTTTGTTTTTCACATTTGGTATCTAAATTTATTGTGATATTTTATTATTTTTGCTCAAATTATAAAGTGTCTATACTTGAAAAGTGATCCCCTAAAAGATTTTTATATATAACACATGTATAAGCTTCTATCTTAGAAAAATATATAGAAGTCATCTTATTGATTTTCATTGGAGTTTTATATATGAGAAAAGTTAAACATTAAGATCAGAAAGGAAGATCTTATAATAAATAATTTGACACACACTGTGTTGATTGAAAACGTGCATTTGTTTTGTTTTCTTTTTTAGGAAATAATTCATTTGGGGCTTTAAAATGGTCGTGGGCAGATCTAGAGAGAAACATTATTAACATTTAAGAAGAATTTTTAGAGTTTAGCTTTAGCCTATTCATAGTAATGGTTGTTACTTAATGCTATAAATTTGCAACACAAAATATCTTTCTCCATTTCTGACAATCAGTGCTGAATTAGAAAAAAAAATCGGAGGGGCGCCTGGGTGGCTCAGTGGGTTAAAGCCTCTGCCTTCAGCTCAGCTCATGATCTCAGGGTCCTGGGATCGAGCCCCACATCGGGCTGTCTGCTCAGCAGGGAGCCTGCTTCCCCCTCTCTCTCTGCCTGTCTCTCTGCCTACTTGTGATCTCTCTCTGTAAAATAAATAAATAAAATCTTAAAAAAAAAAAAAATCGGTTAACTATTAATAGTAAAATTTGCTCATATTCAAAAATGAGTGTTTTTAACCACATGATTTAAAATTACTACTCTGGGGGCGCCTGGGTGGCTCAACGGGTTAAAGCCTCTGCCTTTGGCTCAGGTCATGATCTCAGGGTCCTAGGATCCAGCCCCGCATGGAGATCTCTGCTCAGCAGGGAGCCTGCTTCCCCCCTTCTCTCTGCCTGCCTCTCTGCCTACTTGTGATCTCTCTGTCAAATAAATAAATAAAATCTTTAAACAAAAAATAAAATAAAATTACTACTCTGATACATGGATTAATGTTTAAACTATATTGCATAACAAATAGTCCATTTAAAATTTAGGGAATGTTCTCTTATGGATTAAAGCATATGGGACCATAATAATTAAAGAAGAATGAGTATCTCATAAACTATGAGAAATAGGACAGAAGTCAGAGGCCAGTGGGTCGGAATGATCAGACCTTTTTTCTTCTGTTCACTTTAATAAACTAATGTTGATAAAGAACCCACTAGTGTCAGGTACTGAATTAAGTATTAGAGATATAGTGATTAATAAATCATAGTCCATGGCTATCAAGAGCTCTTACTGTATTTTAAATATGAGAAATTGGCTTACATTATATTCATCTGTTGTACTATAACAGGTATATAAATAGTATCGAGTGTCAAACTGAAGGCTTGACAACTCCACAAAATTATTGACACCATTTGATATTCATTTAATTTAATTTAATTCTTTCGATGTTCCAGACAGAGTGAGAATTGCTAATGTTAAAATGATGAGCCAAACAGACACGTGGAAATTTTTTCATGGGAATTAAGTGTTTAAAGGAAAGAGGATTGATCAAATATCATATGAAATATTTATAATTATAATCTGTGAAAATTGTGTAATCCTGATTCCATTTATATCTTTTCAATCATTTCTAATCTAGACACATTCAACTAGTTAAGATTTCCTTGACTTTAAATCTACCAATGATATTATCATCCCTTCTGTATCTGGACTAATGTTTCAGCATCTGATGTACACGAAAGAAAAAGCTTTCTTTTACTCAGTCTCTACATTAAATATAGAGAAATAAAGAGATGAAAATGAATCCAGAATTTTTAGAACATTTGTGAATAAAGTAGAATTGATTCAGTATTATAAACATATGGAAGTGTTGTAGATCATATCCATGCAAATATCTTAGGCATTATGATTCTTAAGATACACTTTAGATTCTCTACCCTGTGAACATCCATTGACCACTCCACCTACGTCTTTTTTTCTCAAATGCACATACAATTTTTGTCCTTTGCCCCATTTCATAAACTCACCAATTTCCCTTTTCTCTTTTTTTCTCCTTCTATCACAGAAAAAAAGTTGTATTCTTGTATTTCTATATGCAAAAGCATTAATTTATGAGTTGGACTGCTCACAACAGTGTCAGCTCTCCAAGTATTCCAGTAGAGAATTTCCATTTCTAACAGGAATTCTGATGCCAGCTACTTAGTTCATAAAGCTTCCATTCCTATAATTGCTAGATGTAGAAAGTGTAATATTCTATGAAATATTAATAGAGATAGCTTGCTACTTATGGAAGGAATATTTTAGTTGTTTTCCTAAGGATGATTAAATTTCAATTAGATGTTGTACACTTACTTAAACTAATTTGAACATGCGTCACCTTCAGGAAGCCTTGATATTTATTATACAAACAGTTATTAGCAGAGAATAAATGTGCTTGTACAACATTTTCTCTGACTCTATGAAGTCCCAGCTCTCCAATCTTTCTCATGTACTGATCTCACCTAGAGTGTAAGGTTCCTTGGAGACATAAAACAACATGCTAGGGGCGCCTAAGTGGCTCAGGAGGTAAGCGTCTGCCTTCAGCTCAGGTCATGATCCCAGGATCCTGGGATCAAGGGAGTCTTGCATCAGGCTCCCTGCTCAGAGGGAAGCCAGCTTTACCCTTTGCCACCCCTCACCCCCACCCCACCCCCGTGTTCCCTCTCTGTCTCTCTGTCAAATAAATAAATAAAATCTTTCAAATAAATAAATAAATAAA
This sequence comes from Potos flavus, assembly GCA_028534135.1. Classification (NCBI taxonomy): domain Eukaryota; kingdom Metazoa; phylum Chordata; class Mammalia; order Carnivora; family Procyonidae; genus Potos; species Potos flavus. The sequence continues at coordinate 56,910,857 of CM052899.1, forward strand.
TAAATAAAACATGCTAGTAGCAGGATTGTGGGATTTCTATCAGGATCAGGTAATTACAAATTCTTCTAGACCAATGGCTGACCAAGCTGATTAACAATTAATTATCTGGTATAAGAGAATAGAGCATAAGAGTTTCAGAGCTCTTATAGTCCAGCGATGTCTTAGTGTCATGGTAAATTTCTTTTGTGGAATACCTACACCAAAAATAAATATATAATAGTTCCATGTAGTATGTTGTTATGCCTATGCATCTTAATAAATATTTATGCCCTAAATACTTAGCACCTGCTTGGCAAACAGGGGAATCCAATTAGACACTGACATTGTTATTTTCTGTTTCACATTGATTTTTATGTGACATGATTTTTATTACAGCAACTAGCTTTATAAAGATATGACATAGGCATTGCACCTAAAGGCTTAAGTTATAGTGGTGAAAAAAAAATAATCTGACAGAATTTATGTCCTAATAGGGCTTACATCTTAGTGGGTATGAGGCAGATAGAAAACAGAAAATAAATTTTTAAAGTAAATATTATGTTAGGAGGAGATAGTTGCCATTAAGAAATGTAGAGGACAGAAGGGCATGTCTGGTATAGCATACCATTTTAAACTGGGCAGTCCAAAAAGGCTTCTGAGGATGGGACATTTTGGCAAAGACTTGAAGAAAATGATAGATTGAATTGTTTAATCAAGGATTTTCTAGACAAGGAGAAAAATATGAGAAAGACCCTGAAGCAGGTATAAATCTGCCTAGTGAATTCAAAAAACATCAGGAAAGTCAGTGAGACTGGAGGTGAGTGAGCACACATAGAAAATAGATTGTGGACAAATTACAAAAGACATTAAGTTCAGTGCAAGGGCTTCGGCTTCTCTGCTGACAAAAAAACATTGAAGTGTTTTGAGCAGAGAAGGAAGATTATGTAACCCATAGTTAAACTGAATCATTGGCTGTTCTGCTGAGACTAGGATTTATGTGGGGAAGCAGAAAGGCTAGTTAAAATACCATCACAATCCAGGCTAGAGTTGGGAGTATCTTGGATCAGGATAATAGTAGTGCAGGTGGAGAGAAATAGTTTTATTCTCAATATATTTTTAATTGGAGATAATATGACTTGTAGATGAATTATATTTGGAAGGTGAGGAAAAGAGGACTCAGAGATGTCTCCAAGTATAACCTTATGAGCTATCGAAGGGATTTAAGAGGAATTAGTTAGAAAGGAAGATGATGAATTTGGTATAGAATGTATTAAGTTAGAGACTGTCACTAATTATCCAGTGTCCTCTAAGGTTATCAACAAACCTCTTTATCTCTCACTTAATAAAGGATATTATTCCATCAATTCCCCCTCCTACCAAGTGAAGGGGTTCAAGACGGCGACCCCCCCACAAATGTGCCACTTTGACATGTGGAATATTTTGAGCTGAAGGCACTCGAAACCCTGCAGGCTCAAGAGGAACTTTTGTTCTTCCCTAAACCACACAGAGAATCTAAATTGGCAGTCTTTCACAATATTGGTTAATAACAGAGTTATTAAGAGAGAGAAATTTTATCTGAGTGACTCATCTGTATGGCAGGGAAAACATTTAATTACCAAATACCTGCTCTTCTCATTTCCCAGGGAAGTTCTTTCCTTTCCTCTGAAATCCCAAATCCATACCACCTTCTCCTTGATTCAGAATGACATACCCACCTCATTTTGCTTGACTGTCTTTGGAATTTTTGTCTGTATGGATTCCCCATACATATGCCTATTCAATTTGATTTGCTCCTGTTAATCTGTCTCATGTCAATTTGATTCTTGGTCCACCCAGAAGAACCTTTGAGGGGATAGGAATTCTTGCTCCCTGACATGTCATTCTCATCAACATAAAAAGATCTTCAACAGTCTCAAGTGAGTTATCTATACTCATTGTCTCCAAATTTTTCCCTTATATTCATTAATAGACTCATTCCAATCAAAGGTTTACATAAGCATTTTTCAGAGACATTTACTCTCTCATTGCCAAACCCAATGTTGAGTTCTAAGTCCTCACCTTACTTACCTATCAGCAGCTATTGATGGAGTAATCACTTTCTTGTTCATCATATATTTTATTTACTTGACTTACCTTGGGCTTTTCACTGGATATTCATTCTCTCATTCTCCCCAACCCCCATTTCCACCTTTGTCTCTTTCTCTTTTGGTTAACATCCCTTCCACTCCTTTATTGCAAATGTTAGAGTGACTAAGACTCATGTCTTGGACTCCTTTATTTTCTTGGTCTTCATGTATCCTCTGGTGATGAAGTAGTTAAGGTATACAATAAAATGTTAGAATCAATAGAGATCATTTAGGAAAAACTAAACTGTTCAGTTTGGGATACCACAAAAAGAGCACTGGGAAGACCAAAGCATGTGGTTGAAAAATGCAGTATTTAAAATTAAAATTATGGAGGAATTTTTGTTATTGCTAATTAAAAGCCAGAAATGACCATGTAAATGGGTGGCTGAAGCAGAATGGAAGACAAGAACTTTAGAGAAGAGAAATTCAAGTAAAGAGGAAGACAGAGACTTATTACAGTCATCAACATAGATATTGAAATTAGTGAGTGTAAAGAAATAATAGGGTTATAGACAGTGAGAGTGATTCAGGAGATGAAATCTTATGAGCAATGAAGAAAAATGTCCTGATAGTTAGGAGTTGATTTGAATAGAAAGGACAAGAAGCTGTCTAAATTTATGAAACTAAAAAAAGTGTGGGGGCTTTTAGAGATAGGGGAGTGATAATAAATTTCAAATGGCAGTAAGAAGCTAGACAGCAGTTTTCAAATATACCTACACAGTGGAATCACTCAGAGTTTAGTAAATGCTGGTGTTTACCTCATCCCTAACAATCATGATGAATTTAGCCTGCGCATATCCTCAGCATCGTTATTTTTAAAGTCCCCCAGATAACCATTTTGTGAAACTTAGAGTACTTATCTAGCTTTAGTTCCAGTAAATATGAGGAATAGGGAATATATCTATCCCATAAGACCTATATGGTATAAAATGACCCTAGCAAAAGAGAGATTTAATTTTAGAGGATAAAGGTTAGGAAAGAGGTTGCCTCATTTGATTATTTTTCTGGTGATTAATCATGGGTTTCCACTACTGAAATGAAAGTTTTCAGAAGTAGGGAAAGGAGAAGGTTTGGGAAAGGGACTGTGCTGGATGTATGGTGATTAGAATGGAGTGAATGAGGAAAGCTGATTTTTGGGTGAATGAAGAAGCAGGTAAGAAGCATCAGATTCCTGTTGTTGGTCTTTAAGGCAGATGGTGAAGGAAGGCTTTAAGTTTGGGCTGGAGCATCAGATGGACTTTCTGGTCTTTTCTTAACACCTACGTATGAGACAGAGACTATGGATGTGGCAGTCTTGTTCTAAAGCTCTCACTTGACCCCTTCTTCTTTTAAATGGAGGCCATACTCCTCTGAAGGACAAACTTCTGGGAAAAGCAGATTTTTTTGAAATGCTAGGGCAGGTAAAGAGGTGACTTTATCATTAATTTCTCAAAAAATTCAAGAATGTCTGCTACTATATTGTTACTTAGTATTCATACAGAAGGTCTAGATGATGAAAGCAAAGAGGGAACTTTCACAAATAACTTTTAAGAAGCAGTTATTATTTTATTTGAAAATTTTGTTATTACTAAAAAAAATGACAAGACAGTATATTGAAGTACAAGGTAGTTAATGAAAGATTTACACAATGGATGGAAACATAATACACTATGAAAATCAATAGCTTTTCTACATACACAAAATAAGTGAAATGATCATGTAAAGGATAACTTAATATCAGAAATTCCAAATTCCAAACTTCACATCCTTGAGCTCAGAGAATAGAACAAAATTGTAGTTGTTATAAGAAAAAAAGAACACAGTTTCATAAGGGATTTGAAAGTGAAAGAAGGAAAAAGAAAAAGAAGAGGCACGATGAAAAAGAGAGCAAAAAAATTGAAAAAAAAAGATTTCAGGGGCACCTGAGAGGTTCACTCTGTTAAGTATCTGCCTTCCACTCAGGTCATGATCCCAGAGTCCTGGGATTGAGCCATGCATCAGGTTCCCCGCTCAGTGAGGAGTCTGCTTCTCCATCTCAAGTGTTGAACTGGGCCCCCACCTCCTTTAACCACCACCAAAAATAAATAAATAAATAAATTAATTAATTAATTAAAAAAATAAAAGTACAAATGATCAGATTCCTTGAAAATCTGGTAAAGGTCTTTATTTATTTATTTAAGTATTTTATTTATTTATTTGACAGAAAAAGAGAGAGATTACAAGCAGGCAGAGAGGCAGGCAGAGAGAGAGGGGGAAGCAGGCTCCCTGCTGAGCAGAGAGCCCGATGCGGCTCCATCCCAGGACCCTGAGATCATGACCTGAACTGAAGGCAGAGGCTTTTACCACTGAGCCACCCAGGTGCCCCTGGTAAAGGTCTTTAAATGCTCTTTTTTTTTTTTTTTTTTTAAGATTTTGTTTATTTACCCGACAGAGAGATAGAGATCACAAGTAGATGGAGAGGCAGGCAGAGAGAGAGGGGGAAGTGGGCTCCCTGCCGAGCAGAGAGCCCTACACGGGGCTCGACCCCAGGACCCCGAGACCACGACCCGAGCCAAATGCAGAGGCCCTAACCCACCGAGCCACCCAGGCGCCCCTGGTAAAGATCTTTAAATGCTCTTCTTAAATGGGGTTTGTCTTTGGCAAAGGCAAGAACAGGTAAATGTAGGGAGAAGAGGAAAAGATATGGAACGAGAGAGAGAGAAGAGAGCAAGGGGCATGATAGGAGAAAGCACTTTTAGACATATGAGGAAAGGAAACAGTTCTCAATCTTTGAGCAACATGGTAGAAAATTTATTTATTTTTAAGATTTTATTTATTTCATAGAGCACACATGAGCAGGGGAGGAGCAGAAGGAGAGGGAGAAGCAGGTTCCTGGATAAGCGGCAAGCCCCACAAGGGGCCAGGACCCTAAGATCATGACCTGAGCCACAGGTAGAAGCTTAACTGACTGAGCTACCCAGATGTCCTGAAATATTTATTTTTTTATAGAAGTATGTAACCCTACCTGTAATATTTCTATATCAGGAAATCAAGTTTCTTACACAATGCCACATAATCATAAAGGCTTATTTCTAAGAAGCATTAAAGTATGATAAATCACATCTGATATACCTTTTTAAAAGGTAAAATATTTACATTTGGAAGACCTTTATTTTTAATATTTTATGATACTTTTATCATTCTGTACCAGCGCAGTTTTGTTTTTGTTTTTTTTATCTTGCATGGTATACGAACACTTCAAAATAGTTTTTTCTTTCTCTTTTTTCCTTGTCACCACTCCTTTACTTTCTTTAAAGTTGGTTTGAAATTAATGTTCTATTCTCAAAGATCAAATGAGAGTCCGAAGATTCTGATTTTGAATATAACTTTCTTAAAAAAATAACAAACTATTTTAGTCATATTGATGGTGAATGACTTTTGGTGTGGTTTACAACATCTTGTAAGAAGAAATTGTTACTTTGTTTAATTATGTTATCTTTGTAGTCATCTTTATTATCTGAGAAACCTTTAACCCACTAATGAGCTATAGGCGAGAAGAAAGGTTGTCGTATTTTATTTGTTTTGTTAATTTGTTCTCTCTACCTTTTTTTTTAAGATTTTATTTATTTATTTGACAGAGAGAGATCACAAGTAGGCAGACAGGCAGGCAGAGGGAGAGGGGGAAGCAGGCTCCCCGCCGAGCAGAGAGCCCGATGCGGGGCTTGATCCCAGGACCCCGAGATCATGACCCCAGCCGAAGGCAGAGGCTCTAACCCACTGAGCTACCCAGGCGCCCCCTGTTCTCTCTACTTTTTAAGAAACAGTCTATATCAATTCAATTTAGATGTCAAAGAGTATTTTGTTGTTATTTTTACTTTTGTAAGCACAACAGGGACTGTATGACTTTAGTAATTTTAACTGATGTAATTCAAAGAAATAAAAATGTTATAAAGGGAAAACTCATGAAATAAAGTTTAGAAACAAATGACAATTTGGAAATAATATTATAAAGCATATACAGGCAAAAGATTTAGATACTTAATTTTCAATAAAAGTGAAATACATAATAATAAATGATAACCAAGTCTTAATTAATTTGATCATGAATCAAAGTTTTATTTCAAATTTGCTGCAAGTGAAGAAGCTTCCTGTAAAAGCTAATTCAAAGATCCCTTTTTGGCAGAGATATTTATAGTAGAAGTAAAAAGACTTTATGTAATCAGTTGTTAGGCTGCATTAAAAAAAAAAAAAAAAAGCCTTGTTAGAGATCATTAGATTCCTTTCAAATCTGGTTAGAGATCTTTATAGGTTTTTCCTAAGATGGACATGTTGTTGAATGTATTTCCAAGATCACCTATTAAGCTCATTAAAGTACAACAGAGAATTGCTCAAGCACTCTTTCTAGAATGCTAATTTAGTTTCCATAGGGTCAACTAATCACATTAGAACACAAAGTTAAATCATGTTCTAGAAATGGAACAGTTTTTTCAGTTTTTTTAAGATTTTATTTATTTATTTATTTGAGAGAGAGAAAGAGCACAAGTGGGGAGAGCTGGGAGAGTGAGAGGGAGAAGCAGTCTCCCCACTGAGCAGGGAGCCCCAATGTGAGGCTTGATCCCAGGACCCTGGGCAGACGCCTAACTGACTGAGCCACCCTGATGCCCATCAAAGCCCCTTTTTTAAAACAGGTAAATTTTAAAGATTTATCTTTTTAAAGAAAGGTGTGTGTGTGTTTTGTGCTAATGCCATTAACTGAATTTGTGTTAAAGTCAATTTTCTTTTACATTTTCCATATTTGTAGATTTAAGCTTATAATTTATATGACGTGAGGGCAACTGGGACCATCAGCAATATTTGTTCATAAATTGACATTATTCTTTAAACTGTTTGCTTTATTAGTGCATATTTTCCAGGCAAATTCTTATCATTATCATTATTATAAGAATGACTCAGTTTCAGTCGGAGAATATTTATTTAAACTTGAGTTTTCTAGTATACATATTCTATTTACCATTTTTTATTCATATCAATTCTGTTATAAATATCTATAGGACAGGTAATCTCCAAGGTATGTAATAAATACAGGTTTAAATTTGGGGGAGAACTTTAAAGACAGTATTTCCATATATAAAATGCAACTTTTTGTCTTCCTTAACAGATGCTTTAAAATAATTAAATGCAATTTATCTTTAAAATTTATCTTTAGGGGCACCTGGGTAGCTCAGTGGGTTAAAGCCTCTGCCTTCGGCTCAGGTCATGATCTCAGGGTCCTGGGATCAAGCCCCACATCTGGCTCTCTGCTCAGCAGGGAGCCTGCTTCCCCCTCTCCCTCTGCCTGCCTCTCTGCCTACTTGTGATCTCTCACTCTCTGTCAAATAAATAAATAAAATCTTTAAAAATAAACAAATAAATAAATAAAATTTATCTTTAACTGTAATGCTGCTATCATCTTCGGTTTTATACATCCAGTTTATGTAATTATATCCTGGCTTGAAGGACAGATGATTCATATTGACCTATGCAGGGAACTATATCCACACGGAAACAAAGTAACTATAAAACAAAGTAACTATCGAGCAACCATTCTGAGTAGTTTTGCAAACAAGATCATCTATATATAATATTTCAACAGAATCCTTATAAACTCTGGCAGTGGCGCTTTTTGCAAATAAGTGTCCTATAGTTAGAGCTAAGAAAATTTAGCCCAATGCCCTTTATCAAAGGACATCAGTGTTTTTTTCTAAGCTGAGCCCATTGTAAAAATACAAATGGAATATGCAAAATTAAGAGTTGCAGATTAAGAAAAAAAGAAAAAGGACCTTCATTATATGCTTATCAAAAATAAAGTATTTAAAATGATATTTCTTGATTTTTCTTCTAGAATATCTGGTCTGTAGCTTCTAATTCCGGGCAGGACATTCAGGCTAGTGTTACAGAAGAGCAGAAATCACCAGATAATGACAAGACTGAATGGTTCAGTTAATTTAATCCAGTAACTAACAATATTATAGTGTGGCATATGAAATCCCCTATTGAGGGTGTAGGAGTACATAAAATGAGACCTTACCTATAACAGTTCCCTAAACACTTAGAAGGTCTTATGGGATAGTGCATACATAAAGTAATCCACATGTAAAGTCAAATAAGTACACCGATACTAGGAATTCCAGCCTCTCTTTAGATATAGAAATATATTGGGTTACTTTTTTCTCATTTTTCTGGCTTATCTATTCATTAGTGCAAAAACAAGACAACTTCAGCTTCACCATGTTTCTCATGGCTAACAAGGCTCTAAATCGTCTCTGAGTTCAAAGCATTCAGCAAACAATGGCAAGACGAATCCCGCAGAAATGGACACCTGATTTCCATGACAAATATGGTAAGGCTGTATTAGCTATTGAGCCACTTTCTGTGTTGCTGAATGGACACAGATGGCAACACAAGTTGGAATAGAATGGAATCTGTTCCCACTTGGCAGAGTCACTCCAAAGGAATGGAGAGATCAGCAATCAGTCATCTCAGCTGAGGTGATGCTGAATTGTTTTAAAACCAACTAATAATTGATTCTCAGTAAAATCACTGTGCACTCATTAAAATATAACATGAATGAAGAAATAAAGTACATTTGAAACCTTCAAAAAAGTCTCTGCCATCCAGGTAAAATATAAAGAAAACAAACAAAAAAAAATAATAACTTCTCTGTTTCTTTATGACAAGAAAATGTCTACCCAAATAACATATTGTAAAGTTGTAAAGTGCTACCAGTGTTCTCCACTCCATTATATATGTGTGTATACACACACACACACACACACACACACACACCCCAGTGTTCTCCAGTCTATCATATATATGATAGAGTGGAGACTACTTGTAGCACTTTACATATATACTACATATAGTAATATATATTATATATATGCATATAGTAATATATCTATATACTAAATATAGTGGTGTATATATAGCGGTATAAATCATTTCTATCTTTAAGGAGAGCAGTATTATATATTTTTCAAAACCATGTACAATTTGATCCAGCCATCTTTTCTTTTGTTTTTGATCTAGCTATCTTAATTCTAGATCCATACTTGCACTTGATAATTACATGAAAGCAAAGGTTCATCTAGAAGGATGTTTATGATAACAATGTTTACAAAAGTTAAAATAAATATAGAAAACAACCAGATCGAATTCCGTTTTTAATTCTTCTAAATTATATGTAGATGCTAAAGAGAGGATAGTCAAACTTGGGTAAGCAGTCCAGTCACTTTTTGTTGTGAATAGTGTGTTTTTGGAAAGTAGTCATGCATATTTTTTACATAGTGAGCAGAAAATAAGAAAGTCATTCAAATGGAAGGTGAGAATAGGCCAATGAGAAATTTCACCTTTTTCACTGGTTTGCCAAGGGCTGGGTTACAATTCTATAGGTAAGCAAAATATGAAATAAAAGAGTAATAATGTACTGTACCTTTTGGCATGAGAATTTTGTTTGTCAATCAGGGAAGAATTTATGTAACTGAACAAAATGACATAATATTGCTAACCTGGCAAAATATGAAATAAAATAGTAATAATGTACTGTACCATTTGGCATGAGAATTTTGTCAATCAGGGAAGAATTTATGTAACTGAACAAAATGACATAATATTGCTAACCTGGTTTATCTATTTTATTTTGCAAGTAGGTTTAATTTTGGTGATCAAGTTGCTTGCTCATAAGATGTTTGTAAAATATTATCACTCATTCTATCCCTCCTGGGTTATTGCTATCCACTTATGATTACGTGATAAATGATCAATCTTCAGTAATACAGCTTTAAGGCGAGCGCTTTTACAGGATTTTCGCAGTTTATAAGGTGGTTCTTATTATCCTTTAAAATAATTTAAGAACAAATTACAGTTCTTTCAGATATGATTACATTCCACTGCCCTCGTTTCTTCCTGAATATAAAGACTGAATATTATACCAGCATCTTATCATTTAGTAGGCACACTAGCATTTTTTTAGATATTCATGGAAAAATTCATTTTTTAATTTTGTTTTCTGTTTTAAAATTTCATCTTCAGCTTTTTTTATGAATTGTTTATATCTCGTATTCCTTACATATAAGCAGAAGAAAAGATATATAATCTATAACCTATATAATATGGTAGCCCCAGCACAAAGTGACCACATTCAGTAGTGAATGATTTTTCTCTTTTTTAAAATATGGACTATGTTTTTAAATTTAAATTTAAATTTAAATTTTTAAATATCTTAGGTGATGACCTAATTTGTTTATTCACCCTTTCAAAAATTATTTTTATATGCCATATAATAAATAACGGAATAAGTTCTGGTGATGGAGAAAAAAATAACATATACAAATTACTTCCATAATTGGGTTCACTTTGTAATGGCATAAGACATTTGACAAACAAACAAAAAACAACAAAAAACAGACAAATAAATAAGTGCATGAAGAGAATAAAATAGTATTATGAGATAGGGAGGGTAAGGAAGTAATGAGACCTTAATAGAGTGTTCAGGGGATTCCCTCCAATGAAGTGGCCACTGTCGCTTAATAAGCCAGTCCCATAAAAATCCTTGATTTCCAAATCAGGGAGTATGACAGGTCAGAAACTCAGAGGGAGCCTCTTGACTCAAGCACCTGGCACATATAATTTTTGATATAAAATGAAAAAATAAAACAACAAATTATTATAATAAATCACTGAGTTGGCATATATAATATATATATCTATTATATACATTACATATTACATATATTATATATATACATCACATATATTTATCAAATATATATCTATACATCAAATATGCATGTATATATTACACTAAAAAACATTCTTCAAAATAGAGGGAAACACTAGGAAGTATGCCATTATCAAAGTTAACTTATTCTGGTAATACTTTTAGACCTTCTTCTTAGATAAATGGTAATATTTTATGAAACTTGGTATATACATAAGATCTTCAAACTGTGATTAATTTCTTGTGTAAGTTTAGTAATGACAATTTTATGGAAACCTAAGGATTAGTACTTTTTCATGTATTTCTAGAAAGACGTACATTAGAGAATACCAGGCTTCCCCAAATGTACAGAAAATAATACTTATTTTATATTGCTAACAGGTGGAGAACATTTAAAGGAAAATAGAAAATATAGAGAATTACCACGAATAGCAGTTAAAGTTTTAAAAGTAAAATATGAGACTTATTTCAAATGTTAAAATGTTTTTCTTCTAATTTGAACAAAAATATTTCAGATTCTCTACTTGTGTTATAGACTTTACTAATAATACCTTATATTATTACATTTTTTTTTCAAAACCACTAGGCACTTTCATGAATGTAATCTAATTTAATCATTACAAGTATCTATAAATATATTCTGTAAGTAGATATTTTATCCCCATTTTACTTTTGAGGAAATTAAGCCTTTTAAACCTAAAGTGACTGGGGCGCCTGGGTGGCTCAGTGGGTTAAAGCCTCTGCCTTCGGCTCAGGTCATGATCTCAGGGTCCTGGGATTGAGTCCCACATTGGGCTCTCTGCTCAGCGGGGAGCCTGCCTCTCTGCCTACTTGTGTTCTCTCTCTGCCAAATAAATAAATAAAATCTTAAAAAAAAAAAAATTTAAACCTAAAGTTACTGATACAGATATAAATCTTATGACTTTCTTCATTGTGCCTCATTGTATAATCTGTTTCAAATATTATTTTAGAAGCTGAATCTATATAGTATCCTGAAAAAATGCAGTACATTTATTGGTGTATGCTTACTATTTTATATGTTAATTTAATACCATTTTAAACATTTTTTAACCATTTACTTTTATACAACTAACATGACTGAAATAAACAGGTTAAGGTAAATATAAGTACATTTTTTATTTAATTCCTTATAGAAGAGTAGTTTGCATTGTTGATTTGGTTTGCTTTTTTCCTCTCAATATCAATAATTGCACTTGTAGTGATAGAATCTAGTTTTCTTAATATATTATATTAAAGAAATGATTTTATGCAGTATTTCAGGTCACAAGCATTGGCAATAGGAATTAATTTATAAGATTGTTTGATCTTATCTTGGAGATGACCCAGAGTGTAATTTCAGAAAAGGAACCAACATTAGAGCCTTAGACTTACATTTCCAATAAGAAGAAAAATAATTTTTATATGCAATATTTTCTCACTTAGTAATTGCCATAAAAGTGGAATTGTCATGTTCAATTTTCTTTTCTGTTATCTCTTTCATGAAAAAGATGTAGCATGAAATCATTTCACACTATTAAAAAGAGTGATTGAACTGGATTCATCTTTGAGTTTGATTTGCTAATTATCCCGGGTTGTTTCTTTCTTTTCTTTCTTTCTTTTTATTTATTTTTTTTCCTGGAAGAGGTGCAGGAGAAAAGTACTGAAAATGAAAATTGCCTTTCATATTCTATCAAATTTAATGCTGTAATCTGATGACAATAATTTTCTTGGAATAGAGAATTTCATGTGGTTATGTTGAGGGTTGAAAAGGAATGATTTGAGCAAATATAAAGTGAATGTTGCAATATACATGCTCAAAATATATGCTCAAAAATTCCGTGACTGGTCTCATCATAATGTTATGATTATTTAAAATTTTCATATATAATTATCAATGTATTTTCTATATTTTAGGCACATAGATCATGAAGCCGGAGTTGCTTTCAATTAAACAACTTTATGATCAAGGCCAGATTTAGCCATGTTGAATTATTCCTGATGTTTCACTTTCCTATATTTAACGTATACATTAAGTACTTACTATGTGTTAGACATTTATATATATAATGATTATTTATGGCAGGTAAAATTAACAAAAATTTACAAAAAGTTCTAAATACATCTTCTATTCTACGACTATAGATGTATAATATTCAAGTAAACTAATATACCATTGAAGTTTAACTCATATGACATTTACATTTTTTTGGAAATAAAATATATTTTATTTTGGATTAATTTAAGACACATTCTACTGTTCTACAGGCAATGTAAATAACCAAGACTGTCCTTGTCATTCAGTAAGCTGAATTCAGAGCCTTCCTCAGTGGTTGACCTAGGACTTACATGAGTGTGTATAGTGTTTACCAAGAGCATCTTTCTTGTTTTGCCGGACCAGATGTCATCAGCTTTTCCATGAACATCACTAAAAGCTGTTCTTAATGGGATGCCTGGGTGGTTTAGTCATTAAGCGTCTGCCTTCAGCTCAGGTCATGATCCCAGGGTCCTGGGATCCAGCCCTGCGTGGGGATCTCTGCTCGGTGGGAAGCCTGCTTCTCCCTCTCCCACTCCTCCTGCTTGTGTTCCCTCTCTTGCTGTCTCTCTCTGTCAAATAAATAAATAAAATCTAAAAAAAAAAAAAAACTGTTCTTAATGTAGAGCACAGTACCTATAAAAGACAGAACACAAAACAATAATACGTTTTTCTTTTGGGATTTAAGAATCACATTACCTCCATATATTTAGTATTTATCAGCATGTATTTCTAACTTACTTTTCAATCTTCTGTCAAATTTATCACTGTAGTTAAAAACAGCCATCATGAAGTTTAACTTTTGTTCATAATGATATAAAGAATGGATTTAACCATTTGCCATAAACAATGATAAAACTAGACTAAATATATAAAATATCTGTTTTTTGAAACTGGAAAAGAATCAGTGCAGGATCGTGATGCCTATAAAGGATAAATATCTGGGAGATCCCCACACTTACTGTCAATCTTTGCCAGAAGGCAATTTCTAAACCAAAGATGCAGGGAGGAGGGAAACCCAAAAGAGGCATGGGGGCCTCACGGAGTTTAGAGATATGGAGATCAAAGGTTCAGAGAGAAAGGTTTGGATCACAGTTCAAGAAAGCAGAGAACTAAGTAGAAAACAGCTTCAGAAACATAAAATATAATTGCTTAGGGGACAAATTAGAAACCAACAATAAAGTATTGTGCAGTTTATAACATTTGTAGGCTTAAATTGCATACAACAATAGCACAAAGAAGGGAAGGTATGTGGAAATATACTGCTATAGGAATTTTATATCAAAGGTAAAGTGATATATAATTTATGGTAGACTGTAATAAGTTAAAGATGAATATTATATGCCACAGAATAAGAAGTAAAAATGAAAATGAGGTATAGTTAATGGTTAATAGTAGAGATGAAACAGTCATAAGAATTGATAATAAAAATGGAGAAGAAATTTAAAAATAAGTCTTGGTCATACAAAAAACAAAAGGCAAAATGTTAGATTTAAATAAAGCCATATTCAATATTACATAAAAATAAATTGTCCAACAAAATCCAACTAAAACAGAATTTGCCAGACTAGATAACCAAAACAATTATCCACTCTATGCTGTTTATAAGAAATATACTTTAAGTATAAAGATATAAATTGCTTAAAAATAAAGCAAAGAATATTATTTATACAGAAGGGGTAAAAACAAGGATGAAAAGGTTATAGTGGTATCATGTAATGTGTATTCAGGAAAAAAAAAAATTATTACCAGAGATAAAGCAGGATATTTATAAGAATAAAGGTGTTCATTTATTAGGAAGAAATAGCCATCCTCAAAGTTTTGCCCTAAATAACAGAGTTCAAAATACATGAAACAAAACCAACAGATTTGAAAAAAGAAATAGAGAAATTGGCAATTGCAGTTGAGTATTTCAATACTTCTCTCTCACTAATTGGTAGGGCAATTAGTATACTTAGGACAAAAACCTAAGTATACAGAAGATTTGAACAATTTTATCAATTGACTTGAATTACTAGATATTTAATGAACATTTTACATAAAACAAGAGAATATACATTTTTATATTGGACATGGTATTTTAACTCTAATAGAACATATGTTAAGCCATTATTCAACAAAAGTCTCAATAAATTAAAAGAATACAGAATATGATTTCTAATCACAAGGGAACTAATTAGAAATCAGCAACATAAATTTACCTGACAAATCCTCATACATTTGGACATTAAACAGTACATTTCCCATGGAACAAAGGAAATTTATAGTGAAAATTAGAAAATATTTGAATTGAATAAAAATAAGAGCATAATATATCAAAATTTCTGGGATACAACTACATATGTTCAGAGGGAAATTTATAGTTTTAAATTCTTATGTTAGAAGAGAAGAGAATACTACCAATAATCATAGCATCTACCTTAGAAAGTAGAAAAAGAAGAGCAAATTATCCCTAAAGATTTTTGAAAAAATAATTAAGATAATAATACCAATAAGTGATGTAGAAAATGAGCAGCCTAAGAAGAAAAATATCAATGATCTGAAAAGTTTTTTTTTTTTTTTTACAATTTTAATTTATTTATTTGAGAGAGAATGAGAGAGAGAGAGAAACATAAGCAGGGAGAGGGGATGAGGGAGAAGCAGGCTCCCCACTGAGCAGGGAACCCAATTCCATCCCAGGACATTGGGATCATGTCCTGAGCCAAAGGCAGATGCTTAACCAACTGAGCCACCCAGGTGCCCCTGAAAAGTTACTTTTTTATCAATAAAATTGATAAACTATTAGTTTGGTCAAGATAAAAACAAACAAGACACAAATAAGCAATACCAACAATGAGAGTGAAAATATCACAGTGGATCTACATACTTTAATAGGATCATAAAATATTATGAACAACTTTATTCCAATAAGTTTGATAATTCATATAGATAGACTCCTTGAAAGAAACAAACAAAAAACAAAACTGACTTTAAAAGAAATGAGAACTGTGAATAGCTGTCTCGAAAAAACTTATATTTGTAATAAAATCTCTCCACAAAGAAAATTCTGGGCCAAGATTGCTATGGTAGTAAATTCTATAAAATATTTGAGGAAAAAATAATACCATTCCCATATAAACTCTTGAAGAATAATAGAAAAAAAGAAGTATTCTTTAACTTATTTTATAAAGTTCATATTATCATCATACCAGATGAAGATATTCCAAGAAATGAAAAAGATGAACATAGATACAAATATCTCTAAGAAAATGTAACTAGGAAAATAAGATTTAACATTTGAAAATCCATCAGTACAATCCATAATAATTACAGAATAAAAGAGAGTAAAGTCATATGACCATCTCAGCACATTCAGAAATAGTACTTAAAAAAAATCTAACACCATTTTTTCA
>CM052899.1:56927601-56949377 GCA_028534135.1 Potos flavus
ACAAAACAATAAAATCCAACAGCCTGAATTTCCTACAAGGTTCACAGAACCAGAAGCCTGCAACACACATAATTACCCCTTGGACATCATTTCCTCTTTCCCCCTTGTTCACTTCATCCAGCACCTCTTGCCCTCTTCTGTTCTTCCTTCACTACAAGCACAATGCTGATTCACTTACCTGGAAAAAAGGCTCTTCTTCATATATTCGTCTGCTTGTTTCCCATCCTCCATCCCATTACATCTCTAATTGTCAATTGATCAGTGAGGTGTTCCCAGATTGCCTTAATTTTTCTATGACTGTGTTAAATTGCAACTAGCCCCCAACATTTAATGTTTCCTTCTTAGCCTTTTTATTCTTAGTATCCATTACTTTTAATAAACTATATATTTTATTGTTTATTTTAATAATGTATCTTGCTACACTGGACTATAAACACTATGAGGACAGAGTTTACTAATATGCTGTTTTATTTACTAATTTATTTTCTTCCTATTGACAATACCTAGCACCAAATGTTGCCCAATGAAATTTATTGAACAAAAGAATAGTTTATTCCTTCTAATACCTGAAAAAATGCATTTGTGTACTCAAAATAGCTTTTTACATGGTCAAGCACCTATAAGTTTACTTTAATTGTTAGGATTATTAGGATTTTTTTTGTTTAATTCACTAAGTAACCTATCAGGAATAGCATAAGAATGTGTGAATAAAACACACATACACATACAAGTGAATTATCTTATTATTTAAACATGTATGAATTAACTCATTATTTAATCGAATCCTAAAGTATATATTTTAGGAAACCCTCAAGATGTGAACTAACAATGAGTATTAATGTGACTGTTCTATGTAAAAAATACTAACAAAATGCTATTCTTTAAGCACCAATGCTTGCTAGATAAAGATAAATTTTGTGAAATAAAAGCTTTGAATTTTCTGAAGCATTTTGGGGCTTAATGGTATAAGGTAGTGAAACTATGAAATAGAGTGGAAGGAATGCCTTAAACTTCAAGTGGAACTAAACCAATCCATAGAAATATCCAATTCATCATTAAATCTCTATTAAAAAAAGAATGAAAAATATTAGAATAAAACCTGAGAAGTTAAAGGTCACATTCTCTTTGCATTCACTGGTTAATAGTTTAATTTTCCTTATTCTCATTTCATTGACCATTCCTTAAGAATATACTTTTAATAAATATATAAACCATTATAACCATTGTTATATTTTTAAAAGTGACCTCCATAAACTTATTGTCATTGAAAACTTATACACAGACATATTAGAACTTATCATTTTTCACCACCAATTCTCTTCACAAATTCTATTCATAGAACATTCTACTTCTAATAGTCTTTGATAAAGAGTGTCCTTAATGTTGAATAACCAACATAAAATTTAATGCAGAATTTAATGACTTCTCTAAAGTGATCAATACTGATTTTCCTTAAGTCTCCAAAATATTGATACACAATTCTTTTGCATTTTTTTAACATTTCCACTTTCAGTAACATTTTTCTCTTAGGATTTGCTTGCCACTTATTTATTTGTTTATGACTTTGTTATTTATGATCGAAACAGGAAATTTTTTTCTTTTAATAGTAGCAATGAGAATGTAATTGTATTTTATTGTTTTGAAGCTTTTGAATACTTTTTTGAATTAGTAATTCCTAAAATAAATTTAATATATTTTTATAACATTCTTTTCCTTGAATTTCAGTTTTAGGAGAAAATTATGTTTAATCATGGAGGAGAAGTATATCTCATGTTTCTTTTCTATTTCTTCATTAACATTAAACCTGCAACACTAATCTCTGTGCTTAATTGGGGAAGAAAATTTTCAACAAATTGAAGCAGCAGTGGCAGAAATATGAAGATGGTTTTGATATGAGTATTTCCATTAGTAAATTAAAAATAAAATATACAGTTTCTGTAAAAAATACAAACTAATTCAGAGTAAGAAAAAATGATAATGATCTTGAGGGCTGTGCAGGTATTTGAAAAGAGGTAGCTGTTTTTAATTGGAATAAACCATATTAAATAGACCTCCTATAATTGTTTATTCTTTTAATCACACATGGTAACTTTTCCAAGGCTAATTATTTTCCCTTGTTCAGAATGAATTTTCTGTGGCATTGAGTAAATTCTGATCAGTTTGTCTTCTGAAATGTTGATGTGTATTTGATGTTAATTCAAAGCGTTATTTGAATATTTCTTTATATTCATCTTTAAGGTTCAAAAGCAGCCACAAACATCGAATATCCTTTGAAAAAAGAATGATGTGATAATGAGAGAAAAATGTGCTTACCAAATGCATAAGATATAATCGCATTTGCTCCCTGACCTGCATCAAACAAAGAGAAACAAGACAAAAAGAAGAATGAAAAGAAACTGCCAGGCATTGGATCAAATGAGTTTGTTTCCTCACTAAATAAACAATTTAGAGCTTCTCATCACTTCTCAGTGCATATTCATATGTCATCCCTGGTAACAGTTCAAAGCTGATTTTGTGATTTCTCTGACTAGGTATCAAAGTTTCAGGCAATACCTTTTTTCCTTTTTTAAAGTACTTAGACCATGGATAAATAGTCTGTTGGACATAAGGAATGCTGCTGCTTTTTGAATTTGTAATGCAGAGGCTTTCTCAGACCTACACATCTCACTTACACATCCCTAAAGTGATGTCTTCCAGGGGTACAGAACAAACAATTTCCTCAATTTTAATGTCAGATTCAATGACCAAGGAAATCATATTATTCTGTAAGTGAGTTAAATAACCTTCTTTTCAAGTCAGGCACAATTTATCAAGAAAATAGGGTGGGGAAAGACAGGTTGGTTGGAACCTTTATTCTTTTATATATTTTGTTCATGAACTTCTACTTGGTCTCTAGATCTTATCCAATTATCACCCATTTTTCTGAATTTTGTTGTGAAATGTTCATTTGCATCAGCTGCTGTATCTTGGATTGTCACTGCAAACTGCTTTTATGTATTCCTCTTTCCCTTTTCATCGTTATCTGCCAGCTTTAATCAGAATCACTATTTCTAAGAATCTTTTAATTAAAAATATTTGGAAAAATACACACTTGTTCAGATTATTAGCATTCCCCATATGCTTAAATACATGTAATAATCTTTTATTTTTTTATTTTTGTCATATTTTTATTATTGCAGCTTTTTAAAAATTTTATTTCATTTAAATTCAGTTAATTAATATATAGTGTATTATTAGTTTCAGACGTAGAGTTCTTTGATTCATCAGTTACATTACATCATGTGGCCTCCTTAAGGCCCATCATCAAGTTACCCAATCCCCCTCCCCCTCCTCTGCAGAATCCCTGTTTGTTACACAACCATTAAAAAAAGAAATGAATTTTTTTTTAAAGATTTTATTTATTTGACAGAGAGAGAGAGATCACAAGGAGGCAGAGAGGCAGGCAGAGAGAGGGGGGGAAGCAGGCTCCCCACTGGGCAGAGAGGCAGAAGCGGGGCTTGATCCCAGGACCCTGAGATCATGACCAGAGCCGAAGGCGGAGGCTTTAACCCACTGAGCCACCCAGGCGCCCCAAAGATTTTATTTATTTATCTGACAGGAAGAGATACAGTGAGAGAGGAAACACAAGCAGGGGATGTTGGAGAGGGAGTTTTCCCCTCTCAATAGCCATTTCTAAATTCCTAAAACTATATTTTCTCTAGAGTTTTGAGAAGCCAGTTTCTACATTTCTGACTATATAAAGTAATATAATTCCTAAATTACTTTACTCTTTTAATTTCAATATACTTTCTTTCCCCATCCAAATAAATAACAACAAATAAAACAAACAAGTAAAAGCCATTGTGGATCATACTTACAAGAATCGCTTAAGGTTTAAAATGGAGGACCCTAGATCTTTCTCAGACTTACTTGTTTGGAATTATTGAGCTATTGGACCAGCAACCTGCCTTTCAATGAATTAGCAAGGTGATGCTCAAAACCATATAAGGTTTGACAGCCACTATGTGAAAATAAGAGCACTTCTCTCCTAAGAATTGCAATATCCTCTGTAGAACTCTTGTTCAAACAGGAGATAGATTTATGCCTTTTTATCTTGGTTTCTACTCATTTGAAACAGAGCATTAGAAAATATGTTTTTTAATATTTCACTGAAAAATGACATATGAAATGATAAAAATGATTTATAATCACATTTATATAAGAGAAATTTTGGAATGAAAATGATACTACGATGATGTTTTCATTATTTGTAACTCACCACATTATATGTATTCATCATTTATGCCAAAATATTCAAAGTGTTTACTCTATGCAAATCATTGTACTACCTGTAGTGAGAATACAAAAACCACCCCCCTGACACTGAAAATCCAACGAAGAAGGCCTGGGATATATACAAATTGGTATCAAGCCAAATACACCTTGGTAATTATTATTAAAAGAGCCTCCAGTAACAATTTTATATGGAGAAACTATTTTAGCTCTAAATCACTTAATGATATTTATCTCTAATCACATAAATATTTTTAAGCAGTCGCTAAGCTGACAGTGTTTGGATGTTTGTAGATGCTGATAAAAACAAATGCTCAAGGTAGTAAAAGAGTATGTCTGTGGGACAGCTGGTTAAGAAACATCATTGTCTGAGGATTAAATGAGAATATATACGAGAGTTTAACAAATTAAGAGATTCTTTTTGTTTGTTTTAATATTGTTCATCAGCAGAGTAACAAATGCAGACTTCAGTAATGCAGAGCGTATAACCAATCCATACCTTTCAGTTAACAGCTAACGGTTTTCACAAGTCATGATTCAAACCTCTCATCTTGGCACAAGAAAGTAGGTTGGCAATATAAAATAAAATACATAACTACTCATTTCGTAGATGGTGTCTTATAGCTATGTATCCATTTTTTATATATGAGATGACAGTTTCTAAATACTGTTAAATATCAAGTTCCCTCCCAGGAAGGGAAAAGAGATTCCAATTTTTTTGACCCAAAAAATGTGTAGTCTTGGAAGGACTCTACATAAATGGCCATGTGTGTAAACTGTGGAAAATTAAGCTATTTTAGATTTACAGACTACAAGCAACTGAACCCAAATGTCTATTCTCTGTACTACATTTCAGCTAATATCGCCGAACTAATGACAGTTTTAAAAGTTGCCATTATCTTGCTGCTGTAGCAAGATACCTTATGGTACAATAAAATCTTAGGAATTTCCTAAGACTGAATACTATTTGTTATAGAAATAACCCCCTCCCCCATCCCTTCAAAATCACAAGCAGCTCTCTTTGTGACAGACAAATAATATAAGAATTGTGAAAACCCAGTTTATGTAATGTATCTTCTGGTCCACTGGCCATTCTGTCATGCTCTACTCTGTTTTACTACACTCAGTGGCAGTACTCCCTCTGCCCCTCAAAGTGTCATCAGGATTATAAGAAGTGAGCAGATAGAAAGGAGAACTTTAGAAATGATTAGTGCTGCACTCTAATTACCTTTTATTATGTCCAAGCAAATAACTCCTTAACTGTTAATATTACAGCGATAGATTCTTGTCCAAAATGTAAACTTGGAGACTTGAAGGGGTATTCTGGTCTAAAAGTGCTATTAAGGAAGAATACATCAACCTCAAACATGGATCCTGGAGGCCCTGGAATGGTGGATCTCCATTCGTAGATGTTATCACCTTTGGGACAAGCACTGCAGTGAGGTGGAGGGTCTGAAGTGATGTCTGCCAGTTTCTCCTGAATCCCGTTGATGCTGTTTTGGAGTTTTTGCTCATTCTGACTTTACTCTCTTCTTTTTTTTTTTTTTTTTAATTTTTTTTTAAAGATTTTATTTATTTGTTTGAGAGAGAGAAAGAGAGCAAGAACACAAGCAGGATGAAGGGCAGAGGGAGAAGCAGGTTCCCCATCAAGCAGGGAGCCCGATGTGGGACTCGATTTCAGGACCCTGGGATCATGACCTGAGCCAAAGGCAGACGTTTAACCAACTGAGCCACCCAGGTGCCCTGACTTTACTCTCTTCTTGGGGGTGTCCCTTTCTTCTTTGGTTTGCTGGTTGGAGGATGACTATGAGGGAGGAGCTGGCATTGTCCCTCAAATCATCATCCCACATAGTGAACCCCCCACCCTACCCCACAAACAGCCCCTCTCTTTGTGTCTGGCTCCATCCTGCCTTGCTGTTACTGGGAGTGTGGGGGGAGGCTGCTGCTGGGCGCACGGCCACTTCCCTCTTTCTCTCCTGGGAGAGAAGAGCAAGTCAAATTAAGTGATTCTGAAGCAAATATCATTTCATAATATTAAAGTAAGAAAATACTATTTTAAGTTAAATGAGAGATAATAAGGGTCTATCACTAAACAACTGAGTTTTGACTATGGTTTGAGGGCCAGGAAATCTGTACAGTGAATATCATTTTATTTAATAAATAAATCGAATGCTGAAAATATAAAAATCATTAACATAAAAATTATTGGGGCGTTTGCTAAATTCAACTACTGAAAGTGTTTTGTTAAAAAATTTAAAAGTCAGAAAAAAGATATTTTAAGAGATGTAAAGTAGTAAATGTAAATTATATATCAAAATTATGTCAATTTTAAGTACAACCTTCGAATTTTCTTGTAAGAAGAAATGTCTCAAAATGATAGTCACAAAAGATAAATATCTTTCAGTAAAACTTTTTATTCAAGTTTTTTAAAAATGGCAAATGTATAATTACCTAAATTGATTTTATCAGAGTGGCTACTGGCATTAATAATATTGGGATTGTTTGCAATTATTTATCAATTTAACAAACTATTATCAACTATAGAGATAAACTATAATTCCTAAAGTCTTTAGCATGCCATTTATCACTGCATGATTTTTTGGATAAGTGCAGTGATGACTCTAGTCTCACAGAGATGACAAACTGAGAATAAAAAAGACATCAACTAATTTCCAACATCTCGGACAATCCCAAAGGACCATCAGTAAAACCGAGTGTTTTCTAAGCACTGTCACCAAATGTAGAATTTAGGAAGATGGAACTGAGAACTGACAGTTAATTAGAAGCTCAAGGACAGTATGATATGATACATCTGCTGATTATAGGGGGCTTAACTCTAATGTGGAATAAGTGGTTGATATCAATGTGTGATGGAATGACAACCATTAAATATTACCAAAGAAAGGGTCTTTTTTCAAGGAAGACTACACTGAAAAAAAATTCAGTTCAGTCTTCAATTTTTGTCAGTACAGTTAGAAAAAAATACACTGAGAATTCTTTAAAGCATAGAGCTGTGCAAGACATCTATATTAACTACATGATTGGGCAAAGAAGATAGAAAATTTGGCACCTCCAATGATATCAGATCTATTTGGTGAAAGAAAATTTTATGCATAGTCTTTTAAAGCATTATAAAAGTTTACAATTGAGTTGAATATAGTGAAGTATCAAAAAAAGAATGAAAATTATGTTAGCTTATTTGAAGGCAGTGGAAGCTTTGGAGGAAAACAAAGTGCTGATAGTATTTTAACTGTGAAATCATAAAAAACAAAAGAAGTCTCATAAAAGTACAGGACGTGTTTTTGGATGAGTGATTGAAAGGAACTTTTAAAAAAATAATGAAAGATATTGCTTCAGTGATTGTGTTTACTCTTTTAGCTAGCATATTTTTTATTCCTCTTATGCTCCATCTATGGCTATAGGTGACAATATATGAGCTATCACTTGAAGAAAAAGTGGGACAGTCAACATACAATGTCATTGAATTTAGGGAATTCTAGGCAGAGGAAACATCATTTACAAAGACAAGGAGGTAAGGAATAAATGAGTATATTTTGGAATAGTTAGACTACAGGATGAGTAAATCAGGGATCAAATTAAGACAGAAATAAAAGCTAAGTAGTCTAGAAACTGATAATAATGTATTTGTTTCTATATATCAGATATAATACAATTTTCCTTAAAAAATATCTAGAAAAAATAAATTTTATGAGGTATTTTACATAATAATGATTGCAATATAGAAATATATATCTAGAAGGTTTGAATTAAGAAACCCTGCAAATAAAAAAAGAAGTTAAAAAGAGATTATATCACCCATGTTATAGCTAAACATGTGCTGAGCCAACACTCTTATACTATAAATAGAAAAAAAAGGGCAAGACATTTGGATGAGGCATTTGGGGTGAATCATTATCCAACTGGTGATATAGTATGGATAAAGAGGCACATTTACAATAATTTTTCAAATTTGTATGATTTTTAAGTAACATGGCTGAAGAAAATAATATAAAAAATAAGCATTTGGTAAAGGAACAATGATTTCAGTATTGTTTAGGTTTAACTTGCTAATGGGATATCCAATTGGGGATAATAAGTAAATAAAAAAATTTCAGAAGTTCATGAGGAAAAACGTCTTATAGTCATTAGTACATTTGTGTGTTTTGAAGTTTTTTGTTTTGGTTAACCTTTGTTGTATAATAAACTATTCTAAAACTTAGTGACTTAAAGCAATTTAAGCAGTTATTTAGCTCATATATTAATTTGCGGGTTAGCAAAACATCTAGGTGGTTTTTACTGGATCATTCTTAGTAGTCTCACCTGGGCTCACTTCATGTATCTTTAAGCAGCTGGTGGATTGGCTGTGGCTGGCTCATTAATAAATGTCATTCACAAATGATACTTTGGAAAGCCTGGGCTACAGCCCTATGGTCTCACCCTTCAGTATGCTAGGCTAAGTGTGTTCACATGGTTTTAGAATTTTAACAAAGAGAGTAGAAATATACAAAGCCTTAGCCCAAGAAGAAGCATACTACCACTTCACTGCATTTTATTTTTCAAACAAGGCCAGCCAAAATTCGGAAGGAGGTAGAGACTCTGTTTCTTGGTGATTGGAGCTATTGCAGAGGGCAGGGAACAATATGGGACAATATTGGATAAATGCTGATAGAAAAATGCAAATTCAGTAATCTTTAAAAACAAAATAAGAAGGGGTGCCTGGGTGGCTCAGTTGATTAAGCTACAGACTTTCGATTTTGGCTCAAGTCATGACTTCTGTGTCCTGAGATCAAGCCCCATATCAGGCTCTGCACTGGCTGTGGAGCCTGCTTAAGATCCTCTCTCTCTTTCTCTGCCTCCCACCATTTGTGTGTGAGTGTGCATGCACGCTTTCTCTCTTTCTCTTTCTCTCTCTCTTAAACAAAAACACAAAACAAGAAAAGGAATTTTTAATGTCATGTAGAAAGTTGAAACAATGAAGGGAATTAATTAAAAAGAAGAATAGTCAGATGCATAATGAGAAGACTATAAAAGAACATTTTTTAAGAATTGTAAATCAAAATAATCTAAGATAATTTTAAAAATTCTTATTTTAATATTTATTCCATTTCAAAGTAAAATTTTTGAAGAAAAATAGACATGACTTGTGAACACACTCTTTGTACAGGAACTCATTCTTGTGCAATGTATGCTTTTTCATGTTGTTTCCTTCTTTCTTTTTTTTTTTTTCTATTTAAGTGTCATGATAATCAAACTACTTTATTGAATTCTTGGCAGTTGTCTCATGAAATGTCAGTTTTATTTCTAATTTTATAAATTTCTTATTATATTCCTTTTTTCTATGTTTTTAAAAAAATCTAATCCCTTTTACACTGTTGGTGGGAATGCAAGCTGGTGCAGCCACTCTGGGA
This sequence comes from Potos flavus, assembly GCA_028534135.1. Lineage (NCBI taxonomy): Eukaryota > Metazoa > Chordata > Mammalia > Carnivora > Procyonidae > Potos > Potos flavus. Next base: position 56,937,282 of record CM052899.1, read on the forward strand.
AGCAGTACAGAGGTTCCTCAAAAAGTTAAAAATAGAGTTATCCTTTGACCCAGAGATTGCACTACTAGCTATTAAACCCAAAGATGCAAATGTAGTGATCTGAAAGGGCATCTGCACTCCAATTGTTACAGCAGCAATGTCCACAATAGTCAAACTATAAATAGCCCAGATGTTCATTAAGAGATGAATGAATAAACAGGATGTGTTATATATACACACAATGGAATATTACTCAGACGTAAAAAAAAATGAAATCTTACCATTTGCAATGATGTGGATAGAACTAGAGGGTATTATGCTAAGTGAAATAAATAAATCAGAGAAAGACAATTACCATATGATTTCACTCATATGTAGAATTTAGGAAACAAAACAGAAGATTATAGGGGAAGGGAAGGAAAAATAGAATAAGATGAAATGAGAGAGAGAGACAAACCAGAAGAGACTCTTAATCATAGGAAACAAACTGAGGGTTGCTAGAAGGAAGAGGGTTGGGGCATGGGGTAAATGGGGAATGGGCATTAAGGAGGGCATGTGATGCAATGAACACTGGGTGTTAATATGCAACTGATGAATCACAAAACTCTACCTCTGAAATTAATAATACATTGTATGTTAATTAATTACATTTAAATTTTAAAAATCTAATTTAATACATTTTATATTTCAGAGAATTTTTAGCTTTGCAGAAAATGAGTGAAAATACAGAGACTTCTCATATATGCTCACTCCTTCCCTACACTGATGCTTTTATTATTAATGTCTTGCATTAATGTGATGTACTTCTCACAAATAATGAGCCAATATTCATACATTATTATCAACTGAAATACACAGTTTACATTAAGGTTAACTCTTTGTGTTGTACATTTCTTGTTTTTTTTATTTTTTGTTTTTGTTTTGTTTTGTTTTTTACAAATGTGTATATATGTTACACATATCCACCATTACAGTATCTTACAGAAGGGATTTACTGCCCTAAAAATCCACTGTGCTCGACCTATTCACCCTTCCCTCTCTCCTTCTGAACTCCTGGTCAACTACTGATTCTTTCACTATCATAGTAGCGTTGCCTTTTCCAAAAAATCATACAGTTGGAATTATAGAGTATATAGCTTTTTCAAATTGGCTTCTTTTGCTTAGTAATATGCATTTACGGATTCTGCATATGTTTTTGTGACTTGATAGTTCATTTCTTTTTTAGTGTTAAATAATATGCCACTGTCTGAATGCACAGCTTATTTATCTGTTCACCTACTGAATCACATCTTGATTGCTTCCAAATGTGGAAATTATGAATAATGCTGCTGCAAGCAGTAATGTGCAGATTTTTGTTTGTAGTTAAGTTTTCAGTTCTTTTGGGTAAATATCAAGAAGTGTGATTGCTATATCGTAAATAGAGTAATATTTACTTCTGAAAGAAACTTCCAGACTATCTCTCACAGTGGCTTGTGCCATTTTTCATTTTCTCCAGCAATAAATGAGAGTTCTTGTTGCTCCACATCTCAGCATTTGATGTTGCCAGGATTTTGAACTTTAGCTATTCTAGTGGATGTGCTATAGTATATAATTATTTTTTTTTAAGATTTTGTTTGTTTGTTCATTTATAGAGCAAAGGGAGAGGCAGAGGGAAAGAGAGAATCTCAAGCAGACGCCACGCTGAGCATGGGGCCTGACACAAGGCTCGATCTCAGGGCCCTGATGCCAAAACCAAGAGTCAGACGCTTAACAGGAGCCCCAGTATTAATTGTTAATATACAGTTCCTTAATAGTGTATGATGTTAAACATCTTCTCAAATGCTTATTTGCCATGTGTATATCTGTTTTGTGAGCCATCTTTTTGGATTTTTTGCCTGTTTATTATCTAAGCTGTTTGATTTCTTATTGCTGAGTTTGAACAGTTTTGGAAATTTTGAATAAAAATCCTTTGCCAGATGTGTTTTTCAAATATTTCTCTTATTATGTGTCTTATCTTTTCATTCTCCTAACAGAAACTTTTACAAGGCAGAAAATTTTAACTTTAATGGAATCCAATATATCTTTCTTTTATTTAATGGATTATGCTTTTAGTGTTGTATCTTAATTTGTTACTGCCAAACACAAGAATGTCTACCTAGATTTTCTTCTGTGTTATGTTCTAAGAGTTTTATACCTTTGTGTTTTGTTTTTCAGTCTATGATCCATTTTGAGTTAATTTTTGTGAAAAGTGTAAAGTCTGTGTCTAGATTCATTGTTTTGCACGTGGATGTTCAGTTGTTCCAGAACCATTTCTTGAAAAAACTACCTTTTCCCCCCATTGAAGTGTTTTTGCTCCATTGTCAAATATCAGTTGGGTATATTTGTGTCGGTCAATTTCTGGGCTCTCTATTCTGGTCCATGGATAAATTTGTCTGTTATTTCGCTACTACTACACTCTTGATTACTGCAACTTTATAGTAAGTCTTGAAATCAGGTAGTATCAGTACTCTGACTTTGATCTTCTCCTTTAATATGTGCCAGTTATTCTGGGTTTTATGCCATTTATATAAACAGAATTTTGTTGGTATTCATAAAATAACTTTCTAGGATTTTTTAAAAGATTTTATTTATATATTTGAGAGGAAGAGAAAAGAGAGAGAGGGCATGCATGAGTGGGGGGAGGAGCAGAGGGACAAGCGGACTCAATGCTGAGCAGGAAGCCAAAGTGGGGCTCTATCCCAGGACCCCAAGATCATGACCTGAGCTGAAGTCAGATGCTCAACAGACTGAGCCACTCAGTCTCCCCCAGGATTTTGATTGGGATTGTATTGAATCTGCATATCAAATTGGGAAGAACTGACAACCTTGAATATAATTTTTCTACTAACGAACATAAATATTTTAATTATTATCATGCATATTTATTTACATTTTTGATTCTTTCATCAGAGTTTTATAGTTTTCTTCACACAAATCTTATACATGGTTTTGTTAGATTTATATCTGTGTTTCAGGTTGTTTATGTGAATGTAAATGGTATTGTGTTTTTATTTTCTAGTTCTAATTGTTCATTCCTGGTCTATATGAAAGAAATTGACTATACTATATCAACCTTGTATCCTTCAGCATTGCTATAATGGCTTATTAGTTCCAGAAGTTGTTTTTGTTGATATTGATTCTTAATGATTTATTTTTTTAAGAATTTATTTATTTATTTGAGAGAGAGAGAAAGAGAGAGAGGTGAGAGAGCACAAGTGTGGGGGAGAGGCAGAGGGAGAGGGAGAAGCAGAATCCCCACTAAGCAGGGATCCCGAAAAGGGGATGGATCCTAAGACCTCGGGATCATGACCTGAGTTGAAGGCAGGCACTTAACCATCTGAGCCACCCAGGTGCCCTGAATCTTAATGATTTAATTAATAATGGTGTTTCCCTAATAATTGGGTAATCTGCTAAAAGAAAAAAACATTATATTTCATCAATCAGTATGCACTTGTATATTTTTCTTTCTTTATTGTACTATCTAAGACTTCTGGTATGATATTGAACAGGAGAACTGAAAGGAGCAGGGGCACTCTTGCCTGCTCCTGATCTTAGGGAAGAGAATCTAGATTCTCACCTTTAAATATGGTGTGAGGTATAGATTTTTTATACATATTCTTAAAAAAAAAAACTTTTCTTTTTTATTTAATTTTTTAATTTTTATTTAAATTCCAGTTAGTTAACATACAGTATAATATTAGTTTCAGGTGTACAATACAGTGATTCAACATTTCTATATACCACCCAGTGCTCCTCACAAGCACACTCCTAATCCTCATCAATTATTTTCCACATCCCCCCACCCACTTCCCCTCTGTAACCATAAAATTGTGTTCTCTATACTTAAGAGCCTGTTTCTTGCTTTGTCTCTCTCAATCTCTCTTTTTTTTTCCCCTTTGTTCATTTGTTTTGTTTCTTAAGTTCCACATACGAGTGAAATCAAATGGTATTTGGTATTTGTCTTTCTGACTTATTTCACTTACCATAATTATACTCTCTAGCTCCATCCATGTCATTGCACATGGCAAGATTTCATTCTTTTTTATGGCTGAATAGTATTCCATTGCATGGAATATCCATTCATCAGTCGATGGATAGTTGGGCTCTTTCTGTAATGTAGCTATTGTGGATAACATTAGAAACATTGGGATGCATGTATCCCTTTGAATTAGCATTTCTATATTCTTTGAGTAAACATGTGGTAGTACAATTTCTATATTGTTAGGTAGCTCTATTTTTCAAGTTTTTGAGGAAACTCCATACTGTTTTCCATAGTGGCATCAGTTTGCATTCCCACCAACAACAATGCAAGAGGGTTCCCCTTTCTCCATATCCTTGTCAACACTTGTTCTTTCTTGTATTGTTCAAACTAGTCATTCTGACAGATGTGAGGTGATATCTCATTGTAGTTTTGATTTGTAGTTCCCTGATGATCAGTATTGTTGAGAATCTTTTCATGTGTCATTGGCTATCTTTGGAAAATGTCTATTCATGTCTTCTGCCAATTTTTTAAATTGAATTATCTGTTTCTTAGTGTTGGGTTTTAGAAGCTCTTTACATATTTTGGATACTAACTCTGTATCAGATACGTCATTTGCAAATATTTTCTCTTATTGAGTAGGTTGCCTTTTAGTTTTGTTGATTATTTCGTTTTCTGTGCAGAAGCTTTTTATCTTGATGAAGTCCCAATAGTTCATTTGTGCTTTTGTTTCCCTTGCCTCAGAAGACATATCTACAAAGAAATTGCTACTGCCAATGTCAAAGACATTAGTGCCTGTGTTCTCTAGGATTTTGATGGTTTCTTGTCTCACATTTAGGTCTTTCATCCATTTTGAATTTATTTTTGTGTATGGTGTAAGAAAATGCTCTGGTTTCATTCCTTTTTTTAAAGATTTTATTTATTTATTTGACAGAAAGAGAAAGAGAGCGAAGAGAGAGAGAGTGCGAGAGAGAACACAAGCAGGGGGAGTGGGAGAAGGGGAAGCAGGCTTTCCCCGGAGCAGGGACCCTGATGCAGGCTGGATCCTGGGACTCCAGGATCATGACCTGAGCTGAAGGCAGACATTCAACAACTGAACCACCCAGGCACCCCCAGTTTCACTCTTCTGCATGCTGCTGTCCAGTTTTCCCAACACCATTTGTAGAAGAGACTGTCTTTTCCCCTTTGGATATTCTTTTCTGCTTTGTCAAAGATTAATTGACCTTATAGTTGTAGGTTCATTTCTGGCTTTTCTATTCTGTTCTATTGACCTATATGTCTCTTTCTGTGCCAGTATCATACTGTCTTGATCACCACAGATTTGTAATATAATTTGAAGTCTAGAATTATGATGCCTCCAGCTTTGTTATTCTTTTTTAAGGCTGTTTTTGTCATTTGGGGGCTTTTGTGGTTCTATACAAATTTTAGGATTGTTTTTTCTAGTCCTGTGAAAAATGCTGTTGGCATTTTCATGGGAATTGAATTAAATGTGTAGATTGCTTTGGACAGTATAGACATTTTAACAATATGTGTTCTTCTAATACATGAGTATGCAATGTTTTTCCATTTCTTTTTGTTGTTTTCAATTTCTTTCGTCAGTGTTTTATAGTTTCCAGAGTACAGGTCTTTCACTTCTTTGGTTAGGTTTATTCCTAGGATTTTATTGTTTTGGTGCAACTATCAATGATATTCTTTATCAAGCTGAGGAAGTTCCCTTCTATTCCTAGTTTACAGAGTGTTTTCATCATAAGAGTTTGTTGGATGTTGTCATTTTTTTCCTGAATCTTTTGATATAATCATACAAAAATTTTTCTTTAGCCTGTTGGTGTGATTTTTTTCACTTTTTTTTTTTGTATGTTAACATGAAACTCTACCTTCTTAACATGAGCTCTACCTTATTGACAAAATTTAAGTGTACAATACAGAGCTGTAGCTATAAACACTGTGTTGTAATGCAGATGCTGATAACTCATTCACCTTTTATATAACAGTATAAAATATTATTCTACTTCCCTTTGCAGACTGGCTAAATAATGAACACTATGGAATTAGGGAGATTAGGAAATTGGAGTGATCTAACTTATAGACAATTTTAGCTTGATCCCTGAGCTGTAGTGAAGATTATGAAGAAAAAGTGATGTAGAATATTTTTGGATCTATTTTGGAGTTAGTACTGACAGGGCTTAATGATTAATTTTATGTGGATGTTAAGGAAAAGGGAGAATAAGAAAGATTTTTATAAAGATTTTTCTGAAAAGTAATAAAGATTTTTGTCTGAGCAGTCAATGCCATCATGTGAAATGGAGAAGATTAGACAAGGAACAATTTGGGAGAAAAGAGTATAATTAATAGACCTGTTTAGGGCATATATCTCAAAGAAGTCATGGATAGCCATGAGATACCTAAGGAGTGAGTGAAGGCAGAAAAGACAGTAGCATTGACTCTTAGATATTACCTTATTTAGAGCGTAAGTAGAAGAATGAGAGCAAGAAAAAGAGATTAGAAGACCAAAAAAGGATGATTTTTAGAGAAGCCATGAGGAAAATAAAAATCCTTCAAGGAGTTGAGTTTAATTATTTATCTTAAATGTTATCAGAAATTTGAGTTTTATACATTAAATGTTGGTATATTATGAAAAAAAATTTTCTATATTATGTTTGTATTTTCCTCTGTATTATTCTCACTGCTAGTCCAGTACTAGCAATAAAACAGACAGAATGAATATGTTGGATGAATAATAAAATACATAATAACAATAATAATAAAATGTTGGCATTGCATATTGTTATGGAATGAATTGTGTCCCATCAAAAATTCATATATAGAAGCTTTAACCCATAGTACCTCAGAATGCAACTGTATTTTCAGACAAGGTCTTTAAAGAGCTCGTTAAGTTAAAATAAAGCCATTAGAGTATTTCTGTAATCCAGTATAACTGGTGTTCTTATAAGAAGAAGGTGAGACACCAGGAGTGTGTGCACAGAGGAACGACCATGTGAGGAGACAGCAAGAAGGCAACCATTTACAAGCCATGGAGAAAGGAAACCAGAATCTTCTAACACCTTGATCTTAGATTTCCAGGCTCCAGAAATGTGAGAACATAGATTTCTGTTGTTTAAGCTAGAGAGTCTGTGGTATTTTGTTATGGCAGCCCTAGTAAATTAATAGCCATATATTTATTGACCTTAATGTAAATATCTCTATAATTATGTATTAATTGTATTGTTTCTGTCACTAAGTGGTTGCAACAAGTTAAACCACCAGCCTCTTGAGGCACAGTATAATAAAGGGGTTAGAAGAGTCAGAGGTGCACAGAGTCATATAATTGAGTTTTACAAAAATCAAAGAAAGTAATGTTAGATTAATGCCCAAGTCACATGCAAAGTCATTGACAATTGAGGACCTGGTCATGAAAATGATGAAAAGGAGAAAATCTATAGGAATGGTGGTATCATAAATCCTTCAAAAGAGACTCAGTATCAATAGAATGAATAAAAGAGGCCCTTGGGAAATTGATTATACTCTCAAATATTTGGGGTAAAATTAAACGTTTTATGATCAGACTATGAAAATTCAATTTGAAATGAAGAAAGATATCTTACTGGTGTTAGGAAACTTTCAAAAAAAAATTAACACTTGATTTGTCACTTGTTCATTTTAATCATTAACATATTTTATTATAACCTAAAATGCATTATATATAAGGTAAAATAGCTGTTCATAGAGTTTTTATTTTTCTAGATAAATCTCCACTGACATTTGTACTATAAAATACGAATTTGTTTTATGAGTGAACTCACCCCAAATCACCTTTTTAAAGTCATAATTACTTTCCAAGAACAAAATATCCTCTACATCTGTAAGTTTCTCTTAAGCTTCTCTCAAGACATCTATGAATTATTTTTTCTGTGCACTAAATAGATTGAAATTTAGGTTGATTCAGGATACTACAAAAAGAAATTGATAAAAAAAATATCATCTTAAATAATTATAATTTCATGTACATGTTTAAGAAGACACTTATAGGGTCATACACTTTCTTAAATATGATTTTTATTATAAATGAATATTATGCCAACTATTTTGAGAATTGTGGAGGCTAGCTTGAGACAGTACTAGAAACCCATTTGTTATATTTGGTATTAATAAATCTGATGCTGGGGCGCCTGTGTGGCTCAGTGGGTTAAAGCCTCTGCCTTCAGCTCGGGTCATGATCTCAGGGTCCTGGGATCGAGCCCCGCATCGGGCTCTCTGCTCAGCAGGAAGCCTGCTTCCCCCTCTCTCTCTGCCTGCCTCTCTGCCTACTTGTGATCGCTCTCTCTGTCAAATAAATAAAATCTTTAAAAATAAATAAACAAACAAACAAACAAATAAATAAATAAATCTGATGCTATTTTCAGGTAAGTAATTTATGAAATTATTGTGTAAGTATTATGTAATGTTGTCCACAATATGCCAATTTACATAATCCAATTAATTATTTTCCTGCTTACAATACATGAGAGCTGATTTCTGTCTGCACTATATACTGCTCTAGAGAACATGAAGCACACAAATTTCATATAAATCAATTCTTTTTAAATTATATTTTAAATATATATTTTAACATTTTAAAATATTTTTTAAATCTTTTATTTAAATATTTAAATAAATATTATATTTTAAATATGTCAAGATAAAAGAATCAAACTATCATATATAGAATTTTTAAATTAACATTTAATGTATTATTTGCTTCAGGGGTACAGGTCTCTGAATCATCAGTCTTACACAATTCACAACACTCACCATGGCACATACCCTCCCCAATGTCCATCACTTACCCACCCTATCTCTCTCACCCCTCCCCTCCTGCAGCCCTCAAATACAGAGTTTTTAACAATCTGAGAAAGACATTTTTCTTTCTCTTACAATTACTTTATCATCCATGCCATTTTTATTTAAACTAAAAAATACCATTGATTCTAAAACGCATCATTATTTTTTGAAGCATGTAGAAGAAATATAAAAAGCATCCAAAGAAAATGTGGCATATTTCCAATTATAACAGTGTTTTCATTTATAGATACTAAAAGGTGAAAGAGTGACTCCTAAATTCAGTAATTATGCTATAATTTTATTCTATTTGGTATAGTAACAAATAATAATATTAGAGGATATATATCCAGAACTTTAGAGAAATAGTTACTAAATTTCTCCAAGGGTATGCTATAACAATCTTCATGAAATCATATAAACATCTTCACATTTACAAGAATGAAAATTATTTTTGAAACATTTGGACTTGGATAATGTTTTGTTAACTGCTTTTTAAACTATCTATATCTCTCATGTAGAAATTTTATGTTTAATATATGCTTCATATTTCATTTAGGGCTTAAAGAATATAGAGTTATTCGTTTAATACTAATCACCTCTATTTAGCATATACACAAAATAAAAAATCTAGTGTTCTTTGCCTGATGTTTGATTTGACTAGTTTTTTTTTTTTTTTAAGATTTTATTTATTTACTTGACAGAGAGAGATCACAAGTAGGCAGAGAGGCCGGCAGAGAGAGAGAGGGAGAAGCAGGCTCCCTGCTGAGCAGAAAGCCCAATGTGGGGCTCTATCCCAGGACCCTGAGATCATGACCTGAGCCGAAGGCAGAGGCTTTAACCCACTGAGCCACCCAGCTGCCCAGATTTGACCAGGTTTAATAACTGATTTTTATATCTCATTATACTCTCCGTTGGGAAATTGACAACAACTGTTTTTTTTTTCCCTATTTTACTCATTTCCAATTTAAGGAAGTAAAATATTTTTCAAAAAAATAGAACTCCTTGTTTTCATACTTTTTAATTTTAATTATTATAGGCATAGAATCTTTTTGAAGTTGACAGCAAAAGATTGTATTTCTGATGTTCTTTTTAGTCTGGCAATTACTGTATCATTGGATAAATCTAGTTATAACTATTTGCTAAGAGAAAATGGAACTATAATGAGGGAATGGAACAAAAATAGTATTTGATCATCCATCTTCACGTCAGTAAAACAATTTTTTTTTTTTAATGAAGATCCTTCCTTGGCATATATGTTGCAGTTAATGTCTATTATAGAGATAAAAATACAAGAAACTTTACACCTCAGCCAGTTCTAGGAAAAAGATAAATGCTTTTGCCTTCATGTCAACTTGTTTTTACATTCCTTGATAAATCTATCACTTAGTAAGGTGACCCAGTTAATGTTCTTGAGGTAACTTTTTAATAAATGCATTTCTTTTGCCCCGAAGTCAGAGTGAATAAAAGCAAAGCAGATGAAATGTACTTTTCTTAGAGCTTTCTTTCTCAAAATACAAGACCCCAAATGTATGAAAATCCCCTAATTTATCCAATGGCATAGAATTCTGCTATAGTAGATTTATAATAATTTACTATTATTTATTTCCAGCTATCCATTAAAAACAAACAAACAAAAAACTGTCCACCCAGAAACCTGTATCCACATTATTTGTTTTCCCTTGGTAGTTTTAGAGAATTTGCTATTAACTGTTGATATTCTATTCCCTAGAAACAATTAACTCTGCTGTGAAATAAAGCAGATAAATTGATAAATGATAGATGATAGGTAGATAGATGGATACATACATACATACATACATGATACATAGAAACATGGATAGATACTTAAATACATAGATAGATGATAGAAAAATAAACAAGTACAAAAACCATCATTAAACTATGATAAAACTCTCATGAAATATCCAAGCAATTAGCATGGATCCTAAGGCCACTCATTTAACTATTGTATTGAAACAGGAAGGAAAGCAGCTTAGAGTTTACCAGTTACCCTGAGATAGATAATGATCAAAACAAATAGGCCACTCTTAACACAACCAAATAATTATTTCCCATTATTGCCAAATAAGAAATTTAAAACAAATAAAATGTTTAATATAAAAGAAGAGATACAATCACCTTCAGTTAACTTGCTGACATATCATAAATGCCTGTAAGAAAATTTGAAACATGACTTTAATGTTTAATGATCTTAAGAAAGGAATGTTAAATACTGGGGAATTTTTCCCTAGTAAATCTATCACATAAGGAGAGCAAACCTTAATTTTAGCAGGTCCTAAAACTACAGCAGAACAACACTGGCAAAAATATACCCCAATTGTGCAATAAGTAGCACACATTTCTACTTTATAAAAATAGTATAAGATCTTTTTCTCCAGTTAACTGGACAGGGATGGGGTCACTAGTTACTTATTTAAACACATATACACACACAAACACAAGCACAACTTCACCTTTATTTGCCATTTTTCTATAATAGCAATGCATATTTGTTTCCTATAAAAAGAAAAGTTTTATTTATGATAATAAATACATTTATGTGTAGTATTTTATGATATACATTATACATGCATTATATACATAATCTTTTTTTTAACATATAATGTATTATTTGCTTCAGGGGTACAGGTCTGTGAATCATCAGCCTTACACAATTCATAGCACTCGCCATAGCACATATCCTCCACAATGTCTCTAACCCAGCAACCCTATCCCTCCCCTGCCACCCCCAGAAACCCTCTGTTTCCTGAGATTAAGAGTCTCATGGTTTGTCTCCCTCCCAGGTTCTATCTTGCTTCATTTTTTCCCTCCCTAATCCCCACGACCTCCTGCCCTGCCTCTCAAATTCCTCATATCAGAGAGATCATATAATTGTCTTTCTCTGATTGACTTATTTCACTTAGCATAATACCCTCTAGTTCCATCCACGTCATTACAAATGGCAGGATTTCATTTTATTTTTTGATGGCTGAATAGTATTACATTGTATATATATATACCACATCTTCTTTATCCATTCATCTGTTGATGGACATCTAGGTTCTTTCCATAGTTTGGCTATTGTGGACATTGCTGCTATAAACATTTGGGTGCATGTGTCCCTTCAGATCATTACATTTGTATCCTTAGGGTAAATACCAATAGTTCAATTGCTGGGTCATGGGGTAGCTCTATTTTCAACTTTTTGAGAAACCTCCATACTGTTTTCCAGAGTGGCTGCACCAGCTTGCATTCCCACCAACAGTGTAGGAGGGTTCCCCTTTCTCTGCACCCTCACCAAC
>CM052899.1:56949877-56970040 GCA_028534135.1 Potos flavus
CAATTGCTGGGTCATGGGGTAGCTCTATTTTCAACTTTTTGAGAAACCTCCATACTGTTTTCCAGAGTGGCTGCACCAGCTTGCATTCCCACCAACAGTGTAGGAGGGTTCCCCTTTCTCTGCACCCTCACCAACATCTGTAGTTTCCTGACTTGTTAATTATTGGGACTTCATCAAGATCAAAAGCTTTTGCACAGCAAAGGAGACAGTCAACAAAACCAAAAGACAATCAACAGAATGGGAGAATATATTTGCAAATGACATATCAGATAAAGGGCTAGTATCCAAGCTCTATAAAGAACTTACAAACTCAACACCCAAAGAACAAATAATCCAATCAAGAAATGGGCAAAAGACATGAACATCCAAATGGCCAACGGACACATGAAAAAGTGCTCAACATCACTCGGCATCAGGGAAATACAAATCAAAACCACAGTGAGATACCACCTCACACCAGTCAGAATGGTTTAAATTATATACACAATCTAATTGACTACCTTTGGGGGAGCCACCAAACATACCAAATGGTCTCAGAATTTGCCTCTTCAATTTTTGTAACAGTACAAAAGGAGAAAAATTGTGTGCAGATGAATTAAATTTTTGGTTGGAGCAATAGGGCATTTCATGGAGTTTCTCACAACTTTTGTCATTCTATTATTCTTGGTACCCTATTCCTTCTGATTCTTCATAGCCAGTTTCTGTAGGATGGATTTTATGTGAGGTAGTCAGCAGCATGTGCCACTTTGCTATAAATAAAATGTCACATTAATTAAACAAAACAAAACAAAACACAACACAGTGTCTTCCAAGCAGGGTTGAAACCTAGTTATTCTTGAGAATTCAGATTTTTGAATTAGAATCATAATGAGATATCACTGTATACCCACTAATACCTAAATTATAAGTATTGGAAACACCAAGCATTTGCAAGAATGTGAAGTAACTGTAACTTATCTTTCATTACTGGTGACGTAAAATGCGACAATGTCCTTGGAAAAGATACAAACATCTCTTATAAACTTGAAAATATATTTACTATACTTCACAGCAATTTTACTCCTGGTTATTGATTCAACAATAATGAAAACATATATGCATGCAATGGCTTGCATATACAGAATGTTCACAGAAAATTTGTGCATCATAGTCAAACCTGGACACAACACAATAGATTGTAAAGTGGACTAATTATATTTATTCAAAGGACTACCACTCAGGATAAAAAGGATTGAGTTATTGATATATAAACATGGATGATTTGTGTTTCTCTTTCTTTGTGGAAAAAAAAAATCTGTACACAAAACAATATCCTGTTGGCTTCTGGGTAACCATATTGTGGTTGTTGAATGGAAAGTATCACAAGGGAAAACTTGGGGTTTTGAAATATAATGTGTTTCAATAGGGATGTGGGCTCCAGGTGAATGCACTTGTCAAACCTGAGCAAATTGTATGAGTAGGATTTATGCTTCTCACTCCATATACATCTTACTTAAAATAAGGAACTGTAGACAAAAATTATCCAGGCTAATGTTGTTTTTCTCCCCATTCTACTCAGTAGTTTAAGGAAAGGAACATTAGAAGCAAGAACTAAAGTTAATTCAGAATTAGAGCCTGTCAAAGAGAGCAAGAGAATAAGAGAAAGAAATTGAAATTATTAGAAGGGACATGGTTAAAACAAATGGTGTTGACTGTAGAGGGAAGGGACTAAACATTGGAAGGAAAGCAATAGGCAAATGTACAAGGGTCAAGTCTGGTCAGAGAAAAGGTTTAGAGAAGTAGACAAGCAAAATGCTAAAATCTTCTTAAGTCGTAGTCATAGAATTCAAAATTCAAACTTAAGATTTCATATGATTCAACAATTACATGTTTGACAATGTCCAGGGTCTACAGCAGGTCCCTGTGTTGGACTGACATACCATTCTATATTAGTTTCCTAGGGCTTCTGTAACAAGGATCTTAAAATGAGTGGCTGAAAACAATAGAAATTTATTATCTCATGGTTTTGAAGTTTAGAAGTTCAATCACGATGTCAGCAGGGCCACGCGCCTGCTGAAGGCACTAGGAATGGATCTCTATCAGGCCTTCTAGTTTCTGGTAGCCTCTGGAATCTTTTGGCTTGCAGATGGTATTCTCCCTCTGTCTTCACATTGTCTTCTTTCTATGCCTGTCTCTCTCTTCACTTGGCATTCTCCCAGGGTGCATGCTTCTGTGTCCAAGTTTCTCATTTTTATAAGGACACAGTCATATTGGATTAGGGTGCAAATTAACGTCTTCACCTTATTTACTTGCATCTAATAAGACCCTGTTTCTAAATAAAATCACATTCAGAAGTATGGGGAGTTAGGAGTTAAGGAGCAATTTAATTTAACATGCAACACAAGCTTAAGAAGCTTAAGAAGTTGGGTTAGTAAATTTAACATGCAACACAAGCTTAAGAAGCTGGTTTAGTAAAGGAAACCAGAAATTAGTGATGGATATTGAGAATGATGAAGGAGGGATGATAAGGTCATACTACATGAGTCAGAGGGGAGTGTAGCAGTCTAGACATGGCCTGGGGGACACAGCAGGTTGCCATTGAGGAGTAGGTATGTGGATGAAAGGGTCGTAATTTTTCGAGGGGAAATCATGCTGACCTTATGTGCAGGCTTGGAGACCTTGTGTGCAGGATGGAGAAGAATGAGATGGTTGTGAAGGTGGCACAATGAGGAGACTGAGTGGAATGAAGGAAGTCCAAGAGAGCAGCCCTGCAATGGGATTCCAGGTGGGAGAGCTCCCAGGCAAGCAGGTGGGGTTAGTTCTCCCTCTGAACTGGATACCTCATCCTGGTTGCACTTACCATATTTACTTAAAATGACATTGCATTTTATGTTCTTTGGTGTGTAGGAAGAAAAGGCCAAGCTCTTTCCCCTGGAGGGTTTTGCAATAGCTGTTTCCTCTGTTTGAAACATGATATTTGCATGGCTGGGTCATTAATATCATCCGTTTTGTAGCTTAAATGTCATCAGCTCCAAGACTTCTTACCTTTGACTCAAAAATGGTTATATAGCAAGTATCTATCACATCTTATAATATTTTAACTATTTGCATAGAAAGCATCACTCTCTGATGCCTAGTTTCTTTATTTCTCCTTTATCTATCATTTATACCACACTGTACTGAATTGGAAAAAAAGCCTGAATTCTTTTGATCATTTCTGTATTCCCAGCAACTAGAGCACTGATTAGCACAAGGAAACTCTTGAGAAATATTTGTCGAAAGAAATGTGGTCTGTTTGGTTCATCGTTACATTCCTAGCACATAGCACAGACCCACCATATAGTAGGTGCTTAATAAATCATTCTGAATACATTAATTAATAAATAGATGAGTGACCAAATGGAATAAACTTTTAGTAATTACCAGAGATGACAACAGATTGGGAGACATGGTAAAATTTTGCAGATGAAGGTTTTTAGAATGAATTATAAAATGCTGGAAGATGTAGCAAATGTGGTGGGGTGAGTAACAGCCTCAAGAGATAGTCCTAATCCTCAGAACCAGTGAATATGTTTTTTTTGTTTGTTTGTTTGTTTGTTTGTTTTAAGAACCAGTGAATATGTTACCCTCAAGTTCAACGGGACTTCACAAATGTGATTAAATTAAGGACCTTCCGATGGGAAGATTATCTCAAGGTAATCTGTGGTGGGCCCAATGCAACCACAGAGTTGTTATTAAAAGGGAATAGGATCAGTGTTAGAGAGGTGATGTAGTGATAGAAAAGAGGAAGCAAGTCAGAAAGAAATTTCAAAATTTCTCACTGCTGGCTTTGAAGTCGGAGGAAGAGACTACAAGCCAAAAAAATGTAGAAGCCTATAATACATGGAAAAGACAAGAACTAGATTCTCCCCTTATGTGTCCAGAAGGAATTCTGCCCTGATGATCCCATTTTAGTTTTTCGACCTCCAGAACTGTAAGAGAATAAACTTGTGCATTTTAAGTCCCTAATCTGTCATAATTTTGTTACAGTAGCAATAGGAACCTAATACAGTGGGTGAGGGATGAAGATGGAAAGCTGAAGATGGACTAATGGATTCATTGAACAGCTGAAGGGATCGTTGGATGATAAATTTTATTTTCCACATTACATTTTTTTGATTGAGATTTTTTTTTTATTAACATAAAATGTATTATTTGCTCAAGGGATATAGGTCTGTGAATCATCAGGCTTACACATTTCACAGCACTTTAAGGCAATTACTATATTGCAATATATAACTGAATATATATGTTTGTATATGTATATTTTATACAGCATTCTTACATGATACTACTATGTGGAATAAAATGAAATTGTTATTACTGAATTTCAATATATTTGTATCTGAACTAATATTTTAAAAGCCAGAAATGGCTTCTTTCTTTACCCTTAATAGAAACCTGTAATTGCCCTCTTTATTTACTATCCTTTAGAATACATGTAATTCTATGTCTTACAAAAACAAGAATCTTATATATGGAAGGTTTTAATGTTGCCTCAAAATAGAGTAAATCTAAGTCATCAAATGGCAATTAAACATCAGAATTTTATAATTCAGGGCAACCTTTAATGTGGTTACTACACAAATTATTACCAACAGCAGCATCACATGGGTACTTACTAGAAATATAGGATCTTACTCCACCAAGCATATGAAATCATCATTTGCATTTTAATATCACTCCCAGGTAATCTGTATGCACATTAAAATTTGAAAAGCACTGGCTTGTTTTATCTGATCAGAATATGTTTTGTGAGGAAGAAACTTATTTTCAAAGAAATTAAAAATCAGGATTAGGAGAAGAACTCGAATTCCAGTTTTCAAGGAGGAGTTGTTTCTTCTAGGACAAAGGAAGGGGCAGGTGCTGTAACTTTAAAAACAGTATTTTTAAATGGTTTCTTCTTTTCCAGAGAATAATTAACACACATCTTGATGTAACTCTAAAGTTACATAGAAGTCGTCACTGTTATCAAGGCAGTACTATGGCTTTGTGTTACTATATTTGAAATATTTCATCCTTAAAATTGAAACTACCAACTACTAATTTTGACTGAATATTTTTATTTAATTATGATTACTACTGAGGTTTAGATGAGAATTTTCTTTATTGCAAAGTGGTGGTTGAAATGCGTATAATAGAAGAAAGATGATTCCATTAAATTGAGGAAGTCAACAATATCCTCAGTATTAACAAGAAATCAACCTGCGTATCCATGTAAAATCCATGTAAAGGTGCTGATTTGATGAATGCACTCAATTATAAATTAAATTATACTTATTTTACTACCAGTTTTGCTGATTTTTTAAAAGTATCAGAGGCACTGATTAAATCATTATGCAAAATATTCAATACAATCCTCACATATTTCTGTTACAATAGATGCCTTATGTTTTGAAAAGAAAGATCAGAAATAAAGCTATTTAAAAGGAGATCACTTAAATATAAGTGATAAAAATTTCAATCTAAATACCTTCCTCTGCCATACTGATTATAATAAATCAACTGGTGAGCTAGATGACAAAAAGTTTAAAATCAGAACATAACCTAAAAGGCAAATATGGCAATTTAAATGGAGGATTAAATAACAGATTTATAAAAGAGATTCCTTTTTAGTTATAATTATCCCATCTGTGTCGTTTTTATATATTGTCAAACTGCTCTCTTATAATAAATTTTTTACAGGAAAAATAACATTTATTTTAAGCAACCTAAAACCTAATTTTATTATAGTATTATAGGTCACTGATATCGGAACTTCTTTGGTAAACTTAAAAGGACAAGCATCCATTTCTTACAGCTTTACAGGTATTGACCACAATTAATTATTTTTTAATCTTTAACTTTCTTAACCTGGCAAATTTGTCTTATAAATATACATCACATACAATGTCATTCCGTAAGAGTCAAAATGAAAGGAATTGCATTTTCAAGATGTAAACATATTCAGGGCTATTTCATTATTTTCTCTATTGTTTGAGGTACTGGGGGAAAAGCCATCACATGTACAATTGAAATAATAATGAGATGCATCACAAGTAACCAAGTGTGCTTCCTTTCCATTAAGTAGAACCAAAACAAAAATGGTTACACTTATGGTTCTACACTTAACATGAGAAATGGAAAAAAATATTAAAATCAATAATTATGAGTGTTGATGCATATCATAAGCAATCTACTATTTGTAGGAAATGGATTTCTCATAGATAGATGATAAATAGTCTCATAGAGGGGAAAAATAAATGGATAGATGACTTGCAGTTTTATGTAACATTCAGAAAATACATTGCTATTCTGAATAAAACTGCCATATAGATTATAAGACATATATAAGTCCAGGCGCAGTGTGAAGTATAATTGCTTATGACAAGAAAATGAACCCTGACTCCACTACTTACTAGCTATGTAAATACACTGAAGTCATTGAACTTCCAAATACCTTTGTTTCCTTCCCTGTTAAAGGTGCATTCATGTAATCTCACCTCCAGGGATAAAATTGAATGAATCTATTAATACTTAAACAACGATTGCATCAAAGCAAGTAGAGACATAATATGAAAATAAGTGAGAATGAATCTGAGTAATATCTGCATTTCTCAGATGATATTTGCATAAGTATGACAAGGTCATCAGTATCACACATGTATAAAATATGCATAGATCTACATTTAATTCAGAGATAGTACCACCGAAGTATCAAATTAATGAATCAATTAGTCGGTCATGCTTTTTCTCTTACTGAACTTTTAATTCAATAATAGACCCTTTCATTCCTTTCCAAAAGCAACTAATATATCTAAAATGAGAGATGTCTACCCTTGGTTTCAATATTAAAACACAAATATATAATAATATAGTTATTATAACTATAATGATATAATTTATAAACAATTATTAACTTACGATAATGATGTAGTATGTAAAATACAAATGCATTTGCAGGTACCTGGTTATTAATTAGTAAGTAGTAAATATTCCACTGAGCATGACAAATAAAAAAATTAGATTTTCTTCTTTTGATAATGATTCATCTTCTAAAAATTCTAGAAAAAATAAGGATTTTTGATCTGCTTGTCTCGGTATGAATCTTGGTTCAGATGCTTCCAGTGAGGAGAATCAAATATTATCATTCTCTCTACCCTTTTGTCTACAAGTATGAGTTCCTTATGTGTGACCGAGGGCAGAATCTTTTTTTTTCTAGTTTTATTGAGACACAATTGACATAGTATTTGTAAGTTTAAGTGTATGACATGTTAATTTGATAGACTTATATACTACAATATGATTACCTTGTAGCATTAGCTAACACCTCCACCCCATCACAAAATTATCATTTCTTCTTTGCGATGAGAATATTTAAGATCTACTTTCTTAGCAACTTTTACGTTTGTAATACAGAATTGTTAACTGTAATCACAATACTGTGCATTAAATCCCCAGAACTTAGTCTAACTGAAAGTTTGTACCCTTTGACCAAGATCTCTCCACCCTCCATTCTACCCTCCATTTTTACAACTTCGACCTTTGGGATTTCAAAAATAAGTGATATCTTGCAATACATGTCTTTCTCTGTCTGACTTATTTCACTTAGAATAATGCCTTTAAGTTTCACCCATGTTGTCACAAATAGTAAGATTTCCTTCTTTCTCATGGCTGAATCTTTTTCCATTATCTACATCTGTATCTGTATCTGTATCTCTTTCTCTATCTAATCTATTTATATCACATCTCTATCCATTCATTGATTGATGGACACAGGTTATTTTCCATAAATAGTATAGTTTGAAATCTGGAAGTATGAAGCCTCCAGCTTTGTCCTTTCTCAGAATTTCTTCGACTATCTGTGGTATTTTGTGGTTCCTTCCATACAAATTTTAGGATTATTTTTCCATTTCTATGAAAAATACCATCAAAATTTTGATAGGGATTGAGTTCAATTTATAGATGGTTTTGGGTAATATGGACATGTTAACATCAATTCTTCTGAGCCACGAACACAGGCTATCTTTCCAGTTTGTGTTTCCTTTAACTTTTTTCATCACTATCTTTTTAGTTTTAACTTTACAGATCTTTCAGTTCCTTGTTTAAATTTATTCCTAAGTTTTATTCACTATCGTGAATGGAATTATTTTACTTCTTTTTCATATATATCGTTAGTGTTTAGAAACACATCTGATTTCTATATATTGATTTTATATCCTGCAACTTTATTGAATTCATTTACTAGTTTTAACAGTTTTGGTTTTGGTTAATTGCCATTTTTTGTTTGACAAAACACCAAATAAATACAGAGTACTAAGGGAATGTAAGGAAATGGAGGTCATCTGTCTCTGCCCCCATCTGCAAGTCTGAATAAAGTCTTCATGGAGAAATGACAAAAACTGAGGTTGAGGAAATCATGCTCAATGTAAGACTAAGCAAAAGCAATGCCAGTGATAAAATATGATCAAGATTTGGGAACAGGGTCATTTATCACAAAAACCTATGTGCATACACAAATAGATGCTCAGAGAGCTCACAAGAAAGGGTCTGCGTCCACACAAGCAAGAAGAAAGAACATAGGGCCCCCCCAGAAATGATCCATTTCCCCACAATGGTCCTGAACCTCCCCTAAGTATTCTATAGTAAGTCCTTCGGTGAGCAGCCTCATGTAGAGGAATGTGGATAAACCTGCTCCTGCTCTATGTGCATAAGATACTACCTCTATTTGTTTTTTATTGCTATATAACAAATTACCACAAACTTAGCACCTTAATACAGTACACATTTATGGCCTCATAGTTTCTGTGCTTCATGAGTTAGTATGCCTTGGCTGGGTTTTCTGTTTCAGAGTCTCCCTGGGCTGCAATCTGGATGTCAGTTGAGGTTGAGGGCTCACCAGAGGCTTGGCCATAAATGATCCTCTTCCAACCTCCTCCTGCAGGTTGTTGAGAGAATTTACTGAGGTTCCCATATTCTTTCTGGCTCTCAGCCAGCATATGCCCTTAGGTCCTAGTCTGCTTTCATTGTCCTATCTTGTGGCTCATTACACAGCTATTGTAATCAAGGCTGTATGCTTCCTCAACTCCAGCAGAAGAATCAATCTGACCTAGGGAGAGACCAGTTCCTCTGTTACGGGCTTTAATCAGATGAAGTGAGACCCGCACTGAATATTCTCCCTTTGAACAAGTTAAAATCAACGGATTAAGTATTATAAAGTACATTTGAAAAATGTCTTTGCCTTTTTTACATTTTACAGGCTAAAACCAAATCACAGATTCCACCTGTATGCAAGGAGAGGGAATTGTACAAAAGTACAAATCATGGGAGAACAACTTAGGATGTGTCTGATATCCTACCTTTTGGAAATTTCCTGAAAAATAGGTGTGTGGAGTAGGGGGAGAAGATTGGCATTTCTGGGAGTAGCTTTGAAGAGCTACCATAGAGTGTAACCAGATGAAAAAGCCCCAAACACTGTAATTGACTTGGGACAATAAGTGTGTGTGTGTGTGTGTGTGTGTGTGTGTGTGTGTATGCACATGTATCTGCACTGGTATGTATGTATTGAAATATCAATTTCTCTGAGCATTTTTACAATTTTGGAGACCAGGCTGCTTTGCTTAAATCATTCCTAAATTAGTATCTGATGGACAGAGAAAATTCTACTTCTCTCACTTAACAGAACCTTTGTAACCTGAACAAATTTAAGGAACTTTATGCTAAGGCCAGTAGTTATGGATGGCTCCAGAGAGCAAACCTTTGCCAGTAATTGAAGAAACCATCCCAAGGATGATATTTTATTTTTCACTCCATCAGCAAGAATTACCAACCAGTCATAATCTGTGGATACATATGACTAGTCTAAGGTTTTTATAATTGTTTGGTCTGAGGATTCCTAGGAAGGTATCTACTGAAAAAAGATACAGGTTTAGAAACTCTAGATTAAATATTGGCATACGTGTAACATAAAAGTTGAGAAGTTCATGGGTATACAGTGTTTTAAATGATGGTTGATACCTGAGTATGTTATCAATTAATGTATTCAAAAAATTGATTCCTAAATTATCATAACAAAGACTTCATACATGGTGATTCTCATTAGCTATCTTTTGTCTTCTTTATTTATGAATAGAATAGACAAGATTATAGAGCAAAAATTAATTTTCAGAATCATTCTCTAACTAAAGATTTTATGTGATGGCTACAGAATTAAATGTAGTGTCTCTCCTCATATTTTATCCAAAGTAAAAACAAAGCATGTCTAGATCTCTTAAATGCAGTCCTTGGAGAAAAGGCTTACATGGTGTCTTCCCTTCCACAACGAATCATTCCACTGTGGTCACAGCATGCTTTAGGATTGTATCTAACTAGTGTAGGAAAGGTCTGCATTGTCTTCTCATTTTATGACTGAGGAAATTGTGATCAAGTGATTCATATCTGGGAGCACAATTATGAAGCCAACTAAGAGCATGCCTTGTAACTATACCTGAATGGTTGCTGAAATTTCATCTTATTTTCACATAACATGCGGGAAAGCTGAGAGCCAGCAGGTTCAAATTACTCACTTATGCTTAATATGCAATTGGTAGTTTTGAAGAAACTAGAATAAATGTGTGCTGATTCTATTGTCTATTAACTCTCTGTGGTTATTTTTGTAATGTTGCTCTCTATTACTACCCTAATCTCCTGGAGGGCAAAGATCATCATGATCCACATTATAGGTATTTCAAATAACCTCTAAAAATGTTACATATTATAGGTATTCAATAGATGATCATTGAAAAGGTGAATGGATAAGAAGGAAATAATTTAGTCTGAAAAATAAAGACTTAACCAACACTGAAAGACAAGAAAAGCGTCATTCAAATTATTAAATTCATTTCTGCTAGGGCAAAGAATGCAAAATACAGCTGGATTTTCCTATTGAAAAGTAAAGCAAGGGCACATTTCTAAAATAAGGTCAAACCCAGTGTAGACCACATGCTTATCTCTAAAATAATATTATTTGTGAAGTTTTTGAATTTCTGAAAGTGCGTTATTATCAAAGCAGACACAGCACAGCTTGCCTAATACTTTGATGTCAGATGACTCATTCTTAAGTTCTATTTTCTTTGTGGTTAAATCTTTGGTTGAAGGGTTTGCAAGTCTGCCAAAATAAAATAAAAATAAAAATGAATATCAGATAGTATTATATGTCTACATCACTAATCACTAGACTAAAATAAAAAGAGATTGCAAAAGTACAGTGAGGTTTACATCTACCTTTTAATTCGAATAATGATGGTGGTATTTTTCTTTTAAATCTCAGAATGTCTATTTTATTCTAGAATTATTAGTTTATTCTCTAGGGACAGTGTGGTCATGTTCGATTAGCTAATGTGCATTTAACAAAGCCAAACGTAGTATAAAGTTCCCAGTTTTGCTACAATGTCTTATATTTGCAAAAATATTTCAGTCTAAGTGATCGTTTCTAAAGAGACATAGAATTGATGAAAACATCAGTCCCTTATACAGAATGAAAGAATTTGAGAGAACAGAATATGTCATTATTTTATGTGTGAGCATATTATGAATAAAAATAAATTTATTGACACTAATTTAAGCATCAAAAATGCATAGGCATTCTTGATAGTTCCACCTCAGGTCAGATCCCCTCTTAAAATGATAGTGAGTAAGAACAAATACATTTATACAAATATATAATTTAAGAAAATTTTAACTATGTAAGTTATATATGCAAAATGCAGAAAAGCTGTATTTTTTATAACTTCAACCAAATTTCTTGACTCCCAACTGAAGTTTTGGCATTATATTAAACAGTATAAATATAGGAATACAATCTTTTGCCTTTCAGAACAGTGATTTGCAACCATGGCTCTGTTTCATTATTGCTTATGGTGCAATTAAAATAAAGACACCTAACTCTTCCTGCAGAGACTGTGATTCAGAACATCTGGGGCAGGTGCTAGTGAATTCTGTTAAAGTTCTGTGATTCAAATGGAGAAGCATTTTTTAAAAACCTGCTTTCTTAGTATAACTAACTT
Organism: Potos flavus; assembly: GCA_028534135.1. Taxonomy (NCBI): domain Eukaryota; kingdom Metazoa; phylum Chordata; class Mammalia; order Carnivora; family Procyonidae; genus Potos; species Potos flavus. Next base: position 56,961,919 of record CM052899.1, read on the forward strand.
ACTGTGTGAAGACATAATTAAAATAATTTTAGGAACACCATAAAAATAAGCCCTGGGTACAAAATTATCATAAAAGATATATATCTAGTCCATTGTATTTTCCCCAAAAGCTCACATTATGAGTCTCAGTTTGTTTGATTTGGGTTTGAACAGATAAAGGGTAAGAAAATACAATTTTTTTTACCAGGCATTTGGTATAGTACAGAGGAGGTTGGAGAGGCAACCATAGATCATGAAATGTGATGAGCATTTTGGAGTTTTCCTTGAAGGTTATAGGGACTCAATAAAGCATTTTCAGTAAAAAAAGTGATATCTGTATTCTAGAAAGCAAATTCTGGTTGCAGAGTAAACATCGACAGTCTCAATTCTTATAGTATTAGGAACTACATCTCCCAGCATGCTCTGTGGCAGCTATTGGAACCAAAGGAGAGTGAAAGTCAAAGCAGCCCAATAAATATTGAAGGGGTAGGGTGGTGTGGAGTAAAAGATGGCAGAGTTAGTAAGTGAAGACTTTAAAAAAAAATTATAAAAATTTGAAATGAACAGTAAAGATAATGAAGAATGAAATGAGACATTTTTAAAAAGAAACAAATAGAACTTTTAAAACTTGGAGGCTATATATATATATATATATTTTTTTTTTTTCCACTAGAAGATATTCAAACAAAAGTAGAGTGAAAACAATAAACATAGCCTCATTGACCTGTGGAATACTATAAAATGGTCTAGCATACATGTAATAGAGTCCCAGAAGAGCAAGAGGTAAAAAGGGCAGAAAAATATGAGCTGGTTAATAAGAACCAATGCAAGTAGTCTAGGACCGGAACAGTGTAAGCAATGGGGGTAGACAGGCAGTTGTTGTGTTGACGTACACAATAATATGCCTGTCATTGAAGAAACTGGAACAGATTGATCATGTTTAAATTGGAAATTAAAGTCTATTTAATCAAAACACTTTTGTCACAAGGTTGTGTGGGGTCTGGATAGTGACTAGAACTCCACAAAATACGTTCTAGATTATTTTTAGAATTGATTATACCAAGAAGAGGATAAGGGCAAGGAAACACTTTAGGAGACATCTACAATTGCCTCGTTATGGGAGATAATGCAGGCCTGAATTTGTACAGTGGCACATCAAACAAGAGTGGATTTGAAAAGTCTTAAAAGTAGACTAGAATTTAGCCACTGACTAAATAAAGATAAGGAAAGCTTCAAATTAGTTTTAAATTTTGAGACATCAAGGAAAGAACAAAAAATTTGTAGAGAAAGAAGACATGTTCTTTTTTTTTTAAGATTTTATTTATTTATTTGACAGAGATCACAAGTAGGCAGAGAGAGGGGGAAGCAGGCTCCCTGCTGAGCAGAGAGCCTGAAGCGGGGCTCGATCCCAGGACCCTGAGATCATGACCTAAGCCAAAGGCAGAGGCTTTAACCCATTTAGTCACTCAGGCGCTCCCACGAAGACATGTTCTAATGTATATATGTAAGTAATTCAAAGTACAGACAGGACAAGAATTTAGAAATATCAAGAAAATATATTGTAGAGCTAAACCTTGTGAGGCCAGGATTGTAAATTTAGATTAGGGTGTCATTTTAATTTTATTTATTGTCTCCCTTAATGCCTAAAACTGTACTACATACATAGTAAATTTTTAAGAAAAAAAACTTTCATTTAATTAGTTGATTAATATAACTGTGTACAAATGTTTGGAAAAGACTGCAATGTTTTTCACCGTGAATAATAAAGAAAGGAAGCCCTGGATATTTGGAAAGACGATACATATAAGACTGAAGCCATGAACTCGAAAATGCCAATGAGAATGCTTTGCAAGAACAATTGTGAGTTAGAGTTCTTATAGAAGATAGTTTGCAAATTATCACAAAATTAAAGGATCATGGGCAGCCGCTTTTGCTAAGGAGTTTGGATGTGTAGAATTGAAGTAATAAGGACACAGCAGACTAGCTGTTTATTGAAGAAAAGGTGAGCTACTGTATATTTAACTAGTTCACAAAGCAATGAGAATAAAATAACTTGAGGTAATTTTTCAGCACAAACTTAAAATACAACCAACATAAATATTTTCAAGTGTTAATGCTTTTATGTATAATATAGCGGTGTATGGCCATAAAGTATGCAGTACCGGAAACAGCATAATCATCTAGTATTAAAAGCATTGATTAAGAGGAAGTAAGCAACTGTGGCAAAGTCATTGGAACCGTTAACAGTTCAAAGTATTAAACTGCACTGCAGTGTTTTTAATATGCTGCCTCAGGCAGCCTTTCCATTGCAAAATGTTGGACGGTGTGTATGATGTGTGGCACCACTACTATCTGCTGTCAGGGTTAATCCATCCAGATCAATCTTTGGTATCCAGAGGTTGTTTCCAGCCTGTTTATAAAAATAATACAACGAAAATCAGCAGTGTTTCACATCAGTTGCATGGAAGACTTTTATTTTGTATTGAGATGTAGAGCAATTTCATAGTTTTGCAATTTATTTCAGAATTGGTAAATAGGAAGCATTCCAAAATATTTAAGTTTGTCTTCCTTAAAAAAACTCCAAAATTTCTCATTGTTTTTATAATGGTGGAACAGTTATGCCAGTGAGGAAAACCTCTTATTCAACTCACTTTCTCTCACTTTCTGAAAAAGTCATTGCTGATTTGATAAATAGGTGAATATATAGATAGACACAAGCACACAATCACACATGTATGCATTGTGTTTTACATATATGTATACAATTTATAAAGAAGTTTGTCAGGAAAAAAAAGCAGTTTGTCAGAAGAGATAAATAACTCTTCTCATCGAAATCATAAAAATGCCATCAGAAAGTAATTGGTTCAGTAATTCAAGAGCTTTGTATTGATTATGTCATCTTATTAGCTATGGAAGAAGACTTAAAAATAATACAGATATTTTTATATTTAGTAAATATATACCGGTGAATGTGCTCATTGATTGCTGCATCTGTATACTCTTCATTATTAATTTACTGGGCAATTATTAGATGCATGATATGTCACCATTCTTTAGGTATGTGATCAATTTCTTTTCAAAAGCAAATTGTGACTTTCAAATATTACTGTATAATTTAATTATAAAATCATTAATGTTTTACTTTAAAAGATGTCATCTCTAAATACAAAAAAAGAAAAAAACAACTACCAGTTTATATCAGGAATATATTTAAGAAGAATGTTCACCCATTCTAAGATCATTCCTGGGAACTGCAATTATGTGGCAACTTGGGGGAAAGGAAAAAAGTAAAATCAAATAATGGAATATAACCATCTGTTTAGTAGATATAGATTCAGTAGCAGACATTTAGTTTCCTTCTGGCTTTCTTAGACACCGGCTGCTACCTCTATAATCCTCTTTATCATAATTCAATGAATTCAAAAATAAGAAAATAATGGCAGTGCCTAGTATTCCACGTTTACTCTCTCTTACTTTTTTGATGATTTGAGGAAAAAAATTTGGAATAATACTACTATATCAACAAGTATCTTTAAGATTTTGATTATCAACGCCATACATTTGCAACAATATATATGATCCAAATGTTCAATGAAACCAATTTTGTGGCAAAACAAAATAGATTTGAATTTTATCTGTAAAATTTCAGAAGCACTTAATTGCTTGAGAGAGCTCAGCAAATGTTGGGTTAAGCTGGTTAGAATTAATGTGGCTCATTGTAATCAATATGTATTTTTCTTGACATTTTAATTCTACTTTCAAGGATTTCACTTTGGTGTATTCTGCCTTAAGCCCATTGCTCAGGCCGATTGCAGACTTTCATACATCCACTAGTGAATAGTGAGCTATCATGTGGTACTGCACATTCTAGTCAATGGTTCATTTGTGGTGCTATGACAATTTATGCTATTCAACAATATTTAATGGATTATTCTATATATTATATAATTTGATTCTATTCTTTTATGTAATTAGGTACAGGAAAATGAAAATCACTAATATTAGTAACAATGAAAGATCTAGAATTCCTGTTCTTAATATAGTTACAATAACCTGGAAATAATTAGGTTTTCCAATGCAGCACATTTTTGTTCAAAAAATTTTTGGGGATGCCTGGGTGGCTCAGTTGGTTAAGCGTCTGACTCGGGTCATGATGTTAGGGTTGTGAGATCAAGCTCTGCACTGAGTGTGGAGCCTACTTAAGATTCTCTCTCTCCCTCTGCCTCTGCCCCTCTCCCTCACTTACTCTCTCTCTCTCTCAAAAAATAAAAATAAAATGGAATAATTAAAAAGTAATGAAAAATTAGTGTTTCAAGTGTTTATTTAAATTCTAATTAACGTAAAGTGTAATATTAGTTTCAGGAGTAGAACTCAGTGATTCATCACTTACATATAACACCCAGTGCCCATCACAGCAAGCTCTATCCTTAATATCCATCATCCCCCTGTTCCAATGCAGCACATTTTTAATATCAATAAAAAATTCACTACTTCACTTTTAGAAGAGATTGGAGGGAAAGATGGACTAAATAAAGACAAGCAATTTGAACAAAATACAAGAAGTTAATTAGGATGTTGCACTCACAGCATTACTATTTGTGGCCAGTATTTGGACCATGATTTTTCTTTATTTAATTGTGATGACATTTTCTGACATAGGAGACTTAGGGGATGGGGGAGACTACCAAAATGCTGAGCCCTATTGGATGTCTCAAACAGTTATGCTAGCATTTATCCAACTGCCCATACCAAAATATTCTCAGGACCCATATTTGGAGATTTTTAGTGCTACATCAGATAGCTTATAAAATAGCTTAAAATGAAAATATAAAATATAAAATGAAGAGAAATAATGTAAGATTCTAGTGTTCTAGCAATATTTCTTGCCTGTATGGTAAACACTCTCCTACTATTTTTACTTAGAATAAGCATAAAGTAATAAAGAATCTTAATATCTGATATTTTTACTATTTGATGTACAAAGAAGCTACATATTATAAATGACCTAATATTAATGATGAAACAATTATAAAGACTTGATTATGTCAAAATTCCAGATTTTTAAAGGTCTAAAGAACATTTAGATTATATTTTCTCGTCTTCAAATTCCTTGTGAAAATTAGGTCTATAAAATAGAATAATTGAGTATTATATATGGTGGTACATGAACAAGTGTTATATTTTCTAAAACAATAATTCATAAAGGAAAGCCAGACTTGGGAGCATTGTAAGATGGAAACATTAAGGAAGGATATTTTAAAGATGTGGCACTTAGATGCACTTGCAGGACTTTTGTGTCTAAAATACCAGCTAACCTTTCATCTTCTATTTTCTGAAGCTATGCATGCTGCTTTTGTTCTTATCACTTCAAGAATAAATAACAGTCCTCTCTGATTCTTCTCAATAGAGAAACTAAAAAAAATTAATCGATTAATGTAAATCTTACTAAAGTGTGTATGCAGAGGAAAAAAATTATATTATATATTTCTACAAAATAAATTAATACAAAATCTCCTTATATATATCTATATATTTCCCAATATCCAATATTCCTATGCAGATTTCTTCTTATGTATTTCTTATACAGTGACAACCTTGCTAAAAAATTTTGTGTCTCTCTCTTGGATTTTCCAGAGATGTTGGAATTCTTATTTTTATCATGCTGAACATCTCAGCCCAAACCCATATCTGCCCTCTAGTTTGTGTATTCTAATTCTAAGGAAACAGAAAACATTCCATGCTCATGGATTAGAAGAACAAATACTGTCAAAATGTCTATGCTACCTAGGGTGATCTACACATTCAATTCAATCCTTATCAAAATACCATCAACTTCTTTCACAGAACCAGAACAAATAATCCTAAAAATTTGTATGGAACCAAAAAAGACCCCAAATAGCCATAAGAATGTTGTAAAAGAAAAACAAAGTTGGCGGCATCACAATTCCAAACTTCAAGCTTTATTACAAAGCTGTAATCATCAAGACAGTATGTTACTGGCACAAAAACAGATACATAGATTAATGGAACACAATAGAGAGCCCAGAAATGGACCCTCAACTCTATGGTCAACTCATCTTCGACAAAGCAGGAAAGAATATTCAGTGGAAAAAAGAGAGTCTCTTCAATAAATGATGTTGGAAAATTGGACAGCCACATGCAGAAGAATGAAACTGGACCGTTTCCTTATACCGCACACAAAAATAGAGTCAAAATGGATGAAAGACGTAAATATGAGACAGGAATCCATCAAAATTCTTGAGGAGAACACAGGCAGCAACCTCTTCAACCTTGGCTGCACCAACTTCTTGCTAGACACATTTCCAAAGGCAAGAGAAACAAAGGCAAAAATGAACTATTGGGATTTCATCAAGATAAAAAGCTTTTGCGCAGAAAGGAAACAGTCGACAAAACCAAAAGACAACCGACAGAATGAGAGAAGATGTTTATAAATGACATATCAAATAAAAGGCTAGTATCCAAAATCTATAAAGAACTTAACAAATTCAACAACCCAAAGAACAAGTAATCCAATTAAGAAATGGGCAAAAAAAAAAAAGAAATAGGCAAAAGACTGAACAGACATTTCTGCAAAGAAGACTGCCAAATAGCCAACAGACACATGAGAAATGCCCAACATCACACGGCATCAGGGAAATACAAATCAAAACCACAGTAAGATACCACCTCACACCAGTCAGAATGGCTAAAATTAACAAGTCAGGAAATGATAGGTGTTGGCAAGCGTGTGAAGGGGAACCCTCCTCTCAGATGGTGGGAATGCAAGCTGGTGTAGCCACTCTGGAAAACAGTGTGGAGGTTCCTCAAAAAGCTGAAAATAAAGCTACCGTATAACCCAGCAATTGCACTATTGGGTATTTACCCTAAAGATACAAATGTAGTGATCCAAAGGGCCACCTACACCCCAATGTTTATAGCAGCAATGTCCACAGTGGCAAACTATGGAAAGAGCCCAGACGTCCATCAACAGATGAATGGATAAAGAAGATGTAGTATATATATAATGAAATATTATGCAGACATAAAAAAAAAAAAAAGGAAATCTTGCCATTTGGAGCGATGTGGATGGAACTAGAGGGTATTATGCTAAGTGAAATAAGTCAATCAGAGAAAGACAATTATCATATGATCTCACTGATATGTAGAATTTAAGAAACAAGGCACAGAATCATGGGGTAAGAGAGGAAAAAATGAAACAAGATGAAACCAGAGAGGGAGACAAGCCATAAGAGACTCTTAATCATAGGAAACAAACTGAGAATTTCTGGAGGGGAGGGTGATGGAGGGATTGGAGTAACTGGGTGGTGGACATTGGGGTGGTTTTGTGTTGTAATGAGCACTGGGTATTATATACAACTGATGAATCACAGACCTGTACCCCTGAAACAAATAATAGATCATATATTAATTAATTGAATTTAAATTAAAAAAAAATAAAACACAACAGAATAAGAAATAAAATGAACTGTGTAAGGTACAATAAAAAGTTGAAATTTTGGGGACGCCTGGGTAGCTCGGTTGTTTAAGCAGCTGCCTTCGGCTCAGGTCATGATCCCGGGGTCCTGGGATCGAGTCCCACATTGGGCTCCTTGCTCAGTAGGGAGCCTGCTTCTCCCTCTGCCTCTGCCTGCCTCTCTGCCTGCTTGTGCTCTCTCTCTCTCTCTCTCTCTCTCTCTGACAAATAAATAAATAAAATCTTTAAAAAAAAAGTTGACACTTTTGGAGTAAAGTTCTTATGTTTGTATTGAGAGGAGGATACATTTCATTTGATAATAGAAAACCAGGTGATTTTTTAAAAAGTGTTTAGTCCGATAAATGTTTTGCTGAGAGATTAGAATCCAACGTAATAAGTATCAGCAGCACTTTAGCAATCATGACAGTTACAAAGTATAAGAACTAAATTTAGAATAGAAATGTGGTAATGGGTCACAGATTGGGTGAAAGGTGAAAGACAGTGTGAATAGATAGAAAAGAAAGTTATTGAAGCAAACCAAATATAAAACAATTGGGTTTCAAATCAAAGAGGGACAATGGGGATAAAGAAGGAGAGTGCTTGTGAAGACTCAGAAAAATCAAATTGCATGCCATGCTAGAATATATTCTGGATTTGGGGCGCCTGGGT
>CM052899.1:56970540-56997102 GCA_028534135.1 Potos flavus
CATGTTATTCTTTATGCTCCACAAGTAAGTGAAACCACATGATAATTGACTTCCTCTGCTTGACTTATTTCACTCAGCATAATCTCCTCCAGTCCCAACCATGTTGATCCAAAAGTTGGGTATTCATCCTTTCTGATGGCTGAGTAATATTCCGTTGTGTACATGGACCATATCTTCTTTATCCATTCATCTTGAAGGGCATCTCAGCTCTTTCCACAGTTTAAAAAAAAGAGGAAATTTCTTAGCTCCTACTGGAGGAGTGCTGAGTGCTACAAAACAAGGTTATTAGGTAAAAAAGGCCTCAGTAGGTAGAACTTGTCACCTAGAGAAGCCATCTTTTGAGCAGACCCTTGGATACCACTCCCAAGACTGAAATGAAAATTCCTTAGGGACCCCACACCATCCATATTAAAATGATTTGTTGCCTTCCCTCTGATTAAAAATCTATATACTATAGACACCTCCAACACCTTATACACCATAGAAACCCATGTCTCCAGGTCTACTTGGCATCATGCATAGCTATTAATCTGGCATAATTCCTCATGCTTATACAACCTCCAAAATCATCCTATAATATATTTTGACTGATAAGACCTATAATCAGCAAATTTCCTCAAATTTTCAAAAGATATCTGCAAGTCCATCTGCCTATATAACAGAGACTCAGTTGTGTCCTGACAACATTACCTCAAATGAATGTATTGCTTTCTTTTTGTTTTTCTTTAATCTTTACTTAAATTAGGATTCAGAGATAAGTGAAAAAAAACAAAATGAAACAAAATGAAAAACCACTCTCTAAACACGTTTCCTATCATTCTAATTCAGTTTCTTTTTTTTTTTTTTTACCAACATTTTGGCCTTACTGAAAATTCCAGTTGATTTTTTTTCAATGAACTACTTTTTCTTCAACCTATGTCTTCATTTTATTTTCCTGTTCAACTTAGAGTCAATGCTCCATAATTATAACAACACCCTTGTAAACACTTCTAACTCCCTTTCCCCTTCTCCACCTGTTTTACCTGATACCTAATTAAACGGAATTTTCTGCCTTCTCCCTTACTGCACACATCAGAACTGATTTGTCTCACCTTAAATTCAAGACTACAAATTTCGAATGATCACTTTATACTTAACTCAGAAATCTGACTGTATTTTACATTTAAAAAAAAAAAGGTCCTAACATTCCAAATATCTGGTTCATTTTCTATATCCCTTTTAATTTTCTTTTCTCTATTCTTTCTTCATTCTGAGCTAATAGCCTTGGCTCATGCTTCACTGAGAAAGCAGAACCAGTCTCAATGGACATGTGTTCTCTTCCTTTTATCTCACTACCATGGATAAAATATCCCTGCACTTACCAATCAGGTAAGTATTTTCACTTACACTCTGGACTCTTTTTTTTTTTTTTTCAAGAAGTAATTTCTCTCTCTCCAGAACTATCAGTTTCTTCATTTCACTGGTCCATGAACATGGGATGTTTGTTAGTAATTCCTAATTTTATATCTGAATTCTCTGAACCTCAGACTTCTTATTCAACGGGCTCATGTAGACTTCTTACAATGATCTCAAATTTAACATGTCAAAATGTCTTCATTCCTGTTCTTGACACTCCTATCTTATTCTCTTTCAATCTTGCCCAGGTTGATAAAGATCATTGCTTCCAATCAGTTGCTCAATCAAAAGTTGAGGGATTGTCTTTGAGTACTACGTTCCCTCACACTAGTACATCAGTAACTCTTTTCCCTGTATAAAAAAATCTATCTTAATGACTAATGTCTCCATTTTGCACTAGCTATGTACTATCACTGTGCTAACCACCAAAACTTCTTGGATTAATTAATTGACCTTCTATGTGTTCCCTCTGCTCTCACATTTTACCCCTGCAAACTATGCATAAAACTCTTCACAGTATCTGCTATTGACACCTGAGATAAAGTCTAGATTTGCTTCAATTAAAACAGCTCTATATCATCTGCTTTCTTCAAAAGGCCTGAAAGGTGATCCCACCCTGTAATTCCTTTCTCTTGCTTCTATGTTCCAGTCACATTGTCTTTCTTGTGGCTTCTTGAATGCATGGATCGCATTCTTATTTTAGAGTAATTGCTAAGAATATCATTCTACTTGACATGAATAGTTCTAACTTGGGGTGTGTGTTACCTACTCAGACAGGAATTCTTTTAACCACTCAACCTAATGGAGCTACATTGTCATTATGCCATATCACCCTGATTTATATTATGTATAGCACTTGAACATCTGTTCGAATTTCTCATGTAGGTATTTATGTACTTACTGAATTATAAGCTGTCTCCTTCAACGGTATGTAACTTCTCTGTAAACAAATGTTTACAAAGACCCTCCCTATATTCCTAATTCCTACAATAGGGCTTGAAACGCTGTAAGGAGGGTTTTAGTAAACATTTGTGGAAAGAGTAATTTTAAGATATTCTTTGATTTTAATATTGTCAAAAAAGGATCAGTAACTTTCAGGGTTACAGAGACTTACTTGGTTCCCATTTATGATAATAGACTAAGGAACTTGAGTGTAAATCTTGCATTGGAATCTCACAGCTAACACTTTGCAAATTCCTTTTTTTTTTTTAATATGCAACTAATGAATCATTGAACACTACATTAAAAACTAATGATTTACTATATGTTGGCTAAATTAACATTAAAAAAAAACCTTGCAAATCCTAAAAAGCACTTTGTCACCTCTTCATGAAGAAGGCACTCTAGATACATATTTAAGTCCTGACGGTGGATAAAGCTACCTTAAACAATATTCAGAAGAATAGAAAAATGTCGTTAATAGCAACTCAGTAATTTTTGTACTTTCCACACTTGTGCTATCCTACAAAAGAGAATAAATGTTATAAATAGGACCCAATGTGAAAATAAGTAATCATTAATTGGATTGCAATTTTTCTTCCCTCTTTTATTCTATAGGTTAACAGAGCTCCCTGTACTATTGCACTGAAGAGACAGTATGTAATAAAATGAATGCAGTAAAAATATACACTGTCATCACACTTCCTACATTGATTTTGTACATGTGACTATTTTTTTTAAGATTTATTTGAGAGAGAGAATGAGGGTGTATGCACACTCATGCACACACAGAACCCTAGGGAGGGGCAGAGGGAGAGAATCTCAAGCAGACTTCCCACTGAGCCCAGAGCCAGAGCCAGAGCTACTGTGGGGCCCTATCCTATGACCCCCGAGTTCATGACTTGAGCCCAAATCAAGAGTTAGACCCTTCAAGTTCTGAGACACCCAGTCATCCCACATGTTACTATTTTTTATGGCATAATTTAAACTAGCTGATTTAAAGCCAGCAAAAATTTTATCTTTCAAATTATTTTCTATCATTTACAGAAGATGATAGGTTTACTAAATCCAAGCTATATCACATAAACAGAGTAAATCTAGATTATTTAAAATAAATAAAATTATTTCAGTTTAATGTTTTATCCAGTTGTGTCAATATGTTTTTTACTGGAATTTAATTAGTTAATAATAAGACTAATACAAACCTATTAGCCCTTTTAATTGAAAACAGATTTTTTTGATATTTTATAAATATTTATTCACCCTTGTTAAAACAGATGCACGTTTAAAAAGATCTCATAGTAGATAAAAGCTTACGAAGTAATCATTAGTACTATTAGAACACAACAGCCTTGATTTAAAAAAGCCTTCTGAAGAACTTTAAACTTAATTCTATTGAAATAATTAACATTACATAAAGTATTAGAATCACATGAACTACAAAAGGAATTATAAAAAGATCACCGTTTTGGATTTTTGGTCTAGAGCAGACTTTACCAACTGCTATAGACCTAGATCAATTCTGTAGTCTTTCTCATCATCCAAGTTCTCATTTGAAGGAGAAAGATCCCAGTGCCAGTTTTTCAGAGGCGGCAGCAAGTCCTACTATACTGAATCAAGAAATAGGTGTGTGGTGCAGCAAAAAATAAAATATATAGCTCAGAAACGGAGTGATAATATATGACACTTTGTAAGCATTATCAAACTGGATTGCGAAACTGAAACAGTAAGAAATTGTAAACCTCAGATGTTAAGACTGTGTTAGGTACACTGACATGTACCCTACGCCCAACTGAACATAAATGGGAAAGAAGACAGCAGGTAGCACACATTTCTGGGCTCATGTCACCCAAGGGGCATATCTTTCCATGTTAGCTGCTGAGACCATTGAATTTCAAAAGCACCCCCTCAAGAAATAAGGAAGTACTGAGAAGATGCCTTCACTTCCACCATCATTTATATTTGAGCTTCTATCTTTATTTTTCATTACTTAGTAGCTGAGGCAAAAGTTTCTTTAAAACATAATGTTGACCAGGCTATAAGTATATCTTTAAATATTAGACTTTATTTAATGAAAAATTCAAATTTTATCTTCAAAATCATATGGACACATAGACTATGTTTTGACTATTTTTCAACTGAGTTATTCTCTCTTTTTTTAAGATTTATTAATTTATTTATTTTGAGAGAGAGAGAATGTGCAAGCAGTGGGGGAGGGGGAGGCAGAAAGAGAGGACAAGGAAGACATTGACTCTCAAGCAGACTCCCTGTTGATTGCAAAGCTCAAGGAGGAGCTTGATCTCACAACCCCCAATGTCATGACCTGAGCTGAAATCAAGAGTCCCTTAACTAATTGAGCCACCCAGATGCCCCTCAGCTGAGTTATTCTCAGTTTTATTTGTTTTCAAGTTTAATTATTCATGGCTGAAAAAGAGGGGAAGAGAGGTGGTCACCTTCAGTACCATTTGCTAAATAAGCAATATTTTGGGGATAATTTTCATGCTTAGCATGAAACAAATCCATTCCTTTTTTTTTTTCAAGATGTGGAAATGCAACTCAAATACTACTTTCTTCTGAACACTTCTTTGATTATCCAGCTTTCATGCAGTACTATCTTTTTAAGAATGTGAAAAGTTTTAATGGCACCAACCTTTACGGGTATAATGAAGTAAAACCCTAGTGATACACTTGGAATGCTGTTACATCTATTAATAGGCTGGTTGATATATCTATCTATCTATCTATCCATCTATCTATAGATATAGATACATATATGTATGTGTATATATATTTTTTTATTTTATTTTATTATTTATTTATTTTCTCTAATTGGATTTGTAAATGATATAGACTTGGGAACACTAAAAATTTCAATGGGCAGGAAGATGAATCAAAACTAACACAAATAAGTATAATATGAGAAGTAAAATCCTTAAAACAAGTTAAAATAATTACAAAATTCAGAACCAGGAGATCTGCCCAGAACTGAGTATTTCACAATTTACTATCACTATGGTTTACAACAAAAAAAGTGTGTGTTTGGGGGGCAAGTTACATGTTTCAAGTTAAATGTACACTTGCAATGTGACATGTGGCATGCCCAAAACACACAAAGATTAAAATTTATAAAAATATATAAAGTATATGCATATAACACATATAATATATACATACAATATTATACATATACTGTAATTCATTTAATATGTGTATATTGATATATGTGTATTATATGTATTTCTTTGTAATAATTCCAATTTTTCAGTTGTTTTATTTTTAGTAATTTTGTATCAGATTTTTAATGTTAAATTATTTTATTCTTATACACATGCCATCTAGTTACCACGATGGGGTTTCGCAAGTGTTATTTCTCCCAGTTTCATGCCCCTTCCCTTTTTGTTTTTGCTTCATTAAACTCTCAGCTCTTATATCTATCATTAGTCCTGGGAAAACTTTCTAAATCAGGTTAGGTCACCATATTTTATTCCATCAGGTCACCACATACCAAAGCTAATGATAGTTGTAATATTAACACTATTCTCTCATTAATTGATTATAGTATATCTCTTCCTTCAGATTTTAGACTTAGGAATCCTTTCTGTTTTACTCAGTATAATATCTTTAGTGTTTAATTCATACCTTTTCACATATTTATTAAATGTATGACTGAGTATATAAATATAAATAAGTAATAGTGTGGATATTATTATTTCATACCATATCTTTCCCATGTTTCCTGATGTTTGTTATTTATAGTCTGCTCTCTTTTGGCTGTAAGGTTTCTGTTAATGTTCTGTATTGGCATAAAATTAGAAATCCATCTGTCTTAAGTTTTTTCCTCATTATGGAATTTTTGTTTCATTAAAGTCATTCACATTCAGTCATATATCTTTGAATATATGAAGCATGTGTCTTTTATATCTTTTATCTCAAAATAATCTCAATTTAAATATATAGTTTTCCTCTGAGTTCTCAGGCAATGTTGCTTTTTCCTTATGATATATGATAATTTTATTAGCTCTGTGGTGTACATTTTTATTTGCTCTTTCTTATGTTTATCCTTGAATATAAAGATGTATATTAAATATTTACATCTCCACTTTCCATTAGAATGCAGTATCTTGCCCCTGAGGTTTGCCAAAGGAATTAGGAATTTCTACAACCAATAGTACTGTCCTAGGGATATTATGATATTATGGAAAATTGTGTGTGTGTGTGTGTGTAGGGGGGTGTGTGGGAAAGAGAATATAGCAACATTTTTGTTCTCCAGTAAAATGGTCTTCAAACATTTTTGCTTTCATGCCTGCTAAAATTATTTTTAAATAAGTATGTTTCCTTGTTAGTAAATTGACACCTCAAATATATAGTCATGCAACTCTCAAAGAAAAATATGTGTATAAATTTAAACTTATTTTTTTCTGTTAGTCCATAGTACTTTTACTTTATTTTTTTCTGAATGAGTTATAATCCCTTTATTATTGGTATACAGTTAAATATATTGTATATTATTATAACTACTAAACTAAGTGAATAATTTTTATTACATGATCTTAGCTGTTTCCTAGGATGATTATTACTGTTTTGATAAAAGCAAGATTTAGCATTAATTCTTTTTCTACTTTGCATTCTTTTTTTTTTTTTAAGATTTTATTTTTATTTATTTGACAGAGAGAGAGAGATCACGAGTAGGCAGAGAGGCAGGCAGAGAGAGGGGGGAAGCAGGCTCCCTCTGAGCAGAGAGCCTGATGCGGGGCTTGATCCCAGGACCCTGAGATCTTGACCTGAGCTGAAGGCAGAGGCTTTAACCCACTGAGCCACCCAGGCACCCCTCTACTTTGCATTCTTATAAATAATTATTTTGAGAAACTTTGCTTTCTGAAAGCAATGTCACTCAATTTTTTGAACTCTTTAGTATGCACCAAAAATTGCAAAGTGAGTTAGCAGCATTGACGATTTTTAATGATCTTTAGGCTGACATTTTGAATATGTTTACCTCTAATTTTTGAAAGAAGATTGTAAACCATAGGCTTCTAAAGGATTTTTTTTTTTTACCCAGTCTTCTGTATTTTCTGAGAGATGTAACCAAGGCTTTTATCAAGATTTGTAAAATAATAGCTAATTTTATCTGTTATTCTTTTATTTAGAGAAACCCAGAAAAGCTTAGGAAATTAATTATTTTATTTTGATATACTTCTGTCAATACAAAAAAAATAGTGAGGGAGATTTTCTCCTAGTTTTCCCAGTTGAGAAATAATTGATATACATTCCTATGTAAGTTGAAGGCATATAGGATGATGTTTTGATTTACTTATGCTGTGAAATGGATACCGCAATATCTTCAGCTAATAGCCACCTTTTCTATAGATATAAAAAAAAAGGAAAAAAAACTCCTTGTGAAGAGAACTCATAGGATTTATCTTAACAACTATATACCACACAGCAGCTGTGTTAGCTATAGACAGCATATCGTACATCACATCTCTTTTACTTACTAACAACTGGAAGTTTGTACCTTGTGACCATCTTCCTCCATTTTCCTCTTCCCTGACCCCCTGCTTCCGGTAATCACAAACCTGATCTCTTTTCCTAAGAGTTTGTTTTTCTTTTTCTTTCTTTCTTTTTCTTTTCTTTTTTTTTTTAGATTCCATATATAAATACATTCATCATACTTGTGCTTAGACCTACAGATCTGACAAACACATCCATCACATCAAGCAGTGTGCATTTTTACTCAACCAATAAGACTTTCTTTTGAAAAAGGGGACTTGCTACAGTTTTCTGCCTAAATGAATTTATTGGGGCACCTGGGTGGCTCAGTTGGTTAAGTATCTGCCTTCAGCTCAGATCCTAAACTCAGGGTCCTGGGATGGAGTCCCACATCGGGCTCCTTGCTCAGGGAAGTCTGCTTCTCTCTCTCCCTCTGCCCCTCCTCACTGTTCCTGGTCTCTCCCTCTGTCTCTCAAATAAGTAAAATCTTTAAAAAAGAGAAATGAACATATTAATGTGTGTTTAAGCATATAATAAGAGCCACTATATTATATAAGGGAAAAAAGACAACTTTGTTGAATACATTATGTAAAATGGACTAACAAAGATATCTAAGTTCAGCTTAAAATGGCATATGTCTAACATAAGTTATTTATTATCATATAAGAATAACCAAATTATGTTACTTTTCATTAATTAGTTTGTGATAATGCAGTATAACTAAAACAATAAGTTGTTTTATAATGATCATGATTATGATAAAATCATTTTTTTCAGTAATTCTGAGTGCATATATTGGCTAGGTGCTTAGTCTTTGAAACTAACTTTTAGAGATCATAGTTAAACATTTAGTTATAATTGCATTGATTTTATTTTGAGTGATAATTAAGTTTTCTCAAACTAAACACTAAAATCTTGAATAAGTTTCTGTGCGTCTTCATAGGTATGTTTTCCCTAGCTTATAGACTATTGCTGTGGTGGAAAATCCTTAAGCTTGCATAGTAAATGCATTTTATTATACATAATTATTTTTATTTTCTCCATTTTCTACTCTATAGTTAAGGTATATTTTAAAAAATTATGTACCTAGGTAAGTTATATCCTCTGTAGATATCATTTCAAGATAATAAGGGGACATCAAAAATTATTTGCATTACATATGATGGGGTTTAAAGTTACAAAATTTGATGTAAAGCATCCTGGTTTAATTGGTGATGTTTAGCATGCATCTCTCTGCTGACCTTAGGAGCCAAGGTCAGAGTTCATATTCTTCTGATCATCATATATGCTTTAAATGAAGCTTTGTACTTTGGAATCTATATTGCATAAATCTATATTGCTGCCTCCCTCACGTACTGCTATTGTTTTTATACCCAACTCTGCTAACAGTGTCAATATTTTCCCCTCCATGACTAAGGAATTTGCAATGCTTTCCACATTTTCCCTTGACCTTATATATTCTCGTGGATTATACATTTTTAGTTATGGCATCCTATGAGTGTAAAAATCAGAAGGCTAATGACAGTGGAATGATGGACAAACTATTCATTTCAGTCAGGCAAACTCAGCAAATGTGAACTGAGCAGTGGCCCTCCAATTTGTTTATTGGATTATTATTAACAGATTATTGTCTGTTCATTGCGGTCACTGTGTCCTTGAATGAAAGGTATAAAATAAGGTTTATTTAAAAATTTCCTACCTTTTCAGAGTTATCAATCCACTTGGAGTTTAGCATAAAGGGTATTTTAGTCCAAAATTGTGCTTTGTAATCCACCTATGTGAGTTACATAATAAGTGGGAAATCCATATAGAATATGGTTCATGGCTTTCTATTAATTAAGATTAGAGAACTGACAGCAATTTTGAATTCTCTGTGTTTATCTACAGAGATATTTTCATGAAGGGATGGGATAGACTATATTTCATATTGCTTGTCAGTACTTGGTTTGACGTGGAAACACTCTTGCTATTAAGAGGACCAAAATTACTTTTTGTTTTCCGAACAAAAAGATGCCTTTTAATGATCTGTAGAGTTGTGGATGTGTTTTGTTCATTTATAAGTTGTCTCCTCTTTTAGTGGTTCTCTCATACATGTCACCTCATCTTTATTCAAACTCCAGCCTGTGCTAGTCTGGGCTCTAATCCTCTCACAGCTGATTTACTATAGGGGTAGTCATTTGGTTTCACACCTTCTTTGTTTCACTGTAAGACACATGTTTCTAAATACGAGCTTAATTTCCTAACTCTCTTTTCTAATAAATATGGAGCAAAATGTATATCAAAACTAATGCTTTCATCATTTTCTTAATATCTTCCAAACTATCCATTGTTCCCCATCATATGTGCCTTTCACCCATTTCAAACTTAAAATGGTGAACCAAGGGGTGCCTGGGTGGCTCAGTCGGTTAAGCATCTGTCTTTGGTCCAGGTCACAATCATAGGGTCCTGGCATCAAGCCCACATCAGGCTCCCTACTCAGTGGGGAGTCTACGTCTCTCTATGACCCTCTCCCCAATCATGGTCTCTCTCCCTCTTTCAAATAAATAAGTTAAAAAATATATATATATAATAAAATTATGAACCAATTTGATTATTATCCTTTTTATTTAATACCTGGTGTTCATTCTTATTTTTATGTCTTCTAAATTTTTTTCTAATGTTCAAATGTCTTAGGATGGCTGATATTAATCCTTATCAAGCAAATATTTGCTCTATGCTTGCTCATGATCTAAATGTAGTATCATTTATTTAAATAACTATATTTAATGTCAGTTATGAAATAATGCCATGTATTTGTATTAAAAGTGTATATTTAACATTTCTCAATGGTTTTGAGTGATATGATTATTTCATTAGTCTCACAATGGAACTGCAGCCACATTTATATGTCATCATATTCAGAATCCAAATCTGAGGATTAAAGAATTTTTATCATAGTGGAAAAATTCATGAGCGAAATTGCTGATATAAAAAAACTTGAAAGTGTCACAGTGGGTTTTAATTTATTTATTGTGTTTCAATGTGTTATCATTTTTTATCACATATTTAATGTGTTATTATTTTCCCTTCAGTCAGCCTCTACATTACTCTTTCTCATTAAGTAATGTATATACCTCTTGAAATTTAATTTGATTTCTAGATTAAAAAAATAAGTTTATAGCAGATTATGGAAAAGAGCCTTAATGTCCTTCGACTAATGAATGTATAAAGAATTATATATGTGGGATGGAATTTTACTCAGTCATAAAAATGAATGCAATCTTATCATTTGCAATGATGTGGATGGAGCTAGAGAGTATTATCCTAAGCAAAATAAGTCAATCAGAGAAAGAAAAATACCATATGATTTCACTCTTACGTGGAATTTAAGAAACAAAACAAATGAACATAGAAGGGGGAAAAAAGAGGCAAATCAAGAGAGAGACTCTTAACTGTAGAGAACAAACTGATGGTTACCAGAGGGGAGGTGGGCAGAGGGTTGGGGGAAATAGGTAATGGGGATTAAGGAGGGCATTTGCTATAATGAGCACTGAGTGTTACATATAAGTGACGAATCACTAAATTCTACTCCTGAAACTTATATTACACTGTATGTTAACTGGAATTTAAATGAAAGCTTAAGATAAAAAAGTACGAGCAAGTTTGAGTATATTGCTCTCAAAAATTTCATATTTTGCTGGTGAGAGTGACTTTTGTACTTCTAATAAATTAAACAAAATTAAACATTAAAAAGTTAGGTCTTAAAAATGCTTTAGATGTGTTTATTTTATATTGCTTCTTTATGCCATGTATAATGTAACTATCAGCTAAAAACTAAAGGATTTAAGGATTAGTTTTTTCCTCTTCTGCAGCATGATAAAAATATAAACTGTAACAATGAGTATGTCAGTGATTGCATTTGTTGAGGAATTTTTAAAATTTAGTTAAACAGAGTCAGACAGTAGCGGAAAAAATATTTCAAATGTATCCCTATTCTTCATTATAGTCATTCTCAAGATGCCTTTTCATGGTCATGCCATTCCGATTAGTGTTGTTCTCTTTTGTTCTTTCTTATTTTAGTTACTTGGCTTCAATTCCATACTCTGCAAAAGTAAAAAAGAAGAAAGATGTGTTTTGGAATATTTAGTGTATAATGCCTAACTTATTTTTGACTGCTGCGAATAGTGACTCTTCAAAGGAAAAATTAAGGAGGCTCTCCAAAAGATAGCGTCAGAAATCTTGCCTTTACCCTCTATCATTGTGAGGATTGCCATGATGTCGGCAGGAGATGGAAATGAGGATAGGAGGATTTAGTGAAATTTTAAAATGTATATAAATTCAGTGCAGTTTCATAGAATTGACTTTGGACATGGGCATTCCCTGCATCTCAGATTTAAGTAGATGTGCCTCTCAATCTTGCAAAATTGTCTTAGGGTCCCAAAGGGACAGACATCTAAATTGTGTGTGTTAGAGGAGGGAAACAAGAAGAGTTAATAGTAGTGAAAATTGTCAGTTTATTATTAGTCCATTTTTCCTAAGCAGTTTCAACATTAACTCCTAATTCCATGGATTACCTAGGTATCTTTTAGGATCTTCAATTCTATCAAAAAGAGAGTCATCCATTTTACGGAAGTGTTGAATCACTATATTATACACCTGAAACTAATATAACACTGTATTTACTAACTGGAATTTAAATAAAAACTTAGTCAACCATGTGAATGCTGATGGAGAGAGGGACATGTTATCAGAGAAGTGTCTGATATTCTCTGACAAATAAAGATACTCCTATCAACCTAGAGCTGGCCATGATAGAGAGTAGCGGAAAATTTAATCTCTGTCGAAGGAGGCTGGTTTATTAATCTGTGCCTTTGACACTAGTCCATAGAGTTCTCATTTAATGCCTCAATTTTCTGATCTTAGAACTATAGGAAAAAAGGGTGCCTGGGTGGCTCAGCGGGTTTAAGCCTCTGCCTTCGGCTCTGGTCAGGATCTCAGGGTCCTGGGATCGAGGCCCGCATCGGGCTCTCTGCTCGACAAGGAGCCTGCTTCCCCCTCTCTCTCTGCCTGCCTCTCTGCCTGCTTGTGATCTCTCTCTCTTTCTGTGTCAAATAAATAAATAAAATCTTAGAAAAAAAATTTCCTTTAAAAAAAAAGAACTATAAGAAAAAAAAAGAACTATAAGAAAAAAAAAAAAAAGAACCATAGAATCACTCTCACCTTTATTTTTGGTTTTTAAGACAACTAAAAAAAAAAAAAAAAAACTACAACTAAGCCCCTCTTTTAGGGTATTTATTGGTTGCAATGCCTAAACTAAATAATTTTATGTATAATTTCCAGTGCTTCTGTATTTTTCCAGCAAATAATATTCAGGATGCTAGCTCCCTACATCATGATAGCAGCCTAGCAAAAATGTAGAAATTGGCAAGTGTGTCTAAAAAAATAAAAGAGCTTTTTACAATCCAACTAGATAATACCTATATAAAATTAGAGAGTAGATTTCAAACTCATAATTATTATCTCCTTGAGTCTGCTGTGTCTTTAGAGAATAAAATATAAAAGCTCCTCCCAAAAATAATAGTATCGCAACATAACCCTATCCTCTTTTAAAAGACTGTCAGCAAATATTTTCAGCAAATATGCTTTTTTGATGTGACTACATACAACAACTTAAATCAAAGTCTCTTAATAACCATTTCACACGAAATATACATTTGGGATATTAAGGCATCGCTGTCCATGACCATATGCACTGCTCTGTTTCCTGCCAAAGTAATTGTGGTCATGTAGCTTCGACCTCTGTTGAGGCAAGATATTTATCTTTCTTTGCTTTAATCTGTCCTAATTACTTTGGTGTCTTTACCACCATCGCTCATGAAGAACCTAATTGCTTTCTCCGAGATGCCAGCCCTACTTGAAAGAGATGCAAGCCCTACTTGAAATCACCAATATGCTTTGTCACTAAGGGAGAAGCAGAGCATCTGTTACCACATCATCACCTCCTCTTCTCAAGGAAAAGCAGCTGCAGCTGTTTTCACCAAGATTTCTCATTTCATGTTCAGGGTTATGGAGGCTTGATGCCTTTTTTCTACGAGATAATCTACTGAAGGAAGGTCGGGTTTTTAAGAAACTTCCACAGTATTCAGTGTGGAAATGAGGCACACTTAGGTTTTCTGTCATGGAGTCACCCAGGGCATTTTGTTGTAGCCTTTCATGAAGTGCTGTGCAACCTTCATTGACTATTTCTAAATTAATTCTACGGTCTTACTTACATTACGCTGTGTCATTTCTAACCCAAGCTAGCAGCACAGATGTAGAAGACACTCCTATTCAAGCACTTTCATCTCAATTATACCTGATATTATACCCTCTTCTTTCAGTAAGTCGTGATTTGGAAGAGTTTCTCCCCTTATTTCCTATGTTCATCATAAAGAGTTGTAGATAATGAACTCTGGGAGCACCAAAAAATTAATATAAATGGATTTTGTGAAGGATGATTCATTACTACCCAAGTGTCTTTTTTTCAATTTTTATTTATTTATTACTTATTTTCACATCTTAATTTAATTTAATTGTTTTTCAGTGTTCCAAGATTCATTGTTTATGCACCACACCCAGGGCTCCATGCAATGTGTTCCCTCCTAATACCCACCACCAGGCTCACCCATCCCCCACCCCCTTCCCCTCTAAAACCCTCAGTTTGTTTCTCAGAGTCCACAGTGTCTCATGCTTTGTCTCCCCCTCCAATTTACCCCGGTTCACTTTTCCTTTCCTTCTCCTAATATCCTCCATGTGTCTTTAATCATTACTTATGGGTGCTTTAAAACCTTCCCTTATTTTCCTTTTCAACATAATAGTTAAATAAGGACAACTAGAAAACCCCTGCAAGAGCATCAGTAACTTGTTGCATCCCGAATGGTTTGTCCACAGAAGCAGTAGCAGGAAACATATTCTATTAGGAGCCCCTGGAGGCCTGTGCCCTGTTACATTGTTGAAGCCCCTGGAGGCCTGTGTCCTGTTACATTGACAAAGTTACATTGTCAGTAACTTTGATCTTATCTTAGACACTTGATCTTTTACTTATTTTTCTATCATGAAAATAAGTCCATCACTTGCAATTGTTTGAGGTAGAAAAAAAAAAAAGGTTTAAAATATTTTGGCCTCCTCTGAATGATAGTGTTCACTAAGAACAGAGACACTACCATTTTAGCAGACAATAGGCTAACATGACTGTGCATACCCACCACCGGACCTGGAAAACTTCCTCCTGTATTCACTTCACGTGGAAGAAGCCGAAGTTTCAAGATAGAATCAGAGGATGGAAGTAATGATCTTAAGCCTCTTACTGACAATAGGAACTTTTTTTTTTTTTTTACTTTTCTTTTGTGAAAACCTAATCTCACCAAATGATGTTTCTGTATCTTTGCCACTCAATTTAAGTCCTATGACCCCACCACAGGTGACCTTTTTTTTTTTTCCAATTTAACTGATAAAATTAGGATCATCATATATGAACTCTCAACCTTCTGTCACCAAACTTTATTAACTACTAATTCTCTTGTGTCTGTAAATCTTATCCCACTCATATACATTTTCCTTTTCTTTTTTTTACATTAAATCTTTTTGAAAGAAGAGTGTACATTTGCTGTCTTTGCTTTTGGTACTCAGTCCACTGAAATCTGACTCTTACTGAATCAGTTTCTGAAACTTTATCAAACACTCTCATGTTTTTTCCTACATGCAGCTCACTATTCTAATGGCTTTGCAAATATTGCGTAAGAGAACATTGACAGGAAATCAGGTCTACGGGAAAGTATCATTAACAAACACTTGTAGTCTGCATCCATAATTTTCTGCTGCATTTGACAATGCTGTACACTCCATCTTCTTAAAAAGTTCTCTGACTTTCCATGTTAAACTCTCACTGGGGTTTCTTTTACTAAGCCTCATCTTTTTTCTTAGTCCCCTTTATGGTTCCTTTTCAAATCTTGGTATCTTATTCCTCTACTCTTTTTCCTTTACATGCTTTACCTTGGGTGGTTCAATATACTGAGGGCTATGATGCATCTCAAGCCTAGTTTTCTTTCCTTGGCTTTGATCTTATTTATTTACTTACTTACTTATTTTTTATGTATATTTAATAAATGTCTCCACTAGTCCACAATCTCGAATCCTAAGAATTGCAAACCAAAGAATATTAGCCTCAAAACTGATCACCTCCAAACTTCCTCATTTGTGGTGAATGTGTCACTACCAATCTCAAGAGCCAGGTAAGATTCTATCAAATTAGTTCATAGGTATTTTGAGTCTACATTGTCAACATCTCTGAAAATTTGATTCAAAGTTGCCAAAGTGTATAGTATGTGACCATTTGTTTAGTTTTCCCAATCTTTACTGAAAATAGACAACATTAGCTTGATGTGCTTTTTCTTTTATTTTTTAAAGATTTTATTTATTTATTTGACAGAGAGAGAGATCACAAGTAGGCAGAGAGGCAGGCAGAGAGAGAGGGGGAAGCAGGCTCCCTGCCGAGCAGAGAGCCCGATGCGGGGCTCGATCCCAGGACTCCGAGACCATGACCTGAGCCACCCAGCGCCCCTGATGTGCTTTTTCAAGGCTAGTTTCCATGTTTGAAAATGATATATTTCTCTTTCTAGGTAATATAAATTTCAAAGCTTTCAGTAAATAGTATTGCTTCATCATTAAATATTTGAAGGCTTTTAATCACAGGAGCAAATAAGATAGCTAAAGATCAATGTACAAGGGGTAATCTATTCAGGTAGTAGAATGGTCATTTAATTATATCTCCATTTGGTTAAATATTTAATCTCAGATGTAAATGATTTCTTTACACCATAATATATGCAGCATTATACAATATAGATAATAAAAATGGTTATTAAATTTGAAACAATACTAAATAATTTAGAATATTGAAAATGTTTTTAGGGTAGTTATTAAAAAATCATTATACATATCTTCTAAGAGAGATTTAAATTGAATGTCCAACATTACGATGTTCTAATTGATTTAAAACAGAAACATCATGTTCCCCAGATTTCAGTTTTTCAAATAGATAAATTAGATGCAGAAATTTTCTAACAAAAGAATGTTTATTACCAAAATAATATAAAAAAGCACATAGAAAGACCTTGGAATAAATCCTCAAAGGCCAAAGATATATGAAGCCAGAGTTTATAAAAGATGAACACCATTAGGAGTGAAGTGAAATGGAGCAGTAACCTTTAGAAAAATTATTTTATTGTAATACATTCAATAATTTATCATGCTAAACATTTCAAACTTTATAGAGAAGTATAAGGAAAATATTAGAAGGTTCCTCCCTATATCTATTCATATCCATCAGTTCCTAGAGGTAATTGCTCTTTCTGGCTTTTCTTCTAAAACCTTTATTTATTTAAATTTACAATCATTAAACTTAGTAATTTATTGTTTATTATTTACATACAAATGGGAATATACTAGAAACCCTGTTCTAAAATATGCATATTTTATAAAAAGTTTTTTTATGTTAACTGCAAATGAATTGTCATCATTCTTTTTTAGGACTATATGTTATTTCGTCTTAGGGGTGTCCCATAATTTTGCATTGTATTAATGAATGTTTATTTCATTTTTAGTTATATATTCATTCTAATAGCAAGAATCCTACAAAGAATTTGTATATGTTTCTATTATTTGTTATGCAACTGTACCAGGTATCCTTAGGAAGTATAACTTTCTTCTATTTCACTCTGCTTATCTTGTGTTTATGACACACTCACCACACTTCAAGTGGATTTTTTCCCACTGCTATGTGTATGCTCAAAGAGTAATTTCAGACTAAAAACACATTCAACTTAGCTCAATGGTGAAGTTCTCCCTCAATAGTCGGCTACATTTAAGTTACCTATCCAAACTATTTCTAGGCTTCTAAATTAGTGACAGTATTTCATAACTGAAATTCATGACAACTACAAAGAATTTCCTGTAAGAAGTAGTTGTCATATTTATTACTTGTCTCCCTTGTCAACTTTATTTTTTATTATTATTCTGAGAAACAAACTGCAATATATATTTATTTCCAGACTCACATGTAAAATAATTAGGTGTCAATCCAAGTCTGAGTAAATATAAAATAAAACATCTATTTTCTTTTAATATAAGCTGGATTTATTTCAGAGATCTTTTTAATTTAAGGAAAATCACCTGACAGAATTGAGAATCTTTATTATATGTACAGCTATGTTTTATGACACAATTGTATATAGCTCAGTTATGATGGGTGGTGTATGTTTTTTGCGATGCTGTTTTAACTCTGTCGACTTATGCTTTGAATGACAATGTAGTGACAAAGGTCACAGAGGGGTATATGGCAGTGCTCTCTCCATCTGTTTCCTTTCTGACCAGACTTGGTTCTTTAAGGTTGCATGAACGATAGCTAGAAATCTTCAAAGCAATTAAGTTTATAGTCATATGCCAATATAAAAAGTGGTGGAAAAGCACAATTTAAAGTCATACAAACACCCTTTCTTCTTCATATCAACTAAGGAATCACATAGATTTTTCTTTCTGTATGCCAATCTTTTATTTCCTTTCTACTTTATGCTCATTTTCATTCTTTTACACTGCTACTGAATCCTGATGAGGATGCAGCATCCAGTCCAATCTGTTCAGCCTTCAGGTAATTACTTTGTGTACTTAAACTCTCATTCCATTGAAATAAGATGAATAAAATGCCAGGATGCACAGTGACCATTTGAGCATCAGCCAGAGGTAATTGTTGGTCTTAACCTTTGCCAACCCAATTGATGTTGTTTGATAATGTAGTTGTCAAGGACATTTCTTCAATGGCATTCTAGCGTGGTTAGGCATTGTGTTTACAAGGCTGAAGTCCTAACATTATAATACCCTTTTTATAATTAATTTTGAACTGTAAAAATTCCAAATTGGAGAGTTCTGAATGGCCAGGAAGATTAGATAAATAATGAAACAGTTTAAATCAGATAGAAATTACTAAAATAGGTAAATGCCTATTTTAAAGTCTAATTCAGTGTCAGTGTCCTGCAATAAAATAAAGTAACAGGAATTTAAACGTCAAGGAAATGGGTGACTGGATTTAAAGAGTGAAATTACAGAAATAATTTACTATTTATTTTGATTAACCTACAAATTCAGTAAGCACACACAGAACTTTAAAGTCCAAAATGTTTTGGTTTCATTCCCCCTGCAACACACACTAAAGCTAAGGCAATGTAGAAAATACATTGTTTCTAAATGTTTTTATTTAAAATAAAGCATAGGATGATCCATGTAACTTTCGCAAAACAAAAATTAAATCTGATTGTTGATTTTACTAAAGCTGCCTACATTCTAAAACGTGTAACTCAAAACCCAGGAAATTGAACTGTTTCATAATGAGATCAGTTTCCTTCATCCAACGAAGTAAACTCAATGTTGTATTCTCCCTCTGTTGATAAAAGTGTCTGTCTGCCACTTACAGTGGATACCCATGGAAACTAGGCTTATTATACAAACTCTCCACATTTATATAATAATTTACAAAGTACATTTACATGTACTATCTCATTTAATCAATAATCTAGTGATCTCTAAAATTATCCGCATGTTTAAAATGAACATATTGAGACACTAAAACTGATGTGCCTGGTGTCAAATTAGTAAATATTAGAACCCAACATGAGTTTAGAGGTTCCCTTCCCATAGATGATAACTCTGACCCCACTCCACAGGAGAGTCACAGATCCTTTGCTTAACACCCTAGCTTGCAATCTTTTCAACAACTGAAAAACAGTACATAAGTGACCTGTCATTGGCCTATTGTTCTTAGTGTAAATATACTATCAAGATTTTCCTCTTTTTCCTCTCCTGAGACCATGCTTTCACTCTCTAGCTTGAAAATATATAAATAAATTGGCTGTGTACCAAAGTCTGACACGTACATGTAAATTAGAGGCTATTTTCTAATAATACATCATCTAGAACTATTCCTCTGAGGACTTTTTACATTCTTATGGTGATTCTGTCTTTGTAGAGAGTCAAGTAAAGTTTAAAAAAAAAGAGTACGTCTTGATTCAATTTTCATAATAGTGCCCTTGAGAATTTTAACCTAGTTCCTTCATGTCTAAAAAAAGTAGAAGAAAGCATGTTATTTCAGTTAAGTCCTCCTGTAGGGTTTTCTTTTGACTTCCTATTTTGATGGTGGTGAAATAATTTTCCCGTTTCACTAGCCTCAAAAACTCAGTATCTTTAATCTTTATTTCCTCCCTCTCTTGTACAACTTAATCAGATACCGTGGCTCCCCATTTCCTGCCTGAGAAAATTTGCTTTGCCACTTACTTTTTGTGTGACCTTGGCCAAGTCAAACTCTGCTTCAGTATTGTCAATGGGTAAAAAGGAGATAACGAAGCACCCATCTAATATGACTCATATAAGTGTAAAGTGTATTATTTATTATGTGTACAGCCTTTCATGCAATGCTTGACATATATTAATCAACATACAAGATTAGCAATCTTAGCTGACTGTGCAAAATTCTCTGAAAACCTCGTTCCCAAAGTATACTGATTCCCAGCCATGGAATTCACTGTTTTCCAACTGCCAAACTGATCTCGTCAGTATCTTTTGGTCTCCTAGGACTTACTACGTAACTTACAAGATTTTTGTGAGGATAGAATGATATGAAGGGCTTAGTACAGTACATGGTAAATATTAACTATTCAATAATTTTGAAATACTATACATAGATATATTTATTTATAAATATAATATATAGTATCTTTACTAATAATTATGTACACCATTACTTGATTCCCACCCATTGTCTTATGACAAAGACTATTTTTCTGTGTTGCCCTAAAAATATATATATGAATATGTATTTATCATGCCCATGATATGATATTCGCAATTCAACTGTAGATTATTTTAATTAAGTAAATATTATAATGCCTTCCAAATTTATCAAATATGTGACAAATTATGATAAAATGTTATAATGGGAACTGTACCCACCAAATTCACTTTAAAACACAGAATGAATTTAATGTCTTAAATATAATAACATGGAGTTCAAATAGAATATTGAAGGCACAGAATTTTGTGAGATAAGCTTTGCCAGAGGAAATGGGAAGCCTTTGGATCCTTAAGACAAAAATGGAAGAATTATCATTCAGAATATACCAGCCATGTGTTGATCATTCCCTATCAGTGACTTGTAACAACTGTGTGGTTAGAATTACAGTTGCTGGAATCTGACCAGGATGATTCTGGTGTCTGGGAAACCATGAATTCTTGAGAGATAGTGTGTTTGGCCTCGGTCGCTCTTCAAGCAGATCAACTGGATGAAAGAGAACATTAAAGCTAAGTTTAAAATCATCAATAAGATTTTGAGGAGGAAAAATATTAAATGAAGCCATGACTACCTGAATCTAAGTATGTGTGTTATGGAATATGTATGTGTGTGTCTCCCTCAACTCATAGATTTATAGGCATATACAAGTTTGGCTTTATAAAGAAGGATCATTAGCTGATAGAAGGCACTTCTTTCACACATTACCATTTTTAAATATCAAATATATGTAAACTCCAAAATTGCTTTTTATTTTATTTATTTTTTTTTAGTCTTTGCTGTTTGAAAGTCATTCTTCATAGAAGAATCTATAGAAAGAGAGACTACATTTCTGAGACCATTTCTCTCCCATCAATTCTGGGTGATGGCAATGATAGCTCTCATTGACATGCGTGGCCACTGGTGGACAAAGTCACTCCCTTATTCAACAGTTTTAATTATAAAAACTATTAATGGAATAGGACTATACTGAAACCATCTAATACATCCATGCATAGTTTGTTTTACTATTGTCTTTAATGCCTAAGTCTGGCACCCATTAATTTTTAACACTTGGACTCCCTCACACAGTGAAAAAATTAAGTCAACACTAATTTGTGATGACTCTTTCATGTCGTTTTCTTCCCTCAGATTACAGGTCAGCATTCAGCCTTCTTCTCTTTTGTAGGACCTCCTTCCACCTGTAAAAGGAAGATATATATTCTTAAGTATTAAACAATAATCACATTAATGATTCTTTGTTTTTCTAGCCTCTTTTTGGGCTTTCTACCACATGGGATTATTTACACTACATGTAAACCAGAAACAGGTTTGTAAAAATCCAATGCACATTTCATACTTTTCAGAATCAGAAGTGATGTAATAGGAAAATATCAGCAACAAAGAACATTATAATAAAATGTAAGAAATGTACTTTATGAACTCATTTATGGCTGATAACACTCTTAAAATCCTAATCAAATTTAGAGATGGTAGAAGAGGAAGGAACAAAATTAAAGTATACATAAATGGAATTAAAGAAAAAGCAAAAACAATTAACTCTAGGTTATTCAAAGTAATGAAGAAAAACAGAGGCATGAATAAATTTAAAAAGTAAATGATAAAATGAAAACTTTCCTAATCATTTTAATTTGAATTAAAATACATATAAGGATTTTTACATGTATACATTTATTAATTATACTTTTCCCAGCCATTTCAAATTAATATGTGGATGGTTTATTGTAACCTGGAATTATATTGGTTGATAAGAGAAACTTGAATGTAAAATACCCTGCATAGTAAATGTCTGCATATATTCAGCTTTGACTGTACTGCACACAATTCAGGCCAAAGCAACAACGTGACTTTACTTGAAGTACATGGGGCAACAATAAAGTATTTTACATATTTGGAATTAAAGTCCTCTTCTACAAATTTAATTTGGAAAATGAAAAGAACAAGATCAGTGACTTCTGGAAGTGTTATCCCCTCAAAAAAATTATATATTAATGGATATCTGAGTAAACCTTAATAAACCTCTAAGTGACTATCATGTATCCTCTAATAAATCAAGTCAACAAGAACAGGAGAAAAAGGAGCCTCAAATGTATTGCTATGTTTCCAACATTAGCCAAGATCTAATTTGGTATTCTTAGTAGCTCCATTCAAAAGAACAACTGATTATTATAAGGTGTTAACAGTATTACATTTTGTGATCATTTACTCAACTTTTTCGGAATGTGTATCACCAAGGACCAGCTTAAAATCAAATTTTCTTCCATTTAGGGAAGAGTGACTTCTCTATATTGAGAGATTGCAACAAAACCAATTTGAGCATAGAATGTGCTATTTAAACAAGGTATTATCACATTTTTCGGGACTTCATTGTTTAGGGACTATGTGTTTGAAGGTCAAACTATTTCACTGTCCTTTTTGTATCCACTCAACCTAGTAGAGGTCCTGGTATCTACAAATCACTTAGGAAGCATTTCTTGAAAATCCCCTTAGTATCTCCTTCCTATTGCTGAATTAACGTGTTTCAATTTTTTTAAGATTTCGTGTTTTTATTTGAGAGAGAGAGAGAGAAATTAAGGGAGAGTGAACAGCGGCAGGAGCCGGGGGAGAGGGAGAAACAGATACACCCTAAGCAGGGAGCCCAGTGCAGGGCTCGATCCTAGGACACTGGGATGACGACCTGAGCTGAAGGCAGATGCTTAACTGGCTGAGCTAGCCAGGTGTCCCTAAAGTATTTTAATTTTTGTATGCAATATAGCATTCTACTTCAGCAAAAATCAAGTTCAAATTGTGATTTTTTTTGGAATAGGAATTATATATCTGAGGCCTAGATCTCTATATGATGTTATATTATCACCTTGTACTTTTCCTCCACCCTCTTTTATTAATTAAGAGAATGTTCAATCACAATCTACTCTGGAGAAAGTGCTTAGCCCAACAGTTATTTAATCTTGAAGACTGTATATTCTTAAAACTGGAACTTGGCATGGGTACAGTGCGAGCAGATGTTTATGAGAATTCCAGAATAGGATAGACACTTAAAGATATTGAGTGATTCAGTGCACTGATTCTGCAAGCTGCTGTCAGAAAGCTGAAAGGCTCCATGGCTTTTCTGTGTATTGCTGTTTTCAGCAATAAAATTTGCATTTTAATCTGCAGGGATGTTCATATCTTTCTGCCAGCTAGTATCAGCATCCTGTCCAGAATCATCAAACTAGAAGCATGATGGCCTTGACAAATGTTTCCATTTCACTTAGCAAATATTTCTTCCATCACTGAAAAGTTAAGACCTCTACAACCAGAACTTATATTACTTTGGAGGGGTCTAAAACTTCATTTAAATAAACAAAAGTGATTTCATAAGGAATTATATTGCCATAACAAATCAACAGTTTGAATAAGGAAATAGTCATAGAAGTCTCCACAGCATCTGGAGCACATAGAATTCAAAGTGCTCAAAGGGGAAAACATTGTCCTTAGTTATGCTTGCTCACTTTAGTGGAAATTACACATGCATATCAGAGTAGAAGCTGTTCCTGCTCAACTTACTGAAAATTCTAATTAGAGAGATCCACATAGTGCTTATCCAATTATACCTATGGACTTGCTAAAACCACTTATGTAAGCAGGAATATAAATGAACATTGGTTGCTCAAAAACATATACAAAATGATACTACAACGTTGTATTTAGAAAAAAATAACAGTTATTAAATCACTAATACTTTTGGATGCTGGAGAGATATTTAAAATGAGATCAAAAAGAGTATAAAATACGTTCTCTGTTTCATGGTCTCAAAAAAGGAAAAAAAAAAAAAAGCTAAAACAGATAAACAACCAAAAAAACAAAACAAAACAAAAAGGTAAGTGTTTTCCCAAGAGTATTGCCAGAGATGGTAGGCAAAATGTCCCTGAGGAAGGGGCGCCTGGGTGGCTCAGTCCTTAAGTGGCTGCCTTTGGCTCAGGTCATGATCTCAGCGTCTTGGGATCGAGTCCCTCTTCGGGCTCCCTACTCAGTGGAAAGCCTGTTTCTCCCTCTCCCACTCCCCCTGCTTGTGTTCCCTCTCTCTCTTTGTGTCTCCCTGTCAAATAAATAAAATCTTTAAAAAAAAAAATGTCCCCAAGGAAGCTATTCTAAATTCCATAAATTTGTTGAAGGTACCCTTTTACTTTCTGATATTTAGATTTTAAAAAAGGACAAATTCCACAAAGTGTAAACTTTAAACTTTATACTGTATTATAGTATTGTATTATATGAATAAAATAGTACCCCTTTAACTCTTTTACCATAGTGCTATCCTGTTTCTTTTACTACAATTCCAAAACTCTCCACTTATTTTCTACTTTTCTTTCTTTCATTCCATAACATGTATATGTCCACAGCATTCGAACATAGCAGAAGCAGAATACCGCATTATTTTAGAACCCAGCGCTGGAGTCAGAGACAACTGGTGATTAATCTTGGCTGTGCCTATTATTTTCTCTATAATAGTGATCCAGAAAGTGAGTATTAATAGACGGGTGTGAGTTGGCAAGCAGCACAACACCAATGTTTGGATTTCAGCTATGCTTGCCTTCTTCCCAGCTTTGCAGATCCAAACCACTGACAGAAGACACGACCACCCTATGGTATCTGTGGGACCATCACCTTTCACTGTTTACCCTTACTGTACCTACCCAGGCTAGCAATGAGGAAGCATCGGCTAAGATTTCCTCTGTTACGATTTAGTAAACACTTCATTTTCTGTACTTTCTCTTTTTCTAGTTTATTTTATGAAAATATTGATCAGAAATATTTTAATTTATGCTGTAGGATCCTTGAAGCTAGAATCATGTGTTTATTCATCTTTGTTTATGCTACAAAATTTAGTTCAGCGTCATGTAGGCAAGAGTGCTCCCTGAATTATCGTTGAGTTAAAGAAATATAAAATTGGTTACTTGACTTACCTATTTAATTATTCACTTACAGGTATAAATAAATTGCACATATATTTATATTATCAAATACTATGTGCTTAGATATTCATGAAGCTTTAGATCAAGACAGGGATAGTATTCTGGTATTTTTTCTGTAGGAAAATAATATTAAAATATATCATTTTAATTTTCAACTGATTGCTCAGAATACAATACACTACATTCAAAGTGTCTATACTTGTTTCTATTAAGCAGTTCCTCAGCATTTTAAAATTATTGTATTGTACAGTAAGCCATATTTTGAATATATCCAGACAGAATTTATACCGAATCTTCTTACAAGATTTGTGGTAGCTACTATTTCCATAGAGTATTATCCACTGATTAATAATAATTTTGAACCTGACCGTGACCTTATATTTTACTAATTAATGCTGTCTCTCATATTGTCCTATTACGCATGACTTCTCAAAAACTTGCTTAAAAATAAAAGTCCTGATTATTGAATACACTACAAGGCTGTCACTTCCACTACTGATTTTGCCAACAAACTAGAGCTTGACTTTCTTATTAACATAAAGGATTTCATTTGCTTCAATTTCTTCTCCTTCTAACCATGGTCACTCTACTTCATCCTTTCAAATGACGACTCTTGAATAAGATATTTTTTTCACTTCCATACCTTTGCTGGCAATGTGCTTTTCTGTTGGGGTTATTTATTTAGTTATGTATACTTTTAAAACTGATTAAAGCTTCAGTAATTAATAATGCAAATGACAGAAGTGAAGCTATATGAGTTTAGGTATTTGAAATAGAACCATCTCCAATTACTGCATATAAGAAAGTTATTTAATTTCAAATATATGTAGTATAAACATCTACGTGCTTAGTTTTCTTTAGTTTTTTTTTTCTTTACAGTTTTAGTAGCAAGATTTCTACCTTCCACAGTCCTATACCAAAATGCCTTTCTTTCTTTCT
>CM052899.1:56997202-57008126 GCA_028534135.1 Potos flavus
CTTTCTTTTGTCTGTCTCTCCCTTCTTTCCTTCCTTCCTTCCTTCCTTCCTTCCTTCCTTCCTTCCTTCCTCCCTCCCTCCTTCCCTCCCTTCCTTTCATCTTAAAGTATTCCCTAGAAAAATTTCCTCAACCAATATGTCAGTAAGTCTGCACTAGATGGCTGCCTTATCTCTTCTTTTCTATGCCAGCTCCCATTTTTTGATATTCATTTTGTATGTAAAACTTATTGCCTAGTTTCTTTAGCTCTCATGAAGAGAAAGCTTTGTGCATGGTTATGATGTAATGCTTTCTATTCCTATAGCTTTATTTTCTCATGGTCCAAGAGACTAATGAGCTCTATGCAGAACTGGAGGAAAGAATTCCTTCATAATTCTGTGTTAGGGCTGATTATTGAGCCCTGCTTTTCGCCAACATTTTCCATCAATTTCTGTTGCTGACCTCTATTACTGTTACTATCAAAACCAGGTAATTCTGTGGGGAACAAAAGTCATGTTTTTCTATCCTCTTGAAATCCTTCCACATTTTTTTTCTCACATTTGTCTTTGCTCTAGAAATTTGATAATTAAATAACCCACACATATGTATAGAGACGTGTGTAATTTTGAAGGTGTACCTTTCTTAACAAAAACTATGCCAACTAAAACATTAGACACTAGCCACATTATGCTATTGAGCTTGAAATCTGTCTATCTGAATTGATATGTGCTGTAAGTACAAAATGAACTGTATATTTAGGTGTCCTAGTACCAAAAAATTGAAATTTTAGAAATCTCTAAAACTTATATTGTTATGTTCTAAAATAAACACATTTTGGGTATATTAAACTATATTACTAATATTCATACCTGATTTCATTTTATCTTCTTAGTGTGGCTACTAGAAAATTTAAAATTACATATGTGGACCAAATTATGTTTGTAGTGGATTGTCTTGATATGGAGAATAATACTGAATTATGATTTATGTTTATATTGTCTTTAATAGTCACATTTATTTTCAATGGTAGTGTTGATTTTCAAATAATCCAATGTACAAGGGTGACCACAAATAAGGCAAATCATCATTGCCATAGGTATTTGCAAGTATCTATTTTTCCATAATTGTTATAGCTATTGTTCCTCCTCAGAATGGGGCTTATAGTTCTGATTTAAGTGGGATCTATCTATCATTCTGACTGCACTGGTTTATAAGAGAAAACTTAAATCATTATCTGTTTGGTACTTAGTATTCAATACCAATAAAGTGTTGATTCTGTTAAATAATTTCTTATTAATTGAAATTGAAGGCATATCTACACAAATGATACTTCCTATGTTGAAAATATTACAGGTATCAGTAAAATAAACATTTATTTTGCATGTCATCTGCTTAACTTATAGGATTTTAAGATAAATAAATTAAGTAATATATTCAGCAGTATACACACTTTCTTATAAAAGTTACATGAAAAATATAAAAATACAAGAAAATGAGTCTTGACTATGAGTATATATGGATTATTTATCTAAAAGCATTTTTATAAATTGTTTCAATTGTGTGTTCTGGTTTTTCTTCTGGTATAATGTATTTTGAAGAGCTTTAATAGCATTATGGACAGATGGTAAATATAAAGAAAATAGAAGTCAGGCTTAAGAAATATTATGAAAATCTAACTGAATTTTGGATTATTACTTCTAATATATAAACAAGTTTTCATAACAGCAGTAGCAATTGTAAATGATAAACATATAGCTCATATTTTGTAAACACATGTAAGAACAAAGATGGTACATTCTTTCATAAACAGCTAACAATTTTTCATTTATATGCCATCAAGCTATAAAACACTATTTTTTAATGTTTAAATGTTATTACAGACTATTGAAAACATCATTTTCTATAATTTATGTTGGTGTCTAGTCATATAAATTTTGTTTCTTTTCATATATGTTACCTTTGTTACCATTTTACAAGTAAGACTTATAAATGTGTATTTTATTATAGAACCTGATGACTACTGCAGGATTTTAATATTTAAACTTTTTAAAAAATTATCCTGTTTCAAAAGATATTTTATCACAGGAGTAAATACATTACTAAATAATTTCAATTTGTCTCTACATTGCAATTAGAAATTCAATGAGTTGTAAGAACAAAATGCTGACATTGGATTATATGAAAAATATGGGTAATTAGCATGAGAATAATTTCAAGGCACCATATTATTAAAGGATTTGACTCTGATACCCTTATTGCAATCTAGCAATTATTCAAACTAATTTTATATAAAAATTGAATGTATTATGTGATATGTCATATGAAGAATATGGAGACTCTTCAGTCACCCTGCAGATTGGATTATCTGAGATATTAGACAGTTATTATCATTATAGAAAAAAATGAAAGCATTAATAAGAGGCAACACAACTATAAATTTTAGTTTGGTATTATTTTCTATACAGACACTTGGTGTCCAATGGAAATATGCATTGAGCCATAAATAAGAACCACATATGTAATTTCTAATTTTCTAGTAGCCACATTAAAAAGAGTTAAAAGAAACAAGTGAAGTTAATTTAATATTTTTTATTTCAATATATCTAAATATTGTAATTTTAATGTCCAATCAATAAAAATATTAAGATAGATAACATTCTTTTTTCATACTAATTCTTTTTTTTTTTTAAGATTTTATTTATTTATTTGACAGGGAGAGAGAGATCACAAGTAGGCAGAGAGGCAGACAAAGACAGGGAAGCAGGCTCCCTGCTGAGCAGAGAGCCTGATGAGGGGCTCCATCCCAGGACCCTGAGACCATGATCTGAGCCGAAGGCAGAGGCTTTAACCCGCTAAGCCACCCAGGCACCCCTTCATACTAATTCTTTATAAACTAGTTTGTATTTTAATTTTAAAATGCATCTCAGTTTGAACTAGCTGTATTTCAAATGCTCAATAGCATCATGTAATTAATGTATCAGCCAGCAGAGTTTTATATTTTGGATATCTCAGTGAATAAAGTTTCTAGTGTTCACGACATAAATGTTCCTGTTGTGATCTATCATACAAATTCACTCTAGATTTTCCTTTTGTAACCCATCAGATGTCTGGGAAAATATTCTTTTACACAACCAATCTTGATAAAAATCTTAGGAATATTTTCTTTTAGGTTGTCGAATTTAACCAGCAGTAAGTAGATAATACCAGGAAATGCACTGGACACTACAACTCTAAGTATGAATAAAGGGCTTTTTTATTTATCAGCTGAGATGGGTCATAAAGGACTATGTCCAACACATTAAGAAAAGTGCTATGGTGTTAAGTACAAAATGTAAAGTAAATACAAAAGCAGAAGAAGATGATTTTGGAAGAGGTGAAGACATAAATAATTTCTTATGAAGAATATCTTATTTGAAATGTCCTCAAAAGGTTAAAAAAATTCAATAGCCTTGATCTAAGTCTGTTCTCACTGAACTCTGAGAACCCTGTACTGATTACACCAGGGAAAAGTTATGTAACACTGAATATGGGATCAGTTTAATCTGCAACTTCAAATAAGTTCTCAGTGATAACAGGAAATCCGTATATGTTTCTGCAATCAGCACTCATTTCTCCACACTGTCTTTCAAGTCTTCAAGTCCCTGAACCCTCAAACTTATTCATTAACCATTCACAAAGAACATTATTTCCTTCTGAAACAACATAGAAGCCATAAGACAGGAGTAACTTCACAGGAATCTGCAAATATTCCTTGCAACACATGCACACATCTATTATATTTTCTTCCCCTTTTCCTGTTGAAAACTTATCCCTTTTCCTAAGTCTTAAGCTCTCCAACTTTGCTACTCTGGATCATTTAACCTCCTCCTTTTTTTAGGAACTTGTTCTATCAATCGTGTATTTTTTATCCAATCTCTTCTCTGTAACTATCTTTTTATTTTTTTCCTTTTCTTTCTTGTCTCCACATACATTTAATTATGTTTCACATTTCTCACATCTTAAAAACAAATGAATACAAAATCTTTTCCTTGGTCCTAAACCCCTGCTTACATCCAACATTCTTTAATGTTCAACACTTTATATTTTTTAATATTTTATTTATTTATTTGAGAGAGAGAGAGAGAGCACAAGGAGGGGGGAGAGGGGTAGTGGGAGAGGAAGAAGCAGACTTCCCACTGAACAGGGACCCAGATGGGGTGCTCAATCCCAGGACCCTGGAAGAATGACCTGAGCCAAAGGCAGATGCTTAACCAACTGAGCCCCTCCGGCATCCCTAATGTTGAATATTTTAAAAGGAACTTGCATCTTCATTATCTTCAGTTTCCATTAATTTATTGATAGACTCTCTTCTGCCTTATTACACCATACAGGACCTTCTTGCTGTCAGGAATTACTACTGCTTTCCTATACTTAATAAAAACCATTCACTATCTTCATTATTTCCTTCTTTCCTGAAATGTTTTCTTCTCTGCCTTTGCATTGCTCCTATATTTTTGTCCATTACTCCTCTCAGCATTTTCTGCTGGCTCACTTTCTTCCTTATACCCTAAAGACATAGCTACAGTTCAGGTTTTCTCTCAGACTATCCTCCCTCTTCATGCCACTTCAGTCTTTATCAGGAATATATACAATCTTATGTCTTCAATTATCATCATTCCTGAATGTATATTCTTATTGCAATTCTTATCTTAAAAATCTAGATTATATATGAAAGTATCTATGGGATCTCTCCTTGGATTTCCTGTAGTCAACTAAATTTTTATTTTCCCCAAATTACTTGTGCTCCTGGATTCTTGGTTTCACCTTGTAAAGTCATGATTTAGTCAACTATCCAAAAGCAGAAAACCATTTTTTTTGCCTTTGACTTTTCACTCTGCATCTTGATCTCTGTTCTTCAACCTTCATCCCTAGCTAATTAGTAAATACAAGCTATTCTTTTTGCCACCCAAGTATCTAACATTATTATTTAGGTCATTTTCTTTACAATGTCACTTTTCTGGTTTAGGTGGATAGAATCAGATTAATAACTTTAAAATAGTTGTGATGTGGACAATTCACTGAAGGGGTTCATGTTATAGGTCAGTTTGGCTTCTGTTAAGATAATTCAAGTGAGAATGTGATGTCCTCCCACATTTAATTTTCCAAAAGTATGTCACACAGCCATCACTAGCTAAAGGATGATTAAGGAAAATAGGGCAATTAATGTGAGTAGATCACCTAGTAAAAAGTTTCTGTCAGTTTGCATTTGTGTGTATGGGTGTGTATTTGTGTTTGTCTATAGCTGTATATAAAGGGGTTAGGGATAATACCATAACATGAGGACAAATGTGGCTGATTACTTCACACAGTTAAGTGTTAATCTTACTATTATATGTTATTATACATGTTCAAACAATACCACATTATAGAAGGAAAAATTTTAGTCTTCTCATGTTTTATCCTCAAAGATGGAGAAAAAGTGGCACAAAAATAATATATAGATGATAGATAATAGATGGATAAATAGGTGATAGGTAACAGAGTGATAGAGGGAAGAGAGGTGGAGAGAGAGAGAAATTATCAATTTCTATTCTAGTAAAGATAAATTGTGTCTACTTTTATAGTTCTTTCTCTAATTGAATTTTTGACTACTTTGTCCTGTTTCAAAAGGCTGTATACGTCACTCAGGATCTCCTTTACCCTGTTGTTTATCAACATTCCTAAAGATATTGAATAATAATGATGATCATAATAGTGAATGTAATAACTATAATGTATTTTTAAATATCCCATGTTCCCATGTATTGCAATTTATACAGTACCCATAATTTTTAGTATAAAATTCCATTTCTATATATCCAAATTATATAGAACACAAAAGCATACCAATTGAGATGTACACATTAAAATTGTATATCAAGTAAATGTGCATTGTCTTATATTTTCAGAATTTTCAACAGGAAGAAAAAAAGATAATAAACAAAGTGTGAATAACAAGAATTCTTCCTCTAGTGTAAAGACTTTAAGTTAAAAATTAATGTGGTGGTATTAAAAATGATGTAATTAATTCTACTTTGAAATATCCATCTATACATAATTAATCTGGGATCTCAAAAGTATCAAGCAAAAGATGAGATTATTTTAAGATGAAAAAGTCAAGGGGACAGTATTTGGAATTGAACTATAACTAATTCTTCATCAAAACTCATCTAGGGGCGCCTGGGTGGCTCAGTGGGTTAAAGCCTCTGCCTTCGGCTCAGGTCATGATCTCAGGGTCCTGGGATCGAGCCTCGCGTTGGGCTCTCTGCTCAGCGGGGAGCCTGCTTCCCCCTCTCTCTCTGCCTGCCTCTCTGCCTA
This sequence comes from Potos flavus, assembly GCA_028534135.1. Lineage (NCBI taxonomy): Eukaryota > Metazoa > Chordata > Mammalia > Carnivora > Procyonidae > Potos > Potos flavus. Next base: position 57,003,516 of record CM052899.1, read on the forward strand.
CTTGTGATCTCTCTCTGTCATATCTCTCTGATATGAAGAATTCGAGAGACGGGGGGGGAGTTGTGGGGGGAACTTTTTACTCTGTCAAGTAAATAAATAAAATCTTAAAAAAAAAAAAACTCATCTAGAGTTAAAAACAATTTTTAAGCAACTGGAAAATTAGTAAAAAAATGTACTCCATGTCTGATTATCACACAAATAGCGTATTTACATCCAAGGATCAAAATAAAGTTGTATAACATTGTTTCACTTAACATTTTATGATTAATTAAATATTCTTCACTTATGTGGTGTTTACACTTTGTATATTTTCCTGTTAATAATTTATATGAGAATAATATTGTTCAAATTTGTATTTCATAGTTACACTTCTTTGTGTTCTATGATGAATTTACATGTTATTTTCAAAACATCTTTAATATTTAGTAAATGTTAAACCATCAGATAGCACAGTGATATTAATATTGATAATTAAGTATTGGTATTGGTGTTGTGCTCTGGCAATGCAATAATTAAATAATGATAATCAGATGGGAAAAAAGAAAAGATAAAAAAGCAAACAAGGAAGAAGGAAAAGGAGATTAAATATTATTTTATATTTTATATCATTTTACAATTTACAAAATACTTAAAAACAATTGTCTCAGTAATCCTCTCAAAATAAATTATTTAATATCCAATCCACCTCCGCAATCCTCTGGCAGTGTCATGCATTAACCTCCATATCGCCGGAAATAACATTTGTTAAAAGACCTCAATACCTGACTTTCCCCTGTCAGATTGACAATTCTTTTCCTTCTAATTTTCATATTTTCCCTCTAATTCATATGTTTTCTTACAATATTCTTGTATTTAGTTCTTGATATGTATCTGGAATCAGAATAATAAACAACTTTTGCTTCGTCTGCCTCTATATTGACAAACAACTATTTTAATAAGTTGTATGGAGAAAAAAAGGAAGCAGAGATGATCAATGAATGCCGTTATCAATCCATCCAATTATTAAGAAATCTAAATGGACAACAGTCAACTCCATAAGGATGGGTCACGGAAGTGTCAAGTAGGAGTCTTGAAGTAGAATCTCTGTTATTTCTAAATGATTAGTGATACACTTGGGAGGAATGCTTAGTATAAGTACTAAACATATTCTGGAGCTAAAAGTACTTCACTATCAAAAAGACACAGAGTTGGAGGTAAGTAGATGACAGGGGAAGAGAGACGGAGGGGCAGGAGAAAAAGAAAAGGAAGAAGGAGAAGATGAAATATGAGGAGGAGAATTAAAAACTTTCTAGAGGTCTCAATGAGAGATAAGGAATGAGAGAAAACAATTATTTTCACAAGGATACATCTTACTGGGAGAGCAGGAAGGCAGATTATTAGTGAAGGAACTAGTTGGTATATTGTTTTCATATTAAAATAGGGATCACAGTCTTAAAAGAATAGTACTTTAAATTATCACCAATGATAAGGCAAAAGGCCAATGAAAACATTTATTCAAGCCACCTTATGTATAATAGGACATGAGAGAAATAATGTCAATTTACCATACTGTTCCAAAAATAAAAAGACTGAGGGGCACCTGGCTGATTGAGTTGGGAGAGCACGCGCTTAATCTCAGGGTTGTGAGTTTGAGCCCTGCATTGGGTGTAGAGATTACTTAAATAAATAAAAACTTTAAAAAAATGGAAAGACCGAATTTTCCTACTAAAAGAGAAAAAAAATGCCAGACTGAGCTTAAAAAATAACTTCAGCTATGACATTTGCACTAAACGTCTTAAATGATGTAATAAAGAGAGGTTGCATATGAGGGACGTGGGTATTGCTTGTTTCACTCACCCTCATCCCATCAATTCTGTTCTCTCCTTGTATAGCAGGGACTGGAAGAGTAAAAACAAACTTTCCATCCAACTTGCAGTTAGAGTTCTATTGGAAAACAGCTCCTGTGAATGAAGTACAGTGGCGTAGAATGAGAACTGAGGTAGGTGCCATTTCCTTGCAGCTGTGGTGTCTGGCAAACAAATTGCATAGCTGTGAGTATTTGTGGGTACTGGGCTCCAGTTCCAGGGTCTGTACACCAATCATGAGCATAAATAGCAGTGGTGAAAGTAGAAGCTGCAGCAGTTTCCTAGATTCCAGATTGCCACTAGGGTCGTATAACCTTGGAAATGACAGTCTAGTGGTAATTCCTTGACTTCCCCTCACTTAGCCCTTCCAATCATGTTTAACTACCAAACTCCTTTGAAATACCTACAGCAATTTTCTGCATCGAACTATAATAGATACTGATGAGAAAAGAGAGAGCAGGAAAATACAAGTGAAAAGAAAGCAATAGATATGGAACTAAACAGGATAAAGAGCCATATTATATAATGGAATTTTCATATCATTATACAAATTATATAATGCAAGAATTCAAGAACATGACATCTGATTCACTTCCAAATTCCGTGCCCTTCTCCCAAATTACAGTAGCTGTTCTTAGCCACAAAGGAGACAAGAAAATGTGGTTTTACCTCTCCAGTCACTGCTGCAGCAGGGGAGGACAGAATGGAGGGGATTAAGTGTGAGCAAAACCAACAATATCTAATGCACCTTACACTCCTTATATGAAAATTTGTTTTGTTTTGTTTTTGTTTTTAAGATATTTTTCACCAATAACATATAGATCAAGTTCATTTTGAACACATTTTATTTTTGTAGAAAAATTTAGAATTTAGCAGCATATATTTACATTTATATAAGCTTTGTAGACACTACCCATTCAGATACAAACATGTAAAAATATATACTTTTCTTTCATGCATGCTTATGAAGCATTGACAAATAATTTAAATATTTTTGTACTTGTTTACAATGAAATCTTTAAAACATTTTCAAAACTAATGTCTATGACACACCATCTGCTCGTAACACATTCCAACTAAAACCCTAAAAACACCACCAAAAAACTACTAAAATCGATAAATGAATTGAGTAAGGTCACAGAATATAAAATCAATATATAGAAATCTGTCACATTTCTATATACTAATAAAGAAACAGAAGAAATAGAAATTAAGAAATCAATCCCATTTACAATTGCACCAAAAATAATAAAATACCTAGGAATAACTTAACCAAGAAGGTGAAAGACCTGTAGGCTGAAAACTGTAAAACATTGACGAAAGAAATTGACGATGACACAAAGAAATGAAAAGACATTCCATATTCATGGATTGGAAGAACAAATATTGTTAAAATGTCTATACTACCCAAAGCTATCTATCAATTTAAATCAATCTCTATCAAAATATCAAAATTTACAGAACTATAATAATCCTAAAATTTGTATGGAATCACAAAAGACCCCAAATAGCTGAAACAATCTCGAAATACAAAAACGAAGCTGGAGATATGCCAGATTTCAAGTTCTACTACAAAGTTGTAGTAATCAAGACAGTATGGTACTGGCACAAAAATAGACAAATTAGATCAATGGAACAGGATAGAGAGCCCAGGAACAAACTAATGATTATACAGTCAATTAATCTTCAACAAAAGAGGTAAACATATACAATAGGAAAAAGACAGCCTCTTCAACAAATGGTTTTGGGAAACTGGACAGCTACGTGTAAAAGAACGAAACTGGATTACTTTCTTACACCATACACAAAAATAAACTCGAAATAGATAAAGGACCTAAATGTGAGACCTGAAACCATAAAAATCTTAGAAGAGAGCACAAGCAGTAAGTTCTCTAACATCAACCATAACATTTTTCTAGATATGTCTCCTGAAGCAGAGGAAACACAAGCCAAAACAAACTGTTGGGACTATTTCAAAATAAAAAGCTTCTGCACAGCAAAGGAAACAGGCAACAAAACTAAAAGACAACCTACTGAATGAAAGAAGATATTTGCAAACGACATATCCAATAAAGGGTTGGTATGCAAAATGTGTAAAGGACTTCTACAATTCAACACACACACAAACACACACAATAATCCAATTATAAAATAAGCAGAAGACGTACACTGACATTTCTGCAAAGAAGACATACAAATGAGCAACAGACATATGAAAAGATGCTCAACATTGCTCATCATCAGGGAAATGCAAACCACAGCTACAATGCGACATCACCTCACACCTGTCAGAATGGCTAAAATCAAAAACACAAGAAACCACAAACATTGTCTAGGATGTGGAGAAGAAATAACCCTCCTGCATTATTGGTGGGAATGCAAACTGATCTAGTCACCGGGGAAAACAGTATGGAATTCCTCAAAAAATTAAAAATTAAAAATAGAACTACCCTCTGTTCCAGTAATCTCACTAGCGGGGATTTACCCAAACAATACCAAAACACTAATTGAAAAGAATATGTACCTGTATGTTTATTGCAGCATTATTGGTAATAGCCAAAATAAGGAAGAAGCCAAAATATCCATTGATAAATGAATGGACAAAGGTGATGCAATGGAATAGTATTCAGTCATAAAAAAGAATGAAATCTTGCCATTTGCAACATGGGTGGAGCTAGAGAGTATAATGCTGAATAAAAAGAAATAGAAATAGAGAAATATAGAGAAATATAAATACCATATGATATATAAGAGAAATATAAATACC
>CM052899.1:57008226-57023234 GCA_028534135.1 Potos flavus
TTTGGAAATGAAAAAGTCCATTCCTAAATAACTTCTGCCCAAAAAATTAGTAAGTAAAAATAGAAGAGTTAAATCATCTGGAAAGCTTTGAAAAGAGAGACAATTTCATACAAAAATGTTTAATCACAATGGGAAGCTAAAATGATGTATAGTCTTTGATCCTTTGCCATAAATGAACCAAAACTAGAAATAAATGAACTTAAAGTTAATACTTGTGGTCATCCCTCTACCTGGAATACTCTGTTCTGCCTTGACAGCAAAGATTCCTTCCTTCTTTCCTTTGTCCTTTTTTTTTTCTTTTTGAAAAAACAATTTGCCCTGCCTCAAACAACCAAGTATGATCAGTCTAAAACTGCAAACCTATAGGCTAAATATGGCCCATCACCTGTTTTTATAAATAAACTTTTGTTGGACCACTGCCATGCTTATTTATTTACATATTGTCTAAGGCCACTTTCACACTACACAGTATCCCCAAGGCATGCCTGTATATATTTATTTTTAATTTGATTGTTTTATGAATTCTCTAGAATGTAAACTGAATGAAGACAAATGACTATTCGGTATATTGTTATATCCTTTTTGCCTGGGACAGTGCCTAGAACATTGTAGGCCTGCAATAAATCCTAACATTTTTCACTGTGTGGGTCCACTTACATGCAAGTTTTTTGTTTTGTTTTTTTCCTTTTTTTTTTTTTTTTTGGCTTTAATGTTAAAAATATTTACTTTTCTAAAAGATCCACATTAAAGTTGGGAAGAGAAAGAAGGATGTCAACTAGCCTACATCAAAATCTGGGCTGAGGAAGGTCAAAGAAGTGCTAAAAAAAAAAAAAACCCTGGCAGCTGGAGCAAGCTGCAGAGACCGAGATGGTCGCCCGCCAGCGGAACCAGCAGCATGGACCAACCACATTCATGACCACCACTTGATGTGCAGCGGGCACAACAAAGCTGCTGGCCCCAATCATTCCTGCTTTTTAGGAAGAGGAAAGCCGGAACACACTCTGGAGATGCATTCTTGACAGTCTTATGCTCCTCCACGGCCTTCCCCCAGTCTCTGCCCAGAATTCCGCAATGACCACACTCCGAGTGGTGCCCTCATCCAGGTGGTGCACCTGGGTGACTCGGTCGTTGGGCGTCTGCCTTTGACTTGGGTCGTGATCCCGGGATCCTGGGATCGAGCCCCACATCCGGCTCCTTGCTCAGCGGGAAGCCTGCTTCTCCCTCTCGAACTCCCCCTGCTTTGTGTTCCCTCTCTCACTGTCTCTCTCTCTGTCAAATAAATAAATAAAATCTTAAAAAAAGAAGAAGAAGAAGTGTCCAGTGTTCGAGCAAAGAGTGTAAAAGCTCTGAAAGCCACCTGACTTACAGAAGCTGTGCTGACTTTGTGCATGTTGACTGTGGGTGCACTTATGCTGGGGTCCCACTCAGGACCTTGAAGCGAGAAGCAGGGACAATGAAGTGTCTCCTCTGCCTCTTCCGAACTCTGCAGTTGCAGTGTAAGATGTGCAAGTCTTCTGAGACTCAAACTTCAAACCACGCCGCCTCACCGCGGCAGCCTCGCCCGGTATTCCACGCTGTCCAGCAGCAGCTTGGCGTACTCTCAAAGGTGAGCCTCTGTCGCTTCTGCAATGTCTCTCAGTGTTCCTGGTGGTCATCCAGGTCCAGCTTGGCCACAGAGGAAGTGGGGTTCACCCGGTCAGCTACAGCGTGGCAGCGGAAGGAGCAGTGCCAACTCCACCAGCCCAACTGGGACAGAGGACCACGCTAGAAACCAAAGGTCTGTGCTGTACTCCCTACACCGGGGAAGAACGTGAGACCTGAGCCTATGCGAGATATGCGTTGAAGTTAGACCCTCATATATAGCAGGAAGCCTTGACTGGCTCCACAATTAGTAAAAGGGTGAACAAGGCAAAACAAAGAACTTATCTATAAGCAAAGGAAGATGGCAAAGACTTTCAATCACCACTTGGTTCCTAGGTTGAAAAAAAAAATCTCCCTAGATAATTGGTAACCATGAACTATATCACACATGGTTTTGAAGCTGGAATTTATGCTCTCCTCACCGGTACAGAATGCCCAAGTTGAGAAGCTATCATAAAAATCAGTCCCTGAATACTGATACTCCTGGTGTACTCAGAAAAACAAATGTAAAGCACTCCTCAGAGGCAAGTTTTCCACTAGGGCTGAAGAGAATCCATACATAAACTCCTCAGGTAAAATTGCTCATGCTGTGATGTTAAAAAGCACATGAGCAACACTTACCTGGCAGGGGAGATACCATGATTATGAAAGTGGTTTTCCCGGGGTGAGGCTTATCCATTGCATTCTGGATGTGCTGACCCCTGTCATTTCCCCAAATATGGGAAACTCAACTACATAATTTGTGGTAGTGGGGGAGTACGTTTGCACTTTCCACCTGAAATTAAAAACAAAACAAAACAACACATGAGCAAAAATCAGCATTCCCAATAAAGGGTCAATTTAGATTCATAAGGATTTAAAAAAAGAAAACCTTGCAGAGTATAAAATATACTGTATACACACACACACACATACACACACACACATTACATTTTGTAATATATTTAAATTAGAATATGAACTTTCTAAATCTCCCAGAGAGTAATTAAAGGATTTTTTATAACCTAGAATTCAATGAAATATTCCTTTTTTTAAATTAAAGAAGTTTTTAATGTTTCATTTGGAACCTAAAGGAACTAAAGCCAAAATTATAAAATGTGTCCTATTTAACTAAAACCCAGCATCAATCCTCATTCTCTGCAGTTCTAATTCAGCTTGGTCTCTGCCTCAGGGAAGTGAAATGGCTGCCACACCTGCAGTCTGGACTGTCCTTTTCTAGAATGGATGTGGTGCCTTCAAGACAGTGAAAGTTGAACTAGTTCATTGGTTGTCTTTCATGTCTTCTTTTTTTTAGAAAAAGAAAATCCAAAAAGTTAACAAAATCTGCAAGGCTATCACAGAACTGGTCTCACATTCACGAAATTTAAAAACACAGCAAATTGATGACTTTTAAAGTTCTCTCTGGCCAACTTTTGTTCATGGAACCTGGCATTGTATTTGGGTTTGCCAAGTATCAGAGCAGAAGTAGACTTATGGAATAAATCTTTCTCCTCGGAAGGAATGTGGTTGGAGAAAATTTTGGTTTTAGTTTTTCCAGAGTTAAGTGTCCATCTTTTTTTTTCTTTTTGTCTTTTTGTCTTTCTGAAGATTCTGATTTCTGAAGATTCTTAATTCTGAACCTATTTAAATGCCACCGTCTGCTTTCCCCCCTTACTTCTGGACTGCCAAGTACTTCTGGAGAAATTCATAGCATTGTACCAATAGTTTCTGCATTTTCATGGTTTCCAACCTCTAGTGACTTACTATAGCTCTGTCTGCCGAAATTTTATTCATTTCTATTCTTTTCTCCATGTCCTTCAGAACATTAATCCATATGTTTTCTCTATATTTGAGATTAAGAATTCATACTGTTACATTTTGAAAATTCCCTGATTTTGTATTTTATAAGAAATTATACAAACAAAACGCAGCAAAAAATAAAATGTCTGAGAATAAACTCATATATTTGCATTTTCTTTGTGAAAAAGTTTTCAAATGGCATGGATTATCCCCTAGGGCCAATTTCTTTCAATATCATAAAAGTTGCTAAGAAATTAGAGATGGTAAGTGATGTAGGCTTATGTCACTACTTTTATATTAACAAATAATTAATAAATACATAATTATGCAAATTATATTAAAATTGGAACTATAAGCATTCAAAAACATTCTTATAAGTTGAAATAAACAGATGTGAGGTTTCACTGATACTAATTTTGTACTTTAACCCTATTTTGTAATCTTACCAATGATACTTAATCAGACATTGCTATTTTAGCTAAACAGTTTTAGTTTATTTCTGTATTATTTTCCTCTACTTTTCTTATAGGAGTCCCTTGCTCCATACCCATGCTCCAGAAAATACACACACACACACACACACACACACGCATGCGCATGCACACACACACTTTTTTTTTTTTTTTGCTTTATGATGTCTATTCACTGAAGAACAGGGCAATAATAAGGAAGTTGGCCTTAATACATGAAAGTCTGTTCTGCTCTTACCAGTTGGTTCTGACACTGTGAATCTCTGCCATACTCTAGATTTTAAAACTACCAGGATCAATATCCATAACATCCCTGTGGCACCAAGTGTATCCATCTGTAAAGCAAGCTTGCAAAGAACCAGCAACAACTTCCAGATAATAAAACTGTCCATTCAGCAACCTTCTCAGGAAAGAAAAACCAGTAACTTCTATTATTCTATCTATAATTGCTCAGGTTTGTATAGTAAAAAAAAAGCAACTAGAAGGACATCTGATGTATGACTCTATCTCTGATGTCAGCTACAGAGGTAAAAACTAAAACAGCCCAACGGTGCCTCTTGTTAATATTTCTTTCTCCAGAAACCCATGCAAATCCTACATATTTTTCTGGGCTCTTTCCACCATAAACAATTCCCTATATTTTCTATATTTTTGTACCTATAAAAAAAAGAGGTGAGTAAGTGTCTGTTGACCTTTTGATGGAGATTTCATTATATTTTCCAGATATATCCCTATATCTTATAGTTCTATTTCTTTCAACATTATGAACCAGATACATTTCTATTATAGTTCTTTAGCTTCTATTTTTTTTTTTAAGAAAGTTATCTGAGGGTACTACTTAAATGCAGCAAGATGTAGGATCTAAAATTTTTACATATATTTACACATGACATTTTCTTTTATGTGTGACATTTTCTTTTTATAATTGATCAATATGTTGTATTGTTTTACCCAATAACTATGAGATATTAATACAGATTATTAATGGCATTCTAAGTTTCTATTTATCCCTATCAAATATTCTTATACTCATGATATTTGTTATGATGTGACTATTTCATTAATATAAAAAAGTTCAGGAATCATACAGTTTCTTGCTGGAAGAGCACTGAGTGATAAAAAAAAAATGTTCATAGTTAAAGAAACTAAACAAATAGGAAATAATTAATTAATGACAAATTTCAGTTTTCTGATACTTTACCAAATGCTCTTTTCATATACATCGTTCCTTTAAGCTTAGATTGTTGTCGTCTTCTTACTCCACACCTGCCACCATATGTATGTGTTTATAATAAAAATAACATTTCAGGGGTGCCTGGGTGGCTCAGTGGGTTAAAGCCTCTGCCTTGGGCTCAGGTCATGATCTCAGGGTGCTGGGATCGAGCCCTGCATAGGGCTCTCTGTTCAGCAGGGAGCCTGCTTCCCCCCCTCTCTCTGCCTGACTCTCTGCCTACTTGTTATATCTCTCTGTCAAACAAATACATAAAATCTTTAAAAAAAATAATGTTTCAGTAAAATATCAGCATTTTTGTTATAATGAGTCCAAATAGACTCTTTTTAGACCTCCAATTAAGTTAAGTATTAATTTATCACCTAATCACACTAGTTGTTTAATGTTTCTCAAGTTACCCATAAAGAACCTATCAGATGAGCATAAAGGATCCATTTCATTGTCTAAAGTATGTTTTCAAGGTTTGACATTGTTATCAGCTCTGAACTGTAAGCTAAATTTTAGACAATGCCTATATTTGGAGAGAACAAGCCTATTTCTTTAAAAAAAAAACATTTAAATTCAATTAATTAACATATAGTGTACCAGTTTCAGAGGTAGAGTTCAGTTATTCATCAGTTGAATCAGTCTATTTTTAAGGGCAAGCATTCATATTGCTCTGCTACAATCCTTAACCTCGGTGATCCTCATTGCTTGCAGATGAGTTAAATATATTCATTGCCCTCCTCTCAAAGGCTATTCCTGTCTTTTGACAGTATCTTTGAGTAGCTTATTGTCATCTGCATATCTAAATTATCTAGTTCATCAGGGTTTCCTTACAAAGATCATTACTAATAATGTTGAACTCCTTGTTGATCTTTTCTTCTACACAATGTGGAATAGTAAGAAATCTTTCCTCTATGAGCTTAAAATGCAATTTTTAATCCTGACTGGCCCTAAACTAACTCTATTTGCTTGAAGGTAATTTACTTCCTTTAAGTTTGTAAAATGAAGAATTGAACACTAGCTAGGTATTATCAAAGGCCCTTCATCAGTTAGTTTTCATAGACTGTAAGAAAAGAAAAATTTCACAAAATTTGATTAGATGATAAAAAAAATAATACATATGTACTTTTGCTTTAACTGATATTTCAATATTTCTTTTTTTTTCAATATTTCTTTGTTGAATAAGATTATACTCATGTTTTCCAATATCCAGGGATAATTTGGGAATTTTGTTTGCCTCTTTAATTTGGTGATCAATGTCCCATAACATACTGTGCTTGCTCAACAATGAAAGAAGACTCATTGATAAAACTTTAGTTTATAAAACTATCTAAACTTTGTGTTTCCATGGTGAAGACTAACTCATAATCTAAACATTCTTTAGCATTGACAAAGCTCTATGTTGGAAGCTGTTTTAAGGACTCAGTGGCTGGTGTGAAATGGCTATTTATTGAATATAGCCATGGTATTTGATAGTATTTTTGCTCTATTCTCTTTAAAGACTGGCTAAGATATACAAAACAATTTCAGAGATAGTCATCTGATACTATGTTAGAACATAGTTGATTTCTGCAAAATAAAAATGTCTACTCTCACATACATGTTTTTTCACAGGCATAGCACTAATATATAAAGGTGACAGCCATCAGAATAGACATTAAATAAGAAACTCAAGGATAAGGTCTGAAAAGCTGATGAAATATCTACTCAGGAAAATGATTGATAAAGTAATATGTTATCTTACTCTTACATTTGAACATAGTCGGGCAGAATATTAGGACAAGAGAAACAGTAATAATTAAATTAAAAATATGGAAAATAAAATAGTGTTGATGATTTATTTTGGCTGAAATCAAACATCTTAATGTAATCTTACACAATATCTTTAATAAAAATTTAAAACCATGTTGATTATTGTGTTGATGTCAGATTCCATTAGAAGCATGTGGAGATCTTTAAAGTTGGCTTTAGGATTTAAGAAATATTATAAATAAATGCTCACTTTGAAGAATGAGACTGATATTAGAAGAGATAGAAATAAATAGACATAGAGAGTAAAAAAGATAAAGAGAAGTTATATTAAAGGAATTCAACCATAAATGGACCACATTTGCCGATATTTCCTTAGTTAAAAAATGTTTAGGGCTCGGTTGTTAAGTGTCTGCCTTTGGCTCAGGTCACAATCCCGGGGACCCGGGATTGGATCGAGCCCCAAATCTGGCTCTCTGCACAGTGGGAAGCCTGCTTGCTATTCCCTCACCCACTTCTCATGCTGTGTTCCCTCTCTTGCTGTGTCTCCATCAAATAAATGAATAGAATCTTAAAAAAAAAAAGTTTATTCTAAAATAAGGGCATTTTTTTTAAAGAATAGAAATACAGTGTAAGCAATATATTGTTTCTCAAATACACTTACAAATCATATTATGTAAGTAGTTTATAAAATAATATATATTTGGTAAATAGAGCAATCAATAACGGAATATTAAGTAGAAAATAAGCCAAAATAGTCAGTTAATAATAACTAAATTTCACAACCTGTTCACTCGAAACTATCAAACATCTACCTACACCATGTTTAGGAAATAATTTTAGTAATCCGGTATTTCTACAACAAATTTTCTGTTCATTGTGTCTTATTCATAGTAATAATAGAGAAGAACATGCAGAGCTTTGGATTTTGCCTTCATTATGCATCCCATTCCATGAGAATAATGAAACATTTTTGGCAATATAATTCATGATCATTTCACTTTTTTCTGTTCTCAAAATCACTTGGCTTATACAAATAGAGCTTATTATATCATTTTTGTTTTTTTAAGACTTATTTATTTATTTAAGAAAGGGGAGAGGGGCAGAGAGAATCTTCAAGCAGACTCCCTGTTGAACGTGGATCCTGAATGATGTGGGGCTTGATCCCAGGACCCCTGACACCATTCCTGAGCTGAAACCAAGAGTGGGTCACTTAACCAAAAGAGTCCCCCAGGTCCCCCAGAGCTTATTATATCTTGCTTGAATGGTGATGGCAAGAATATATTCCCCTGGTTCATATCTTTGGAGCTCAAAGACATGTATTATACTGTATTATCTAAATATACTGTATTATCTAAACCTTAGTTGCCCTTATATACTCATTATTCTACATGTGACACAAGAAATGGCTCAAAATTTCATTTGATAAGTTATTCTGACAGCTCACACACACACATATACACACACCCCAAAATTTTGTGTATTATTTAAATGGAAACAAATTAAAATATTATCTATACTATTATCTATAGAATAAAGTTTTTTCACTGTGTGTTCTGTAACACATCCTAAACCTAATCATTATGAAATAATTTTTTCACAAAATAAATATTATTAAATTATTATAGTAAAATTAATCTGTAATCTATTCTCAATACAATTTTCCTTTTTTTTTTTTAAAGATTTTATTTATTTATTTGAGAAAGGAGCAAGACAGAGAGTGAGCACAAGCATGGGGTAAAGGGGCAGAAGGGCAGAGGGGTGAGGGAGAAGCAGGCTCCCACTGAGCAGGGATCCTGATACAGAGCTCGATCCCAAGACCCTGGGATCATCACCTAAGCCAAAGAGAGACACTTAACCAACTGAGCCACCCAGGTGCCCCCAATTTTTATTTTAAATAGAAAAAAATAGCAAGATCAGCTACAGATACTTGGTATTCCATATCAAACTATTTTCACTAAAGTAGATGCAAAATAAAGAAGAAAAAAGAAGAAATATGCACTCTCAATGTTTTATATTGTCCTACTTTATGAAAGAAACAGAATAAACATTGACTAAGTGCCTACCCCTATTTCATTGCCTCATTTAATCCTCAGGACAACAGCCTAAAGCCTTAGTTCAAGGAATGGGGTGGTGGTTAAGCCATTGGGGAAATAAGCAAGATATTCAAATTATCTAACTGTAGAGAAACAGACATAGAATATAAAATTGGACTACTACTTGACTCAAAAGTCCAGGTTTTTTATTATATTGTAGCACAATCTAAAAAAAAAAAGAATGAAAAAAGAAGAAATGAAAGAAAGAAAAGCAATCTAATGTGAGAATTCTTTTAATCTAGTGTTTTAAGAAAAGAATACTCTTTATTATCTGATTATTTTATTTGATTTTCTACTGATGCAGATAAATTCTATATTTAATATATTCTGTATTTAAAAGCAGAAAAGATCTCACTGATGTATTTTATTTTAACATAAATAGAGTATTGGCGCTTAAGATAAAAATGTGGCAATTTCATTATAGTTAGAAACAAAATATATGTAACAGTGCTTGACCTCCAGTGGATTAGAGTCATGGAGATCTTAACGAAACACATAATTCTGGCACTTACTGGATATGAGACTTTGGCCAAGTTAATTAACTGTACTAAGTCATAATTTTCTCATCTGTAAAATGGGATTAATAAAGACAATTTCCTAAACTACAGAGTCAATGATTTGTAATACATACGAAGCTCCTAGCATATCAGTTTTTCTTATCATTGTTACTGTTATTAGCAGAAGGAATAAGAAAGCTTTAAAGCTACACGTATATGTAGTTAATATGCAAAAATATAACCATTTCAGTGTAAATAAGGTACAATTAATTAAGAGTCTGCTTGATAGATTTCTTTTACATAGGAATTTACTTTACTAATAGCTTGAAATTAATTTTTAAAATATGCTAAAGAACCCCAAATATGTATGTTCAAAAGGATATATCAACTTAAAAACTTTCTGAACATTTAAAATTTTACTTCAAGAAACTCCTTGGACTTTTATTTTTATTAATATGCTATTGTATTTCTGAAACTATGGTGTTTCATTTGTAGAAAGTATTCTCTAGTATCATCTCATGCCAAAGATGTATTATACAATATTGAGAAACAAAAGGAATTTATTTCTTTAGATAATGGAAGTTTATATATAGAATTAATCTATATTTTAAAAATTCTATATCAGAGATAATGCATTTTATTTTTATTAAGCGGTTCTAATTTTTCAAAACCCCCAAAATGTATATCCAAATTTATTTATGTTTAGTGGCAGAAAGTCATTTTCTTTAGCTAGGCTATCACTAACATTTAATGCTGAATTAACTCAGAAACTTTTTGAGGTATATGGAGACTTCTCACTATGTTACTTCGTATATGATACATTTAAAACTCTATAAATCAAAATAACTTTAAGCCATAAAAAACATGCTGTCTGTAAGTGCACTACTTTTAGGGATACGAATACTTGACATACTTATGTTTCTGATATATTAGGTGCATTGAGATGAGAACAATGAACAAATTATTCAGTTTCTGTTAATTATAAACAGTCCACAGACAGGAGAAACATTGCAATAAATGCAAGTCAAAATATAATTACAACAGATGGTGATGGAATCAGCAGAGAATAAACAAAAAGCTTTGAATCTAAGAGGTAAATAAGGAGATTCATTTTTTGGTCAAGATAGAGGGATTTGCATTACAAATTCTCAAGCTTTCTTTTCAGCATGGAAACTTTGAATGGATTGTGAGAGTCTCTAAATTGATAAGTAGAAGTGTAGGCTTTAAGTAAGCTGCACCAATTATGAAATTCACTTCTTTTTTCATCGTGTCTTGAGCTACTGATTTAAGAATAAGAAAGAATCTGGATTAGCTGAATAAGGATATTCACATGACTGCCTACGAGTTTAGTCAGGTATAGACATAAGCTCTCAAGGTAGATCTGCTCTGTTCATGATATGCCATATGATCATAATTTCGAAAGTTGGAGACCAAGAGTAGAGTTTCTTTTTTTAAAAAATATTTTATTTATTTATTTGACAGAGAGGAGAGCGATCACAAGTAGGCAGAGAGGCAGGCAGAGAGAGGGGGAAGCAGGCTCCCTGCTGAGCAGAGAGCCTGATGCGGGGCTCAATCTCAAGACCCTGAGGTCATGACCCTAGCCAAAGGCAAAGGCTTTAACCCACTGAGCCACCCAGGTGCTCCAAGAGTAGAGTTTCAATCGCAGCCAGGTCATGAGTTGATCAAAGTTAAAAAAAAAAAAAAATGGATTTTATAATTTCCAGTTAATCTTGAACATATAAAGAGCTTAGCAGTCGTTGTTTTTGTTCTTACAATAGGAAAAAAAGCTGAACAAAGTGAAATTCAATGACTCTTCTTGAATTGTCAGAGAATTTAAGTCATAAGGCAAACCAACATCTCCAAAATCTGAGATGCAGATGAATACAGTGAGTCATATCTGAGGTGAACTTACCTGGAGTAGAAGCCTGTAGAATCATAAACTAGAAGCAATACTTAAAGGGTAAATGTGACTAATTGCTGGAGGCAGAATATAGATTATTATGAAAATGATAATTTTCTGGGACCCTCTGTCTTAGGACCCCCTAACACATACACTTCATGGGCTTTTACCTCCAGGATCCTACCAGTTCCCCAAGGTGAAAAGCCAAGAAAATCTTCAGGAAAACACCTATTGTAAAATACACCCAGAGAGTCTCCAGAACATAGGCCTACTCAACAAGGACAAAGATGTTACAGGAGCCCTACTCAATTATAACCACTACAATCTTTCTTTCTCATCTATGAGGGAGGAAAAAAGCTGAAAAATACTTGTGAAGATCGCTGCCCAAGGTCACAGTCCTACAAAAGGCTAAGATTTATCATAGGATTATAGAATGCTTCCCCTACCCCAAACCTTATCACTGCCTCCACAGACCTTCAATATGATAAAAATGAATTACAGCTGAAGGGCTGTGAAATTCAGACTCTATTTTTAAAGGAGTTTTAGGGAAAGTCATTAAAGTAGAGGAGACAAAACAGAGAAAGTTGAAGGCTCTGACACCTAGAGCTATAGCAAATATTAAACACAACTTAACTCCTAACTAGATTAATATAAAATTTGGCATTAAAATCCTATTTAACTCAGTTCATATTACTGGATACATTACATATCTGAGAAATTGGGACTACTATCTTATAAGGTACCTAACTACCCTTGATAGTAGAATAAGATTAATTATGTGTATTATTAACTCTAGGCCAACTACTAAATTTTTTAAAGAAGTTATTGACACACAAAAAGAGAAAATAAAATGGAACAATATAAAATGCACAATTAAAACCAGAAAAGACAGAAAAAGATAGAAGAATAAAAAGAACAAATGTAATGAATAAAAAAGTTACATTGTAAATGTTAAGTCAACTATAACAATAATCAACTTATATGTAAAAGAGGCTGAAAAAGCAGATAAAAAATTCTGAATATATGTTTTCTATAAGAATAGGCTTTAAATATAAAGACACAGGTGGGTTAAGAGTAAAGGGCTGAAGAAATACATGCCATGCTAGCACTGATTAAAAGAAAGCTGGAGTAGCTGTATTAATTTCAGAAAAGCAGACTTCAGAACAGGAAAACTATCGAAGAGAAGTATTACAATAATCAAAAGGTGATCAATGTCTCCTAAAGGACGTAACAATTATTAATCAACGAAGCATTAAAATATGTGAGGCAAAAACTGATAGAATAACAGGACATAGACAAATCCATTATATTTTGAGGTTTCAAAAATTCCTTTTCATTAACTGATAGATGAAGCAGGCAGAAAATCACTAAGTATGTAGTTAACCTGATTGTTCTTTCAATCAACTTGGTCTAATTGATATTTATGGAATATTTCATCCAACAACAGCAGAATACACATTTTTCTAAACATCACATGGAACATTCACCAAGAAGACCATATTCTGGGCCATGAAACATCCCTTAAATATTAAAAGAATTAAAATTATACAAATATGTCACCAGACAACAATTAAATTAGAGTTAATTACTAGGAATTAAAATAGAAATCAATAATAGAATAACAGCTGAAAAATTCCCAAATACTTGGAAATTAAACAACACATAAAAAATATACAAATAAAGAAGTCTCAAGAAAAATTTTAAAATATTTGCAATGAAAATGAATGTAGCTTATTAAATGTTGTGGGATACAATGAAACCAATGGTCAGAGGTAATTCAAAGCATAGAATGCATGTGTTAATGGGTTTTATTAAATAAGCAATATGTCATTTTATGAGGCAGAAATAGAAAAACAACTCAATAGAGCATTCTAAGACCAAAGTAGAAGAAATAGATTTGAAGTCTTGTTCCCAATATATTTCACTAATAATTGGATTTGTTTAGGAAATCAAGAAATAACTAGATTCATTTTCAAAATTGGCCTAATACACATGTAAAACAAGCTATAAGAAAACAAAAATTATGTATAATTAAGTATGTAGTTAAGCTGATTAAGCTGAAGAAAGAACTGTAACAATCTTCGGTGACATGCTTGAAAAGTATAAAACATAAAACTAGATTTTCCTTTTACTTTTTTCCAGCTTTATTGAGCTACAATTGTTATAAAACATTGTGTACTTTAAGTGTACAATATGCTGATTTGATATAGTTATATATTGCAAGATGATTACCACCATAGCGTTAGCTAATACGTCCATCACGTCACATAATTCTTATTTCTGTTTTGTGGTGAGAACATTTAAGATTTATTGTTTTATCAACTTTCAAACATATAACAGTATTGTTAACTATAATCACAATGTTATGCATTGGATCCCCAAAACTTATTTGTCTTATAACTGGAAGTTTGTATCCTTTGACCAACATCTCCTTATTCCTCCTCCCCCACACCAGCCCCCGGTAACAACAATTCAACTCATCTTTTTTATTACCACCAACCCATCCTCTGCTTTTTTAGATTCGACATATAAGTGATATCATGCTGTATTTGTCTTTCTCTGACTTATTTCACTTAGCATAATGCCCTCAAATTTTAACCATGTTGGCACAAATGGCAGAATTTTCTTCTTTCATTTATATATGAATTTCATTCATTATATACATTATATATATTGTGTGTGTGTGTGTGTGTGTGTGTGTGTGTGTGGATAGATAGATAGATAGATGTTGTTCCCGTATCTTGGCTAATGTGAATAGTGCTGCAATTAACATGGGAATGTATTTATCTCTTTGAGATCCTATTTTCATTTCCTTTAGATATATACCTAGAAGTGGATTTCTGGATCATGTGGTAATTCTACTTTTAATTTTTTAAGAAATGTCTGTACTGTTTTCTATAAGACTCGATCTTGACAGTCATTTTAGGGACCGACATGCAAGGTTAAGTGCAGAAAATATTTTGGAGTAAACCGATCTAAGAGACTTACTGGGACCCAGATATCTAATAGAGGGAGGGAAAGGCCCTGAGAGAGTATCCCAGGGAATTTCCAGAGAAAGAAAATCAATTTAAACATATATATTGAAAGTAACTGATAAAGCAATAGATGAAGAATTCATGATAACTGCTAATAGGAAATCACCTTTTAAATTTTCCAGAAATTTGGAGTGGATATACTTGAGAAAAGGAGAGCAGATAATCATCAGAAAATACTTAATAACTATAATAGGTAGAAAAGGTAGAAGTAATTTGGTATGATCAATTATAAGAAGATGAAAATCTAATACGACTATTAAAATTTGAGATTTCGTTTTTTTGAAGTTTCTTCTTACTATAAAAAAAACACAAATCTATTCTTCAAAATATTAGCTGTTTTACAAAACTGAAAATAGCTCTCATGTATCTTAGGATTTTTATCATGAAAATCCAGCTAAATAACATAATCCATAACGTTCCTAGGATTTAACTATCTTTACTTATTTCTGATCATTAAGTTCATATACAAATTATGATCACCGAAGCTCAGTAAGAAAAACATCACATTTTATTATGTTTTATGAGTAGTTAACTTTTTTATGAGTAGTTAACTCATATTAATATAAAACATACAATGGAAATTGTACATGCCCATAACTTATTTAAATATATTATAACATGATAT
>CM052899.1:57023734-57054989 GCA_028534135.1 Potos flavus
AGAGAAAAAACAAACAGCAGACAAACCACCTCATAAGAGAGTGTTACCAAATGAAGTATATAAATTTTATGCAGTTATTTTCCAATGAATTAAAAAGAACAAAATGAATAAAATTGAATTATGAATCAATGACATAAAAGTTTAGAAAGAAAACAAAATATAACTAAAACATAAAATAGAAATCATAAAACATAAAACATAAATAAAAGTTTAGAAAGATGAAACAAAAGAGAAAAATTTTAAATAAAGTAGATAAAAAATAAATAAAATAAAGTAGATAAAACACAAGTTAGAACAAACAGGAAACAAAAAGTAAAATATTTACAAAATGAAGTGAAATTGGAAAGAGCACAATAAGAGCAAGGCTCTACTGAAAACAAAATAAGTATAAGAAAGCTAAAATATCAAAGACAGAAAAATGCAATTAAAAAAAGAATTATGTTTCCAAAAATTTTTAAGTTCCTTCTATTATATTATATTGACACCTACCCTCCCCTGAACCAAGTGTAAAAACCAAAATCCTGGAGATAAACAAGAAAAATGTGATAGATTTTTTGATATATCATTTTGGTTAGTCTAAGGTCCCCAGTTATTTAATAAAAAATCAAAGAAATCTAGGTGTTGCTTTAATCTAGGTTTTGCTTTGAGTGTATTCTGCAGATGTAATCAAAACCCCTATATATTATCAAGGGAGGTTATAATCTGGGTAATCTGGGTAGCCTGATTCAATCAATTGAAAAGGTTTAAAAGTAAATTGAGGTTTCCTCAAAAAAAAGAAGATATTGTACCTATGAACTGGAACTTTGGTCAATGCCTATGAGTCCATACTCCTCCTAAGCTTCCATTCTAGAAAGCCTACCCTACTGATTTTAACTTGCTTAGACAGCTCCCACAATCACATAAATCAATACTTTGTACTAAATCTCTGAATATCTCCTACTGATTCTGTTTCTCTGAATGAACACAGGATCTATGACATTAAAAAAGTATATACAAGATATCTAAAGGTGTTAGGGACTGAACAAAGACAGACAGCCTTAAGGGTATCAAAACTTAAACAAACAAAAAGTAGCCTCACGATGACTCAGATTTTGGAATTAACAAACAATAACAATAAGTCATCTATGAAAACTATGCTGAAGTACATAAAGGAAAACGTAGTCACAGAAATGAAAAGACTAGAAACCCAGGGAAGCCAAATGGAAAATTATAATTGTAAATTGAAAATTGAGTTGAAAAATGAAAGGTTTGCAACAAAAAATGCATTGATTAGGTTTTATAACCTATTGGAGATAAAGGAAGAATAAGCTAGTAAACTTGAACATACACTTAAAAAAATTATCCAAACTACTATACTAATGTATAGAAATGAAAACAAACGAAATATAAACAGAGACTCGGGGTGATCAGAAAAAATATAAAAAGACTTTACAAGTCTTTCTGGAATCTCAGAAAAAGAGAAGAGAAGGACTGAAGGAAATTATTTGAAAAAATAACAACCAAAAATTTCTAACATTTAGTGAAAGGCATAAATTCAAAAATTCAAGAAATCTAATCATAGTATTATACTTTGGAGATTAAAACATATAAAGATATAATACATATGACATTGCATGAAGGAAATGAGTGGATTGACCTCTTACTGAAAATTTGTTATTTTTGCATGAGGTGGTAAAAATAGCAATTTTAATTATATTGTAAAAAGTTAAGAATGTATACAGTAATCACTACAACAGTTTTAAAAATTGCAGTGTACAGAAGCATATTAAAAAACCCAATAAATAAAAAAGCAATTTTTAAACAATTTAAAATATTTCTTCTTTTAATTAATGTAAGAGATTAATTGTTGCTAATAAAATAGCAAGACCCAACTATTTGCTGCCTAAACATTCATTTTATATATAAAAATATATCTGGGATGAAAGTACATGGATGGAGTGTTTTCACCAAGCAAATAGTACATTCATGATGGTTGCACTGACTGTATAAGTAATAGGAAAACTATATCTTAAAAAGGAAGGTTATTTGAGGTGAGAGGGATTTTATAAAAATAAAAGGTCAGCTTCATGAAAACTTAACAAGTTTAATTATGTATGTATCCAGTAGCAGAGCATCAAGTTACAAGAAAAAAAAATAAAATTAAAGAGTAAAAGAGACATTTCCACAAACATCATTGGAGATTTTATTTACACTTTTTCCTAGCACTTGAAACTAGAAGAAGAAGAAAAAACAAAACAAAACACAGAACACCATCAACTATACTGACTAAACGAATATTAAGGAATGCTACACTCAACAACTATAGAAAGCCTATTCTTTCTAGGCTACATGGGACATTCACCCATGAATGAATATATCCAGTCATTATTCAAGTCTCAATTAATTTAAAAGAATAGAAATAACACAGAGTGTTCCACTTCTACCTAAAATATAAAAATCTTGAAAGTGGATCCATCTTACCCAAACAAGGAAGAAAGACATGTAAACTAAAGACCCATAATATCCTTGAAGCCATCAGAGAACTGACATTGTAGGGTAACATATCAAGATATCAAAATGTGTGGGATGTTGAAAGTGATGCTTAGAAATAAAGTTAAATGCTCCTATTAGAAAATTTTGAAAATGTCTAAAATCAATGAGATACGTTTTCACTTTAAAAAGCTAGATAAGAGAGAAGAAAGTAAACACAAAATTAGTAGGACAAGGAAATAAAAGATATCAAAAAAACAATGAAATGCAAATCAAACAATAAGAAGAGTAATGCTAAAAGTTTGCTTTTACAAAGGTTAAACTGATAAACCAAGATTTTGGAAAAAGAACAATGAAAAATAACAGGAAATAGAAGAGTATTTATTATATATTCTATAGGTGCTAAAGACTAAAACAATATAACAAAAATGCTTATTTCAGCAAGTATGGTAAACTTAAAAAATAAAACTTCTCAAAATAGATATAGAAGAAGAGAAAGTACAAATAGCCACAAATCTAGCCAAGAAAATGAATTTGTTATCAAATTCGTTATCAAATTACTGGCCAGGTAATTTCCGGCCATCATAAAATAACAGGTATACTCTGCTGCCTTAAACAATTAAAAGCCAAATAAAATATATGGGACACTGGTGTTCAGACCTAGGACAATAAGCAACCCTGCAAATGACTTACTGAATGCAGTTTTCAGAACATAATTGGAGTCTTAACAGTCTCATTAAGTTGAAGAGTCAAAAATCAGAAGTCAATGAGGAGAAAATGGCTAGAATTTCAAGGGTGAGAAAAGAAGAGGCATAAACCATACAGAAAAAGATCACTGGCAACCTTCCAAGGGTCCCCACAAGGTTTGGGCAGAGTAATAATTTATTCTTACCAAGGGGAGAACCACTGGAGAGAAATCACCCCAAAATTTCTGGAAATCACAAAGCTTAAAAGCAAGTTTCAAAAGAATTAAACTGATTCCAAGTGACTGCAGTTTATACCAAAACAAATTTTAACATTCTTTCACATTTTCATTCTTTCAAAGCATAAAATCTAAGACCCAACAGTATAAAATCCACAATGTTTGTCCTTCATCAAAAATCATAGGCATTCAAATAAATGGCAAAATATGACCCAAAATGAGATGACCAATCAATAAAAATAGACACAAAATGACAGGGATGATTAAACTACCATAGAAAAAAAGTTGAAAGAGCTATTTTAAATATATTCAAAAAGGAATAGGAAAATATGAGCACGTCAAAAGAGAAATAGAAGACAAAAAGACAGAAATCTAAATTCTGGAAATTAAAAACACACTATTGGAAATGGAAAATAAATACACTAGATGGTAATAATAGCTTTTTTAGCACTGCAAAAGAAACACAGTAGTAATAATGATAATAATAATAATAAATCCAAAATAGGCACAGAGATAAAAGAGATTTGGAAAAAAATCACAAGATTATTAACCTGTAATATACAATTAAGAAATCTGACATGCACATAACTGGAGTTTCAAAATTGAAGGGAGGGGGAGAATAGTAGAAAAAAATATTTGAAGTACCAGTGGCCAAAATAATTTCTATATAAATAAAACCTATAAACACGTGAATCCAAGAATTTCAATCAATCCTCAGCAGGAAAAACATAAACATATACTATGGAAAATCATGACCAAATTACTGAAGAGAAAATCTTAGCAAAGACATCTTAAAAGCAAAGAGAGGTGGGGTGCCTGGGTGGTTCAGTGGGTTAAAGGCTCTGCCTTCGGCTCAGGTAGTGATCTCAGGGTCCTGGGATCGAGCCTCACATTGGGCTCTCTGCTCAGCAGGGAGCCTGCTTCTCCCTCTCTCTCTCTCTCTGCCTGCCTCTCTGCCTACTTGTGATCTCTCTCTCTCTCTCTGTCAAAAAAATAAATGATACCTTTAAAAGAAAAAAAAAAAAAAGCAAAGAGAGGGTCAGGGCACCCGGGTGGCTCAGTGGTTTAAGCCTCTGCCTTCAGCTCAGGTCGTGATCTCAGAGTCCTGGGATCAAGTCCCAAACTGAGCTCCCTGCCTCCCCCCTCTCCCTCTGCCTGCCTCTCTACCCAGTTGCAATCTCTTTCTCTCTGTCAAATAAATAAATAAAATCTTTATTAAAAAAAAGCAAAGAGAGGGATATTATGTAAGAGTAGAAGCCGTAAAAAAACCCACGCATTTCTCATGCAGTATTATGCAAGTTATAAGACTACAGTCTGAAAGAAAACGAAACAAAACAATTTAAAAACCTGTCATTGTAAACGCCCACCAAAATCTTTAAAAAAAAATTATGATATTGATTTTTCAGAAACAAAAATGGAGATGACACATTATCATCTGATCTGCACTAAAGAAAATGATTAAGAATGTTAACATATTCAAGCAGCATAAATTTATTGACAGATATATTATTGGACCTAAAAAGATGAATAGAGAGTAACAGAAAGTGTATGCACCTAAATAAATATACAAGACTTCTTTGCTCAAATGTAATATTTTTTAAAAGAATCTGTCTAAATCAAATATAGTAACAATGAATTGGTCTCTAAAATATTTAGAAGTTAAGTACACCTCAAAAGCACAAAGGTTGAGAAATAGAAAATGTTATAAGATTTTTTGACTTAAATAAAGTGTTATATTTTTTGAAGTTAGATTGTATATTAAACTTATGTAAGGTAAGACATAACACATTTACAAATGTGTGGGGTTCCTGGCTGGCTCAGTTGGGAGAGCATCAGACTCTTGATCTTCAAATTGTGAGCCTGAGACCTATGTTGGGTGTAGAGATACCTTAAATAAATAAATAAATAAATAAATAAATAAATAAATAAATAAATAAAAATATGCATCTAACACAGAAGTAGTGAAAATAAAACAGAGTAATAAAAATAAACCAAAATAAAACAAAAATAAAAAGTATAAAGTAAATAAAATAAAAATAAAATAAATAAATTAAATAAAATAAAAGTAAAGAAGAAGACTTATGAGTCAAAAAGAAAACAAATCCAAGAGGACGGGTGATGGGTATTAAGGAGGGCACGGATTGCATGGAGCTCTGGTGGTTATACACAAACAATGAATCATGGAACACTACATCAAAAAATAATGATGTACTGTATGGTGACTAACATAAATAAAATCACACTGATAATCATATTAAGTATAAATGCTACAAACTCACCCATTAAAAGGGGAAGATTGTTAGATTCACAAACAAAAAACCAAGTACATAAAACCTCCCCAAAATCTACAATAAAATATTTTAAGTACAAAACAAGGTTAAAAATATAACAAAAGTAAAAATGATGGAAAAATATACAGCACACAAACACAAAATAGAAAAAAGATGAGTATATTAATATCAGACAAAGTAGATTACAGAATAAAGAATATTGCCAGGGATAAAGAGGGGAAAGACATTCTACAATAGCACAAGACCAGTTCATCAAAAGGACTTAACAATAACAGATCTTCAAAATAATAAATTAAAACTGATAAAACTGAAAGAAATTTTAAAAATCATTGATTATATTAGGATATTTTGACATTCTTATTTCACTGCAAGATGAACAAGAACACTAAAATATAAAAGATCTGAACAACACTATCGATCAGCTTGAACTAATTGATATACAGAGAGCACTACACCAAAAAAAAAAAAAAAAACCCAGCATAATACACATTGTTTTCAAGTACACATTAAATATTCACCAAGACGGATGATCTAGGTCATAAGAAATTTTCAATAAATTTGAAGAGATTGACATCTCATAAAGTATGATACAAAGAAATTAAACTAGAAAGCATAAACAGAAATATATCTCAGGGGTACCTGGGTGGCTCAGACAGCTAAGCATCTGCCTTCGGATCAGGTCATTATCTCCAGGTGCTGGGGTTGAGCTCCATGTTGGGCTCCTTGCTCAGTGAGAAGATTCTCCCTCTGCCTGCCACCCCCCCCCCCACTGCTTGTGTGTTCTCTCTCTCTTTCTGACAAATAAATAAATAAAATCTTGAAAAAAAAAAAGAAATATATTTCAAAACACACCTCATTTTGGAAAGCAAGGAACACACTTTTAAATAATCCACAGATTAAAGAAGAAATCAAAAGGAAATTTAGGATATAGTTTTAACTGAATAAAAATACAACATACTAAAGTTTTTAAAATACTGTTAAGGAGGTAACTAGAAGAAAATTAGAAGATAAATGTTTAAATTAAAAAAGAATAAAATTTCAAATCAATAATCTAAATTTATACCTTAAGACATTGAGCAGGATAGGGGTAGGGAGAGGAGAGCAAACTAAATCTAAAGCAAGTAGAAGGAAGAAAGTAGTAAAAGTAAGACTGTGAATCAATGAAATTGAAAACAAATCATAAAACTACACCTGCAATTAATGAATAAAAATGTTATTTCTTAAAAGAAAATTACAGATAAGTCTCTAGCCAGAATAACCAAAAATATCAGAGAAAACAAATATACCAATACCCTATAGGCATTCAAAGAATAAAATAAGGGAATGTTATAAACTATTTCAAAAAAATACATTTTACAACTCACATGAAATGGATGAATTCCTTGAAAGAAACAAACTACCAAAGTTTAATCAATAATAATTAGGTAAGCTGAACAATTTTACATCTATTCCTTAGATATCAGTGGTGATTTAAGGGTAGAGGGTTGAAGAATCTGAAAAGGACATACTGGTCTTTGGCTGATTAGGCATAGAAATTCTTGATTATTAATTTGTGGAAAATATATCCGAATGTGTGCTAGTATGTTTGTGCAATGAACTGTGCTTGTGAAATTATAAAGTACTTCATACAGAGGCTCAGAAATGTTAAACAGCATCCCTAATGCACAAATTACGAGCAATATATGGAAAATTAAGTTAGCTTAACAGTGTGCTCTGACTGAAGTAGAGATACTCTTCTTATAACCAGATTCTAATTAATTTCAAGATTGCTATCCTAGGGATTTCCACAACTCAGGAGCTCATGTAGCTTGAACATGAAAAGCGTCAAGCTTCATATGTCAAAATTATTGCAGCTTCACCGATGTAATTATGTATCAATGGTATTAGTAGTCTACTGTTTGCTTTGGAATGATATTTACACAACAAAATCTCAACATGTGAATTTTGGTTCTATGAAAGTTGAGCCCTTGCAAAACTCAAGGAAATGTTGCTGTGATTCTAGAAGTTTTCTGAATGAAAAAAAAAAGAAAAAAGAAAAATTTCTTCTTCTAGGATTACTAGTGGATGTACAGAATGGCCACTAAATTAAATGTAGCTCTAAAGTGTTAATCAGGGGCAACTGGCTGGTTCAGTGGGTTAAGCATCTGACTCCTGATTTCGGCTCAAATCATGATCTTAGGGCTGTGAGATAAAGCCCTGTGTCAGGTTCTGCACTGAGCATGGAGCCTACTTAAGATTCTCTCTCTCTCCCTCTCCCTCTATACCGCCCTCATATCTCTCTTTCCTAAAAATAGAATAAAAATTTTAATCAAATTTTATTTAAGTTAAATAATAAACAACACAGAGTTTTGGTTTTTTTTTTTCATGAATACTGACATATGAGTCTGAATTCTCTTATCAGACTTTGGTAACATAGTGAGAAAGCTGAGCTGTGTTTCTGTGGTAGTCGTTTAGATCTTGTCAGCAGTATGAGGCATGACTGGAGTAGCAGAGTTAACTAGATGAGGCCTTCGTAACCAAGCTACTTCCCTGCATTAGTCAGCTCAGGCTGCCATAACAAAATACTGTAGACTGTGTGTCTTTAACAACAGGACTTTATATTTCACAGTTCTGGAGATTAGGAATCCAAGATCAAGATGCCAGTAAGGTGGTGCCTGGTGAGGATTCTCCTCACGTTGCAGGCAGGGACATGGCCTTTTTTCAGTGTGTGCAGGTGGAGAGAGGAACAAGCTCTCTAGTGTTTATTCTTAAAAAGGGCATTAATCTCATCATAAAAGCCCCACATTCATGAGTTCATCTCAACCTAATTACCTCCCAAAGGTCATGTCTCTAAACATTAGGGGTTAGGTCTTCAACATATAAAATTCTGGGGCAACACAATTCAGTCCATAGCACTCTCTGAAGTGTTACAGCAAAAAAAAGTAAATGAGGGCAGAAAGTTTGGGGAAAAAAGATAACATACAGGTAAGTTTCTTATTGGTAAGAACTATATATGGCACAGACACTAAAGAACTAGGGATAATTATTCTCCAGGATATAAAGGGAGGTAGACCAGAGTCCACAACTTAAACCCTTGTCAATATTAACTACTCACCCATGTCCCCTTTCCTACATTACATTTTAAAGAACTGACAATATCAGGGATCTCAATATTAGGAATGTATCAATATAAGCTGGGAGGTTAATTAGTAGATTAATCATCCAACCAAATAAATGCAAAAGCCAAAATGCCCTTTCCTTGTCTTTTTTTCTGTTGTTTCCTAAGAGAAATATTACTATGATTGCCTATACTGCTCACTAAAGGAATTAGAAATTATAAAAGAGAAACTTTAAATTAAATTATAATTTAAAATGTGTTTAATGCATTTTCATAAAAAATAGGCCTGTGTCTAGGGTTGCCGGGTATACCAAATAAAACACAGGACACCCAGTTATATTTGAAAAATAGTTCTAACTGCTAAATTTTTGTAATGCAATGAAAAAATATTTGCAAGTGAGACATTGAAGAAGTCTTGACAAATTCATCACAGGATGCAAGATAAAACATTAAATACATGACATGTTCTGTCTGTTCAAGATACCTGCAAACTTCCCTGTGTCTCACTCTTCGGTGGTGCTCTCTATAATATTCCAAACCCTAAGTTAATGATTAACATTAACTTCATAAATAGTAAAAAAAAAAAAAAAAAATTCAGAATCGTATCCTCCAATTGGACAAAAATCTTAGCTTTTAAAATATTTTTGATCATATAATACCTGTGCCCATGTGAAGTTACAGTAGCATAAATAAAGCACTTGAAAGATTCGCTGACACTCAGAGTCATGAAGCAATCTTGTCACTAATTATATTTCTGAATTTTTACTGTCTTTTAGATCTTGAGTAGGAAAAATTGAAGGAATATGACCAAAAGAGAAAACAAACAAAGGACAAGGAAAATTGACAGTCCAAGCAATTCTGATTATATGAATTATAAAACCAAAAATATACTTTAAATCTGTGGCTGTAAAAGAGCTAGGTGACATGACAAATAGATCTGACACGACTTGTTTTCTAAGCCATTTTACATGTCAAAATTCCTGTGGCGAAAGCACAAAAGTTGAAGTGGACTGGGGACCAGAGAAGAAAATATAGTGTGTCTTTCGTGTTTACAATAAGTGAAAAGCAGACACGGCATCTACCCTTTGTTGCACACTTGGGAAATAAGGCTGAAGGCCCTTTATACTTGGGATGGTATAAGAGCATTTCCTGTGAGGAAGTCTCTCTTATAACTACTCAACACATCTGGGTGTTACTGGTTATCTTAAAGGTCAAGCTAATATTGGACATAAAGGTTAAGAATCCAACATTACTGGAGGTAGAAAGACCAGAGGAAAAATGTTTACCATTAAGGACAATGAAACATTGAATCAAAAAATGCCATAAAGAGCAAGGTTAAAGGAAATAAGAGGGGAAAAAATGACCAAACAATATTATATAAAGTAACATTGGAAAGTGTGTACTCACTTTACACTTGAATCTCTTTCTTTTCATAGGGCCATTAAAGTATTGAATCAAGAACTGGAAGGCACAGTATGTGGACTAATTTGATAATTTCGTTATATTTACAAGTAACAAGGTATGCGTGTATATGACTTCTCTGTGATATGAGTAGAGCCAGTTCAAACCAGCTCAAGACAACCAATAATTAAAATTTCAGACATATTTGCAAGCCTTTTGATTGGCAGTTTAAAATCAGCCATCTCGGAGGTGTTTACTTAATATTAAAAAATACTATAAAGCATAAAATACTATAGAGCATAAAATTTCTAAATCAGGTTTTTATCTCCCTAGAGAGTTCCTGTACACTAATTTTGCACATTAATCTTACAGGGAATAAAGTGAGGTCCAAAACTTATACTGACACGTTTGTGGTCACATATATAGGTAGTGGCAGGGAAGTTAACCACTGAATTACCCTTTCTGAACATGGGTGAGTGGTTTCATCTGGGATAATTGATTTAGCTTATCTATAAGATTCTAAGTCATCGACTTCTTTTTTTCCCCTCAAAATTAGTTCATACCAATAGCAGTGAGCACAACCAGTGTCTGGATATTGGTTTCTGATAACATTCTCCAGTAAAAGGAACCAAGGATTCTTGGAGAAATGGCTCATTATAGGGCTAGGACAAGGAATATATAAAATGAGCCTGAGTAGTGCCAGAAAGCAAGTGTTAATGAAACAAAGAGCATATTAAAGGCATACAGTATTCGCCTCACCGGGTTACCTGTAGTCAAGCTGAAAGAGTTCGAACAAAAAAATGAATAACACAGAACTGGATTATAACCAAATGCTTAAAATAAATATCCATGAGCCCATACTCATGTAAATAATTCACTGAATACATAAATAAGGGAGGACAAATTAATATTTCATATAAAAGATTTCCAAATAATTTATGTAGTTACTCTCCTCTCAAGGAAGTGGAGCAATCCTTAAGAATGGGTTGCTCATAGCAACTTCCTTTCAAATAGTACACTATGGGAAGAGGGAAAAAGTAACTTTACAGTCAAGAAAAATGAGAAACACCACTTCATCGAGGTCATCAAGTTTAGCATTACTAGCAATAAGTAATGTGTATAATATATGATATGATGAAATGTGATGAAATGATATGCAATGAAATGGCATTTTACTCCTGTGGTCTTCCTTTCCCCACAAAATCACCAGTCTAACAATGAGAAAAACATAAGGCAAACTGAAATTGAGGGACATTCTACAGAACATCTAGCTAATACTTCTCAAATAACAATTTGACATCATCAGGAATGAGGGTGGTCTGAGAAACTCTCACAGTCTAGAGAAGCCTATGGAGTCAGGACAACCAAATGTATCCCAGATGAGATTCTGAAACAGAAAAGGACATTAAATAAAAATTAAGGATATCTGAATAAAACGTGGACTTTAGTTAATATAGTGTATCAGTATTGTTCACTTAGTTGGAACACATATACGATACTGATGCAAGATGTTAGTGATAGGGAAAACTGGATGAGGAGCACATGGGAACTATGTATATTAATTTAACAACTTTTCTGTTACTCCAAATTATTGTAAAACAAAAAGTTATTTTTAAAAAATCAGTTTATAGTTTATCATCATATTAAAATCTTTAACTCTAAAGATTTTAAATGGGGCCATCCCATTCTTTATTGAAAAAACTGAAACTGATACATTAGCAGTTTATACAGAACTGTGTCATTGCTAGAACAGCAGAGTTTTCTAAGACCTGGTCAAGGAATTGAAAAATTCAACTAAGAAAAGAAGCCTGTAGTGAGTATATGGAAACGAAGTCAGTAGCAGCAAAATCAATGGCATATTATTTTAATCTTTACATGAAAGTCACAATAAACTATTTGAAATGTTCTATTTTGGGGGGGCACTTGGTTGGCTCAGTCGACTGAGTGTCTGACTCTTGATTTTGGCTCGGGACATGATTTCAGGGTCCTAGGATTGAGCCCTGCGTTGGGCTCCAGGTTCAGCAAAGAGTCTGCTGCTCTTCCTCTCACTGTCCCTCTGCCCCTCCCCCTGCTCACACTCTCTCTTTCTCTAAAATAAATAAATAAATAAATAAATAAATAAATAAATAAATAAATAAATATTTTTAAAAAAGAAACATTCTATTTTTTTTTTAAAGATTTTGTTTATTTTCTTGAGAGAGAGAGAGAGAGATCACAGGGGGAGAGAGAGAGGGAAAAGCAGACTTGCCCCTGAGCAGAGAGCCCGATTCCAGGCTCAATCCCAGGACCCGGGATCATGACCTGAGCCAAAGGCAGACACTTAACCGACTGAGCCACCCAGGCACCCCAGAAATATTCTATTTTTTATCCACTTTAAATATCCAATTCTTCATCATTTCAAGTTAATTTAAGGCATGTTTTGTATTATCCAACAATACTTACTTCACCGTCCCTTAACACATACATATTTGGCTAGAGAGTTGCTCATTAACAAATCCATTTATTTTTATTTATTTATTTTTTTTTTTTAACAAATCCATTTAAAGACCAGTTTCCTCAGAGCAGTTCTGAGGAAAAAGTCCATGACAGAAATAGGTTGAAGCTTTTAGTGAAAAAGAAATTTGAAGACTGACAGCTATTCAATTTTATGTATTTAAAATTTCTTCAACATATTGGAAAAAAAATTGAGAATAGACTTCTTAAAAGGATAATTGTTCTAATATTTTTCAGGTATTACGATAGGTTTTGTACATTTAACATGTATCAGACTTGAAAGCTAGATTTTCACCTCTGTAGTTATTTATAAAATAAGAAAGAAAACACTAAAAATAAATCATGCAAAATGAACTGTTAAATTTTGATTAAATGGAAGGTTGGCCTATATATATATGGGTATGTTACCATAATTCTTTAATAGGTAGCCAACCGAATTCTCTGCAATTCAGAAGACTGAAGAGGATTATTAAAATCAAAGCTAATTTTTCTGAAGTAGGAAATTTAGTTAAGAGTTTCTATTTATGATACAGTAGTAAAAACAAATTCAGAATAATTTATAAATGAAAAATATATAATAGATTAAATATAGATAGTTATTTGTACATCAGTTATACCTCGATAAGGCTATTAATTTTTTAATAATTACTTTTAAAAAGAAAAAAAGACATTTAAACAAGAAAAATTCTCAAATGCTATCTAATGAGTTGATAATTGCAAATTTTCCTTAACCTGAAAATTCAAAAGGGAGTCATTTACATTGTGATAGTGTTGCTCAGAAGGGATCCACCTATCTCTGTTTCTAAATGAAGTTCCTTTGATGATCTGAAATAGGAAACAGGACATATGATGCCATAATCTTTGCAACTTGAAATTACAAAGAAGGAGTACCGAATATTAGTTTCAGATTCATACTTCTCCAGAAATTGCAAGCTTCAATCAGTCCATAGAAGTAGGATATTAATAAATGAATTAATAGTGCTCAGTGAAAATGGAGCTCAATGAGATTGGCAGTTTGAATGGATTTAATTTAGACTCAAGTCAATTGTCACAGGGTAGAGACAGGGTACATTTGTGACATAGAAAAAGACCAAGTATCATTATCCTGTAATAGCCAGAAGTGTTCAGGAAGGACATTTTTATTGTACATTTTACAATAAGTCAGAATTACTAACTTTTTTTCCCTTGTTGCCGACTAGTATACTAATTAGAATATTAACACAATGGCTCATGTTTCAAAACATTTTTATATATTCTAGAGCACATGTAACAAAGTTTTGATTATTTCATGAAGTTATATCTAAAGAGTTTGACAATTATTCATAACTTTTATTATTTACTATAGTGATCACTAAATATTTACTTTAGATGACCGTGGCAATAAATTCATTCATCTCTCTCAACGCAATTGAGAACAATCTGGTTGATAGAAGAATAGCATGGGATAATCTCATAAAATACCTTTATTTCTTAGATTCCGTATTTAAAGGGAAAAAAGGTTACAGGTAGCACAATTGCTTCTGGAAAAAGGTTCCAAACATTAATGTCTATTTCCTATGAAGGGAATTCTGGACAAAAAATAATGTTTAGGGGTGTCTGGGTGGCTCAGTGGGTTAAAGCCTCTGCCTTCGGCTCGGGTCGTGGTCTCGGGGTCCTGGGATCGAGCCCCGTGCCAGACTGTCTGCTCAGCGACGGGCCAGCTTCCCCCTCTCTCTCTGCCTGCCTCTCTGGCTATTTGTGATCTCTCTCTCTCTCTGTCAAATAAATAAATATAATCTTTAAAAAAACATGTTTAGAAGTAATATTTCCTGAGATGGACCAGGTTCTTAGAATTGTAGAAAGTCAGAATTGTATGAGAAAAATTTTCCGGTCTGTTTCTACATGCCCTCTGAAGTTCAAAACAGAAAAAAAAAAAAATAGTGAAGGCAATTTTAAAACAATTCTCAGTATAAAAATACATTTCTTCT
The DNA here is from genome assembly GCA_028534135.1 of Potos flavus. Classification (NCBI taxonomy): domain Eukaryota; kingdom Metazoa; phylum Chordata; class Mammalia; order Carnivora; family Procyonidae; genus Potos; species Potos flavus. The sequence continues at coordinate 57,038,375 of CM052899.1, forward strand.
TACTCAGTGTATCAGACAGTTCTGATCCGATTTGATGATATCTGGTTGAAATTAAAAATAACTAGTGAAATTAGAAAGGGTCAACTTTAGAAATGAGAGTATGCTAAACGCAATATTTTATTCAAAAATATACTGAGATCTCCAAGCCACTCAGAGTGGAAAGCTATGACAATAATATTTCCAGTCATCTCTATTGTCATGGGATTCCTCAATCATTCCTTTTTAAGAAATAATAATTTTATATCATACAATTACACATTAATTGAACCATTCATCAAAAATGGATGACAGTGATCTATCCAAGTCCATAGGATGAGAAGAAATTCAGAAAAAATGTGTTCTGTTTTGTTTTTTTTAAAGGATCCTGGCATCTAGTGATCTCATCTCACAAATGAAGCATTTGACACTTAGAGAAGTCAGACTTGTGTCCCTGGTAATTTGTTTAGGGCAGATTACAAATGTTTGCAAATTTGTGCTTATATAAATTGCTATAGATATTGCCTCTCTATTTGCTGCTAGTTATTTACTTGGACAACCTAGCTGTGCAAGCAAGGGACTGATGTCCACATTGGAGTTTTAGCTAATTGACCATTTTCTGCCTTTTGAGAGAATCGCACATATGGCATGATCATAATGATACTCGTATATACTTTCATGGGGAAGTTAATTAATTTCTACCTTGGGAAGTATCTTTTTTACATTAGGTTACATAACATCTGCCCTTTTTTAATATTCATAGTTAATCATCTTTGCTTTCTCTTTTATTTCAGTGTTTCAGTCCATTTATATATTAACAAAACAACTCTGATGATGAAGAAGAATAGTTTTAATGCTGGGAAGGAAAACAATGTATTTGGAAATGTATTTTTATATCCAAATTTAATTTCAATAATTCTATAGTTATTGCAAATCTGTAAGTTCTATACCTTCTCTTTCTGTAACAACTTAACATATATTTCTCCCTATCACCAAAATTCACAAGAGCTAGATAGATGATAAATAGATGGATATTTGGTATATTCGAATACATGATAGACACCCTTACTTTTTATCAAAAAAATTTTATGAAGGAAAATGATATATCGAGTTTACTTAGAAAATATAAATTAATTTAATGAATACAGGCAAGAGTGCCCAGGTCAAGAAAACCTTGAGAAAAAACTGCAAAACTGTGTGAAGAGACTCTAAATCATTAAGAGTTTTTATATTCTTCCAACAGCTGGAGAGAAATAGCCATGAGAATAATCAGAGTCCAGCAAGGTAGAACCTTATGTTCAGAAAATATTAAACTAGAAATGATATAACACAGTGGTTCAGGGCACACTCCTTGGAAACACACTACCTGAGGTTGACACTCTGTTCTGCTGCTCGCTGCTGTCGTATTTGGAGTTTTATTTAACATATCATGTCTTAATTTCCTCATCTATAAAATGAAATAAATACACTATCTTTTAGGGTTCTAGTGAAAAATAAAATAGTCAATACATGTAATATGCCAAACACTGCTCAGCACATCATAAGTCCTCAAAAGAATTAGATGCTTTTATTTTTCATCGCTTTTTGCCAATTTCCTTGAAAACAAAACACATGCAAGTAAAGTAGTAAGTAGAGGCAAAGTAATTATTGAAGAGGTATTTTCCCCTTCCTGTACTGAAACTTTTCTTTCTTTCTTTCTTTTCTTCCTGCAGAAATTTTTAATCTCAATTATCAGTCTTCAGATATTTTTAACATGATGGAAAGATTACTGGCTAAAGCACTGACTTTTTCTTTTATAATCACGGTATGTTTTAATAATAAAATTATATTTTCTAAGCATAAACTACATTTTCATGACATTTTGCAACTAACATTCTAGAAAAGACATGAATTACATCAGTTAGATGCAAAAGCGTAAGACTTGAAAAGCAAAATGAAAAAAAAATAATAAAAAAAAAGAAAAGCAAAATGAAGGCAGAGATGACCTCATATGAGAATGTGTAATAGTTAGTAGTCCCCACATTCTATTATCTGATTACTAGCTTTATAGGTGTTCAGAGGCTGTTTTAACAATGAGAGCACAGAAAAGCAACAGTGGCTACACTATTATATTGACCTTTCCGTTACAGAATCACTGGTGTGAATTTGAGTCCAACAGTCCAGACACAGTCCCATGTGACTTTCTAAGTATTTAATTACTTACCTGAAATCTCTTTTGGCTAGAAATACCTAGGGTATTTTCTGATTTTTTATCAATCTTGAATGATACTGTGCTTGAGACCATCAATAACTCCAGCATGTAACCACTAGAAACAGAATAGCCATAATCACTGTAATGAAGAGCATGGCCAACCCTGTAATCAAAATAGTTTGAACTACAGTTTCAACCACAATTGATCATGGTGCCTCTAGAACCAAAATAGATGAACAACCTAAAAAAAAGTCCTATTGGACCTGTGATTAAAAAATAATAGACACACAATTACATAGATATATGATGATGTTGGATGATAGATCATGATGATGATGAAAGATACAGATAGATGATATAGATAGATAGATAGATAGGTAGGTAGATAGATAGACAGATGGATAATAGATATAAAACCCTCTAGTTCTGGAGAAAGGGAATACTGAGTTACAGGATTTTGGCTATGGACTTTGAATTGATATGCATTTCTGGTGTCAAAGAAAGTCACTGTGATTTGTCACTCAGATGGAAAGTAGAAGGAGGCACATAATGGTTTGAGTAATACCCCAAAAAGATCTAGAACATTTGTGAGCCTACCTTGTGCTTATTCTTTTAGTTCCTACATGCAAATGTGAATTAACCACAACGGAACCTGGCACAATATCCACATTGGCTTCTTGTGATAAGAAAGCTTTGATAAATCCCTTTCCCTTTTTACTAAAGTAGCAATAAACATATGATACCACATCAATTGTGGATTTCAAAAACTAATGCCACTATAAAGCACTTAAAATGTTGAGGACTGGCGATTTCTATCACTTCCTTCAGTTTTTAGCTTCTTTGGCTTATGTAGAAAACACATGAATGTTGGAGAATATAAGAGGATTATTATAAACATAACTGGTATTAGCTCTAATGACAGTTTCCTAATATAATCTCTTTACTTGAACAAATCAACACAGATCCTGTCATCTTTTATAAGCTTTCAGGCTAATGTTTTATGTTCTATCCCAGGCACCCACAAATACTATAAACTACTTGTTTCCAACTGACACTAACAGCAACATTTCTTTCCAGTTTACGTCAGCTTTCTGTCATAATTTAGTCTACAGAATTATTAAGCACCTTTCATTTTGGGACCATCATCAAGAGCCACCATACTGATTATACAGCAGACTGACTAAACCTGGAACACCAGGTAGCAGTTATTAGTGCTATCCTGATAATATATAGATAGATCAGGTGATGGGATAAATAAAACAAAAAATACGGTGAAGCTTCTGGAATGAAGTGCTCTGGGGCATGTCAAAATACTATCTAAAACCAAACAGCAATTGCTTAATTGTTGTAATCACTACCTCTAAGAAAGTGGTACAAAACTTGGTCAACCTTCTTGAATTTCAGAGGAAATAAGTATCTCAGATTGGCATGGTCTCCAATATATTTTAAAGAAGTCTTTAAAGATATCATTTTTTAAAAGATTTTACTTATTTATTTGAGAGAGAAAGAGTACAAAGCAGGGTAAGGGGCAGAGGGACAAGCAGACTCTCTGTTGAGTGTGGAGTCTGACGTGGGGCTCAATCCCAGGATCCTGAGATCATGACCTGAGCTGATGTCAGATGCTTAACTGACTGAGTCACCCAGGTGCCCTAAAGCTACAGATTTCGAATAAGGTTCAGGACAAGAAAAGACTTTTCAGTTAATCCAAACTTCAGTGCAAGCCCTGCCACTTGAGCCAAATGACCCGACAAATCCAGATTCCCCTTTCCTATCTCCCTGTTATTTAACATAAAGTGTATATTTCTGCAAATGTCATAGTTCAGTCTTTTAGTTTAAGAGATCCACGTGGAACAGATTTAGAAGAGAAATGAACATCATCACCAAAAGTTAGATATAGTGATTGCTGTGGAAAAGGGAATATGGCCACATATATAGCTAGCATCCTAAAGTTATTAAAATAGAGTTAATTAAAGGAATGATTACAGGGAAGAAAATATCAAAATACATGCAATCCTCTTACCTTTCATTATACTTCAGAGAGATGTGAAAAGATGCATATAAACAAGATTCCAGTAAACCAGGACCTCTCCCTTGTACTGCTCCACATATTTATAAAAACAGAGGGCAGGGAATGTCTATTTCACCGTTTTTAAGACGTTTCCCCAAAGTTAGATGAGAACCCAAGATTTGAATGCAAAAAAAATATTTTTTTGAGGTGATAAAAGGAAATACTCATAGGAAAGATGGCTAATAAAGTGTTTTATAAGTAGTTTTTACCTGTGGATTTTGAGCCAAAATTTCCTATTGGATTCTGGGGTCATTAATTCCTTGGCATTTCTAGCCTGGCACAGGCACAGCTGAGCATGTGAATGTTTTCAGCAATAATGAATTAGCGTTTACATTAGGAAATGATCGAATTGGCCTGTAGTACATGACAAGGCATATATAGGCAGAGTCACCAACAAGTTCTTCTGTACTCTGGTCCTCTCCTTCCACAGCTTGGATCCACTTATTATGCTAAGTTACTGATTATCCACTGTAAGAACTGGTCACAACTTCTAGAATAATAGTTACAATAGTAATAAAGGAACACGGTGCCCTTACGGTGGTTTATTATCTCTTCCTTATACTTGAAATACATATAATTCCACTTCAGACAAATTCCTGCCCCTTCCATGGTGAAAGGGGTCAGTCTCATGAGTTCACTTGCCAGCAGAGGGATGGTTTGATCTCTGCTGGTGATTTTAACTCTCTGGCAGTAACTAGAATAACGTTGGTGAGAGGGAGCTCACACTTTTGGGCCTGCTCATACCCATCATACCGGACACGGTGAGTACTCTGTTCATAGGTCTGTTAGGCAAATACAGTAGTAACCAAGGATGAGACTGGTTAATATTCACACATTATAAATATGGTGTTTCATTATCTCTTTTTTTTTTTTAAAGATTTTATTTATTTATTTGACAGCGAAAGACATGGTGTGAGAGGGAATACAGGCAGGGAGAGTGGGAGAGAGAGAAGCGGGCTTCCCACCCAGCAGGGAGCCCAATGAGGGCTCGATCCCAGGACCCTGGGATCATGACCTGAGCCAAGGCAGACACTTAATGACTGAGCCACCCAGGTGCTCCGGTTCAGTATCTCTTCTTCAGAAGATGTTCTAGGGGCGCCTGGGTGGCTCAGTGGGTTAAGCCTCTGCTTTCAGCTCAGGTCATGACCTCAAGGTCCTGGGATTGAGCCCCGCATCGGGCTCTCTGCTCAGCAGGGAGCCTGCTTCTCCCTCTCCTTCTGCCTGCCTCTCTGCCTACTTATGATCTCTTTCTCTCTGTCAAATAAATAAATAAAATCTTAAAAAAAAAAAAAAAAGAAGATGCTGTTCTCAGGACATACAATACAAAAATTCACCCACTTGTGCTGACTCCCATGGACTCATCCACAAGCCTTTTTCCAAGACTCTCTTGGTAACTATTACAGCCTTGCTTCATCAAAGATCAAACGAAATAGTCAAGGTATTCACATTTGTTCAAGAGTCTACACACAACCTTGCTTTTAACCACTTCTCCCTCTATACAAAGATGATGACTAGGTGTACTGCTGGAAATTCTGTGTATTATTTTTCTTAGCCTCTTTCAGTGTAAGACTGTCATTGGCAGCACCCATTTTTTATCCTATTGTAGTATAGAGAAATAACCCAGTCTTGAACCTGACCAAATCTCTTTTCCTGGTCGTGAAGAAAAACTAATGATGCCATAGGTGTGAGCTGAAGGAGAGGTGTTGATGCAACTGGGGCAGTTGACATGGCATCTGGGACATTTGACCATATCCTTTACTTATACTATCTGAACCTACTGATAATCCAGCTTTCAAAAATATATATTCTGACATAACATGTCACCGACATTAATATAGTCTTATTTCTAGACTCTACCTTCTACTTAAGAAAAAGAAGTAAATTATAGCAATGTACCATACTGCCTAAATCTCTCCAAATTATTTCCATTACATTGAAACTAAATCCAAATTCTTTAAGAGATCTACAGTATGCCCCTTCATCTGGCTCCTGATTCTCTGATCCATTATCTACCTCCCTTCCTCTTAATAATTACTGTACAAACCTATAAATTTATTTATTTGTAATATTTGGTGGGGGTGATGTGTGTTTATTTATTGATTGGATTAAAACTGCATTAAAGTTGACTAGACTATTTTATTATATATTTTATGACTAACTGTACTGGAGCAGTTTTGAAAATGTAGTATGATAATTAAAAAAATACATCTAGAAATGAAAAGAATTTATAGTTTGCACACAAGGTTACTATTGTATAAAAGTGCTCATTTTGGACATTTCTGAGCATAAGTGTTTTTTCATACTTGAAAACCTCATAACTTTAATACACAGTTCTAATTAGGGAATTATTTTAATTCCTGAAATACTTTTTATAATTCAGTAGAATGCCCATGATTTTATATCACCTAATGCCATCTCTCCTAATTAAAATAGAATCTGTGCCATATATAACCAGTAAATATTGAATAGTAAACTTGAAGAATTTAGAAAATACCTAAGTTAGAGCTCTTAGAGCAATGCTAACTCCATCATTTATCATGTGGCCAATCAGATATATTTAAGAACAAATAAACACTACAATTACTGTGCAGTATAGCAAATAAAAAACAAAATTATGAAAACTTAAAGTATGTGGTTATAAAGAGTTGATTTTATATTTTAGTACTGAAATTATTTTAAAGCAACTTTTGGAGACTTAAAGATTTATGGAATGCTGTCTTGAGAAAAAGAAACAAAAAATGAATTTGCTAAACTGGGAAAAGAAGTAATTTGTTCTTTCTTGGTATGTTGGAAAGTCTCAGACAGTTGGAATAATTCAGAAGGAACCTCAAATATTTCAAAAGGCATTTTTGAATTAACATCTCTGACACTAATATATAATTGTTAGTGATTCAATGCATAATACCAAATTGTCAAAAAAATAAAATCTAATGAGATAATCTAATAAATCCAATGAAAACAGTGTCTTATTAGATAAGAAATATTTCCTTTTAGCAGAGAGTCCAGATTTTTTTTTTTTTTTTTTTTTGGAAATTCCTTGCATTTATATGAGAAGGGGTAGCATTCTTTTTTTTTTTTTTTTTTTTTTACATAATTGACTCCTTTATAATAATGTAATTTTCCTCTTTATGTTCTGAACTCTGCTTTATCTGAAATCAATAAAGCTATGCCATTATTCTTTTGATTATTGTTAACATGGTGTATCTTTCTCCAACCCTATCCTTTTAATCTGTGTCTTTATATTTAAATTTGGTTTCTTATAGATGACATGTAGTGGTGTGTTATTTTTTACACACTTTTTTTGTCTTACATTCTTTCTCTGCCTTCTCTAGTTTTAATTGAGAAATCTTTTTCATTCAGTTTTCTCTTCTCTCTTACTACATCATTTATACCCTCTTTTTTTGACTTTTTTAGTAGTTGTTTTGGTATTTGAAATGTACATTCACAACCAATCCAAGTTCATTTTACATAGCAGTATGTTGTTTCATAAATGCTGTAGATATCTTATAATTGAGTATTCTCAATTTCTTCATTCCATCCCTTATAACATTGCTGTTATTATACTTATCTATTTGGTATAATCACCAACACATTCTTGTTATTATTATTTTGAACACCTATCTGTTAGATAATTTAGAAATATGAAAAATGAAATATTTTATTTAACTTTATTCCTTTCTGATGCACTTCTTTTCTTATGTAGGTCTGAATTTCATATACATATATATCTAGAGAACTTCTTTAACATTTTGCAAGGCAGTACTGCTGGTGATCAATTCCCTCAGTGTTCGCTTAAGAAAGTACTTCTCCTTCACTTTTAAAGGATAATTTTTATTTGATTCAGAATTCTAGGTTAGTGGCATTTTCCTTCACTACTTTAAATATTTTATTCCACTCTTGCCTGCTCAGTCTGTGAAGACTTTCTGCCATTTCTTATTTTTGTTTCTCTATAAGTAATAATACTGTCACCTATCCACCCCCAGCTTCTTTCAAAAATTTTGTTTCTGTTTTTCTGCCATTTAAATATGATATACCGGGTCGACTGGGTGGCTCAGTGGATTAAAGCCTCTGCCTTCGGCTCAGGTCGTGATCTCAGGGTCTTGGGATTGAGCCCCACATGGGGCTCTCTGCTCAATAGGGGGCCTGCTTCCTCCTCTCTCTCTGCCTGCCTCTCTGCCTACTTGTGATCTCTCTCCTGTCAAATAAATAAATAAAATTTTTAAGTAAATAAATAAATAAATAAATAAATATGATATACCTAGGTGAGGTGTTTTGTTTTGTCTTTTGTTTTTGTTTTTTTGTTGTTTGTTCATTTTGCTTTGTTTTATAATTTATCCTGTTTGGTGTTCTCTGGAGCTTCCTGGATCTATAGTTTGGTGTCTGCCATTAATTTTGGGACATTCTTCAGCTATTATTACTTCAATTATTCTTTCTGCTTCTTTCCTTCCTTCCTACTTACCTTCTTTCCTTCATTTGTTTTCCTAGTACTCCTATTACACACATGTTAGACCTTTGTAATTGTCTCACAGTTCCTGGATACCCTGTTTCTTTTTTTTTTTTTTCACTTTTTTAAATTTCAGTTTTGGAAATGTCTATTGACATATCATCAAGATCTATCCTCTGCATTTTAGTCTACTAATGAGCCTATCAAAGACATTCTTTAGTCCTCTTTTTTCTAGCTCCCTTTTTATTCCTTCATTGGTTTTTCATCTCTCTCCTTAAATTATCAAGTTTTTCTTTCATTGTCCACTTTTACCATTGGAGATCTTAGCATATTAATTATATTTTAAGTTCCTAGTATGACTATTCCGAAATTTCTCCATATCAGAATACGTTCTAGCGCTTGTTTTATCTCTTCAGGCCTTTTTTTTTTTCCTTGCTTTTTATCATGCTGTGTAATTTTTGTTGACAGACAGCCAGGCACAATATACAGGACAAAAGGAATTGAAGTACAAAGTCCTTCAGTGTGAGGTTTGTGTGTTTGTCTGGTGAGGAGCCAGGCTATGTTTAATATTTGTTAGAGTTGAAGCTGTCAGAAGCTTCAGTTTCCCTAGTATTCTTTTTTTTTTTTTCTCTGCTGTTGTTATTAGATTTTTTCTATAAACTCCTCTGAATCAGAGCCCGTGTCTTCCAGTTTTCTCGACTGCTATCCTGAAGCTCTATAGTGGTGGTAGTATAATATTGGGGTAGGGAGGCATTCTATAATCTTTTGATAATATCTCTGTTGTTGTTATTTTCCTATGCCAGAGTCCGGGGCTGTGACTTTTAGAAAAATTTCTTAGCCTTTTGTTTTCTCCACTTATATGAGGCTGCAAGGCTAGAGTGGGCTAAAGTTGCCTAATTTCCCTTTCCACAGGTCAAATAAGACTTTGGTAAAGTAGTTTAAAATTTTGTCATGGACAGTATAGTGAAGAGCAGAATGTTGTGGGTATATTTCAAAATTGCTATTTTTACTCTTCCTCTGCTGGAAGCATGATGGGATTTTCCTGAGTCTTCACAGCATAAACCTGGTAGGAAGTAAAATTCAAGAAATTGTAAGGCTCCAGTAAGACTGGGTCTTGCATTTTTACTCTCAAGCTAGTTCACACTGAGCCTCCAGCAGCTCATCAATCATAGTTCAAATGTTCCTATAGTTACTGGCTCCAGAGGATTCTTCTCCTGGCTAGCTGTGATTCTCTGTATTTACCTGTATCTCCAGTTTTAGGGGAAGTGGTTCGCCCTGTGATCTCAATTCTCTGGTGTGTCGAAGAAAAGTTGATTTTCATTTCCACACTCTTCACAGGTCAGGAAGGGAACTAAAAGGCACCTCATGCTTTTTGCTGAAAATAAAGTAATTAATTTTTTAAATTATTTAAACTATTTAAACTATTCTGATATATTACTTATTTGCCCCAGGCATAATTTGAGATCAGAATTATTAAGATTTTCATTTAAAACTTTATCCTACCAAGAACACTGGAGAAGTTACATTGGAGGTAATTTTATTATGTATGAATGAAAAGATCATGGAATATTTCCCAAAATATCAAAATTATGAGATAAGTAATGCAACCAAATGATTTACCAAAAAGACTGGTTTTTCTTTCATGAATATTGGTAAAATATTTTTATAGCACTCAGAGTTTTAAAATGTTTTTCTATATCTTAAATATTTATTGAATTCAACTTTCAAAATTTTTTAGTTTTTTTTCCTATTTTGAATATGGTATTTTTCCAGTAATTTTTAAAGGGTATTACATTAAATATTTAGGAAAGTACTCACCATGCTGTATCCTCACACTGTTCCTACAGAATTTTCAGCTATTTTTCTTGGGTTTGCAACTATACATTATTTGATTTGATCATCTTAACTAAAAACGACATATATTGCTTCGTTTAATAATATAAAATACTATGTGCATTTACACTACATATTTATCCAATGCAAACACAAATGTGCATTAACTTTTACTGTATTTGGTAGTATGTCCAGAATAATGTTACATGAATGTGGTGATAGTGGCTACCCTTGCTTTATTTAACTTTTATTAAGAGTCTTCCTAGTGCTTTACTACTAAAGATTTTTTGTACTTGACACTCTCCTCTTCCATACAACTCTCTCCTACCCTTCTCCTCTCTCCCACTATATGTCTATATTCAACTAGCTAGCTTTCATGTTAAGAAAGGATCCATCCATTTTAATCAGAATGGAACTTTAGAGTTTGTTAAATGTTTTCAGATTTTACAAAAACAAAACAACATTATCCTTTTCTTGCATCAATACAAATATGAAATCAGAAATATAAGTACCCATTTAATGGGATATAATCAGCATTAACTTAAAAATGGTGATATATTTCCCATAGAGATAAAAATGGATTGTTCATACTCTGTTTTGTAAATCATTTCCTTTAAATATTCAGAAAAGCTAAGGATCAGAGTACTTAAAAACCATGGAGGAAAAAAAATTAGTCTGCCTGCTGTCTAATGAGGTTGAGACAATTAACTCTAAAATTGACTGTGGTCAATTATAAGTGGCAGAATGCCTGCACTCTATTCTTCTCTCATCCAATGCAAAAGAATGATTTTTTTTCCCAATTATTTTATTACTGAGGCTGTTTTTTAGTCACTTGAAATAAAAATTTTGATATTAAAGTTTATATTAAGCCAAAGACTTCTGCTGTTCTGTTTGAAAGCTTTTAAGAGTTACATTTTTGGGGATGAGAGTCTAGGAAAGTTGTTATCATATAAAATATGGTACCTGTTATCGTTCGCTTAATTTATAAATAAAATCACTTGTCTTTTGTTTGTTTGGTTTTCTTTCCTATCTTTGTTCTAAAAGAAGGTAAAATAACTCTCCAACATATCTTTGTATTTTAAGATGGCTGTGATACTGTGTTGTTTTTTCCCTTTGTCAAAAGCTTAAAATCAAAGCAATAAACAAGCTGACAGTTTCTGAACCTAAAAATATGCAAGTTTGGTTTATAGTATATACAGTAAACATAAGAATGACTCAGAACCCAGGACTTGGACCAATTTGAGTTTCTGTCTACTCATTATCTGTAAGTTATCTCCTACAATTATGTGCCTTGGAATGCGATTTGTAAATTGATGATCCTAAAACATCAAATCTGGCCCTGCTCTCTCTTCTGCAATCCAGAATTAGACATTCAGTTGCTTATTTGTCATTTCTGCCTGGATATTTAATGACAATCTTACACTTATTTTGGCCAAAACAAAATGCTCAATCCACTGTCCTATCACCAGCAGCAGTACAAAGATCTTCTATCAGTATTATTCCATCATCCAACTAGTTACTCAGTTTAAAGCCTCCAGAACTGTTCTCAATTTCTATCTTTACACATTTGCTGCTCAAAGTGTGATACTGGACCACCATCACTTGGGAACTTCTTTGATGAACACTGTGTGCCCCAAATCAAACCCTTTAGATGAATTAACAGGACCCCCAGATAATTCATATAAATATTAAAGTTTGAGAAGCACTGCTACAAATCATCACCTACATTCAATCTATAGTCATTATTATCATTTCCACATTGAAAATAAATGCGGAAAAGAATATTTTTTATTATCTCCACTGTCCCTACGCTAATTCTTCATCACCTCTGAACTGATCTACCTCTCACTCCACTTTGTTCACTCATGGATCATTCTTGCCACAGCAGCCACAGAGTTCCTTCAGAATTAATGATCAGACCCAGTTGGTTCCTTGTCTTGCCACTGCATGTGAAGGTTGTTAGCCTGTTCTATAATGCATCTCTGCCTTTCTGCCTTTATCGCCTACCACTCTAGTGTCATTTGCTCAATTATTGTATTCAGCTACAATAGCCTGTTCTGGAGACACAGCCACGTGGTATGCCATGCTCAAGTGTTCTGTCCGTCAAAGTCCAGTAACATGTTAAGAGCTGTTTTTTAAAAGGCATTTATAATCCTTCACTGCCAATGGCATGAACTTGTCCCAGTACCCAGGGATCTGCTTTGTAATTCTCCCACTGGAATTGGCCATAAACTTGGAAATGTATCTGTTTTCATCACTAAGATTACAATAACATGGTGTCTGGCAGATCAGAGAGCCCCAGCTTCAGGGCCGTTAGCACTGCAGCCTGGACCTACTACAGAGCACTCTATTGCTCTGGGCTTCAACTGAATTTGGCAGCCTTCATGTCTCCCAATATATGGGCCTGAACACTGTACCTATAGCAGACTGTGTTGTTTCCAGAAACAAGAGAAGTCTACCAGGTGCTTCTTTCTCTGTGGTTATGCAAGATAGAGCATTTGTCATTCATTTGGCAGAAATATCCTTGCATATCCATTTTATCGAGTACCAACTTTTCAGAATTTCATAGAGTTCATCTTCTGAGATCTGGAGCACGTGTATTATCAAGACCTCTGGCATACTAGCCACTTATTGCTTGTACTGGTTAAATATCATGATCTCATCAATGTAATGGATCTGTATAATATTCTGAGGGGTGCCAAGATGGTCCAGGTCTTTTGGGATTATGTTATTACAGAAGGCAGAAGAGTTAACATAATCCTGTGGAAAAACCTATAAATGAATATTGTTGTCCATTCCACATGAATGTGAACTCTTTCTGATCCACTATCTGCTAATAGGCATAGGGAACAAAAAAACACACTCATCATGCCAAAGACTGGTATGCCATATGTTGAGGCTTTATTAATCCGTTCTGGCAATGATAGCAGCTACTGTCATTCTCCAAGATCCAGTTAGTTGCTGTCAGAACCAGATATGAGATATGACAGTCTCTGCTCCTCCCTCCATCCTTTACATCTTTAATGATATCACTAGCCCCACCATCCTTCCAAGGATGTGATTTGATTTTTATTCATTCTCTTGGCTGCACAGGGAAGAGACAGGAGGAGGGCAGCCTCAGAACTTCTACTTAGCCTTCCCCACTGTAGTAGTACTTACTCTGCATGTTAAAGTTCACATCGAGATATATTTCAACTTTCAAATATGTACACTTAAACACAGATGTCTATTATATACTCTGTTGTGGACTGAATTTTGTCTTCCCAAAATTCATATGTTGAAGTCCTAACCTCTGGTGTGACTCTATTTGAAGATAGATTTGTTAAGAGGTAATTAAGGTTAAACGAGGTCATAGGGATGGATCCCTAATATTATAAGATTGGTAATCTTATAATATGAGGAAGAAAGAGAGATCTCTTGCTTTTTAAATCTGCACAACACACCAAGGGAAGGCCATGTGAGGACTTAACAATAAATGGTTGTCTACAAGTCAGGAAGGGTGATCTCACCAGAAGCCAAATTTACTGTCACCTTGGTCTTGGACTTCCCAGCCTCCAGAATTGTGAGAAACAGATTTATGTTCTTTAAGTCACCCAGTATTTTGTTATAGCAGCCCTGGAAGACACTCAAGAATAAAAGAGATGACCATAGATTGGGACCATGGACCCAGTGGACCTAATGCCACTTGGTCCCTATTTCTTCAGTCCCACTTGGTCCCTATTTCTTCAGTCCCATCAATAGGCCTATTGATATTAAAGAGGTTGGTTCTGTGATCACCTCTGCTACCACCAGCCCTGGCTTTCAGAATACATCCAACAGAGAACATTGTAGTGACACAGGTTCCCCTTCCACCAGGACCTCATTGATAGTATAGTCTAAGCACACATGAATGATGGTTTCAAAGGGCAATAGCTGTGGTGGTCAGTTACCTATTTTCCTGCAGTAGGTTCTCTTCAAGGATTTCTGAGTGGCACACATTCATTGCCATAGGATCTCCCAAATAACTATCCAAACCCAATTCCTTCTCTCTGGGTCTGCTTTCACAGAAAAGCAAAAAAAAAGCATTCCTTCCTTTTACCTATTTTCTCCGTAAATATATGTAATAATGGTAAAGTTTGTGAAGATAATGAGAACTTTTGAGGAACAATTGTCCTCTAGTATTTTCTTTGTGGGAAAGTTAAATAATTTCATTGTTTTATATGAGGATACATAATTTATTCAAGAAAACAGATACTATGAAAAACTTAACTGATTTCTCTCTTTTCAATATTACAAATATGCTTCTTTCAATGTGTCTTTTTATTCACTTTTGATTATAATGTTGAATATGTTTCTAGAAGTGGATTTACTAAGTGACAGGATATATCTTTAAGGTTTTTGATATATATTGTCTTCTGCTCCAGAAAGCTTTATCAAGTTGTCCTTTTACACAAATGTAACCTTATCATACAATATGGGAGGTAGAGATGAGTGCAGAATGCTGGTAAGTCAGAGAAAACAGATAGCTTCCTCCTGCCCAGCTAGTGCCCTCTGCTGTGAAAGACCCACAGTCAGGCATTTCTACATAGGTTATGTTATAAACATCACATTATAAATATCCTAAGCCCTCTCCGTTGAAGTAAGCAATATATTTATTTAAATAAATCATTAAATCTTTTATTTAATAATTATAAGATTATTCTTATTTTTAAATGTATCTTTAAGAATTACTTTGGTAACTTACTTTATCTTGGAATGTGTATACTTTCTGGCTATGTTGTAAGTATTTTTGGTATATAGATTTTTATAATATCTGATTTGTCAGCACCATTAATCCCACTCTTTACTGCTAATAGAATTTATCTTGCCACCTAACTTTTCTTCTTGGTCAATATTGGCAGACATTTGTCTATTTACTTTGCCATTTTAAAGAACTAAGTTTTACCATTATAGATCTTCTCCAATGTATCTTTCTATTTCATTAATTTTTGTTCCTATATTTTTTACTTCTAATTTTTTGATATATTTTGCTTTTTAAATTTGTTCTGTAAAGTTTTTAAATTAGATAATATGCTTATGAAGTTTTAGAACTTCTTCCTTTTTTAAAACAAGCATTTAAGGAAAATAATTCTACTACATCCATGTCATTGCAAATAGCAAGATTTTGGGGTTTTGACAATTATCATAAGCTCTCTCTGATATGAGGAATTTGAGGTAGGGAAGGGGTCGTGGAGGGAAGGGAGGGAAAAATGAAACAAGATGGGACAGGGGAGGGAGACGAATCATAAGAAACTCTTAATCTCAGGAAACAAACTGAGGGTTGCTTGAGGGGGTGGTGAGAGGGATAGCGTGGCTAGGTTATGGACACTGGGGAGGGTGTGTGCTATGGCTAGTGCTGTGAATTGTGTAAAATTGATGATTCACAGATCTGTACCCCTGAAACAAATAATACATTATATGTTAATAAAATAAAATTAAATTAAATTTAAATTTAAAAAACTAAAAAAAAGAAAAATAATTCTACTTGTCATTACTATTTTAATATTCATTTATAAGTATTTTAAAATTATGCATGTAGGGGCACCTGGGTGGCTCAGTTGTGGGAAGCCGCAGGCTGGCTGCTAATGGAACCCAGGCGGAGCCCGGACTCGCGACCCTCGGCTGCTTTGACCAAGGGCGGTCGGAACGAGGGAGGTCGCTTGAGAAAAGGACCCGTGTGGAGTCCGGACTCGTGACCCTCGGCTGCTTTGACCAAGGGCGGTCGGAACGAGGTCGCTTGAGAAAGGGCTCCTGCGGGGGGCCTTGAGGCATGCTGGTTTGTGACTGATCATATCTTCGTAATGGAAAAGCCGGTATGAGCATAACATCATTGTGGGTCTGTGCTGTCCTTGCCCAGGGTGCAAATTGCTCCTGTTGACTCTATTGATCCTTAAGGAATTTACGACTACGAATTGTTGAGCCATTAACCAGATTTCTTGGAGCCAAAGGGTTTGAAGGGTCTGTCTTTAATGTGGAGATAAGGAGTAAGCTCAAAGAAGCATTACATGATTTCTATATGTAAACACCTCCCTGTAGTTGTTTCCCTCATGCTATATAATCAAGTGCACGTTGGAATAAAATTAGA
>CM052899.1:57055489-57071735 GCA_028534135.1 Potos flavus
TCTTTTTTCCTCATTCCCTTACCCTCAACCCTGGTTCGAGATTGTCGCGCCGGCCGCGATACTCAGTGGGCTAAAGCCTCTGCCTTTGGCTCAGGTCATGATCTCAGGGTCCTGGGATCGAGCCCCACATCAGGCTTTCTGCTCAGCAGGGAGCCTGCTTCCCCTTCTCTCTCTGCCTGCCTCTCTGCCTTATTGTAATCTCTCTCTGTCAAATAAATAAATAAAAATCTTTAAAAAAATTATGCATGTAATGGTTAATATGTCAACTTGACTGAACCATAGGGTACCCAGATATTTGATGAAACATTATTCTGGATGTATCTATAAGATTGTTCCAAAATGAAATTAATATTTAATTTGATAGACCGAGAAAAGGAGATTGTCTTCCCCAGTGATGATGAGCCTCATACAACCTGTTGAAGGCCTGAATAGAACAAAAGGCTGAGAAAGAGGGAATTTCCTCTCTCTACCTGGTGGTCTTCAAGCTGACACATCAATCTCATACCTTCAAACTCTGACTGGAATTTACATCATCAGCTCTCCTGGTTTGCAGGCCTTCAGACTGTAGATCATGGGATATTTTATATAATTGCCTGAGACATAATTACCTGAGACAATTCCTTATATTCCTTATATGAAACAATACATATTCTGTTATTAAACTATATATATGTGTGTGCGTGTGTGTGTGTGTTTGTGTGCTGAAATGATTCTAAAGGAATAGAATTTTAAGAATTAGTTTTCTGATTATCTATTAACTAAATAGAATTTAAATAAAATCTTGGAAGAAAATAAAAGAACTACTTCTCTGAATTGGTTCTAGGGTCTTGGGAATTAGCTCTCCAGTCTGATTATATTTAAAGAAGCTAATGACTATTTCTAGTGGTAAAAAGAGCACTAATAGCTCATGGCATGATCTGGCAACAGAGATATGAAAAATATCACCACTAGATAATCCTAATCAATCACTTATAAGACACGAGATCTGGGATGATGACTGTATATTTTCAAATATTTTTGGAAAACTAACAAATTTGATGAGATTGCCTGGTTGCTCCCCCTGCCTTTCGACAAGTGGCAAATAACAACTTGTGTCAACTATCTCAAATAAAAAGGAAAGTAAATAAGTAAATAAATAAAAATAGATTTTTTAAATACTGTTTTTGCTTTCTTATTAAGTTTTCCCCATTACTCTTGCATAAGCTGTATAAGCCTTCTTCTTTATCTGATTCTCCTTAAAATTTTACCAAGCATAATTTATTGTATACCATCTAAATTTAATGTTTCCCTCCGGAATAAAGTAAGTACTTTAGGAAATGTACTATTAAAATATCCTCCTGACTTAAATCTTTTTCTAGGATTTTAATCCTGTCATTTTTGATATCATAAATGAAACTTCAAAAAAAAAATAAAAACAACATTTTGTTTATTTTTATTTTTACCAGTCTCTGTTTACCATTCTTTCTTGCATTTCACACTTCCCTACTAAGTCCATGGGTACATTTTATTTCTCATGATGGACTTCCTTTAGTGATTCTTTAGTATGAATATGGCTTGCAAGTGGTAAACTCCATTTTTGTGTATTTAAGTTTTCGTCATTTGACTTTATTTTTAAAAGATATATTTTCTGGATCCAAAAATTTTTATTAGCAGTAATGATCTCTCAACATTTTACTCCAAAATATAAAAACCATGTCTTCAGGTTTTAGTTGCTGAGAAATCTGGCATTAGTGTAATTGTTGTCCCTGTCTTTGTGATCCTACACAAATCTCTGGCTACATTTAAAACACCTTCTTTGTGTCTGGTGTTTCTCAGTATTCCTGTAATGCCTTTAGATGGGCACATCTTTGCATTTATCCTGTGCATTTTAAACTGTGCTTCAGGTACTCGTGGAATTTTATGTATCTTCAGGAAAAATTTCAATCACTCGGTTTTCAAATATTTTATTTCTATTCAACTCTCCTTCTCTGCTTTTAGGAATTTGGTTAGACATATATGATAAACTTCCCATTGTATCCTTAGTATCTTCGAAGTTCTCTCACATGTTTGTTGTTGTTGTTGTTGTTTTCTATCTAGTAATTATCCAGAGCCACTTTAGCACACTTCAAAGGGTTCTAGTTTAATTTGACGGTCACTAGTTCTACCCTGCACTTTGCTGCTAGACAAAAATCTTGTCTGCTGACTGTGGCACTGATACTGATATGGATACTGGGGATTGCCCTTAGGGCATCCCCACCTTTAACAGGTGCTTTCTTCTCTCAGTTGCAAGTCTCAGCCCACAATCTCTTCCTCCTCACCTTCTGTTTTTAGGAGGCCCTTCCAAAAGGGCCAAATGAACGCTACAATACTTCATTTTATGCTTAATATTTCCATTTTTGTTAGGACGCCTGGGTGGCTCAGTTGGTTAAGCGACTGCCTTAGGCTCAGGTCATGATCTCAGGCTCCTGAGATCGAGTCCCACATCCAGCTCCTTGCTCTCAGGGAGCCTGCTTCTCCCTCTGCCTCTGCCTGCCTCTCTGCCTGTTTGTGCTCTCTCTCTCTCTCTCTGACAAATAAATAAATAAAATCTTTAAAAAAAAATTTCCATTTTTGTTTACTTTTTAACCAATTTAGCGGAGATATAAAGTACACACCACACTATTCAGCTACTTTCAGTGTTCACTTTTATAAATTTGGACAAATATTGATAGTTTTGTAAACATTGCAATAATTAAAATTTAGAATATTTCCATCATCTCCTTTATAAGCCAGCCCCTCTTGCTCACTAGCCTACAGAAACTGCTGATCTGCTTCTTGATACTCTGGTTTTCAGATGTTTCTCTTTTGTAAAACTGCATGCTGTTCACCTGGAGAATCTAATTTTGCCTGGGATTGTACTCTGTCTCGCTTTCTAAAAGGATTATTTTTATTGTCTCTTTTGTTTTCAGTATTGCTAAAAACAATTGCCTCTGGATATATCCATCCTACTTCTTTTTAGCTTAGAGCAACCAAATGAATGAGATCCAAAAGTTATTTCTTGCCTCTGGTAGTATACAAGGTGATAAGAAAAGAATGTCTGCTCTTTACCCCACCGGTGTTTACTACACCTCTTGGTCTGTCTCTGCAGTGTGTGTGTGTGAGTGTGGATTCTTGTTAAGTCATTTTTTTTTTTTTTTTTTTTAGGATTTCCCTTACCTACCTTTGATTTTTGTAGTCTTTACATGTAAAACAGGGGAAAGAAATCTGAAATCGCATGAAATCAAATTAGAGAGACTTATAAAATGTCTCTCCGTGATCACTGCTTTCGACAAGATTAGACTACGAAGCTGGCACCTTCTTTCCCTAACGGCTTGCAGTGTGTTTTCCTGTGATGATGTTTGTTTGCCTTTTTTATTCTTATTAACATTAGTTTCTATAAGGGGGGAACTTAGAAGTCTAGCTTGACTCCTTAGGACTGCCCCAAATTTTCATTCAGTACTTTCAGAATCACTGATAATGAAGTAGAAGGAGTTTTGTTATCCCCAGGAAGTTGTGTTTGTTAAAAATGGCATTGAAGTTCTTTAAAATAATTTTGGATCAGAACTATTTAGTTTTGTAACTTTTTAGATATTATTAAAACACCTACTCAGTAATCCAAAATAAAAAGATATACAGAGACACTTTAAATGGTTTGTCTTCACGTTAGTCTCTATTAGTCTATAGGTCTATCTCCATGTTTTGCTGTGATTTCTTTAAAACATGTATTCTTTGCAGGCCCAGGGCTTAGTAACGTACATGACCCTTAGTATAAGTTTAATAAAGGATTTTTTTATTGAATAAGTGGAATATTCTGATTTAAAAGAAAGTTACAACTATAATATTTCACATATTTTGAAATCATAGCCATATGCATAAAAAATAAATACAACTTCTGTTAAATAAAGACTAGAATTTAAACTGTACATAATAGAAATATCAATTCTTTGGAATTTGTATAACAGTTCTGACAAGGAAACTATCTGTTTAGTTAATACCAGAAAAGCTCATTATGCCAGGAAATATCACACAGAATCCAACAGTCAAACAACAAATCACGCCAAACTAGAAAGAAGAATCATTAGGGCAGACATTATATAACTATGTGAGTAAGATTTTTCTGAGCGTCCCACTGAGAATAAATGGATAATTAATAATAGATCCTCAAATTTATGTGATATTCTTAGATGCTCCAGGTATATTCAAATTGATTAACCCACTTGTTGGCATAATCCCAATTGAATGTGTTTGCACAGAAGGTCCTCATATTGATATGGCCTTAAGGGAAGATGCTTAAGGAATGACTGCTGGCTAATAATTAAAACGAGTTTTCTCTTCTTTATAAGTCTAGAGCCAGACTCCATGTGAATGAAAATGATGAGCTCTACTTCCACAGCTGACCTATGGAAACCTCCATGTGCCTGTCGTCAGTTTTCTTTTTTCTTTTTTTTTTTTTTTTGGTTGACTCAATGGATTCTATTCCCAGAGGAACCTTTAAAGGCATGTGTTAAAAAATCACCATCATTTTGGAACCTCCATCAGCCTGGGTTCCTGAATCCTAGAGTGAAAAAAACTTCTCCAGATACCTTTCCCCCAGGACATGGGCCAAAAATACATCTGCTGGTTTTGAGCCATTATACACTGGGTCCTGTTTGTTACCCCAGGCTACCTCAACTACTACTATTTCTGACCCTAGCAGTATCAGCCAAACCTTGGAATTGCAATCTTATTATTAAAAAAAAAAATCTGAATTAAATCTACTCTTCTTTGGGCATTAATTCATACAAAAAACCATCTTTCTGGTCTCCTTTTATATATAAAAAGTAATAACATAAATGTCTATACATTAAAATATTCCTTAGAGCCATTATTCCAATACAGATAAATATAACATCTCAAAAATAAAGAGAAAGAGCTGTAGAGATAAAGATTTCTGTCCTTTTGCCTTATACTCTAAGAATAAACTAGAAGTTTATGTCACTATTCCTTCCACAAGTGAATTGACATTTATATTGGAGTATGCTGCATAAAATTTTTAAGAAATCTAACACACGGCTGCTGTGTCCATGTTCTCTCAACATTTGCTGTACACATAGTATATTTTCTCCAATATTAAGACTTATAACAGAATTTAAATAAATCGATGAGTTGGTTAAGTTCTCAGGCAAACCATTTTTGCTCCAGCTGAGTGATAAAAAGCTATTTCTTTGTAGTACTTTCTAAATCCTTATATAATAAAAGTATGTCAAAAAACTCAGAAGGTAGAAAGTCAAGAATGTAATAATAGGCATTGTCACTAAACAGTTTTGATACATCAGTGTAACTGTGCTCCCTGTGGGGCAACAACAAGACATTCAGCAGGAAATTGTGTCATTATTAAGGTCTTATGGATATGGTCATTAGAGGCAGCAGAGGACTCATGTTCTGTGGAGAAGTGCTGTCCAAGGTGTTCTCAGCAGTTTTCATCTCATTTCTTAAAGAAGGACATGCAAAATGACATGTGTACACTTTGACAACTTGCCCACAGGGGCTTCATTAAAAGCATTTACCATGAAAAATCTTGATAACAGCCTTTTGTTGGGAAAGGTAGCTGAAAGCTGTCAAATTCTGGTGTTTCACAGTGCATGATGAGCTACTGCCATTGCTGTATTATCCTGGCTAACGCTGGGTTTTAAATGTTTCTTTAGGAATACACTCCTACATTTGTCAAATTTTATGTAATTTGGAATTTGGTTCAAAATGTTTATTATGTCTCTCACCTAAGCTCTGTAAGTTGTTCATTCTTAGCTCATCCCCTGATAAGAAGAAAAGGACAAGACAAAGGAAGACAAAATGCTCTTCCAAAAATACAGCAGACTCTCAGCTGTGCTTCTCATTTAAGTGAGTGATTTGCTCCATATGTCCTAGATCCTATTGCTATACAGTTTGAGTTTAAATTGTTCAATTTTCTTTGTAATTACCAGTTTCTTTATACTTTCATTGTACTTATTCTTACGTATTCATAACTAACACCCCATTGTCCCAGAAACCAAATTTTTTCCCCCCTTTAAATGGAGATTAAAACATTCTATTTTAGTTCTCAGGCTTTGGCAGTTGGTGTGCACTTAAAGTGGAATGGAATGAGTAGTTTGAAATTATTTATATGTCCTGAGTCCTTTATATGTATGAATAAATATAAAATATATCTACCTGTATATCTCTATCTGTGTGCCTATCTATCTCTTTATATAACTTTCTTAAAGTACAAAAGAGTTTTAAAAATGTGTATTCCTACATCTTTTGTTGTAAAACCCAAGTTGTGGATTTTTAATGCTAAGGTATAATCAGACAGGAATTATTTTCTTACACTACAAATATCTTTTCTATTCTCTCATTTTTTTCTTGGTTATTTTCTTAAAATAGACCTTATTTACTGTCATTGGATTTCCCTGGTAATGGCTATTCAGAGCTCAGTCATCTCTTGAAGTGCCTTGACTCTAATATTATTTGGCCCCACAGAAATGGACAGTACATTAATCCTGCCACCTATTTTCTGGTCCTCATCCCTATCCTATTCTCACTTTCCTCCACTTCCAGATAAAAATCATTGGCTTATCATTATTATCACTCCCTTGAAACATTCTCAGCAACCTACATAATCTATTTCACCCATGAAACTGCCTAGAGAATTCCCAATCTGGGAATCTTCCATCAACTCTGTGCTTGAAGAAAAATACCCAGCCTTGTTGACTGGTCTCATTTTGAATCATGACCAATAACTTCAGGTGGTCTACTAATGTGGTCTGCAATCCTCTTAGAATTCCCTAGTCTACTATCTCTCTCACTATCTCTCTCACTCTCTCCAAGAAGTGTTTCATACCATTTTCTTTTTCTTCAAAATGTTACACCACCAGCACTCTTATCCCACTCATATATTTCATCCATTTCACCAAGAAAAGAGAAATAATCACAGAACAGAAATTCTAGATGTATCTAGCATCCCATTTCTAACTCATCAACCACTGTCCCCATATATTCTGTTATTACTCCTGTTAATAAGGATGGATTGTTCCACTTGTTCCCATCTACTTTTTTTTTTTTTTACTCAAGAACGTAATTCCAGGAATCATTCCCTCTTTTACTGTTTTATTCCTTTGTCTTTGCACATTGCTTTTTATAATTTTTCCATTAAAAAATCTTTTTATACCATTACTAACTTTCCTGCTGTACTTCTTTACAGCAAAACTGTTATTTCCATAGTCTTTCTTGAACTCACTAACTTTTACTCTTCTTACCCAACAAAAAAATCTTCGCTTATATCCACCTTGCTAAAGCCAAGGGGCAATTTTATGTTCAATCAGCTTCACTCAGTTTGACAGGCTTAATTTAAATACCATTTATTTGTGGATGGTTGACAAATACTTCTAGTTGGGATATCTTCCCAGAATTCTAGCTTGAATACTAAGCTAGTTGCTTGACATTTCCACGCAAATGCAGAAAACTTTACTCTTGATTTCTACCTTATAACCTACTCCTCCTGCAGTTTTCTCTATCTTAGTCAATGAAAATTTTATCATAGCAGTTATTCAGGAAAATAAACATTGAATTTATTTTAGAATCCTGTTTTTCTTTTTATACTTCATATCAAAACCACCATTAAATCTTTTCTCTACACTAAAAAACATTAAAAATCTGTCCTTTTCATATGGCCTCTCCTAATAACAGCTTGGTCTAAATCACCAAGTTTTCCCCCAACCTGGATTATTGCTATAACCCCCCAAGAGGTCTCCCTGATTTCACCCTTGTCCTCCTATATCTCTTTTCAACACAAAAATCAGAGGAAATGATGTAAGCCAAAGTAATATTCAAAATTCTTAACTTTATCCTGTAAAATATTGCAAGATCTGGCCCCTTTTGACTTCATATATCACTTTACTTAGCCTTGTTCACTCTACCCTACTCACACAGGTCTCCTTGCTATCCTTCAACTACATTAAGTTCTCATAGCTCTGCCTTTGTAGTTAACGTTCTCTTTTTCTGGAATCTTCTTGCTCCAGGTAGCTAGAGATTATACTCTTCCTTCTTTCAGTTTTTTTAATGAATATTATACTATCCAGTCTTCTGTTACTATGCTATATAAGAAATATCATTCTTATATATTACTCACATGAGGAATATAAGAAACTGATCATAGGAGAAGGGAGGGAAAAATAGAATGGGAAAAAATCAGAGAGGGAGACAAACCATGAGAGATTCTTAACTATGGGAAAGAAACCGAGGGTTGCTGGAGAGGAGGTGGGTGGGGGGATGGGATAACTGGGTGAAAGACATTAAGGAGAGCATGTGATGTGATGAGCACTGGGTGTTATACACAACTAATGAATTACTGAACTCTACATCTGAAACTAAAGATGTTCTATATGTTGGCTAATTGAATTTAAATTAAAAAAAAAAAGAAATATCATTCCATGTTCTGGTTGGTCTCCTACTTGCTTTACAACTTTCCATATAATTTATTACTATATAATAGTACATATTTTATCTGTATATGTATTGTCTGTCTTCCCAAATAGAACATAAATTCCTTGAGAGTAGCATCTATGGTATGTTTCCACCACTATTACAGTATCTACTACATATTAGATATTCAATCAGTATTTTTGGAATGAGTGAATTAATGGCTCTGTTTCAAATAAATTTTAACAATTATATCCTCAACTATTATATGGGACATATGGCTCAACCTACATTTCATCCGCCACAAGTCACTGAAAAAACGTCAAGTCCTTGATTATACAGTTTTCAGGTAAACATGATATTAAATTGGGAGTCAGCATTTGCCTTAACTTATATTTTTGACTATTTAAATTTAAACCTACTCTGCCCCCATTATACAGATTTATTCTGTTGTTAAGACACACACTATGTAAGACATTAATTAATCGCTGCTGCCCTAAGTAGTTGCCAAATAAATAATTTCCTATCAGCTATAATCTCAGTGATATTTAGATAGCTTGTGCTTCAAAGTATAATGCCGAATCTCTCAATATATGTTAAGAAATATCAGAAGATAAATAACACACAGGAAAAGCAGATTAAAACATTCTAATCTCTTTATACCTTATATGTTTTACTTTCTTTAATTAGTTTTCTTCTTTTGATTCAGTCTTGAACCAGGACTTTGCCTTCCTTCCATTGACTTATGAATGCTATTTAACATAATTCCTCTAAGACATGTGCCTTAGTCATGGTTTTACAAAAAATAAAATAAAAAACAAGAAAGAAAGAACCAATAGGATGAATGCATATATATGTGTTTATAAAGAGACTTAAACCATTGACTCATGATTATAGGAGCTGGAAAGTCCAAAATTCACAGAGCTGGCTGGGGCAGGTTAGAAACGGAAGCAAGCATTGATGATTCAATTTTTATCTGAAACGTGTTGGGCAGTCCAGCAGGCTGGAAACTCAAACAGGATGTCTGTTACAATCTTGACATAATATTGCTTCTTCTTGTAGATACTAATCAGATCTACAAAATATCTTCACAAAAATATCTAGACTAGTGTTTGACTAAACAATTGGGCACAAGAGCCTAGCCAAGTTGACATATAAAATTTCGCCATCACGATATGGCCAGCAAAATATCTGGGTCGTTAGAACCCAAAACTTCAAATGAGAGACCACAAGTCTTCAAACTTATAAAATACATATTCTGTTAAAAATATTTTTATTTATATAAAGTAGTAATCATTATGATTTATTAAAATCAGTTTGAAATTATCAGTTATCAATGGAGTGGCAAAGGTGGAACAGTATAACATAACATTTGAAAAGAGAGATTTTACAGTATGAAATCAATTGGATATCCAAACTAAAGAAGAAAAAAAAAAGGAAGTTGAACCCTAATTCACATTGTTCCCAATTGTAGACTTAATTCCAAATTATAACTCACATTGTAGATATAAATATAAAGGTAAAATAATAAAATTACTGAAGGATTATTCAGAATAATAGCTTCATAAGTTTGAGGTTGGGAAAGCACCATAAAGGAAAAGATTAATAAGTTAAATTCTGCTATTATTAAGAATTTCTATTCTTCGAAAGATACATGTGTGAACTGGCGAACCATAGAGTGTGAATACATAGTGCAATACATTGCAACAAGGAATTCTCATCTATATGTTTTATAAAATTATATGAAAAAGGACAACCCACTAAGGACTCAAACAACAATTTCACAATAGAATGTGCACATGACTAAAACATGAAAATGTATTCAAACTCTTTAGTCACTTGGAAGATATAATGAAAATTTTAAGTGATATACTTTTAGAGACCCTCCAGAATTGCTTTAAAAAAACAGTAAAAATTACCAATTGTTATTAAGGATATGGAATAAGTGAATTCTGATACAATACACTGATGGTATTAAATTAGTACAAACATTATGACAAAGAAGTTTGGAATACATGAAAAGACTTAAAATGTTAATTCCCTGGGCAATTTAAATACATACAGTTTTTTAATAATTTCATACTTCAATAAAGTTATTCAACATAAGAATAAAAAAGTGGTGTATGGGGTGCTACATGGAGTGATATAGCAGGATTATATTTAAAAATTAGAAGTATAAAAATATGTATTATATTGTTTTATTGGTGTAAATAAAATTTAAACCCCTTTTCTGGAAGAAAATAGAAGGAATATTTAGTATTTGGCAAGTAGAAAAGTGGATAGAATACTCTTTTCATTCTGTAAGTTTGTTTGAATATTCTACTATGTCTGCGAATTACTTTTATATTAAAACAAATAAAGAAAAATAATTATATGCTGGTAAAATTAATAACATTTTTGCAATATGATTTTATAATAATGTAAATGATATAAAATAATTCTATAATAACATAAATGGATTATAAAAGTACACAATTCAAAGTGAAAGCAGCTTAGTTTCTGGAAGAAAAGTGCCATAGCAGGATTTCTAACTTCTCCCTTAAGTTTCTTAGTGTTTTATACATTAATTAATAAATTATTTAATATTCCACTTATTTAGGTAAATATTTAATAAAAGTTATATTAGTTATTCTGTTTATATCAAGTCATATTTTTGTTAGGGAAAATCTTGAGGTCTAATTAATATTTAATATAAGCAAACAAAAAGTTGTATTATTGAGGTCTAGTTCTTGTACTTATCTCTTCCATGGAAAGTAACATTGTGCAAGGTCCTTAAACTTTCAGTTTGTCACACAATGGATAGACAATATTTTCCATTTCGTATGAGTATTGTTTGCTTTAACTAATGGCTCCTTTTAAAAAACTCAGGCACTTCATGTTGAGTCTTTCAGACATTCAATTGTTACTCATGTTGTTAATAATCCTTAAAAAAATTCCCCTTTTCTCTTGTGCTCTGATTTTACTCTATAATTATATTGACTTGTTTTCATTTGTTTGACTGTCCTTGCAACTATGTTTCTTTTATGTTATCTAATCAAAACATATTTTAACATTCTTAAATAAGATAGACTTGAAAGAAAAAAAGGGAAGGAAAGGAAAAAAAATGGAAAGGGAAGGAAGGAAGGGAGGGAGGAAGGGAAGAAGAAGGAGGAAAGGAAAGGAAAGGGAAAGGAAGGGAAGGGAAGGGAAAGGAAAGGAGAAAGGAAGAAAAGAAAGAAAGGAAAAAAGGAAGAAGAGAAAAGAAAGAAAAATTAGGAAAGGACACTTAATAATAAAATGTGCAAAATATGAGTATCACCGCATAAACTAAAGGCAATGAACTTGGAAGTTTCTCAATTGTGTTGTTTTTTTTTTTTTTTTTTAGTATTGATTTCTTTGTATTTTTCTTTAGGGCTGAAAGTCTTAGATTTATGTTTTACACACCTCTCACTTCTAAACTTCCAGATGCAGCTTACAATCTGTCAGTGATACACATATATAAGGGTCTGGAAGGCAATGGCAGATGAAGTGGTGTGGAGTGTGTTTGTAGCAGCCTCTGCCTGCCAGTCACCCTCTCTTGCCTTGTAGATGGAGTCAGCGCTAGATCTCCGGGGCATTTTAACCATGGCAAAGGACAACATCTCTGGCTCATAGCTGTACCAACTAATGTGAAAACTGGTGGTGTTTTCACAGTCCTTCAGCCATTTCAATACTTTTTTGGGTACCACATTCTCTGTATTAATTCCTTTGTGTTTTTACTGACTGAACCCCAACTGCCAAGGTTTTCTTGATATAATGTTTGTCCTTCAATATCATTTCCTTAGTCCTGGAGAGAGTTGTTTTTAACTGTATTTGAAGTAATTTTAGTTCATTAAATTATCTGACATGATGCCATGAATTCTTTACTGTGTCTAAAATCCTGTTTCCAGGGGCTCCTGGGTGGCTCAGTGGGTTAAGCCTCTGCCTTTGGCTCAGGTCATGATCTCAGGGTCCTGGGATCGAGCCCTGCATTGGGCTTTCTGCTCAGCAGGGAGCCTGCTTTCCCCTCTCCCTCTGCCTGCCTCTCTGCCTACTTGTGATCTCTCTCTGTCAAGTAAATAAATAAAATCTTTTAAAAAATAAATAAATAAAATAAAATCCTGTTTCCAAATGTCAGCCTTTTGGGGGAAAGAAGAGAAACATAAACTTTTTCATACCAGATGAAATGATCCTTCCATCACTATATGTTTAAATTTCTATCTTCTATCCTGAAAAATATTTGCCTTAAGTCTTTTATGTATAACTATTAAAATCACTGTCTTAGTAATGTTGGTTAGTACTTGACTGTTAAGCATTTTTCTATCTCTTTAATCTTGATATTTTCTTTTTAGATTATAGGTACATCTTTGGTAAACAACATAAGAGTTGGACATTCAAAATGAGCAAATCCAGGAATTCTAATTAATTTACATTCACTGTAATTAACAATGTATTTTGACTTGTTTTGGCTATCTTAGTGATCCCATATGATCTGATGAGCTATAACCAAAAAAAAAAGTAATGCGCTTTCAGCTCCTTATTCCATAATGGAAAAAAATAGGATTGCTAAAATTTGAAATTTGAAATGATATGTCCTCCAGGTAGGAATAGCAAAAATATCCTACTCCATAGGTAGAATAAGTACTTACTTAGTCCCTGTAGCAGCAACCTATGTAACTTTGAAAGATCTTCCTTTACCTTTTTCTTGCCTTTGGAGAGTAAGTGTATCCCTTGTCTATTTTATTTTTTATGGCCATATCTTACTTGAGATATCCTTCTCCTCAGAAATGCAAAGCATTTACAACTCACTTTTCTGGTATAAGTTTAAAAACCCAGAAACCAGATCATGGGATTAAGAGTGAAAAGTGACTGATCATTAGGCCTTATTTGGCAATACAATTTCCTGAATTATTTGTGTGTAAGTGGGTGGGGAATGAGTTCATTTATTTAGCATAACCCTAGCCAATTGTTTTATTCATGCATAGTCTTTAAGACTTAGGAGTCCTTTATTTTAACAATAGGTCTCTGTGTTTGTTCCAACCCCCTAACCCATATCTAATAGCCACTGCTTTGGGAAAATTTGAAACAGTAGTGTCAGAAGAGGCACCTTAAGCACCTATTTATTCAACAGATTCTTTCTGAACATTAACTTTGCTCCAGGTACTTTTCTAGGTACTAGAAATAGAGTAGTAAACAAAAGACAGAAAAATTACTTTTGTTTTCCTAAAGCTTATAAAACAGTAGAGGAAAATAGACGACAGAAACTAAGCATGTAGCATACAGTTTGTCAGACTGCAAAATGTGTTACAGAAGATAATAAAGAAGGATAGGAAATAAGGAAAGTATATGAGAAAAAGTTCTAATCTAAAGTGTACATTCAAGGATGGAGTCCAGGATTATTCCAATGTGAATTGATCAAGGAGAAAGAACGAGCAAAAGAGAGATTAAGAGAAGTCACTAGTGGAGGAGGAAAACTAAGATAGTGTATCTGGAATCAAGGGAAGAAAGTGTTCCAAGCGAGAGTGTGGCATCCATGGTTCCCATACCTGGAGATCGAAAGAAACATTCACTGTGTTTGTTCAGCATTTGTTCAGCTATAGGAAAAAAAAGAACTAACTGCTCACTTTTTATATGATAACAGGAGGAGGATCTGGGGAATACCAAATATAGGCATTTCTTTTCAGATGTTTTCTATAAGGGGAATATAGAGTTTATCTGGTGAGAGAAATTGGGTCAATAGAGTTTATGAGGGTGAAAGAAATAACAGAATTCTTTACGAGAATGACAAAGCAGATAAGGACAATCTGAAAATGCAAAATACAAGAAAACTAATGTAGTTCTGTCACCAAGTCGATGAAAGAGTATACGATCAACACACAACTTGAAGTTTAGACCACAGACAGGGTAGAGATAAATGACCACAGCGTCCAAAGTGAAAGCTGAGTGACTGCAGCAGGGATAAGGGGTTGTGGATGTGTGCAGAATTTCTTTTCTGATTTCTCCAGTATTCTGAGTAATATAGGACTCTCATTCATGAGCTGAGAGTGAGGAAAAGGGAGGAGATACGGGGAGATTGAAGGCAGCCAAGGAAGTATGGAAGTCTTCCAGGGAAGTGAGAGAATGAAGGAGTTAAGGAAATGCAGGATGATTGCCAGTCAGATTGGAGAGTCCACGTGATATTCAGTGTCATAGATATAAAGTAGACCAGTTAGCTAAGAGGCTGGTTAGTACCATATGTGTATATGTTCAGAGTAAGAAGTACTTACACAGTGATAAGATATACCATTTACAGCAGACTCCTTCAAGCCCACTGGCCAGCAGAGTGTGATCACTAGATGCATCTAGTCAGTAAAGATTTACCGAGACTCTTCAAGAAGAGTTCGGTTCTTATCCCAATGGCAGCATCATCATCATTTGTGCATACTTCATTAGAAAACACGATGAGGGCCATGACGCCACACCTCTGTGCCTGGTTCAGTGGTTCTGAGTCTTATTGTGCTCAGTCATTTTTATACACGTAAATTCTTAGTTTCTGAGACCCTAAACTCACATTAAAATTACTTGTTTATTTTTTGTTTGTGTTTCCTTCTGTCAATCATTGTCACTCTATGACAACCATGACATCCTTTTATAAATAGATGCATTTTAAGTTGTATTATAATTCCCATGGTTGTTTATTCTTTATTCTATATTTAAACTGTTTACCACAAGTTCTTTCATTCTACGACTTTGTCAGTCCATAGTTATTTTTAAAATGTTTTGAAATATTTAAGACAAAAAGTTAGAAAGGCCAAAGTAGTGAATAGACATATACTCATCACAGCTTAAGAAATAGTATATTAATACAGTTTAAGCTGTGTGTTGCTCATGCCCTTTCGTCTATGCAGAGTTATTATTATGTTATACTTAGTGATTATAAAACCCATGTATTTCTTTCTACTTTAACAACATACATTAAGCTTTATGTGTTATATTTTAACAACACAGATTCAAAGCAACTTAAGAAGTATATCTACACTATACCATCATTTGGGCACATTGTTAAGTAGGATTTCAAACTTTATATGAATGATAATGTACTGTACATATCTCACTTAACTTTCTCCTCCCTGACATGCTGTGAAGGTTAATTTCCAAGGTCTTAGAATTCGCCTGAACAATTTTGTTAAAGTTCCTGTATGCCGGTACCCTGGTAAAGTCATGGAACATACTGATTGATAGTGTTTCTTTGTAATCATGAGTACATGGCGTTTCATCATGGTTTGTACCAGCTTGTCACCATTGTTTATTGATAACAATAAGATTGATAATGGTAAGCCAGGAGGTTTTACTGCTAAGCTGTTCACATCGCAAGAATATGCCTGTGTGACCAGTATGATCGAAGAAACCCGACCAAGATTCCATTTTGTACCTCTTGATTCTGAGGTATTTTGTGCACACCTTCATGATTTCTGATCAAAGGGAAATACACAGAAAAATATTTATATGTTTCTTCCTTATTGAAGTAAGGAAAGAGGAGCTACCACGAGGCATCTCAAGATCCCATGGATGAGACAGTTTGGAGTTATAAAGTAAACCCTTAATTTAACATTGTTGTGATATTGTATTCTTTCCTGAAATGAGTTGTAGAGTTGTGAGTGTTATTTTGGGCCCTGAAAGTCTTTTATACCTACCACTGTGCACCTAGCATCATTGTATTTGTGAAACTAATTTATATTGATAGAAACAGCACAAATTACTTCATATTTCCTGCCACCTGTGTATTTCCATTGCAAGAAAATACTGTAGTTTACTTTTTCATTATCTCGTTGATAGATAT